>OZ038386.1:28724679-29324679 GCA_964036045.1 Eutreptiella sp. 'Long Island Sound 2002' | reverse complement strand
TTCCTAAAACATTTCAGCTATCTTTGTGAATATGCATTCATATGTGACCTGAGCTGTAGTTTCTGTGAATATCCAATCATCTTTCACTGTTTACACTGCAGCCCTTCATGCTTTGATCCTGAATTACCTTCTCCTTGCACACTATTGGCTTGGGCTATCCTGGATTGAGTTGGCTTTACTGTATTTCAACAAACAAAAGCTTTTCATCATCCAAAACCAGTAGCAGGACACCCTACAGCAACAACAAGCAGCAGGAGAAGCAAAAACACAGTGCTGAAAACACTATAAACTTTTCTGGTAGCAAGAGGCAGCCTGTCTCTGTGCACCGGCAGCGACCCCGCGCCGTACAACCAGTGCTCCGAGCAGGCAAACATAAGCAGAAGGGTGGATGAAGATGGATCCAGGAAGAGTGGACGCCGATGTGAACACAGCGCCAGCGCCTGAGGCACCGGCAAGGCCGGCGCCTGACGCTGTACCTTCGGTGGAGCCCTTACATGGGCCAATGGATACGGCGGAGGACTCCCTGGATGGCCTCCAGACGGCCTTCGGGGCCCTGTCGGTCAAAGAAGTGGTCTCTCAACCTCAGCCTGTGAAGAGGAAGAGAGGGAACGAGAGCGAGAAGGATGCTGGAGAAGGAGCAGACGAAGGAGAGGAGCAAGGGCAAGACCCGACGGATGTCCCTACCTTCGAAGGCGCACCAAGCGCTTCTGGCCTCCATGCATCACCCTCTCCCATAACCACCACACTCCCAGCCGCCGCTACATCCACTCCCACAACCAACCCGCCTATGGCAGAGGGCACAGGCTTTACTGGCATGCCTCACTACCCCGCCTATGGCATGGGCCCACCTACCACTGCGCTCCTTGAGGCAACTACTGCCAGTGAGCCGGTGGCTTCCAGCTCTGCGCCGCGTTGGTATGCGGCTGACCATCCCCATCCACTCCACGCCACTGGAACCTACATGGAAGTTCCTGGGTATGCTCCTGGGTGTGCACCTGGGTATGCACCCCTGAGTGGGTTGAGGAGAGGACCAGAGTCTCTGGGAGGCAGGAGTAGAGGATCGGGAAGATCCTCCAACAGGTCCCTGACGCGGTCGGAGATCAATGAGGTGCTCCGAGGAGCCACTTCGCAAATCGTGAGCGACCTCACGCAAGAGATCAGGGGGAAACTGGAGCCCCTGATGATCCCGTCCCATGCGTCACCTACGACGGTGGGAATGTCACCTCACCGAGTACAGGCTAACCACCTGGCGGCAGGGTTGACAAATACCCTGGGGAGCCTGAGGAGCCGACCGATGCCGACTCCTGCAGCAGTACCGAGAAGTCCATTCGTCCCGAGGACAGCCCAGCCGCCCTAAAGCCACGTGACGAACTAGACGAGGGCCGAGCTGGACCAGCTGGGGCTGACAGCCCTAAGGGCTATGGTGGACGTGGAGCCTTATGGCTCCAGTGATCTAGGCGGAGACCCCTCCGATGATGGGCCGCCGTCGATGACTTCTTCTTCGCCATCGGACGACGAAGACCCTGAGGACCCCGAGGACCCCAAGGGTAAGAAAAAGAAGAAGAAGAAGAAGAAGACCCGACGCCCTGAAGGACGCCGAGCTCAGGAGGCGAAGGCTATTGCCACCTCCAAGATAGTGGTGAACCTGCCTGAGTTCACAGGCAAGGACCTCAGCGAGTTCGCTGAGAACTTTGGCCGGTTCCTACGACTGACCGGCCAAACCCACGCGAGTGGGCGAGTGAGGTGCGATCTGCTCCTGCAGTGCTGCAAGACCAAGTACCTGGAGAAGCAGGTCAGGCAGATCGTCACCAACTCCGCCACCTTTGCCGACGTGTTGGTTGCCCTGGAGAGGCAGTACCCAACCTACGAGACCGACCTCTCCATCAGGGCCGAGATCCAGAACCTGGCCGTGCTGCCGAACAACCCCAAACCTGGCAGGGTCTCTGAGCTGTTGGCGGACTTGGATCACTGCGCTGGACAACTGACGCCCGGTTCCTACAGCAGCGACGACCTGCTGTTTTGGTTGTGCTCCAAGCTCCCCCGAGAGCTATGGGACGAGTGCCGTTTGACGGCTGAGCGCAAGGCTAGATCCCTCCGCTACGAGGATCTATGCGTGCTGCTCCTGGAGATGGCGCTGGAGAAGGAGAGCGACCAACACCTGAACCACTACCGTCCTGGTGGTGGAGGTTCTGGAGGCAAAGGGTACCAAGGGTCCCGACCTGGGCAGGGGAATACCCCCAAACACGCCCACGCCCGCCTAATGGAGAACGTGAAGGAGCTATTCTGGTGTGATGCCAGAGATGAGCAGGGCCACCTGCAGCACGCCTCTGACTGCGAGCAGCGAGACTGCTTCGTCGTCCAGGGGAAGCAGCAGGAGAAGATCACCGGCGCCAAAGTGAAGCTGCCGGATCATTACCGCTGCACCATCACGTGTGCATTCTGCGGTAAGCGGAAGCACTATGAGGATGAGTGCTACCATAAGCAACGCCTATCGGCGAAGCTTAAGGGGGAAGATCCTGGCAAAAGCTCAGGCAAAGGTGGAGGCAAGGCCAAAGGTAACGACTCCGGCAAGGGCAAGTCAAAAGGACGTGGTCAAGGTGGTCAAGACAAGGGTCAAGGTGGACGAGGAGGAGGCGCTAACCGCCAGAACGACAACAAGAACAAGGACAAGAACGGAGGTAACCCCAACCCTAATCCAGGGGGGAACTCCGAGCCCTCTGGAGGGCAGTCTGGACCTACCACACGCTCACAGACGCAGGCCCAGCAAGAACAAGGAGCCAAGCGTGAGCATGAAGGTGGTGATGACGGCAACGCCAAGAAGAGAAGCCGTTTCATGAGGATGGCCCGCAAATTGCGGAACAAGGGGTTCGAGGTGACCTGTCCCGCGGAATTCTGACGGGGACGCTCCGGTGGCACCCAAGACCTGGTGTTTTGGGTACGTATCCGACTAGGGGGACGTGAATACCTGGGGGTACTGGATACTGGCGCCACAATATCGATAGTGGCCAAGAAAATTTTACCTTGTGGGAGCCTGAAGAACACCATGACCACCGCCGCTATACGCATGGGGGATGGACATGTGGTGCACAGCTGCGGGGACTGTGAAGTGGAGGTACCTATGGGCTCTCGAACTATCGCCCATCGGTTCTATGTGATGGACACTGAGGCCTTCGACTTTGTACTGGGTACTGACTTCTTCGTGCAGCACTCCCAGATACAATCCCTGACGCTGCAAGCGCCCTACCTCCTGTACGTGGACCACGGCAGTGGCAGAGAGTCTGTGCCACTGGAGCAGTCGGAACATACCTCGAGTTACCTGAGACTATCGAAGGAGGAGCCTTCGAACATGATGGCGGCCTCCAAAACTGAGGACTATCAACTATTGGGGGAAGTCCTAGACCAAGGTCTGAAAGAGTTGGGTTACTCTCGAGAAGACCTAAGTGTGGAGCTGTTCGCCAGCGACAAGCAGCATGTACTGGACCTATACTGCAGCAAGGGGAAGAACTGCAGCTACAAATTTTACTGGCCCTCTTTCGGGATGGCCTACGGGAACCCCAGATTCAGTGAACTGGGGAAGGTGCTGACCAAGGTGGCCTTGGAACGTTCCCGTATGGTCCTGTGTTCCCCCGATTGGGGAGCCCATGGGGGCAACGAGTACTGGCGAACCCTCCTTGACAAGCTGACTATCAGCTCGGTGCGATTACCTGATGAGGCCATCTACGTGCCTCTGGGACGCAAGACGCCTATTGGGAAGCCCGGATGGGGGAGTATGCTCAGCGTGGTGGACGGAAGTCTTACCACCATCCCCTGGGAAGACCTGGACCCTACTCTGGTCCAGGCTATACAACGAGAAAGCGATGGACTCGCCTTGGGTGACTTGAAGGATCGCCTACGACCTCAAGATGCTGTTGAAACTACACCCGGAGGAGATGAGTACGTCGTGACTGACACCAACGCCCCCAACTCTCCCTGTCATGTACCTGTTCCTGATGGAGTCTCTGAGTGTGGACTATCTGAGCTACCTAGCTCTATCCACTCAGACGACGAAACTGAGCACGACGCCTTCTTCGTGCAGACTGCGGTGGAAGAAGTGGAGAACGCCGAGTACGTCGCCCCACTAAAACCCCTACTCTCCATGAGGGTGGAAGACCCCGTGGATGAAGAGCTGGACCCTCGATCCAGGCTAAGGGAGTATGTGGATTCCAAGAGGAAGTTGGTGGCTAAAAAGCTATGCTACGCAAAGCCTACCCGCAGCTCGTGGCCACTGAAGCAAGGACGTATGGGAGACCTATCCCAATTGAAGGAGGACCTGGAACAGAAGATCACCACCTGGCAAAGGGAGGTGGATCTCAAGCTCATGAAGAGCGTATGGGGTGCCCATGTGAGGACCCCAGAAGAGGACGACCTCTCGGAGGAATGTGTATGTGAACCCCCTCGAGCGTGCCTATGTTGCCATCGTCCACCGGAGATGGTCGAGCAAGACCTTCTATATGCCTACCAAGGGCTGAAGGATGCTACCGCGGGCGAAGAGTCGGTGGAGGATCACCTCCCGACGTCTATTCAAGGGGCAAGCAACTTACACTCCGACGAGGACATGGAGGACAAGATCAAGGTATTGGACCCGCGGGTACAGAAGCTGATAAGGACCTATCTGGAGGTGTTCGGAGAACTACCCCCTCCAGCCTCATGCGACAAGCTGGTACAGATGGACCTGAAGCTGAAACCCGAGTTCGTGGGTCACAAGATCCGGAGGAGACCCTATCCAGCTCCTAAAGAGCAGGCCGACGAGATTGAGCAACAGATACAAGAATGTATCGACGCTGGCCTAGTCCTGGAGTACAAGGACGGGGACTACCCCCTACACTGCAGCCCCTGTTTCCTGGTGGCTAAACCTGGGTCTACAGCCAAACGGCTGGTAGTGGACTATGGAGAGCTGAACAAGAAGACGCTGAACCACTCAGGGTCCATTCCCAATATGGAGTCTACCCTGGAGAAGATAGCCTCCTGTCGCTACAAGACCAAGATGGACAAGCGAAGTGGATTCTGGCAAGTGGACCTGACGCCCAACGCGCAGGAACTACTGGCCTTCATCACCCCTCAGGGGAGGGTGTTCAAGTGGAAAGTCATGCCATTCGGCGTGGCTAACGCCCCCGCTCTGTTCCAAGAGCTGATGAACAAGATCTTGTCCATCCTACGAAGGAGACCTAAGGTGCAGGAGCTCATATCCCGTGGGGCCCAGATGGAGGCTCACATCGACGATGTATGCCTTGGGACCAATACCCAGGAGGATCACCTAATCCTCTTGGGTGAGTTCTTTGCGGTCTGCCAGGAGAACCACACACGACTCAAGCTGGAGAAGTGTGAGTTCATGCAGGAGACCATGCAGTACTTGGGGTTTGACGTTGGCTATGGGTGGTGGACCCCAGCGGCCTCTAAGGCCAAACCCCTGATGGATGCCAAAGTACGACACGAAGACCCCAAGAAAGGACTTCATGATGTACGCAGTTTCATTGGGGCGTGCAACTTCTATCGCCGCCACATCAAAAACTTCACCTACACCAGCGCTGTACTGACTGACTTGATCAAGAAGAGTACTACATGGCGCTGGGGCCCACAAGAGCAACAAGCGTTTGACGAGCTCAAAGACAAGGTAGCCAACGCTAAGTGCTTGGGCGTGCCTAGGGCACAAGGGGAGATTATCCTGGTGACCGACGCCAGCAATGTGGGCGGTGGTGGAACGTTGTTCCAATGGCAAGCACTAGAGAAGGAGGAGTTCGACTCGGCCATTTCCCAATGGGGGACGGAAGGTCTCAACCGAGATGGAACCCTCAAGCACAGCTACCCTGACGACAAGTGGGTCCTAGTACCTCTGGGCCACTGGAACTGGAAGTGGAACCAGGCCAGGGGGAACTACTCCACCTATGAGCAGGAACTGCTCGCGGGTATGCTGGTGCTATCCTCACAAGCACGTCTGTTGGGGAGTAACCCTGTGGTCTGGCTATGCGACCAAGAACCGGTCCGCAGTTTCCAGAAGGGTCCCCCACCTGAGAAGGCCAAGCTACGTCGCTGGTGGACCTACCTCAGTCAACTACGGCTGACGGTACACCATATCCAGGGAATGAAGAACGAGTGCGCCGACTACATCAGCTGCAACAACTTCGACGCCCTGATTGGTGCCCGGTCTGAAGCGCTGGCTAAGGAGGCGTTCAGCCGTATGGACGTACACCTGGACCCGAACATCACCATGATACGCCCCCTGGATGGACTCCAACAATCGGAGTACCTACAGGAGTTTGGGGATATCTACCGGCGCCTGGAGAAACGCCTTGAACCCCTCCTGGTCAACCAAGATCAGTGGAAGCGGGACAAGAGCTACCTCTGGCACGAGGACCGCATCGTGGTGCCTAGTGACCGGGTCCCAGCGCTGCTGAAGTGGACCCATGAGTCCAGTGGTCATGTGGGTGCTGACCGTACCCTGAGGCTGTTCAAGCAGTGGTTCCACACTACGTGGACTGACGACCAGCTGCGGAAAACCCTCCAGCCTATCGTGGACAAGTGCCCGTGCAGGTCCTTTAAACCAGGGGATATCAGGGACAGAGGTCTCTACTCGACCCTGCCCATCCCTCACTGTGCTAACAGTGTTCTATACGTGGACTACACGGAGATGCCGAAGTTCGGGGGCTATGACTTCGCCCTCGTTGGGTTGACCAGGTTTACCAGGGTGTTCCCATGTACCAAGCACATTACCGGAGAGGAGACTATCAAGATACTCCTGGAGGAGTGGTTTTGTGTCTATGGGGCGCCCAAGGAGATCAACTCCGATGAGGACGTACGAGTACGCTCAGATACTGGCTGGTACAAGAGGGTCCTGAGATCCCTCAATGTCCAGGTGTCTACGGGGATTCCCTACTCTCACACGAGCAACCCCCTATGTGAGCGACAAATTCGCGTCCTGAAGGAGAACGTCAGGATATGGTGCAAAACTGAACGCACCAGAGACTGGGTGAGACTACTCCCCGTCATATCCTTGATGATGAACTCCCAAGAGAGTTCAGCTACTGGCTACTCGGCACATGAGCTATTCATGGGGCGCCCGGCGTGGTTCCTACATGCCCCCTATCCAGAGGACACCCATTCTTCTGTGGGTGAATGGGTCCAAGAGCAACAAGCGAAGGTGGACAAGGCAAAGGCTATGCTCCAGAGAGTGACGGAGCGTCAGTGGAACAAGAAGAACAAGCACCGAGTACCGGCCACCTACCAAGAGGGGAACTGGGTGCTGGTGCACCACAGTCGACTACCCGCCTGGCCTCGCTCTACCAGCGATGACCCATACTTCGGGCCGTACAAGATTCTATCTGTGGATGGTCACCGTATCACGGTGCGGTGTTCTCCCCGTCTAGGGGGGACCCTGGTGTGCGCCGCCCAACACCTGAAGCGCTACCATGATCCTGAAGACCTCTGTGGGGAGGAGTGGGAGCTGAACGACGAGGAAATCGCCGCTCTGGACCTACAAGGGGCTGCCAGCCCTATGGAAGTTGAAGGTGAACTCCCCGACATGAACGCCGAGGAGATGGCTAAGGAGGGCTTCTACCTGGTGAAGTCTGTCCTACGCCACCGCTATCGCCAGAGTTGGCGCTTCCTCACCCTCTGGGAAGGGTTTGGAGTCGAAGAGGCCACCTGGGAGCCCTTCTCTGCATTTGTTCTACCTGAGGGACGCCTAAACTCAGTTCTGGTTGACTACTTGTCCCAGAACAACCTTGGTGAGTTGCTGAGGCTCGCTGAGACGCTTGCCTCCAAGACTAAAGCTAGGGACTGAACCTTACCCTTACCTGCCAAAGCGTATGTGTGAGTGTGCTAGTCCTAAGGTCCTGAGAGCAAGCCGCAGAAGTGGTGTCCTAATTATACCCAAGTCTGCGCCCTTGCTAAACCTGGAGGGTTGGCTTATTGATGCCACGGGGTACGCCCCGGGTCTCCCCTCCCCTATGCGCCCAATTTCTGTGCTGGCGCAAAACCTTGGGGGAATACCCAGCGTACTAATCCAGGTATTGTTTTCCCTACCTATCTGTCTACTACAGGGAGGGGTGGCCAAAAGCTATGAAGGCATGCAAAACGCCTGTTTGCTATGTGGCCAAAACACTGACCTAACCACTGTCACAGCCCACCAACCCAGCTAAAATTGCAGGAAAAGGGTGGGACAGTGACACGCCCCCTACAGGTCCTACACACCCTACAGTGGCACCATCCTGGTGGGCGAGCACTGGGCAACTGGCTCTAGCCCCCACGCAGGACTACCACTCCTACACGCACACTCTACTGGGCGTTGCGAAGAGGAAGTTCTCATGGGTCCTAGCGACCCACCTGTGAAATGACAAGAGAACACAGCGCTGCTAAGCAACTGTGGCCTCACAGGGGACGCCACAACGCGTTTCCCCTGCAAGGGCTTGGAGGGAAGGAGTGCTCTCGTGTGCAAGGCGCAGATGTCGATGGAGTCGGACTCCCTGCTCTGCCACAGGCGGAGCGGAGTTACTTGTTTGTGTGATCTGCGCCCCTGTTTAGCAGGGCATAAAAAAATGCTGCTGCACCACTCACCCTACCTGCCCACCTGTAAAACAAAGGCATATGAAAGGGCGTTTGCGGCGGAGGAACCAAGGCACACTCCAGGTATTATACCCTTCTCAGTGTGCCCTATAATACACTGTCCGCAAACACGCTGCAGGAGCAGCTACCCTTATCAAGCAAGCAAGCGTTAAGGGACTCCTCAGGTTCTCTTAAAGAACGTACCGAGGAGCCCCTGAGTAGCCTAAACAAAGTTTACCGTGCGCACTTCGCGTGGCCTACCCTTTAATGTGTGTGTGCATGCGCGAGTATGCACCGAGAACGTGGGCAGACCTGCCCATCTGAACGCAAATCTTGACTCCACCAGGGGGTGGCCCCGCCTGGGCGTACCTACCTTACCTACCGCTGGGAAGTGAAGCAAGGTGAGAGAACAAAAGGGGCGCACGCGAAGAACGTTGCTATGCACTTGTGTGTATGACTAATCACCCTGATCTGACCGCTAATCATCTGCAATCTTTCTAATCAATCCCTCTACCGCGTCCTATCGTGGTTATCGTTGTTAGTGCTGCTACACGACTCGTTCACGGAGACACGAGACGAGCAATGTGTATGCGGCATGCGAGACAAGCATACCTGTAGTTTATACCTGATTCATTGAAGTCTTTTCAATTGATTTTCGAATTCTTGAATTTTTGAAGCTTCTATTAGTGTGGGTGGAATCTGTATGTTTGTTTATTAATGTGTGTCTCGTCATTTTCAAGACTACGTGATACATACGTTTATAATTCCATTATTTTTCCATTTTCCGGCGCTTCGCTAGGAGCCGCTCCTGCGCGCCGCCATCTTATGCGTATGAATTTCTGGATTTAAAAAATCCAGAGATGACTATAATTTCTATAAAAATGTGCTCCTGATGCACAATTGGATTCTGCTCAGGTGTGTCGTTTCAGAAAAATTCTACGCCGTCATTTGACGGATTTTGGTGTCGTCGCTTCGTTTTTGCGTGGATTCGTCCATATTCCTCCCATTCCTGCCTCTGCAGATACCCACGCGCAGCCTCGCTGAGTAGGCCGTGTTCGGGCCGAAACGCAGGTGCCTGGAGAGACTGAGCAGAACCAAGACCCCACCAAGGGGCAAATTTAATTTTCTTTCGACTCCCTTCGCCCTAAGACAGGTCACAGGTCGCCAGCAGGTTTACGAGAACCCATGCGAGTGTGTATAATGTGTCTTGCGTTTGGGTTGTGTCGACGCTGCGTCTTGGAGGGAGGGATACATATGCACATGTTTGGCATGCTCCCAATCTAACCCAACCAAGCCACAGGAGCCCCGGCAGCGCCCAGAGCGCTGAGTCTTCTGTAGGAAACTGTACAATCAGAGCAGCAAAAGGACGCCAGCCATGGTGAGCGCCCATTTTTCAGTGTGAGGGAGACTGTAGGTATTTTAAAGTAGATGTGGAAACCAAGGAAAGGCCAAGAAAAATTCCCTTTTTCCTAAAATGCGACAGTGGTGGCCACCACAGCACAAGGGGGGAGTAAGAAAAAGTGCTTTTCCAATGCTTTGAGGCATACTCTAGTTGTATTAGAGGTGCACTGAGCATCCATGCATTTTTATCTTAGTATTGGTCCAACCAAAAGTGGTGATAACACATTTTGACCTATGGAACCAAACACCCAATCAGGATATGGAGTGGACCCCTTAATCCCCTTTCAATGTGAAGTAAAACATCTTTTCCTGAGTTGACTGAGCACTGACATACCTAAGGTAGAGCCTATGAATTTATCTATGTTTTTCCATGAATACTTATCTGCCCTAGTGGTATGCACCATAGGGGGCTAGGCACCTCTTTTTGAGAGGTCCTGGGTTCAATTCGTGGTCAGCCTAGCTAAGTAGGAAGATCCCATGTGACATGGCAGTGACCTCATCGCCACATACCATGCCACCTCAGCACATATGGGACCCAAAACAAAGAGTGCACATCTCCTAAGATGGCACTATGGAGAGAGAGTGATCCTGAGGCAGTTTTCTAACTCTTTTCCTAAAACATTTCAGCTATCTTTGTGAATATGCATTCATATGTGACCTGAGCTGTAGTTTCGGTGAATATCCAATCATCTTTCACTGTTTACACTGCAGCCCTTCATGCTTTGATCCTGAATTACCTTCTCCTTGCACACTATTGGCTTGGGCTATCCTGGATTGAGTTGGCTTTACTGTATTTCAACAAACAAAAGCTTTTCATCATCCAAAACCAGTAGCAGGACACCCTACAGCAACAACAAGCAGCAGGAGAAGCAAAAACACAGTGCTGAAAACACTATAAACTTTTCTGGTTATAGCTGCCGTGTGGGTGAAAGCTTGGCTGGTGCACGCTAGGCTCGGCCTCCATAGACAACAAATACTACCTCTTGCTCGGCCTGGGTGCTCAAAAGCACCCATACTCAATTGCTGCCTCCCGTGTGACGAATTGTTCATGTTTCAAATTCCAACAATCTCCACGCCTGGCCGCGTAGATCTTGCGTCTGCATGCCGGGACAAGCATACGTCTTTCTTGGCTGAGCTCTAAGATGCGTTACTGCTTGCCGGCAGCACAGAAGACGGTGATGAAGCGAGTGCAGCACCAACACTGAAGGTGTTGGGTCCACGACTAGCAGCAATCAAACCACTTAAGAAATGAGCATGTTCACATAGCGCAATGCCGCAGGATATGAACCCCCTGACCACATCGTATGACGTGAAAGCTGACAGAAAAGTCTAGGTCTTGTGCATTATGAACTCTGCTGCACTGGGAGATTTTCCTCGGTTGTCCAACTGCTTGTCCAACTGCTAAAAACTTTTTTTTAGGGGCCCAGAGACGGTGCGGTCCAAGGGCTATGCAATATCAATGAGGCAGACGGTCAAAACTACGATGTGGACATTCAGCTAAGCACACGGTCTAAGGTAGGCCTGGGTGACATGCATCTTACAGCCATCCAATATGAGGACCACACAGTTCGGGGGTGTTTCACCAGGCTATACCTCATAGAAAAAGACATTCTCTAACCACTGCATAAACACATCATTGGAACTCCATATGTCAGATTCAGCCTTGAGGTAGAGTGATAGGAGGCCTTGGACTTTGCCGCTCTTTGTTTTGCAAGACAGGACAGGAGTGATCGTTTGGCCATCTGCGCGGACGTACACTATGCTGGTTTTATGTGCTGTATTGTCTCTTTTCCTTCTGGCAACCCACTTGTGCCCATGTTTTGCCTACACCTTTTGAGCGAGCGGGACAATTTCTGAAAAGGGTGCATGATTGCAGCAGCCTGTTCTTCAATCCATGGAACCACTTGGGCATCGACACTCTGAATAGACACTTTATGTAGAGTGCACCCTCGTACGACAAAATGTTTTTGCGATTCATTGTTGTGCTTCCATTTGTGTTTTTGAAGCTTGACGAAAGAATGCACCAATATTTTGGTATAGTGTGGGGCCTTCATTGCAAAAAAGTGCAGTGCAGATCAGAGGAGATGTTTGAAAATCATCTATTCTTTTATCGTAAAATTGTATAAAAAAAATAGGCATTTTTGAATGAAATTTTCGGTGTGCAATCGTGACATTTTCAAACCAACGGCACAGCGTGACATGACAAAAGCACGCAAAAGTAGGCAAAATGAGGAAAACATGTGTCCTTCTAGGTTTGTCCTTCGGTCTTTCTAGGTGTAAAACATGCTCTAAAAGGTTTTTAACAACACTAAAATGCCTAGGCTTTTGGTGAAAGTTTGCTAAAACTTTTACGTGGTATGCAACCTGATGAATAGTACAAAATATAGTGATTTTACCTTACGCTTTTTTGACAAACCTACGCACTTTACAATTTGGGCACGCCTTCCTAGCAAGCCTGCTCTTAGGTCATTTTGCGGTGCAGGCGGCGCGGGCGCAAAAGGGCATACATCCGAAATAAATGCTTCTTTGTATGCAAAGCAATGGAGAACGGAGATGGACATTATGCCGACAGCTTTGTCCCCGTCCCTGTAGATTTTGATTCGTCATTGTCAGGATCCTGACAAGAAAGCCCTGTCACATTCCTGACAAAGCAATAGCACATTGCCATTCAACATTATCATCATTCACTGTCAGGATGTCAAGATCCTGACAGCGCACATGCATTGCATGTATGGTTGTGCGCAAAGAGATTGACCCAACGGTTGAATACACAAACGATTGTACTAAAATGGTACCAAAATCTGCTGCCCCATGGTACACACACTGGAGCAGCAGCTTCACCGCTCACCTTTTGGCTGCATGCTACCGGTACACTCTAATCAACCCTCATCATTTCAACTCTCACGGACTCGTGTTTTGCGACGTCCAGGAAAGGCTCAATAGAACCATTCCATCTACCGTTCAATATGCATACCTCCATTTCACCCTCCATAATGGGCTTTCAAAATATCCCAAATGGCCCATTTTTTGGCTAGTTCGGGGTGTCCTAGTTGGGCCGCCTAAGCCACTGAAAATGGCATAAACAACGAAATTGTTTCTTCCATGGTCGCAAAATCATTGCCTCCGTTAAGGAAAACATAAAAAATATCACATTGGCCATGATGGCATGTCCCCTTTGCCAATTGAATGCAGTTTCCGGGGAACAGTTAAATGAACATCCATAGCCATCCCTTTGCATGCACTGCACACCAGAGATGTTGCAGTGGACAAGTAGGGTCACAGTCAATATGAGACTTGTGCAACAAAATTGGAGAAACACTTTAACTTGTGCGTTGGAAACTGTTGTGCATTGGAAACTACTGTGGGAGCAATTTCAACAATCAGTTTTAAGACAAGCAGCTCTGTGGGGAGCTGAAAAATTGCAACATGTCTGCAACCTGTGGGGCACGGGGGGTTGGAACATGATTTGTCAGATAGGAATGCACTACTTACTGAAAACCACGTGAATCAGCAGATGCGAAAACTGCAAAAACGCACAAAAAAAAGGAACCCCATTGCCCATTGCCAGCGTGAATACAGGGAAGCACAAAACAAATCCAGCAAATGAACTTGACGAACCCTGAATCTGCATTGTGTGTGTTTGATGGCAAAAAATTGCCCACCAAATGCAACCGAACACTCCAGGCAGCAATAAGAAGCTGGCAAAAAAAAGTCACCATTTCTCTGTGCCACCAGACAACAGCTACGGACATGTATATGCATCAACCATGGCATGCACAGATGAACGCATGCATGCACAGCCCACATACAGACACAGACACCCATCACATATCCCCACACACAGTTCTGAGGGGACACACGCACTTGAACAACAAACACGACCAATACAGCCCTTGTTCGATACTACACTATACTGTCATACCACCAGGAACTCTGCAGCTTTGATGCAGTGAACGGTGCAGTGTGACAGAGGGAACCCAACGAAAGGGGTGGGGTGGGGGGCAAGTGCCCCACAGAGAAAAAAAAGGTGGGGGTTCGATGGGTGTGCCCTCGGGTGACGGCGAAGAGTTGATTACAGATGTGCAACAGGGATGGGGGCCGGGGCTGGGACAGGGGGTCAAAGCACCCATTTCCACTGAGGTGCTTTTGTCCAATACCTTGTTTGATGGTGCCAGGAAAAGCCGCAAAATCCCAACCACATGTCAGCCAAGCAGCGAGGCTTCCCTGCAGACTCTTACCAATTGAAACACCATGTAAGCACTACCCTGCAAATACTTGGCTAGAGGGGGATTCGTGGTTCCGCAACCGGGGGCGGGGATGTGTTTGGTCGGCGCACAAGCGACCAGGGGATTGCTGCAAGGGCACAGCCATTAGATCATCAATCTGGGGCGCTGGGCGGAATATCCAATCCCACTAAGTGAGAACTCATGCAGGACTTTCTGCCAACCCCTAACACTCAACGGTGTTGTAAACAAGGTCCCAGGTATTCTCAAATTATACTCCTGGCAGTTGTGCTTGCGACTCTGTCAGGGACAAACAAGCAATTCCAACCAATTGGCCTTACTAGCGACCACGTGTGCCTAAATCTGGCCACTTCCTAGTGTCAGGTAAAATGCCAAAATTCCCTGATTGGTTTCTAGGGTGGGTTCACTCTTGGTCCACCACAGATATTGACCCAATGCAGCCAGTGAAAACGAGGAAACTGACCTAAAACCCAACAGAAGAAAACAAGAGATGTAACCTGAACAGATCTATGAAATTACGAGTCTCAAAACTATTAAATATGCAGACCCCATACCTCTGTGACAATCATTGAGTCTCAGGCTTTCTGGGGGCACTGTGGCGGTGGCACCTGCCATCTGTGTGTGCAACATCTGCCCACTGCCATACGTTACCGATCACAGAATGCGCACGGTAGTGGGATGAACCAAATGGGCAGGGGCCTTGCGGGGCTTAGTGCAAAACCCCTCTGCCACTGAGGCAGGCAAGGCGCACTGACTGTGGGACGGGGTGGAAAGAGTGGTCAACCAAACTGCCCAAGTGCTGAAGAGCTGCACTGAGAGCTCCGATGACCATTGGCAAGAAGGAAAAGACAGTACACTTTGGGCAACCCTTGTGGAAGGGCGAGGGGAGCAACGGGAGGTAGTGGCGCGCAAACGAGGTCGGGTATATATTTTTCAGTGGCAGAGCGGCAAGGCAGACGCATGCTGCGGACGTTGCCCGGAGGCACAAACTGCTGGCAATCAACTCACGACCCAACACATGATCCGGCAGAAAAGCGACGAAGCAAACCTGCCACATGAACCAGCACCCACCAGCCACTGACCACCAAAAAAAACACACCAGGCCTACACGACACCCCTCCGTCTCCCACATCCGCGTCGGTGGCAAAACCGTCCTACTCAGGACCTCCGACAGCCCGCGTGCGTAGGCCTCCCAACCCACATGCAGCGCATGGCCGGGCAGCCCCATCTCCCCAGCAAACACCTCTTCTGGGTCCGCGAGGACCCAGCCACCACTGCGACGGGTATGCGGAGCTAAAAGCAAGGATCCCGGGGCCTGCCAGGCGGCCGCCCAAATCGAGGTCATCAATGGCGACAGGGGCCGACCCAACGCACAGCCCCGGGCACCGTTCGCGTCGTTCACTTCCACCCCCAAACCGTGTCCCACACGCACCCCACGCCACGGTTTGCTCAAAGACGCTCCTTCTCTGAGCGGCAAGAGGAGCAAATCGGACCGATGGCCCAAACCGTCAACACTCGGCTCTGGCGCCGAGGCCTCGCGAACATGAGCGACGCAGAGGGTCTGCGAAATAGGGCGGCCAGAGCCACCCCACCGACGCCCCACAAAAGCAATGGTCTCCAGCCCGTCCCACACATGCCCCGGGAGCTGCCGCCCTCCCTCGCTCCCGTGCACTAAAAGACGAACATTCGCTCAGGAAAGGCACGTCTGAAACCGCACCGCTCGCCGCGGGACCGGGTGCACCAGAGGGATCAGACTTGGCAAAGGACATACAGCTGTGACTTAGTTTTGCGTGGCACTGCAGAAAGGGGGGGGGGGGAGGGGCGTCTTCTTCTGCAGTGAAGGGGGTACGCTTTGCGTGGGTGGGAGTGCCCACACCCCCCCCCAAAAGACCACCCAATCCCACGCACTGCACTTCGCAAGCTTAGCTCAGCTCGGCCTGCGCGTGCGCCAGGGTCTGGGCGATGCCTACCTTGTTCATGTACTTGAGGGTGGAGATCACGTTGTCCCAGAGCGTGGGGTAGTACGCGTAGCGCACCCCGTGCCGCTCGCAGACCTCCTGCACGGTCTTCTGGATGCGCGGGTAGTGCCACGAGGACATGCGGGGGAAGAGGTGGTGCTCGATCTGCATGTTCAGGCCGCCGGTGAAGATCATGCCCCCCATGCCGCCGTAGGTGCAGGACGTCTCGGCCTGGGCCTGGTACCAGTCGATCTTGTCGTCCTGACGGGTTTGTGGACGCGTTTGGGGGGCGGAGGACCGGCATGTGACGCAGGTGGCGTACACTTGACACCAGGGACAATGGCACTCAGGAGAGACCTCTCTTTCGCAACTCTTACCGGGGGGGGGGGGGGGGGATTTGCGGGTGGGGAAAATCTCGGCACACCCAAATTTCGGTGCCTTGTGCCCAGTTGCGGGAACCACAGTCCTTGGGATACACAGCGGATACACAAAAATCTTTTGGGATGTCCACCGGGAACACAAAATCAGTCTTTGGGATACGCAGGATACACAAAACAATTCTTTTTTCGACACACACCGGCATAAACACTGATCCTGACATGCAATACACGGGGCACCAGTACCTCCCTACAGAAAGAAAATGTTAGCTGCCGACCCAGGGAGCAAGAAACGGCCCGGATTGCAAAAATTTTCAGGCGGAAAAATTTCGGCAGCAATCAGAAACAGGAAATCCCCCCCCCCCTCTGTACCGGACACGGTCCAGCAGACCGTCACCGCCACTGTCACCAGCCATCCCTGCGAAAACAACGCCATCCTGGTGAACGTCCGTGACCACCTCTTCTACCCTGCCGCACATCCAGTGGTTGCCATTCCATCCCCTTTCGCAGTCAACTTGTGAAGCACTCACCCCGCGGCCCCCTCTTGGGTGGCCAGTTCTGAAGCCCCCAAGTTGATGCGCAATCGACCCCGCCTTGTCGGTTACCCGCAGTTCCCCCGCCTTATCGGTGGCTACTGGTCCAGACACCCCTGCCACTGCTGCAGGCTTTGTTTATAAAAGGGGCGAGGGTGTTGGCCTCGAGACCCACCCACCCAAAGAAAATCTTGACCCAAAATTTGGCTGAGGGAATATCAAGTTTGAGTAAGCGGCCCTTTGTAGGACCCACCCAGACCCCCCCCCCTTTACGTATTGATTCCTAACAAAACAAAGCCTGCGCTGCTGGTGCATCACAAAACCCCCGAACCCCCGTTTTCAAGGCTCCGCTCTCATGCCATGCGGTAGCTTTGCTCTTCGGAGTCAGAGAATCCGTCGGGACTCCAAACATATCGACAAATGTTTTAGCAGGTGGAGGGTCGCCAATCTGCACTTGGTCACCGAATTTGTTACGAACATGAAAGGTGGGGTTCCACCAGAACTCCTGAGGGATGCCGAGTTCGCTGTGCATGAGGTGGTGCCAGGTACAAACACAAGGTACGGACACAAAACAGATATTGAATGCAATCAATCTGCAGTGCAAAAGTATGTAAGCTCTTCGTGAGTGTCCCACAGAGACTAGAACGAACGTATAAGGACTCAGCAAGATGTAAATAATGGAGAGAGGGAGGAGAACAAGTGGAAATGCCCGCATGGGGGCAATGTAAATAATGGAGAGAGGGAGGAGAACAAGTGGAAATGCCCGCATGGGGGCAATGTAAATAATGGAGAGAGGGAGGAGAACAAATGGAAATGCCCGCATGAGTGAAAGAGCTGGAAGACGTGTGTGGGTGCATGTGTGTGCTTGGTTTTGTGCACACGGTGATTGTTGGTTTGTCTTTCGTCGGTGTTCAGGCTGTGTGTAAGTCCTCCATGGTTGTCTGTGCTGAGTGGGGCCCTGAGGCGAGGTTCTTTGGACGAGGGCTGGTTCTGCAATTTCCCCTCGGGTAGGCGGTAATTCCTTATGAACAAAGCCTGGTTGGCTGGAGAACGCAGTGGGACACCTGCGCAGTGGAATCATCACCCGACTTCTTCTCTGCCTCGGATGCCTTGGCCAAGCACTTCTTCGCGGGCTCGCGCTCAGAGCCCTCGAAATTGTGGGAGACCACAAACACGAAAGTCAAGAAAATGCCGGTGAACGTGGGCACGATTGGGATCGCGATCAGGGGGTTCACTCCACACAAATACCTACGCGGGGTGACGGTACGGTCTTCGGGGAAGAAACGATACGGTGCCTGGGGAACTCAGTGGCAGACAGACCTCACACGACCCACGCAATCCGACCCGTGGAGGCCCTCGCATTGCACTGGCACTTGCCTCCTCGTGCATGACACACACGCACCTCATGCCAGAGTGTGCAACGCATGGATGCCATGCATTTCCCTCCACCATTGATTGACGGTTGCCCGCCGCGCAGCGGTTCGCCGTGGGGCGTGCCCAGGGCTATGCTGAAAGGGGTGTGTTGGAGTGGGGGGGTCTGGGAGGTTTGTAAACCCCGGTTCCATTTTAAATCACACGCGTAATTTTATTTTTCTGCGTGATGTTAATTTTCGCGTGATTTTTCTTTCCCCTTGCGTGATTTTATTTATGCCTGCCTCAGATACAATGCATTTCCCTTTCATTCTTCACTTGCTGATGCACGTGACAATGATGAGCTAGAGGTTGATAGCTGTTGGGCAGCTGAAACACCGGCACCCAAACCCAAGCCCAAAGCCATCTCAAAGCCCAGTCCAAAAAAGATTTTATTCAGAGGGAGGGGGGGGGGTTTACCAAAAAAAAAAATGGCCCGACAACATTTGGCAAAAATTAAGCACTTGCTCTGTCGTCCCTGTCACATGACACAAGATGCAGATGCAGGTGGAGATGCACAACTTGCCCTGCTCCACAGAGGTTGCCAATTTCACGCAGTCAATTTGCCAAATAGACCGCGCAACAATCCACCCCCCCCGCCGCCGCCCCTGCCTGTATTCCCCTGATAAAATGGGGAAACTGGACAAAATGGGGAGGGGGCGGGGGGGGCTGGGGCGGACAGGGAGAAAGTGGGGATAGGGGAAGGGCAAGTGAAGAGGACGAAGAGGAAGAGGGGAAAGGGGAAGGAATCCGCGATCCGTGGTGCATCGGCACCGCGTGGGCAGGTACACGCGATCCGCATCGAGCTCCCAGTTTCCTCTTTACAACACCCCTGGCCCAACCCCCTATTCCCCACAATGCCCTTGTCTGCCATGTTGGGGGAAAATGGGGGAAAGGTCCCGTTTCTCTCACAGCTCCCTACTTCCCCCCAGTTTTCCCACACTTCCTAATTTACCCATTTCCAGAGGGGCTTCCCGGTATAAAGGCCAGGCCCACTGTTCCCTGTTGCGCCCCCGCCTCCTTGTCCATACCATGGCATGACAGCGGTGCGGAAAATGAAGAACAACCGCATGGCGACGGCGTAGGCACGGTACTGGCGCAAGAACCCATCCTTAGCCAATGCGGTTGTAGAGTTGGGGATAGTGTCATTGTGCTGCATGCGGAACAAGTAGTACGGGTTGTAGGTCATAGACAGGCCATAGAAAGCCAAGATGGCGTGCAAGTAGAATGCCTGGAACCGATGGTACCACTGCAAAAACAAGAGGACGCGAATGTTTGATGCAATACCTAGAGGCAGCGTTCAACTTAAAAACCTGAACCTTTGGGGTCAGTGCTCTATGGAAGCCTTGATCCCTGTCCAGGTTTCGGATGTGCTCGGATTGCACACGGGGACTTTATTTGAGCCCTGCTTCATCCATCCCATGACGCCATGAGCCCTGAGAGTTCACAGATTGGTAATCGGGTTTCTTTTATTTTGACCATGAGTGTCATATTACCGCAGGGTAAAGCAAAAGGCTGCTGTGTCCCCAGGCACATGTGCGCATGCAGGGTTTGTGTTTTGGGTGAGGCCCATTGGGTTGAACGGAGGCAGGTTCAAAATCGCCCCTCCCTAACGGCGGCTTTTGGGTCCCAGGATGAGGGTTTCGTTTTATTCGTGAGTTTTTGTTGTTTGGTGTGACTGAGCGCACTGCACGTCTGAAAACAGCCACAAAAGAAGCTTAAAAGGCTCTCCTTTGTGCTTTATTCGGAACCATCCCTCTGATTTTTTTGTGTTGCTGTCCCTGTGAAGACCACACGCGCCTGGCAAACCCCGCACCAGCCACAATGCTCCCTCACCCCCAAACAGTGGCTTCAGTGTACCTTGAGGCTTTGCAACCTCCCCCGTTCAAATTTCGCTGGCTGGTCAAGCAATCTCGACGGTTGGTGGAGAGGGGTGTAGATTGGAGGATATATATATATATATATATATACATATATAAAGCAAGCAAGCACTTCTCCTTTCCGTTTTGGCCATTGCTCGGCCTCATCGCTCCGGCCTCTACTCTACGCTAGCCATCCTAGAGCCTAGGTGGTTGCCTTGCCAAATCCAAGTTTTCAGCCAAAAACTCACCGGTGGCGGCCCAGGGCGGGGACGCCAAGTCAGGAGGTGCCCTCCTGTGAGAACACGTTCCTGCGGTGTTTGTGGCACGAATTGACCCCGGACAGGGACCTTTGAAGCAGTGAGTGCAGCACGTTGAGCTGAGACGTGACGCCTGCCACCTTTTTGGTCCCATTTCTGCGCCAAAAGCCGAGCCCAACAACAACGAAGTCTGTTATGCCTTTCACCACCACAGGGGTTTGGGGCAGAGAGCTACAGGAAAGTAACAGGCCAGCGTCAAGAGGTGATCCAGGACCTTGCGGTTTTGGCTGGCGGCGGGGTAGTCATGGAACAGAATAAAGGGCTCTGCAGAGCCAGCATCCAGGTCCAAGCCTTGGTGGTTGGTGTAAGGGTGGTGGCGCATGATGTGGGACTGGAGCCAAATCCAGCGAGAAGATCCGATGCAGTCGATTCCGTAGGCGAACAGAGCATTCACCCATGGACGCTTGCTGATAGCGCCGTGGGATGCGTCATGCTGGATGGACAACCCAATCTGAAGATGGCACATACGGAACGAAAGGCTCAAAAGTCTCCCGAATCCATAGGGCACGGATGGCTGCAGGCAGAGCACGGCGGCCACGTGGATCAAGTCTAGGCATCAGGAAACTCGCTGCAAGGGGGGACCGTTGCTGCGCCACCGAGAACCGATAGGACACAACTGTGCTGACCCTCACGTTAAACGGACCAGGTGAGAAAGTCGTGTTGGACACAGTTGACGTGGACGTTACGACAGATGGACTTTCCAACTCATGCTCCCCAGTGAATCTGGGGCCTTCGGCACGTGTTTCCGACTTACCAGAAAGGGTGTCTGTGTGACCGCAAGCAAAGGAACGATTACGAAGGCTCATGTGCGCCACCGACCGCGACCTTATATCTCCAGACCAAAGCTGACAGCATACACTCAACCAGATTGACTTGCTGTTCCGCTTTCCAGTCCCTCTGAGCCGCCTGTAGAGGGCTTTGGTGAGTGGATAGGGTGTCAATATGTGAGTGCACGGGACAAAGATATACGATATGTGCAAGTTGCGGCGTGTTGACACATCCTCAAACCAAACAAGTCACCAACAGTCACACACCTGCATATGCATGAAACCAGTGAACATGGCCCACATCAGCATCCCAGTGGTCATCCAGTACCACTCGCCAACAACGGTCAGGGCCATAATCACCGCGGTCCGAATCCAGAAACCCATTGGCGCGTACCAGTTGACTCCTTTCATTACTTCGCGCACGCTCTTCCTGACATCCTTCGCGAAGTCAGTGTCGTAAGCATACACGGGATCCGTCTTTGAGTCCCGGACGTGCTCTCCCCGGATGAATTCCTGGAGCAACTTGGAGTTTTCGGGCTTCGTCCCAGGATGCATGGAGTGGAACAGGGCTGAAGCATCTGCGGCGCCAGAGGCCTGGATCAGATCTCCACCTGTACGAGACCGCACGCGGACAGTAGCGCACGTCTCTACTACAACGAACAGGGTGCTTGCAGTGATGGGGAATACCTGGATGCGCCTTGGCAAGGCCAACAATATCATACAGCACACCGTCCACTGCCACGAGATCAGGCCGCTTCAGCAGCTGGTCAGTTGTAAGCGAAAGTCTTTCCCCAACACACATGATGAAAAAGACTGCAGGTTGACAAGCAGCCAGCGGCCAACAGCCCTGTGCCCTCGGGTCCCCACGGTGGATCGGCGGAGGAACTGCTAATTCTTTGCTGGCTTCCCTTGCGTGCAGTGTTGAATTGTACAATAGCAGGCCAACAAGAACTGGGCTCAAAATTTGCGATTAAAACTCCTACAAACTCTCCAGCCGCGGCTGCCATGTTCGCTATTTGCCAAACCAACAACGCAGGGCGGATAGGGGGAAAGCAGGCGCGAATCCTTTTTGACAAAACGGTGAAGGAAGACTGCAAGCCTTTGGTACTGCTGGTGTTGTTGTTGTTGTTGTTGTCGTTGTTGTTGTTGCTGGTAAACCTTGGGTAACCTACTGGGTAACCTACAGTTATGCAGACACAACCCCACAACCGATGCTCACAACGCATGGAGCTATATTTGGAAGCAGTATAGCCTACCTATGGGTAGGCTGGGACAATCATGCAAATACATCAAAGTTGAGTCCCAGCAAGAAAGCATCGCTTAGAAAGACAACTGTAGACGACCGTAAACTTCGTGAACAGAAGCAAATGTTCCAAGCAAGTTGGGCACTACGCACCCCCCAGCCAAGCCAACCAGCCAAGCATATTCTTTCATCATTTGGTCTAAGACATCAAAGAATAACATATGTTCTTCTCTAAAGGGTCAAAAAGTGCAAAAACGATAAGTAATGAAAAATTAGCTTTTTCTTACTTCAAACCGAGGAATTTAGTAGTTTTGGACAAAAAATCGATATGAAAACAGCAGGGGCACTCTTTGGCATTTTGAATATACACGACTGAGGGGGGAATTTTTTCAAAAAAAAACTGCCCATCAACTGAGGCTCCCATCAGCCAAGGTCCAGCCCGGAGGTCCGGTCGCGGTCAAAATCTTTTTTTTTCGTGTTTTCCTCTGTTTTTGAATTCTCCACAAAATTCTGAGTATTTGGGGTATAGACACATAGGGTCAAACAAAAAAATTTCCTCTTGCCGTCTGCCTAAAATAAAATCTCCGGCGCCTCTACACCCACAAAGCCCATTGTTTCTCACAACTAACTGACTACAAAACAATGCCACTTAAATGTTTCCTCTTGAACATTACACTAAGTGACCTGCCCGGAAAATGCGGGAAAAAATGCAAAAAATGCAGAAAAATGCGGACCGCACCCCCCCCTCCCTAATCAGTGCGTCATGGGGATCATTTCGAAGCATGTATGTTGGGGTAAACCCGCCCCCGGGAGCCTGGCGGTTTACGTCAATGGGGGAGTACCTTATGCGGCGCGTGCGCGGCGCAGAGATTTAGCGGTCTAGCCTGACCAAGCAGCTGCAGCCCCTTCAAAGAGGGGGTGGGAGGATTGGGTCGCCGGGATTGGCAAAAAATGCGGGAAAATGCGGAAAATGCGATGGAAAATGCGGTTTTGTTGAAATGGTGTATGCTCTCGAAACCCCTATGTTTCATCTCGTCTTGCACGGTCAGGCGCAGGCGACAGAGAAGAATCGATGACATCTGTTTTTGTTTATAAACCATTGAAGCATTTGTAGATCTTTTGTTGCACTGCAGCCCTGTAGTGTAGCTCTGGATTGAACAACTAATTCATTC
This sequence comes from Eutreptiella sp. 'Long Island Sound 2002', assembly GCA_964036045.1. Lineage (NCBI taxonomy): Eukaryota > Euglenozoa > Euglenophyceae > Eutreptiales > Eutreptiaceae > Eutreptiella > Eutreptiella sp. 'Long Island Sound 2002'. The sequence goes on along the minus strand of OZ038386.1, from coordinate 29,300,818 downwards.
GATCCGATTTTGTGGTGTTCTTGCACTTTGTGTCCAACTTGCAAGAGGTTTTCCAAAACTATTTTAAGCATTGGGGAATACAACAAATTCTTTTTTCACTTTTTTAATTTTAACAGAAAAGCTTCATAAAACATAGGTCTTTCTTTGATGGTCTCTTTTGATGTTCTAGCGCACGATTGGTGCTATTAGTTCTGGGCTTTCGCAACTTTGCAAAATAATATAAAACGGTAAGTGTAACTTTGATTTCATGCCCAAAGGATAGGCGCAATGCTTGCACATATGGTAGAGATGGGAAGTGAGACTCAGCTAATCGAAAATCCCGCTAGGCCGGCCAAAGAGAACGCAAAGGCTTATTGGGTATTTTCAAATGTGCCTCTGGCAAAGGGTAGACCTTTGGTGAAAATGAGAATTGTTTTTTTTTTAACTTCATTACCACAAATGTAGCTTTTCACCCAAGCTGGTATGTTGAGAGCTAAAAACCTTCCTGAGCTAGCAAGGGAGCATCTTCATATAGATAGGGAAGACGGGGCTAGTTGAAGAGGCCGTATCATGCAAACCGTTCCCACTTTCATAATGCCAACAAGGGGCAGAAGCTGCCCCGAGGGGTTTTGACCCTAGTCCGTAATATTCTTGAGTTGGACTATTCTACTTTTGCAAACATGAAGATCAAAGATTTGAATGAAATATCTTGTACCTGTGTTTTGCACAATTTAGGAGATTAGATGAGCGAACTGCAACTCATTTGCTCTTAGTGAAAAACCGTGCTGGTGACTTGCCACAGGCGCGAGCCGTAAATTTTGAAAAACTACCGGATAGTAATCTCGTAAAGAACAAAAATAATTGGTTGTCTTCTCCCTTTGTCTTGAAACACGTGCCCGAGCTTGTTGATTATAGAGTGGTCCTAGGCGCCGTTGACGACGTGCTCACTCCTAGCAACCCGGACTTTTGGATCTACTCTTCGAAAAATCATTCGGTTTGCAGTTTGCCTAGTGTTCATTGGATGACAGCGTTGCACACACGCCGTATCAAGAGTGATGTGTGCAAGTACAACTTCCATGCAGCACATTGGGAAGATCAGGGAAGCAAAGAGTTCGCAAAAGACAGCAAAATATCCAAATCTCATGCAAATGTTGGCAATGGAACTGAATTCCTGCCACATTGTAGCAAAAGAAGCTCCCATTCCAACAGCACTTGGGAAAATCCACAATTTGAACATTGGCAGACCCAACAGCATTACTTGGACAGAGGGTAGTGAGAGTGCCTTCAACTTTGCCTCAAAAAATAGGTAAATGGGACAAATGGTCGCATACAGAGGCACAGGAAAGCAGGATAGCAGCATTGCAGCAGCTGGCAACGGGGTAGGGTAAAACCTTAGAAATGTGGACTAATTTCCATTACTTCTTCACAGTTACAGGTTTTTCAATTGTACATTTCAGAGTGGTTGTCTATCCGCTGTTCAAGCCTCATCGCGAAAACCATTGCATCAGAAAAATGCCCTAAACTGAGACCTGGTTCCATGTGAACAGCCTGTCTTATGCCGTAAATGCGTCATGATGTGCAAGCAAACACTCTGCACACAGCTCCGCGCAGAATGGCTGGCGATGCGCTGTGACAACGGGCCGTATCAGGTGATATGAACAACTGGAGCCAGAGGAAGTGAGGATTGTGGATAGGAACTCCCCTTGTTGGCTGTGCTGATTGGTTTTGGGGGGTTCGATCTGTTCAATGCTGACCTCAGAGATGGTGGACTGATTGACCGGGGGTTGAGACCTACTTAAGGTGAGCTGGTTGTGGGGGGGGGGGGGGGGATCCCCAGGATGCTGGACACCAAAATACCTGGAGCACAAAATACTCCACCCATGTTGTTAGAATGATACAGAAAACAGTTCAACGTCACGGTTGTCCAGTTTCATACGATCCGGCCGAAAGACACACAGATGCCTTGGCAAGAGGAAGATTGCGCTGTGCACCTGAGGCGGATCGCAGCCAACCAAGATGCGCCGACCTACAACGCATCATGGAACCGATGACACTCTGGCACCAGCCCCAGGGCTGCTTAAAAGGGGTGGAGGGGGGTGTAGGGGGGACGGGGGATGGGTCGACCCCCCCCCAGTGAACCTGGAGTTGTTAAAAGAAGCCCTGACCTGCCCCCATCACATTCCTGCCCCCAGAGGGCCGTGCCCGGCGAACGCAGCCCAGGCGTTCTGTGACGTGAAACAAAGGGCCGGGCCCCTCTACACCTGAACCCCAGGAAACCTGGGGTCCCTCGGCGGTGACCGTGCATTGGCGGTCACCTGCTGCCCCTTGACCACCGCCTTTCAGCAGCGCCGTTGCCACCGTTGACCATCCGGTGGGTCCTCCCGCCCACCACCGTCGCGGGCAGGCCCCACCTGGTGGTTTGCACCAGAAAGCTCAAGATCCCCATGGGGTCTCTGAATAGCGCCCCCCGGACGACAGCATCGGCCATGGACCTGGGCTTATGTACACCGATGCGATGCCTTCTTCTGTGCTGACGTGCACCAGTAGTCCGGACATGAGCGCTCCAGGCTAGTCACTGCTGATTGAAGGCATGCGGGTGCGGGGCCCCATGTCCTGTCTTGTGCATGAAACCTCCGGGGGTTACGGTGATATATAAAAGCAGGGGGGGGGGGGGGTGGAGCCTGAGGGCTCGCCTGGGATCTCGGTGGGGGTGCACAGAGGACAGCAAAGGCACGTAGGAGACGGTTGCCTCGAAGACTGCAACACCAGTTTTGCAGTCCAACAGGAAACAGTGTCCTGTGCGCAGTTGCAGCATGCAAGAGCAGCCCCACTTGCATGGGTTCTTGGGGGGTTTGCCTTGCAGGCTAAATCAGTGTGCCGGTGTAAGCGTACCACATTTGGTAGGTGAGAGTGGGACAGTTACGTGTTTGTGTGTTTGTGTGTTTGTGTGTGTGTGTGTGTGTGTGTGTGTGCGTGTTGGGGGCGGGGCGGGGATTTTTAGGGGGGCGGTGGGGGAGCATTAGGGCTGAGTGAGTATGCCGGATGGTACTTCCGGGGGTCCGTACTTGATCGCCTGTTTGAGGAGGGATCCTCCGAGCGTGGATGGGGGGGGTTGGTTGCCCACCCGTTGGGGTGGCGGTGGAGAGGGCGGGGTCCCACAATGGCAAGAGGTGGGGGAGCCCGCTCATGATGCCACCGTGACAACGTCCTCATTTTGGACTGCCCCACCCACTGGAGTTTTTGGGGCTGGCGCCTCACATATCTCGGTTTTCAACCGGGGGGGGGGCGCTCATCGGAAGGGAGGGGCCGGGGGGTTTGGCATGTCGCCATGGTGTATTGTTCTCATCTGCAGTTGGCCGATCGCCATTTGCTGCCCTTCCCTTGGACCCTTTCCCTCCGTAGGCGGTGGTGCCATCGGCCGGGGGTGACCTAATTGAAATGAGCCGCGCAGAGGTGCAGGTGGCACCTTTGGGAGGGCCGCATGGGGGGGAGGGGGGTTGGCCCATTTGTGGTATGCCGCAGCCTGCTCAAGGAGGCAGTGTGCACAAGGGCTAGGAGCACTGTGGCCGTCGCGACCTGGCCGGCACCTTGAGGCTCCGGGGGGCTGCTCTGGATCGACCCGCCCCCCCATCCCGCCCCCTGCCGACACTCCGTCTCACCCGCAGCCTGGGGCGCTGAGGTGTGCATGGGCCTCCATGGCGAAGCCAAATGCGTGCGCTCCTGTAATGCCGCGACCTGAGGAGAAGGGGGTGGAGGGGTCATTGGGCCATCAGGTGCGGCTGCACACCCTCCACACCGTCTGACGCCGTGACGTCCAGCGCGATACAGAAACCGCGGGGCATGGGGGTGCAGGGGGGGGGGGGGCAAAGGACGGCAGATTCATGCGGAATAGCCGTCTCCATGCCCCTGGCCAGGCCTCCATGCACGCATTGTGCAGGTGCCGGGGGGGGGGGTGGCACAAAGGAGGGGGGGGGGGGGCGCACAGGAAGGTGTGCGGGTGCCGGAGGCGCCGGTGGCCCCTGACGGACAGGATGGACAACATGGCACCCCTGGGACCCCGTGATGCGCTGCCCACGCCCGACTCCCCCCGCGGCGTTTGTCCAATTGGTCTCAACACATCTACGTGTTCAGAGTTTTCATCGGATGGCTAAACAGCGCGAGCAGTTGCTGGAGGCGAGGGTCTGTTCCCGAAACCGGTGCCCCTCAAGCCGTTCAGATCCAGTGAGACTGGGAACATGTCGGTGTAATAGCGGCGGGGGGCGGGGGGGGTTCCATTTGATGCATGGCAGCCCTACTATGTGCTACATTCCACTTGCATGACGTACTCCAAAAGGGGCGGGGTAGAGGTCGGGTTGATTTCTGTTGCTGGACCACCCCCGAACCCGAGAACCTGCGAAAAGAGTCGAGCCAGCCAGCCAAGCGAACCAGACAAACCCCGCACCCAGTCACACCGCCGCGCGTGTCTGTGGGGCACCCCTCGGCTGGGGCACGTCGTGCCGTGCCGATGGCCCCTGGCCTCCGGGAGAACGCCGTGGCGGCACATTCACTAAGAACGCCTGCCTCGGCGGGGCCCCCGCCCCCATTGCACTAAACATACCGTTTGCCACCGTCCCCCCCCCCCCCGCCCCCGACAAATCGGTTGCCCCTGGGGGACGCCACCCCATTGAAAGCGCGGTCGCCCTGCGCCAGGGCGGCCCTTCACCATCATCACAAACAAAGACAAAGTCTGGCTTCGGGTGCGCCGACATCCACGAAACCGCCGCATCGGACTTCACCGGTGTGCCCGTCGGTCATCCTCCAACCCCCGTTCGCCCTAAGCCATGACGGGCCATCCTTGACCGAAAACACAAAGGACGTGTTCCTTCACGACGACTTTGCGACCTGTTTCCACCACACAAGAACCCTGCGGCTGTCCGAGAGGACGCTCCTCTTCGGCCCGATTTGGCAAAAGAGGACAAGTGCTCAGGAACGAGCCGGTGGGTCAGGCAAACAGTCGGTTGGCCGGGCAACATTTCGGTTCGGGTCGGGTGTTTGCTCGTCGCCGGCAGGGGGTTTGCTACAACGGCTGAGTGAGTGTGCCGGCCGGTGCTTCCGGGTGGCTTTACAAGAGGAAATCGTCTACGAGCCACTGCCGGAAAATATGTATGTGCAGTAGGTGAGAGTGGGATCTGCTCACACGTGCTGCTGCTGCCCCTTCCCCCCCCCCCGGGCGGCGCTGGCGTGCTTGCTCACCACCGCGGATGTGGGAAATGTAACACAGGGCCGGGCTGTTCCGGATCAAGTGTCACACAGCAGCGGTTGGGGGGGGGGGGGGCTAATTCAGGTGAGCTAAGCGAAGGTGCAGGTGAAACCTTTGGTGGACTCACCCTGTTGCACACCGCCACGTACAAGGAGTTCCTGGATTGCAGCCACTCAAAGGCACAGCACTCCAAAAAAGGAGTGGGGCTGTAATACAATGCAAATGGGCGCGGGAAACGAAACGCACTGTCAGAGCGAGAGCGTACAGCATTTACGCTTTTCGGGAGCGTTGTCTGCAATACAGCACGGCATCAAGAACGTGTTGCGGGTGACCAAGCCGCCCAACGCCCTTGAGGTAAAGACGCCGGGCATTACCGGCCCGGCCCGGCCGTGAAGAGTTTCCCGCCGCTTACCGGCTTAGCAGCGGTCGGGGGGTTTGGGGCGTTCAGCATTCGCCCCAGGCGTAGGAGCCGTTTCGATGCCCCCGCTTGCTTGCGAAGCGCCCGAATATTCCCCTTCGCCATGGCATACTTGGGCGGCGGCTCATACTCAGTGCCAGCGGCCACAGGCTCCACAGTACCTGTTGCTGATCCCCACGGCTGCTGTGTCTCCTCCCCCGCCAGGTGCCGCACTGACTGCCCCCCGGGGGGGGGGGGGGGGATGGAAGCCAGGGATGCATTGGAAGGGGGGGAGGCACCCCCCCCCCCTCCAGGGCGCCCAGCCTATGCCCAGCCACTGTCTCCCTGACGGCCTGTGCCAGCTTCAATGGCCTTTGTAACCGACAGTAGCCGCCCCCAACCGCTTTGGCAACCTCCTGCAACCGCCTGTCAAATCGCCTCTGGGGCCGCCTCTCAGATCCCTCCCCTTCTAATGCATCCCTGGGCAAGACTCCTGTCAAACAGGCACTGGCTGTGCCCTGTGCACACCCTTGCACTCCCACGCGGCAAGACCCTGCCCGCCTGCCCACTGCAGCTCCCGTGCCCGCACCCGCTGCCCTACCCCCGCGGAGGAGGGCCTTCGAAGAGGAGCTCCCCGAGGTCCTGGGCGATGCGGATGGTCGCGAGGGGGCGCCCAGCGTTCTTGGCTTTGTTCCGAAGGTCCTGCAGCACCTCCGGGTCGCTCAGCCAATGGGTCACCTCCTGCGCGATCGCGTCCGGCTGCGGCTTGTATACCCCAAACCCGTGCTTCTCAACATAGTCCACATTCCCCTTTTCCTGTGGGCCAAGCATTGCGCTGGATGCACGTGTTTGGGGGACGGGACCCGCTCGATTCTGGAACACTTCACGCAGCAGCCCCCACCCCCTCGGCCCCCAACACCTGCCCTCTAGGACCCCCCCCCCGGGCTCACGGCAGGAGTTCCCATCACCAAGAGCGCCGTTGCCCCATGACCTCGGTACTCCAACTGCAAGTGTTCAACGCGCACCGCCGTCGCTTGAACATGGACTGCCGTCCAAATGTTACTCAACCCAAAAAAGCAAAGGAGTCCCTTGTGGAAACCACTGGTGGCTCACACCAATGCACAACTCCATTCGGCGGGCGACCACTGCGACATTTTTTCATCAACAACAACAACAACAATAACAACAACAATAACAACAACAACAACAACAACAATAACAACAACAATAACAACAACAACAACAACAATAACAACAACAATAACAACAACAACAACAACAACAATAACAACAACAATAACAACAACAACAATAACAACAAAACAACAACAACAACAACAACAACAGCAGCAGCAGCAGCAGCAGCAGCAGCAGCAACAGTACCAGTGGTATGCATTCCCCAGGATTCTTGCTTCTTCGTTCGTCAAACTTCCCTCGAACCAGCATGCCATTCCCAATTTCCGTGCACCCTCCCTGCGTCCTCTGTTTTGCAGCGCCAAGACACAGGGCACAAGTTGCTGACACAGCGCAATGAAGCGCCGGGGAAAAATGAATTTTGGCGTAGCAACTGGGCAAAAATGAATTTTGGCGGAGCAGCTGAGCGAAAATGAATTTTGGCAGAGCAACCTAGCAAAAATAAAATTTGGCGGAGCAACCTAACAAAAAATGAATTTTGGCGGAGCAACCATGCAAATGAATTTTATCGGTGCAACCAGCCGAAAATGAATTTTGGCGGAGCACCCAGGCGAAAATGAATTTTGGCGGAGCAACCGTGTGAAAATGAATTCTGACGGAAAGGCCAGGTGAAAATGAATTTTGGCGGAGCAGCTGAGCGAAAATGAATTTTGGCAGAGCAACCTAGCAAAAATAAAATTTGGCGGAGCAACCTAACAAAAAATGAATTTTGGCGGAGCAACCATGCAAATGAATTTTATCGGTGCAACCAGCCGAAAATGAATTTTGGCGGAGCACCCAGGCGAAAATGAATTTTGGCGGAGCACCCAGGTGAAAATGAATTTTATCGGTGCAACCAGCCGAAAATGAATTTTGGCGGAGCACCCGGGCGAAAATGAATTTTGGCGGAGCAACCGGGTGAAAATGAATTCTGACGGAAAGGCCAGGTGAAAATGAATTTTGGCGGAGCAACCAGGCGAAAATGAATTTTGGCGGAGCAACCGGGTGAAAATGAATTCTGACGGAAAGGCCAGGTGAAAATGAATTTTGGCGGAGCAACCAGGCAAAAATGAATTTTGGCGAGGCAACCAAATGAAAAAAAATTCTGGTGGAGCAACAGGGCGAAAATGAATTTTGACGGAGTGCCCGGGCGAAAATGAGATTTGGCGGATCAACCTGGCGAAAATGAGTATTTGGTGGAGCGGCCAGACGAAAATGAATTTCGCTGGAGCAGCCAGGCGAAAATGAATTTTGGCGGAGGAACCGGGCGAAAATGAATTTTGGCGGAGGAACCAGGGGAAAATGAATTTTCGTGGAGCGGCCATGCGCAAATGAATTTTGGCGGAGCAAACGGGCGAAAATTAATTTTGGCGGACCGGCCAGGGTAAAACGATACTTGGCGGAGCAACCAGGCGAAAATCAATTTTGGTGGAGCAACCGGGAGAAAATGAATTTTCGTGGAGCGGCCGGGCGCAAATGAATCTTGGCGGAGCAACCAGGCAAAAATGAGGTTTGGCGGGGCTGCTGGGCGAAAAAGACCTTTGGCGGAGCGGCCGGACGAAAATGAATTTTGGCGAGCCAGCCGTGCGCAAATGAATGTTGGTGGAGCAACAGGGCGAAAATGAATTTTGACAGAGCAACAGGGCGAAAATGAGATTTGATGGGGCGACCGGGCAAAAATGAGATTTGGTGGGGCGATTAGGCGAAAAAGAACTTTGGCAGAGCAGCTGGGTGAAAAAGAATTTTGGCGGCCATTGCTACTTGGAGACGTGAAATGAGGCAAACCCAGCCCCAAGGACATTTTGGGTACTCCACGCATGGGCAAGGCAATGGAGCTGTGGTGCAAATGGATGATAACACGGAGAAGAGGGGGAACCAATGGGTTGGCATTGGGTACACTACAAATACCAACACAATGTGCAAAAAAAATATTGGGTTGAGCTTCGGAGTAGAGAGAGCAAGGGGAGGAAGGGGAGCCAAAGACATTCAATGAAGAAGGAGGGACAGACACAATGCACAAAAGAGTAGTTGCTCGGTCTAAAGAGCAGATAGAGTAGGGGAGGAAGGGGAGGAAGGCAAGTAAGGGGGAACCAATGAATATTGGATACACTGCTCCTAAAAATGTAGTGCACAACTGCTCCTAAAAATGTAGTGCACAACTACTCCTAAAAATGTAGTGCACAACAGATTAGTCGCTATGGCATTAGGTAATGAGGGGAGGAGAAATGGAACGTCATAGACCGCAAAATGCCAAGATTGCACCCAGCAAACATTGTTCACAATTTCTTGAACATGCCTCACGAATGCTAATGGCATGCACTCACAGGGGAACTTGCCCAAATCTGAATTAGGATCTGTCTGCGATAATTACTGCAAACTTTAGGTATTGATGGCCACAAATCAAACCATCGAAACGTTGGAAGGGTTCGCGGTTAGGGGGATGCCTTCTTAGTTCCGGGTGGTGCCCAAAGGTGGACAAAGTGACTACATAACCCCTGCTGTCTTGGGGGCCCAAATGTGGGCAAAGTGGCTACATAACCCTTGCCATCTTGGGGACCCCCAAAATGGGGGAGGAAATCAAAGAGACGGTTTTTTTTAAGGTACACTCGTGTTGACCGTCCAAAAAAAAGATATCTTTTGTGAATTTTTTTACTTTCCTATACATTTTTTTACACTTGATTGGTACTTCACTCAGTGTTTTTTGATCATGGTGGGTGGTCACAATGCATAAAAAACCCGGTTTTGGAATGTTCGATTTTTCAGCCATTGAGGCTGGAAGCTGCAGCTTGTGAACTGACTTTTGTACTTTGACCCTGTTGCTGTGCACTGACGTCTGCAGATTGAAACATTGACATGAGACAATGCCTTTTCAGTGGCCCCAGGGGCCCGTGGTACCAGAGGGGCAAATTGGGGATATGGTCACAGTATCCCCCTTTAGTATGCAGGAGGACATTGTTTGCAGCCTGCAGCCCTGCCTGGGGCCGGCCACGGCCTGGTTAAATGACTGTTTAAATGACGTGAAATAAGTGTTTGCACTGAAACAGGGTTGAGACTGCCATTTCCGACCACAGCATTGTCAGTGGCCTTCGGCACTCTGTGCTCCGAGGACTGGATTTGAGGGTATTGTGACAGTGCCCCCCTGGTTGGATGCAAAGGGACGTGTGTTGTAGGCTCTAGCTCTGCCCAGAGCCCAGCCATGACCCGTTTGAAAAGTTGGAGGTCACAGATCCTGAACCCCTCCTCCCAGTGGTCCATGCCGATGTCCTTGGAATGCATCGGCGGTTTGGGATGAGGGAAGTGCTCCTCCATTTCACCCTGTCGCCCTTCTCAGGACAAATCCAGGTTCATCACAGGAGAAGCGGCACCTGGCCTGGTAAATAGGCAGACAAGAGGCATGGCAAGCCCCGAATGGTCGCCTCCGCAATGGTGCCAGGGCCTGCCTTGGTGACAATCAAATCCGATGCCCCCATGTAATCCGACATCCGCTTCGTGAACCCCTGAACATGCATCGCCACCCCGTTCCAGTTCTGACGTGCCAGCTTGGCTCTGAGACAGTGGACCACAGGGCGACAAGGCTGAGATCCGCCAGATGACACAGGGGACAGCAGCTTGCAGTGTGCATACGAAAGCCACACAAGGGCGGAGACTCTGCACAGCAAGAAACTGTTGCAATTGAAAAAGGGGGGGAAAGTGCCAAAAAGACGAAAAGCGTCAGTGCCCTGACGCACGTTGGGGCCAGGCCAGGGCTTGGTCGTTACCAGGTGTCCGCAGACATTTCCCTGATGTCCGCAGACATTCCCCAGGCGTCCGCGGACATTTTCTGGGTGTCCGCGAACATGGGGGGGGGGGGTTGGCACAAGGCCTTGGTGTTGGTTTGTTGGCAGTGCCTACTGGCCTCTCGCCACTGTGTCTGGGTCTTGAGTCCTGAAGATCCACCAAGCCGCTGTGTTGGCCCACCGTTTCTGTTTCCCCATGGTGGCGGGTCGTGGTGCCCCGATTGTGCCGTTTGCGTGTCATCCGGCGGAGTATCATTCCCCCATTTGGATTAGGCCGTTGCGCCAGGCACCCGTAAATTGATGGGATTCAGGGGATGTAGCCCGTCAAAACTCAGTTTCCTTTCCCCCAAAGCGGCGGCCTTTTTGCCCTTACAAATCTTCGAAAGAGGCCTGAAGCCCCCATTGTGCACCACGGTACGACGGCTGGTGGAGCCGGGGTGAACGCACGTCCTGGGCCGGCAGCAAATTGCGTTCCAAAATTGCAGGACTACTGGGCACCCCTGGGCCCCCATTCCTGTCCCTGGCCCCCACCCCTGCCCATTGTCCAACCCACCCCTTGTCGAAGCCCAGGCACCCCGAGGAATGTGTCGTGTTGGTGCCGGTGTGCGTTGTTGGTGGGTGGCCCATCCGCGGCGCATCATGGGCAATCGCCTGCGCTGTCCCACAAGCCAGAGCCACCGACCGGGGGTGTTGGTCCGGACTGAACGGGCACTGGGCAGTGTTCGTGCGGCGGACGCGGAGGTCTGCAGTGGTCCCCGGCGGATGGGGAGTTGAATGCGGTTTTGACGAAATGGGCGCTTCTTTGCAGATCTTTACACTTGTCTGCAGCCACGGCCAAGGCTTGTGTGCAGATTGCTGTGTTCCCTACGCGTGTGCGCCACTGTGCCCCGACCAGGCCACGGCTTAGTGGTGACCGTCATCTCCTCTGCTGGGGGGGGGGCCAGGGTTCTGAGGCCAAAAAAAAGTAATCCGCCTGCAATTTCGGGCCGCTTTGATAAATTTCATTTTTTTCCCGAGGAAAAGTTTTCTGATGTGGGTGGGGGGGTCAGGCGAAGGGGCCCGGGCCGCCACCCCCCCCCCCCCCGGACACCGTGCAACGGGTCCTACTGGGTCTCACACAGGACGCAGCTGGTTCTCCGGGTGCGACAGGAGCAGATATTACCGAGTGGCACACGGGACAGCGCTGATTCTTAACGAAATTCAGTTCCCCTGCCGGACACTAGTGGCACGTCTGCCCTGTGCTGCTCGTGTTGGGGCAAGATGCATGTTCAGCACGGCCCTCCCTTGCTCATACACATTAAGGATCCAAACGGCATTAATCTTCAACTCTGCGCTCAGCACTAGTCCTGGCGAGCGCGCTCAGCGCTTCCCTTCAGCGTAGTTGTGGCTGGTCTTTGGGGGTGCAGTGGGTCGGGGGGCACAAGCCTGGCACGGGGCCCTCGCGCGGTGGCAGGGGTCCACACGCCTCCAATGCGCTCCCTCGGTTCCTGGCCTCCGCCCTTCGTGCAAACCCCCCGAGCGGCCTCCAGGCCGCAGCACAAGGGGCAGACCTCAGGTACTCGTTCTTGCCACAGACCACGATCATCTGCGTGCGGTTGGGCAGGCTCGTGGCCAGCTTGTTGGCCATGGTGACCACCACCTTCTCCAGCCCCCCCACGCCGTCCCCGCCCCCCACCACGAGGGCGGTCTTCCGCTCCAGCAGCCCGAGCTCGCGGCGCAGCACGCGCTGGGGCCGCGCGTCCTTCCAGAACTCCCGCCGGACCGGCAGCCCGTGCTGCCGCAGCTGATGGGGCTTGAGGCCTGCAACAGGGGCCCAAAGGGGGTCGCGACTGAACAGTGTGGAACGCCCCCCTTCATGTGAGTGGGAGATGGGGGTGGGGGCGGAAAAGGGCCACCGGACGGGGCTGAAGCGGCAGAGGCCCCCGTTGTTTGGCGGAGGCTCCCCTGTGGGCCGGGATGCGACCGTCGCGTTGCGTTCCATGTGGGGCTGCGTGCCTTGTGGCCCCCGATGCCAAGCCGTACCCTCAGGACAATCAAGCACCATGACCAGCGAAGATGTGCCCGTGGAAGGGGCAAGCCACGGGTGCTTCCGGTTGCTCTTCGAAAACCCCAGTCACCCTGGACCCCCCCCCTTTCTGCCCCCAACAAACACTCTCCCCTCCCCGTATCCGCAAGTCCGCACAGCCCCCGAGGCCCGCTGCATTCTCTTGTCCAAGCCACGCCCGGACCCCAAACAAGCGCACGCCATCCACAGAATGAGCAATGCAACGAGGGATGCATTGGAAGGGAGAGGCAAACCCCCATGTCGGTCAGCGCAACGCAGGAGTGGCAGTGGACAAGGGACTGCGAGGGTTGCACGACGGTCCGATCAAAAAAAAAAAAAAGAGGCCATCTCCCATCCATCAGCCCGTGGCTCGCCCTTTGTAAACGCCTGACCCCACCATTTTACAAGGGCTGGGGGATTCAAATGCCCACGTCGTTGAGGAGTGAGGGGCCGAAATGGGGGGGTGAACCACAAAGAGGGGGTACGTTCGCCGGTTGGCTTCCGGTCAACTCTTCCGTGCGCAAAAGTGTGCGCTGCCTGTTTGCCTGTTTGGTGTCCTCATGAGCCTCAAAATGCAGAGAGATCTGTGCTTGGGGGAGGCATCCTCTTTGCTGTAAGGTACATGAAACATAATGAAACTGTCGAAAGGTCGTGGCTGCACTTGGGTGTGTATTGTGGGGGCGTGCCTCCAGACTGGGCCGGGGAACACCAGAGAAAGGAGCAGGCGTGCCCCACAGGGGGGGGGTGGAGTCGTATGGGTGGGAGTGAGAGGGGGGGGTGGAGTTGTGTGGGTGGGAGTGAGAGGGGGGGTTGGAGTCGTATGGGTGGGAGTGAGAGGGGGGGGTGGAGTTGTGTGGGTGGGAGTGAGGCGGCGGGGGCTAATTAAGGGTGAGAGTGAAGGGGGGAACATGGCGGGGGGGACAGGTGCTTGCGGTTGCTCTTCGAAAACCCCAGCCGCCCTCCCTCCCCCCTTTCTGCCCCCAACAAACACTCTCCCTCCCCACATCCCCACAGCCCTGGAGGCCCGCCTCCACGAAACACCCCCAAGGTACGTCAAACAGGAAATACCACCCGGCAAAACCTACATGCATTGGAAGGGCGCCCAGCCACTGCCCAGCAACTGTCTCCCTGACGCCAAGTGCAAGCTTCAATGGCATTTTTAACCGACAGTAACCACCCAACCGCTTTGGCAACCTCCTCCAACCGCCTTTCTAACCGCTTCTGGGGCCGCCTCTGAGGTCCCTTCGCGTCATGCATCCCTGGGGGGAGCACCTTCACGGAGCGCGAATTTGTAGAGCTCGGTGGTGGGCACGAAGCACAAATCGACCCCCTTGTGGAACCACGTGGGGAACGCCCCACCCAAGTCGGTCACCACCGTAGCGAACGGGATTTTGCGCCTGCCACGCCCCATTTTCTTCAGCACCTGCACCAAGAAGGAGGGGGGGGGGGGGTCTGGCTGACCACCTCGCCCTGCCCGTGCCCACGTCGCATCAAATGACCGGGGCAAGTCTGGCTGGAAGGAGGGGCGGGAGGTCCTGGGGTCCTGGGGTCTTTTATCGGCAATTACAACATGGCATACTGGCATCAGTTGTAACCAGGGCTGTCCTGAAGGGGGAGGGGGGAGGGTTCGTAACGCCAACAGAAACGAACCTTCACGGGGACGCTCTCTGCTTCATGGTCAAGACATGGGCAGGACACAAGTTGGCGGTTGGCGGCTATGGGCGGTTGGCGGTTGGTGGTGTCGCGGCTAACCACATCCAAATACACCAGCCCGAAGGACCCCCTGTGTCGCCCAGTGCCCCTCGCGTCCCACTTCTCTCGGACGTCATTCCACTGGATTGGTCGACACACCACCTACTCCGAGGAACAGGAGATCGTCGAGATTGTCCAGTGGCAAAGAATGAAATTTACCAAAGGAAAAATGGATCTGGGCCATTTTGGGAACACAAACTTTTGGGTTCTAGGACGCCCCCCCCTCTCTTCAAAAACACTGCCTCGCTCTGGGTGTCTTTCGTTCCTCTGGTGATATAATACCCCAATGACCGGGCTTGAGCCACTGGTACAGGGATCTGAAGCCGAAGCTTGCTACCAGAGGAACCCAGATTCGAGCCATCAATTGGGTATCAACTAGGGCTGCCCTTAAGAACCTTTTTTTTTGGTCAAGGACAAAACCTGGGATGGCTTCTCTCTTCAGCACCCCAGACAGCTGCACCCCCTGACCTGCAATGGATTCCTTGGCACGTAATGGCTGCACGAGGTTTGTGCATGTCTGCCCTTTCCTCCTTCCGGCGACCAATTTGGGCCACCGGGGCAGCTGCACCGGGGAACGACCAAAGCAGTGACAACTGCTCCCCCCCCCCCCCTGTGTGACACTCCGTCGGGTTGTTTTTTTTACGCCGTCGGGTTGTTGTTTTTTTACGGGGCCCTGGACAGTCACCCGTTCTTCCCTTCGCATGTTGCGTCGGGTTGCTGCTTTCTGTGGGCCGCTGCGGCCGGTGCTCCTGCTGGTGCGTTGCCGCGTTCGCGGAGCCCAGTGGTTGGTCTGGGGCTGTGCGGGATGTGCCGTTTGCGCGTCAGCGGTGCCCAGTAGCTGGCGTAATGGGGATGTGCTGGTTGTTGCGGGGGTCGTTTGACTGGTTTTTGCTGTCCACACACCTCCGTCCTCAGGTCCATAACCTGCCTCGCTGCGTTTCCGTGTGCGTGAGGCCCAGGTGCCCTGTTCCTCCACGCGTTGTCCCGGCCGTCCACCACATGTCCCTTTCCCCCTCACGGCTGGTCTGCCCCTGGTGGGCTCCTCCTCGACTTGACAAGTCGACTCGTCGAAGCCCACGGTACACTGACGCTGAGAATCTGGGCAAGGGTTTCAAGATTTTCTGTGGGGAGGTTGACTGCCATGAAGCCAAAACATGAAAGTTGGGGGTGCACACCTGCAACGGCACGGTTTGCAGAAGTGGATGCACAGATACTACCATGTCGGGGGCATAGTCCTCAATGCACTGTCGAAATCCAGATCCACAAGTGCCCTGCAAGCGTGCACGGGCAGTGTTGCTCATGCGATCACGTGAAGATTGTACCTTCCTCGCAACGCCCGCTCGAGGGCCCCTCCATGAGCCGGTGTTGAGAAGCGGTGTTTGGTGGCAAGTAGAAAGGCGACTGCAGGGCGATTCGCTGCATGGGATGCCCTCGCATTTCCACAGGCTTCCACAAGGTGTTGCAAGGATACCCAGAATTTCCCCGGGGGGCGTCCCCGACTGACGCCATGGGTTCACCGACTTCTAGGTGTGTGCGTGCGCATACGCGTTCACGTGTTGCGTGGCTCTGGGTTAGCAACCAGTCGTGACGGCAAGATCCAGGGCCCGGGATAGAAGGACCATGTTTGGTCACTGTCGGTCAAGAATGCTTCGTCTGGTCCCGACCAACTGATCCAGTGCACCCTCAGCCCACACAAGAAAAGTGGAAGACATGTGAACCCCTTCTGCAGACACGACGTGCAAGGCATGGTGGCGTCCCAGGCACGCGCCGATCGAGTTCATGTGGGGCCAAAGCCCAGACTTGTGGCGGGGACCTGCTTGAGCACCCGCAGTCGACCACCATTTCCTGTTTGTCATATGTTTGAGGTTCAGCGGACCATGGAACCCGAGTTGTGCTCATCTCAGCGTGAGCGGTCAACGAGGGGACTATGGTCGATGTGCCCTGCGTGCGCGTGAGTCCTTGTCGTTGGAAAACTTTTTTTTTGGAGAGCCCAAAGGCTGTAGATTGCATCGGAGAATTGGGGACTGCATCATCCGCTTGGCGTTGGGGCTACGTGTGTCCAACACACGCTGATGGCTAGGCGGGTAGCAAACCGGAGTAGCACAAGGGCTTACACCCCCTTTTCATGCAGAGATAAACCCGCCTCTATCGTGCACGCACATTTGTGCGCGTGCTATTTGCTTTTCCGTCACGGAGATTGTTCACATTGCACTAGCACTTGTAGTGCCTCTTGCAGCTTTTGTTGCACAACGTCCAATGCTTGTCGAAAACCCGGGAAAGGCCCTATCCTTGACTCACCGAGGAAAACCACCGTTACTTGCAACATGCAAAGGAGGGGAAGAGACCTTCACCACGGCCTCGGCGGCACATCGGACTGGCTGCTTTTGCGAGAACCAAAATCCGAAGCGCCAAATCCAAGGATGGGCCGCTAAGTATTTGTAGTCCCTCACGGAGTTCTTGAGAGGGAAAGAAGCGTAATCTGTGAGGATATCTACGATAGCCACGTCCACTTCATCTAAACAATGTGCATGGGACATGTCGAACGATTGTCTCGTTTCGCAAAAAGCCCGCATCCACCAAAACTGCCTAGTTAGGGAGAAGGAAAAGATTTGAGGAGATCCTATGCACACCGATAATCAAGCTACAAACGTATGGCCTCGTGGGTGCAAATCAAGGGTGCGAACTGGAACGACAACGTAGGGATATGCAATAATGTGCCTTGGACGAGGATGTGAACATGAATACACAGAATATGAAACATGGTAGCATGCGCGCGGATGCGCCTCCTTGCACATCCTCGCGAACGGACTTCTGATAACAAACGACGAGCTACAAGAATGCTAGAAACGCACCGGGGAAAAGCTCATCCAGAGCTCCGGCAAGAGCCTCCGCAGAGGCTCGGTGGCCACCCCCCGTATCGGACATGAGGATCAAGATTCGCTTACGTCGCCCGAGAGCAGCCATCAACGGACCGGGACCCCTTGATACCAAGCTCGACATTTCGTCTGGTTCCGGTCCGACGCCCCCCGGCATCGAACCATCGGCCGCGCCCGCGCCAAGAGGGGTGATACTCCTACACAAAAGGATCACGCCAAAGGCATTCACAATATCCATTTCTAATTGAGGAATCTCGTTGTCCACTTGGGAGATAGAGGTAACCACACAAGTGTCATGCGATGAAACGGCCGTGTATGTGAGGAATAATCGCTTTCGTGGCGAGCTTGACAAGACTCACAAATCTCATAAAGCGGAAAGAGCCACGCTCATACCCGTCTTGCCGATGCGCGCTATTAAGTGGTCCCCAATATGGAGATTGTTCCGTCGGCCGCAACCGCGAGAAGAACTCGGGCAACCAAAGTGCCGATGCCCGGCGTGGACCGGAAGCCCATGCGAGCATGGCAACGACCACGACGAAGGCGACCGCTCCAAGCCCCAACGTTCGCCAACGTGTTCGGCGTTGTCGAACATCAGTGCAGGTACTTGGTCCCACGGTGTGATACGAGTGTGCAGTGGACTTCAGGGCGTTTGCACCCGAAGCCATGGGAAAACCTAAGCATCACGAAAGAGCGAACGGAAAAGAGTGAATCGTCGGTTGTCTTGTGTGCCAAGATAGTCTTTCGTGCGATATTCCGAGACAACATGACACAAAAGGCACAAAGGTCCCGTGTGTCGCGGTATTTATGCAGGTACGCCTCACGTCTTCTTCCTGGAAGATCTTGAAAATGTTGGCAATCTACTTTGAACATCATTTGTATTCGTTTTACCGAACCAAAGCGCGCTTACACGCTGGAGTGTTTGCAAGTGCAACAAAAATGCTCCGGGATGGTTCAGCAAGTAATTGCAAATGAGCAACTGGTGAGCTAACAGTGGTGCATTGATTGCATAAGTTCAGAGATTGGTATCGAATCAGTGCTCCGTGCGTGGATCTATGCACAGTTGGGACTCAGAAAAACTGGTTTTCTCGATATATAGCGGAGAGGCATGACAGTTGAGCACTCTACGTGCCCCAGTGGCCACCCTCCAAGTTTGCCCCATGACTCGGTCACCGATGACTAAATTAGGGTCTTTCTCATGCGCATATGGGCAAGTGACACATGTAGTTGCATGTAAGCTTTGTGGAACAATACCACCTCCACTTCCTCGACTTCTTCTCCTTTTTCCAACGTCTCCTTGCCAGCCTTTTTGTTGCATTTCTGTTAGATGCTCGTGACTTAATGTTTGGATGCGACCCAGCAACCCACACCGCACCGGTCTTGGAAATTCAGCTTTTTCCTGCATAATTTTGACAAACGGACAGTGTCTGGTGATGGCTCCCAATGGCCAAGCTCCCATTCTCATGGAATCGGTGATAATCCCGCGTGCTCATCCACGCATCCACGCGGGATAATTTCTTCAAGTGCTGAGCAACTTTTCCATTCGCCATACTTTACTGTATGTTTTTTGACATACAAATTAGTCTTGGAATATGAGCAGGTGTGAGGTGTTATGTGGTACTGTAGTACGTGGATGGCGTTTCCAGTGTTGTAAGTGAGGTAACAAGAGAGTGTACTGGCTTGAGACAAGCTTGGTGCACATGGACCTTTTTCTGTCACTTTGTTTAATTGGACCGTCTCATGGGCTTGCCTTCAGGTTGCAGTGCAGCGATTTGATCGAGCAAGGTTTTGCTTGGTGCCTTGTTCTTCTTCTTATTGATGCCTCCCTATTGCGAGGTCGCAAGATTCGCCATTGCTGGCCGTGTCAAAGTCATGGTGCCCCTAATCCCCAGGTTTCCGTGCAGTCAAAATAAGTTGAAACAACAACAACAACAACAAACCGTAATTCCGGTCTGCATTGAACGCATCCGACTGTTCGGGCAAAGATGACTCACCCACCTCCAACGCCAGATGGCGGAAGTGCGTGCATCCACCAGAGATATGGCTTCAAAAAAACAGGACACCCGGTTTACTCGGCTTGATTGGTGCACCCGTTTCAATCATAAGGACACTCCTCTTGATTGGGGCACGTGACTTGATGAAGAAGAAGCCCACCTTTCTCTGCACGCTTGTTTTCTTCAATCTCAACAAAATTGGTTATGTGAACATCATATTTTCCTTTTTGGTTTGAACTCAAATGTTTCAAAGCAAATTGCTCACAAGATGCCGAGCGGGGGATATGTAACGCAATTCACTTCCATTCAGGTTTGAAGTGGGCGTCCAACAGGCGTGGGACTCCGCTCGCCTCTGGATCTGGCAGTATGGACCCCTCATCCCATCCCATTTAGCGCGATCTGCCCTTGGGTTCAACCCACTCCAAGGGTGTGCTTGCAAATTTCATGGGCCAACCTTTAACTTGGAGACCAATTTGTATGGTTAAACTTATCGTTTATTGCAGGAGCACAGGGTAAAGCAGTTGCTGAGCGACACCGTCGGTGCCGAACTGAGGCGGTTGGCGGGGAACCTAACCCTAACCAACGGCAGTCAAAAGGTAGCGTGGAGTACAGAGCAGCGAAAAAATATTTCCGTGTCCTGGGATATCTACCGATCTTCGTCGGTAGACTCACTGAGTTTTTGACCCACCTCTTTAGGGCCGAGTGGGCTTTTTTCCCAATGCACCGCATTGGCCTCGCCTGCAGGGACGCATTTTTCGCTCGTTGGCGGCCAGCCTCAACCCTCTGCAAAGGTGTGACAACGTTCGTAGTGTAGTGGTTGGCACCTGGGGCTTTCAGTCATTCAACACTGGTTCGAGACTGTATTAAGTTGAAATACTGATGACACACCACACTGACATGGTGGTGAGTAGTTGGCCAGCGAACGAGCTGATAAAACTCTACCGTATCCAGGTCACGGGATCGAATCTGGGCCGCCACCCGAAAGCGCGCAATTTTTTGCAGTGAACGGTGACAGGGCCGGACCATGGGAATGAGGCGCCGTGCACTGGTGCAGCGAAGAGTTCTCGTAGCACATCGTCATTTGGCGACGTCAATCCGATTCTGGTACCGATGAAGCCGTGTGTGCATGGCCTGCGATCGGTTCTATCTGCGTTTATCCCAATTCGGCCCTAGGGTTGCCAGGGTGTCCTAAACTCCGCTCTGTCCGCAGCGATGACACCTTGTCTTTGATCGGATCATTCCCTGCCTGTCTCAAATCGCGCAGGAACATATCCATATGGTTTAGGTCCGACCTTGGGCTTGAGTTCTCGCTTTGTTGTGGGCTTGGAGCTTGCTGGCCAGCAGCCATTGGTTGGGTGCCGTTGTTCGGCGGGGGCTCGCTTTGGATTCCAGCCGTTGAGTTGGTGAGGGTGCAGCCTCGGAATTCGGAAGTTGAAAGAACTATTGGCCCATCTGATTGAGCTGTGTCTGGCCATTCTCAACCGCGGTGTTCAGGATGGCCTTGGTGGGTTGTGTGCCACACACATTGATGCACAGTGAACAGTTGCGCCATCCGAACTTTTCATTCTCCGATTCCGCTTCTTTAGTTGAGTTACAAACACATTATCATTCCATGTCTTTGCTCCCGGAAACTTTGTTGGGCTTTTGCGAACCCACATGGTTCTATCCTTTTGAAGAGAAGTATGTGATGCTGGAGCAGCTTGGTGTGGGCTGCTTTGCAACAGTGAACAAGTGCGTGGAGAAGCAGAGTGGGCGGATCTATGCGGTCAAACAACACCGTCTGGAGCTGATGCAGGCCCGAGACATCGAAAATCTGAAACGTGAGATCCAGTTCCAAAAAACGTTGGACCATAAGAACATTGTCAAATGTGTGGATGTTGTTTTCTGGCAAGGTGTGTGGCAACGTTGACAAGGATAAATATAGTTCACGGTTGCTAGAATTTGCTGCAGTTGCCATTGTGACAGTGATTCAATTTCATCTTCCCGTAGAACGTCATGAGAGCAACATTCTCCCTCTAAGGTTTCGTGCATTGTTGAGAATCGGTTTTTCTGCTTACATTGCTGCACTGTCACTGTGTGTGTCTGCCTGGGTGTGTGTACGCGCGCGCGTGCGCGTCTCTGATGTCTGTGCATGTGTGTGCATGTGGTGTGTGTGCGTATGTTGGAAAGCACAATGGACATTGCACTGCACCCCTTGCCGGAGTAAGCAGGCCTGTAGCAGTGCTCCACAGGCCAGTCGCAAAGTAGCCCTGCCAACAGGAAAGCAGAAGCTGTGGCGGGCATTGGATGCTACACTGTCCACCATGCTCATGACTGACTCTGCATTATGAGGTGGTGGTGATGGGTGCGGGGGCGTTAATACTTTGGCAATGGTCATGATAACAACCTCAGTCTGCATGGAATATGGCAAGCGGTGATACAGAGCTACCCATTCCAAAAGCATCCTGTATCCCAGCATATGTTGATACATGAGGGGGCAGGACGGGTGAAGCGGGCCAGGTCGCCTCCCCTCACCCGTTCGCCTTGGTCCGCCTGTGGGACCAGCCAAATTTTTCTCTCGGCTGCAGCACATCAGCCTCAAAATATTTGCAGGTGTTATTTACACTGTTCAAGAGTTTCAAGGTGGTGGAGACTTGGCCGAAATGTTGATCCGCTGGCGACGGTTACCAGAGGCCACTGTGAAGCTGGTCATGGTCAGTTTGCTCCATGCTGTCAAGGAGCTACACGACCGGGACATTGTGCACCGCGACCTCAAGCCAGCCAATTTGCTGCTGCCAGCTTCGAAGACGGTAGTATCCCCCCCACCCACCACAAGCCCATGCCCCATCCGTGCCTCTGACTACCATATGAGTCATGCAAAGCTGGAGCCAAGGCTGCGGCTGGGGGGGCACTAGTGCCCATGGATTCCGGCAGGCCCTGGAAATGTCTTGAAAACCATCAAAGAGCCCCACACCTGACATTAGCCCTGAACATGTGCCATGACTGAAGAGGCATTGCATAGGATCTGACGAAGGAGGGGGCGGGGGAAGGGGGTCGTCTGTAAAGAAAAGGCTCTTGTAGGGGCTCTTGCAGGATGTGTATGTGAAGGGTCTCGGTGGATCGCACCATTTCGGTCATATCCACGCAGTGTGCCATTCCCTTTAGGCCTCTTCTCGTGCATATGGTGCCCAGAAAAGTGCCCATGCCACTTTGCCACTCTCCGCTTTGGAGTCCCGAATACAGCAGGGTTTATTTCGCCGTTTCTCCTCTCCGAGTTGGAGCCCCCGAAAGGGCACGGGTAATGTAGCCACACTGCTCCTCTCTGCCTTGGATCCTGAAATTTTAAAGCCCCCGCTTTTCTGCTGGATTCCTTGCTGTGCCCAAGGATGAACGGGGTAGGGTGGGACTCCCTACCATGCTTTGCGCATTGGTTTGGGGCTGTAGTCTCTCATTTTTCGAGAGTGATGGTGTCAACAGATGAACATTCACGGTTGTTCCTTTTCTGGGTTCCTTGACCGTTTGTACTCCACAACTAATTCCCCTTGTGACCAAGATGGTTACTAGGTGTGGGCAGAGAGGTTCTGGGTGGTTATATGAATTGTCACATGGAGAGGGTCGGGTCTGAGTGGGTGGCTGAACTGTAGGAATCAGATGGTCTGGGTGGATATATAAATTGCCGGAGGGGGAGTGTCTGAGTGGGCATCTGCATTATGGGAGGGATAGGGGCAGGGGTTGGGTGTGTTTAAGGGAGAGGGGGGGGGGGGGGGCACTTTCATTGCTGTAAGCCAAATTTTGGATCAATTTGCGCCTGCTTTGTCTCTCAGACCTCCCCTTTTTCAGACCTCTGTTTCAAACAAGCCGTTTCTATCCCCCTGTCCTGATCAATGTCATTTCTTGTTTACATCTCCCCCCCGCACCCCCGCCTCGCTCCTCCTTCTACCCCTTCCTGCCATCTGCAGCGCGAACTAGATGTCACCAGGGGAGTGGAAACATGGATGTTTTCAGTGGGAGCTTCTTCGGGATCTTTTCGCCTGTTGCAGATGTGGCGCAGCCCAAGCAATGCCCTGCAGGAGGATATTAGACTCAGTATCAGGATATGTACCGACCTGTTACCCGGTCCCCCACCTTCAACTGGGAGGGGGGCACATCCCAGGCCCGCCTCAAAGAGCCTGTTGTGGGTTGAGCCCGTGGCACCCACGGCTCGTCAGGATTTTTCTCTTGGCCCGCCAGGTCTGTCACTGCCCTCTGTATTCTGCAGGATCGACCAACTCCTTCCGAAGAGCACTGGGCCCACCAGCTCAAACTGACTGATTTCGGCATGGCCATCACTGACACTGCTGCTGGTTGCCGGAGCGTCTGCGGCAGCCCTTTGTACATGGCACCTGAGGTGGTCAGAGCCAAGGAGACCCACACACCGTACGGCAAAGCGTGTGACCTCTGGGCGGTGGGTGTCATTGCATACGCCTTACTGTCTGGGGAGTATCCCTTTGCTGCGGACACGACCGACAGCATCTTCCAGGCCATCAAACAGGGTCAGTACCCAGCAATGAGAGGAGCATCCTGGACGGGGGTGTCAGAGGCTGCCAAAGAGTTCATTGCTTTGCTGCTGGTGGCCCTCTTTCTCTTTCCATATGCAGATCCTCAGCACTGCTCTGTAATCCTGTGGAGCCCTTAACAGCCCTCCAGTGCAATCCTTGATGGTCGTGGAAGTCTTTTGGGGGCCCTTTTTGCAACCATGCTTTTGTTTTTTTGGGGGGAAATTGTTGAACAAATTTTGGAAATTTTGGAAATTTTTCCGAAAATTTTTATTCCGAAAAGATTGGTGATTCCCAGAAGGACAGGCCACCCCGGAAACCCCGAATGCCGCCAGAAATTTAAGGGTGGGGCTCCAGGAAGGCGACCATCACAGCGCAGGCCGAACAACGCTTCTCTCTGCACGTGTCCAGCTAGTGACCACTGGTGACTGCGTTCGGCAGAGTAGATGTGAAATGCAGCAGACGGCTGCATCCCTGTTTATGGCCCTCAGTTTGAGGATGCATCTCGGATTCAGCACGGTAAACGGTGTCAGATATCCCCCCCCTTTTCACACTCCCGCCTGCGCCAAACACAATGTCTCACACATTTACCCCAGGAGCCCTTCCAAGTCGGTCCATGCCAATGCAGAGGGCAGAGAACGCACTGGCAAAGCAGCACCATTCCATCGGACCTTGCGCAGGAGGGCCCATCGTCGAGAAACGCCCAGCGACAGCCAACCAAAGCGCAAGGCCAACAAGGCAAGGCCTGCCTCGTCGTGCACTCTTCTTCGGGTTCCCCCGACAACCAACAACCACCACTTGCCTGCGCCCATGCCTCTGCAGGCCCTGCACAACCGCTGGCAGCCCAACAAGGCACAGGGGCATGCAACAACAATGCTACAGGGAAGGACCCATCAGCGCTCGCCCCAGGTGGTGTGATGCTGCAGAATGCAGCGCTTCCGCCACATGCCCAGGCCTTTACCCCGAGGGGGCCGCATGGCCCTGTGTTGCACCATCCAACCTTCACTGTGGCTTGGAACAAGCAACGCCGACGATGTCCCCCTGAAAACTCAACCCATTGCGTACGGCTGGCCTGCTCCACACTTACTCAGCTTTTCTGACCCCCAGGTCCTGGGGGCTACCTAAATGTGATTTGTATTTGTATTGCTTGTAGGGTCACAGTCAGGGACGTATTCGAATCGCTGACAACCGTAGGAGGAGTCCCTCCCCCCCCCACCCCGACCGGTTGTTAGAAGCCCCTGTCAGGAAAATTATCCTGCAGATGCACACCCCAGCGCGCTCAAGTCAGTGCTGGAGTCCGCACACCCCCGCATGGACTCGGAGGGTGCATCTGGATGCCCCTGGTCAACGGCACGGGCAACAGCCCGTCTCCAGGACGGCCGACCCCCGGAGTAGTCGAGCAGGACAAGTCATCCGGGGGCTCCGTTGACACAACCAAAACACGTTCGGGCCCACAGAGGGTCAGAATGAGCAGTGGCGAGAGGCCAATAGGCGCCGCCAAAGGCAAACAATCAGATACTGAGGCCTTGTGCCAACCCCTCCCCCCCTCGACCAAAGTGGCCATTGTGGGAAAAAACGAAATTTGCAAGAGGGAGAAAATGTGGGCATTAACGGGGGGGGGGTATTGGTGCATCGCATGACAAGACCTCCTGTGCTGCAGGTCCAGAACCCCGCGCAACGCATGAGTGCCAGGCAGGCCCTGCAGCACCCCTGGATCTGCGCACGGGGGTCCGTGGAGCAGCCCGAGGACGACGACGATGACCTGCTGTTCCTGGACAAAGCCGATCACCCGCGGGACGAGGACCGGGTGGAGGACGGTTGGACGTTGGTCGGCAGCGACGGCCCCGGGGGCGTGCTGCACTGGGGCTCCGTGGCGTCCAGCAGCCCCTTGGGCAGCTCGCCCGGGCTCACCACATCGTACACCCTGTCGTCGTACGGGCCCGGCCATTCCCCTGGCGCGCCGCCCTTCCGGCCGCACACCGCCGGCAGCGGCACTGCCACCGTCCCGCTGCCCATGGGCGGGCACCTCCGCCACAGCCTCCTGCAGCCGACTTACATCTACGGCCAGCCCGACTCCTTCACGAGCCAACTCCCGACGCCCGTGTACGGCTTCGAGTTCTAGCGGCCGTCGCGTGCGCTTCGTGTCGGAAGGACGCTTTAGGGGGAGAGGTTTGGCACGAGGCCATGGTGCCTTTGGCGGCGCCCATTGGCCTCTCGCCCCTACACATTCTGACCCTCTGTGGGCCCGAACGTGTTCTAGTTTTTTTTGGGGGGGGCGGGGTAGTAAGGCATTGGCCGCCGGCCGATGCCCCAAACGGGCAGCGGGTCTGTCCAGGACCGTGCAAAGCCGCGGCTCGCGCAGAGAAATGGGTCGCGTGAGCGGTGCACGCCCGGTGCAGGCTGACGCAGACGCGTTTACGGCAGCAAAGAACAATGCCCGACGACCAGGCCGCTTTGGTATGTGTTCCGGTTTCCGGACAGGGCTCGCAAGTAGAACATATCCGCCCATTCTCAAAGCTCAATTACACTTTTGGCTATTTATCTTTCTGAGGAGATCTTTCCGCTTGTACTCCCCATGGCCCTTTGACGACTGCCAGCAAGTGGTAGGAACTCGTCGCGCTCTCTCCCTCCCTCCCTCCCTCCCTCCCTCCCTCTCTCTCTCTCTCCGCTCTCTGCCCCCCTCTCTGCCCTCTTTCTTGTTCAGGCTCGTGGGAAATAGAGTCCAATAGCTTTTCGTCCTTTTGCGTTGTGGACCACTCCACCTCCGCCCGGATCACCCCATCACAGTGCTTGCAGACAGGTGCATCTGTATGCAGGTTGCACGCGTGTGCACGCACATGAAAACGCACAACGCATAACACACATACACACACACACACACACACAGTCTTCAGTTCCCTACCGTACACACCCTTTGGTAGTGCAGAAGTGGAAAGGATGATTAAAAGGTCGCGGAAACCAACGAGGGCGGCAAGAAGGCTATTCTGAACAGCCACCGCCCCAACCCCTTCAACTCCTCGGCACAAGAGCTCCAGCGGAGCCCGTGGGCCACAAGCCCCCGCGACCGCCAACAGTGCAGTGGACTCGCCCAGAGGGGCCTCCACGCAGGCACGCACGGGAGCACGGAGACGGGATGCAGGATGCGGTAGGAGCACGGACGCCGCCCCCTCTTGTTGCACGTGTGCCGGCGCCATTCAGCCCAGTTTCCTGGAGCCCGCCGACGGCGCGCCAGAACACGAGAACTCGTGGCTCGGTCGCGTAGCAGTAGGTCCTTGAAGTTGACCCTCGCAGTTTGAGTTGAAAGAATTGGGCGTCACACACACACACACACAGACACACACGCAAGCGCGCGCGCTTGGGCGGGAATGGATGTCAGACCCACAAGGAGAATCTCAAATTGCAGGAGACTCAACTGCAACAACAGCCAATCCGTGAAAAAGGTCGTCGCTGCTGTAAATATCAGAACTACTGCTCCGTGGGCTTCCAATCTACGGAAAGCGGCTGTTACGAGCAGCCTTGCCAACGGTTTCTTGGGGGTTTTCCACGGTGCTGCTGATGGACACGGGCTGCGGCTGCCCCTGGGGCACATGGGTCGATAGTCGCGACCCCCGCAGACGCCCCCCGCGGCACCATTTTGGCTGCCATCGTCTCGTGGCTGCAGCCCCCCCCCCCCCCTGTACTCTGTTGAGACTCAGCCCATCCCTATCGCCTTCGTGGACACCGGAAGCACGACAGATGTCTCAGCAGAGGCCAGAGGAGCCCCTCTCCCCCCCCTTGTCTGGCCACAGGGCCTGACCTCCACGTTTCCTGACCCTCCCGCCCCCGCATGCCCCCCACGGGACTGTTCGCGGCCGTAGTCCTTCCCTGCCCTCAAGGGCGCTTGACGACGCGTGTGGCCCCCACACCCGCACACCAAAGCGACGGGCAGGAGCCCAATGCGAACACCCCCCCCCCCCTGGCCTTATGTCACTTATGTGTGACTGTGGAGTGCATTACCTCTGGTTTGCATTTGTCTGTTTTTTTAAGTAGGTCACCCCCCCCCCCCAGCCGCGGGGCTTCCCGAGCACTACCGAACCCACTGGGCCCATGCAGAGTTATTTCGAAACTCAGCCCCCCCCCCCTCCTGCCCCGGTGGGGAGCGCAGGGATGCCTTGTAAGGGGTGGAGGTACCCCCCCCCCCTCCCCCCTCCAAGGCGCCCAGCCTACGCAGCCACTGTCTCCCTGACGGCAGGTGCCAGCTTCAATGGCATTCGTAACCGACAGTAACCGCCCACAACCGCTTTGGCGACCTCCTCCAACCGCCTATCAAACCGCTTCTGGGGCCACCTCTGAGGCCCTTCCCTGCTGCTGCATCCGTGGGGGAGCGGTTCAACCCCCCTTTCCCCTCCACCCCGAGGCCCCCCCTTGCCCCCCGAGGCGTTCAAAAGTGGAGGGCAGATGGACCCAAACCTGGCGGCCAAGGTACTGTGCGGCCGACAGAGGGGCGTGGGGTGAAGAGGCTTGTCCTTCTGATGCGCGTACACCCCAAACGCTCAGATTTCCGCGTGAAATGCGCATCTGGACTGGGGAGCATGACACGCATTTGCGGCCCCCTCCCCAAACCGCCGCCTGATTTTGCGCCCCACACCGGCCGGGCCCCGACCTCCCCCCCCCCCCGCGTAAAACCAGCCCAACAAAGTTGGGAGGGGGGGTTGTTGGGTTCACGGATTCGAACTCCCCCCCCCCCCCCCGTTGAGGAGTGCAACGCAGCATTTTGCGTTTTGCTGAATTTGCTGTTCACTTTGTCGTCTCATTTTCTTATCCATCATTGAAACTAGGGCTCCCCCTCCCCCCCCGAGGCCTGCCCGACAGCAAACAGCTGGCTCCCAAGGCAACTTCCGACTCCAGCGGGCATCCTCCCTTCCTCCCACCGCCGCTAAACGTGGGGTAGGCGAGGATCGGCGCCCAGCTCTTCCTCCGGACGACCCAAAAAAACCCCCGGACCCAACGGGGCAGCCCCCGGAGATGGCGCTGCAGACCGCTGTGCCGCTGCGCCCATGTGCCCGTGCTTTTGGCATTCCACCCGGCGACACGGCGTCAGGGGCTGTCGCCGCTGAGGCCCACTGGCGGTCCGATGAGAACGCGGGCCTGCGTCATGCGGGCGAAGCAGTGCCCCAAAGCCAACAAACGGTGCAGAGCACTCCGGAGTGCAGGCTCCTTGTCCAAGCGGCACCGTGTGGACCCCCTTGCCCTCGCCCCCCCTACCCCTGCGCTCCTGCAGTGCGTTTTTTTTCACACACCGATTTGCATCCCCTTTCCCTTCCCACGCGGCTTTTGATGCCACGTGCCTTTGAGTGGGTGCAGTGGCTCTTGGGAGGCGGCGCGGCCAAACGGGGTAAGTCCACCAAAGGCTCCACCTCCAACTTCGCTTGGCTCACCTGTTAGACCCCCCCCTCCCACTCCTCTCAGAACGTCATACGACAGTCCCTTCGTGACCGTTGCCGTCGGCCTAAGTCTAGACGCTAACGCCTGCTGCTGTTTGGCAGCCCCTACCCCAATCCGGTGCTCTTCGCTGATTTGGTCACCTCAGCTCCAGGGCCAAAGCATGTTCGGTGGGGAATGCAGTTGTTGCGTGATGTTGGTGCACGAAAACGCCCTGGACACAGAGGGTGTTACGAGATTTCCGGTGTGTAGGATGTCAGTGCACTCTCACTCACCCGCGGGTGTGTCCCACGCCACATAATGTTAGGGCTTGACGGTTGTTGTTTCGCTGGGACTCTGTGAAAGCGACCCCACACAGAGTTGAGCATTGCTCACACTGCCGCAGGGAAGTCAGCACAGGGGGCCCACAGAGACTAACCCCAACCCTAACCCTAACCCAGAGAGTTGCTTTGGGGGCTCAGACAAACAAGGTATGCAATTCTCTCCTCAAAAAAGTGAACACACAAAAGAAAAGAAAAATTCCAAAAGCTTCTTGGAAAGCTGTGCTGCTGTGCGCTGAACTGCACAGTGAAGTCAAAAGAGTGCTTGGTTCAAAGTTCAGTGCATCTGCGAACAATAGAAGAAAGTCTTAAGGTCTAACTCCACATAGCCCTGGTGCAGTGGTCTCACAAAGTGGACCCACAGATTAGTTGTTGTACAGGCTCCATACAATGCATGCCCCCCCCCCCCTTTCACACAGAGGCAGCTCTGCTGGGGACAACAGGGTAACTAGCGGGGATAAGACCAGATCCCCAAGCTAAGTGCCTGTTCTGCTGGCCAGCGACGGTTTCCCTAACCCTCCTGCATCATGGGCTACTGCCCCCCGTGACATGGTGTTCCCCATTTCACACCAAAGACACACACAACAGCCAGAACAGAGATCACACAGTCTTGCTGCCAAACTCAGGTTCTGACTCTGTAGAAGGGCAGGCAAAACACAACATATAGTATCCCGTGTGGACACTCCGCAGGCCGTCAACGATGGTGGGACGTTGATTTGCACTTTGGAATCTGTCACCAGCAGGCGCAGTGGGATGCAACTGCATCACCATGCTGGCATCCCATAAAAGGTGGTGCAGTGCTGAAAATCCGTCTGGCCGAGCACTTACGGGGCACCCGTAAGTCAGAGCCAAAAAAAAAAAACCAAAGTGGCTTGCACTTGCATGCCATCAAAAATATGCCTGCTACCTCAACGCTGCATATGGGTCTCACTTGATAATAATAGTACAGTGTCCAGGACGTAGACACACTCGTTCATAGCACCAAGCACACACATACACACACACATGTTGAACCTCGCAGTTTGAGCTTTGATTTAATACATTGGGCGTCACACACACACACACACACACACATGCACGGTCAGACATGCGCGCGCGTAGCACAGCAAATGCACTCATGCGCCACGCATACACTGCCAGCACGCGTCCCTTACAAATGCCTCCACATTTCCGCGGAAGCCTGTTGTGTCGAAGGGCATCACGCGCCAGGGTACATTGACAGGCAACCGCTGTCCAAAGTCTGCCAGTTGCATGGCCACAGCCCTGTACACGCTGCACGCTGATGCAGCAGGGAGTCAGGCACTGCTGCGGTTGGGGCCATCATAAGGTGGTCAGCCCAGGCAAAACATTAGGCAAGAGATCAGTGCCGCGGGCCACAGGCCCGCACAAACGTCCACGACTGCATGCAGCAGGTCACACCTTGCCTCCACAGGCAGTGGCACGCTCCCTGCACATACCACTCACTCCACCAGCGCCCAAGCGACGGAGACTGAAAAGCCCTAATACCCCCTCACTGCCAGCACCCCTGCCCTCGGGAATGCTGCTGGATGAAGGACTGGCAACGGCAAGGGTTCTTTTCTCACGGTACCACGGAAGAGCCTCCGAAGAAATCGCACCATAAATTCAGCCCCACAGAGGCTCTGATTTCGTGGAAGGACGTAGCAGGCAGCACATGCACAGCCCCACCCCAGTGCTGGGTTAATTGTGCCCTCTACGTACACAGCCACACATAGGTCTCCCTCGTTAGTATATATAATCGGCCTTTAACCCTCGTCAATTGTAGTCTTTCCGCCACGACGCGACATACCGGGGGGCCAGGGGTGGGATAGGGCAGGCCACAGGCAGGCTCTAACCCGCTAACCCCTAACCCTCCGGTCGCAAGAGCGGCCAGGACATTAAAAGCCTTCAACCCTCGTCAATGGTACAGAACACACACACACACACACACACACACACACAGGTTCGCTGCCAGGGGCAGAGATCTCTGACCTCTGACCGGCGTGCAACTGAAGGCGAGCCAGGGCATTCCAAGCGGACGAACACAATGAATGGAGGGTAAGGCGGTTGTGAATCGGTGTGTCAGGGGCAATTGAACTGATGGTTCTGCAGCAACGGAAAAGAGTGGGGATGTTCAACTCATGGTTCGCTGATGACATTTGGGATGTTGGAATGTTGAAGCTCGCAGTTTGAGCTTGATTTGCAATATTTGGGCATCACACACACACGCACGCGCGCGCACGCACACACACAAACACACACATGCGCATACACGTACACACACATCAAAGCCAAAGGCCTGAACCCGACTATTGAACGGATATTGCAAGCAACGAGAGTTGCATTAGAACTGAGGACCAAAAGTTCTGCCCAGGGGTCAGGGGTTCGTGGGATAAGGCCTGGATCCCCGCTCACCCCTCCCCTGCCCCCTCTTTCCAAACAGCCCCCGTGCATGACATGCTTCGTGCAGGCAGAGAGGTCCAGGGACAAGTTGCACAAGCGCACCTGGCAGAATGTCCTGCCATATCAGCGCGAATCCAGTAATTGGAAACCCACCCACGCGTGCGCACACACGGCCCGCATTCATGGGGCACTAGGCACTCAGCACACGCGCGCGCGCGCATTCACGCGCATGCACACGCACGCATGTGCACAAACACAATCTTGGTGCATGCTGGCCAGGAGTGTTCTTGTTCAAAAACCGCTTGTGGAAATCAGCAGCGAGGCACCGAGCAGTGCGAATCAATGCGTTCAGCTGCTCTCGTTACCTCCTCCCCCTCTGTCCTAACACGGAGTACACAGAATACAGACGCTCAGTATCCGGCGCTTCATTCCGCTGTCCTAACACCTGACCGGTCAAACTGGGTCGCTGCTCATACAAAAGACATCTTTTGTGTAAGTAGCATCATGAACAGATTTGAGACCCCCATCCCCTCTACAACCCACTGCTACATCGTAACGCATTCCTGACCCCTGCGCGCGCACGTCCCACACAAGTGTGCCCGCCAAACCGTCCCCACATCCCCCAATAAGCAGCTGCTCCATTGCAGACTGCCCCTGCAAAGCACAATCTAAAGTTTCGCAGTAAAATTTGAGTTCAAACCCAGCAGGTCAGAACTGGCCGTTGTTTGTGTGGTGTGTTCGGGGCATCCGAATAAGTGGGGGGGGGAAGGTCTGGCCCATTGATGTCCCCACTCACAGTTTGATGATCGTAGCCGCCGGTCATGTGCACGTATGTGATACCGGTGGAGCGGACCAGTGCACTGGTCGTCCCAGCAAGTGCCTGTTTTGTTTTGTCCCTGCGAACTGTGTGTCAGGACCGAGAACCAGGAGAGGGGGGAACCAGCACTGAAACCGCAGGCACCCGAGGCGGCCTGCCCCATTGCGCTGCTCGCGTGCCCTGTTTTTCATGTGATGTGATGGAGGTAGCAGGGCTTTCTGGATGATCCTGATTGGCCTCCGGCCGGCCCGTCCCCCCCAGACCCCCGTCGGTAAGGCCCGTAGCCACCGCCGTCACGCGGCCCTCTCCCCGACACACCTCATCTGTGCGGACGGGGGCGGTGACGGATGGTCGGCCACGCGGTCGTGCCGGCCGAGCGTCTGCGCGCCCCGGGGGACGTCCCCCGACGCCGGTGCAGCACTGGAGCCCCCCAAAGCCAAACGCCGCGGCCAGCGCATGCGAGTGTTTGTGTGGGCCTAAGCCCCGGACATCGAATGCCAAGGCCGAGCTTTCCTTTGGGACAGCGCCGCTGCCGCGTTTGTGGGGCCTTTTGCAGAGCTACTGGGGCCAGACCGGGAAGGCACCGCTTTGTTGTGCGCAACGAAGGACCGTCACGAATGCCAAGTGATGTCCATCGGGACCATTGTCGATGTGCACGCATTTTCGTCGGATGCCCCCGGCGCCCCTGAGGGATACGTTTGCACCGAAACTCAGCGCAGAAACCCCGTGTCCGCCGCAGCTGCTTTGCATTGAGTGCCCCGCGGGGCTGGGGGGCCAGGGGGCCGGCGGCGGAGTCCATCCACTGGCCCCTCACCAGTTTGGCGACGGCTTCAGTGAGTGTGCCCCGTCCCTCGCGTGTTGGTGCGGAGGAAGGGAGGGCAGGGGGCCGGGTTGTGCTCAGTGTTCGGTCTACAGGACGGGGGGGGGGGTGGGGTATGAGGGCATGTGTACCTAAAATAGGCCTCTCGTTTTTGTTTATCCAAAATTTCATTTTTCCCCTGTGGAAATTTTCTTCGGGGTTGGGTGGGTGGGTCCGCCAGATCAGCCCCCCCCCCCCGAGAGGCCAATAGGCGCCGCCAAAGGCAAACAATCAGATACGATGGGATGGCTGTAAACAATCAGATACCGAGGCCTTGTGCCAACCCCTCCCCCCCTCGAGGCCTTGTGCCACCCCCCCCCCCCCCCCGCGTTCCCCGTGGACAAGCACGTCCCTGGCCCAGAGATGTAACCAATCTAAACTGGGAGTGGCCCCCGGGGGGGGGGTGTCGACTCCCGCGAGCAATAGAGCCGCACGGCTTGAGCAACAGTGCGGCATTTGCCCTAAGGAACCGTATGCCGGATTGTTGTGGCGCCGGCGGCCTCTTGTGCGTCTCTCACCGGCTTGCCGATTCTCTGTTTGAACGGCTCTGTAAATAGAGTCCTCCGGCGAGAGACGGGGGATAATCGCAGAAGTGGACCGCTCTGATCTTTGAGTCTGAGAGTTATCTCGAGTGCCATGCAGTGAGCAGGCTTCGCTGGCTCATCCAACCCCCAGGGCCTCAGCCCCCCCCCCCCCCCGCCCACACCCCGAAAAAGGAGTGCCGAGGACAACCATCGAAGCCACCTGTTCCAGGTTCTTACGACACTGTCCAGCACTAAACACGGATAGCCCATGGTCTGTCATTCTGCTGTGCTTTTTCTAGATAAAATTCCTCACTGCACATCGCAGCTTTACTGTGAAGAACGCACATTGTGGGACTGAAGGCTGCAGGTACCTATGGCGGGGGCATTCCGTCATTCAGAACTGACCGTTGCTCTCTCTCTCTCTCTCTTCCCCCGAGGAAAACCAGCCCCGGCGAGAGGTTCTCCAACCCTCAGCACTCGGTGGTGCGCGGAGCATGCCCCGTCCTGCGTTGCACTCCAACGCCAATGCTTCGGCGCAGTGCGGAGCCTTCCCCCCCCCTTCTTGGCACCGTCTACTGACCACACGGCTGGGCTCATGAGGCATGGACGGGCTTCCCGTGAGCAAACGTAAAGGACGGTGGGAGGAGCCTCTTGTCATACAGGGCAGCAGCTCTCCTGATACCCGCACGACTTGCCCCTTGGGTGAATCTGGGTGATGGAATGGGCAGAAGCCCCATGGAGTATTGCTCCTTAATATGATTTCCTTCGGCACCGTCCAGCACACGTCCGGCAGTTCTGTGGAGGCAGCAGCGCATGCAAATCCTCGGTGACATGGGCACACGCCCCACAGAGGCCCTGACGGCGATTGTGTCGCAGCCCCGGGCAGGGGAGGCCATGTCTCTGGGGTCATCCCGCATTGAGTGCTTGCTGACGCAGACCCTCGAACACCTGAAGTCGCGTGCAGTGCCGAGCCGGACCTGCAGCATTTGGAGCAGCAGTGAAGTGGAAACAAGGAGAATTGGGGGGTGGGGGGAGACCGGGAGAAAGGGGGGCTCCCGCTGCATCGGGAACACGGGCCCCCTCTGCATCGGGAACATGGTTGGATTTTCTTGTGGGCAGGCTCCGGTGCTGCACATGAATGCGGGAAGGACCGTGTCAACAGCTGCTTGCCGAGGAGCAGGGCTGGCAGAGCATCGGTCCACACCACACACAGTGTTTGTACATGATACACAGCGTTTTACCCAATACGCATGCTCCCAGAGGCCCATGCCCCTCCTTCATCTGCTTGGCCATCCGCCATATGTCGTCCGCCAACCTCCACACTGACAACGCCATCATGGCCACAACACTCAGGCACATGCCCTCGGACCGCAGGACTCTGTGCGCTTAAGCACACTCAGTCAATGCGTTTGAAAAACACATTCATTCCAACCTTCTGGCATTTCCTTTGCCGGAACTCTACAAACAAAGTCTCAATCCGTGTCTGCAGAATCGGTAGACCACCGTTGGGTGCACACACAGCACACCCCCCCTCCCCTCCCTCCTTACTGCACTATTCAGACATTGCGTCTCCTACTCTTTCAGGATGCTCCATATCTCACAGGGACTTTCCTTCCATACGTTTCTTGTTTCTCAGTACAGTGTCAGTCTTTGTGGGAGGCCTTCATGGTGTGGCAGTCACATCCTATTGCATCCGCTGACGACAGACTTCACAGTTCAAATATACCTCCCACCGTCGCTGACGGCCTGTGGAGTCTCCACATGGGATGAAATATGTTGCACTTCATCTGCCACATAGAACCAGTCCGCCGGACCGAGCACCCACAGGGCACACGCAAGCCAGAGCAAAAAAGTACAGAACACTACCCCCCCCCCCCCTCCCTCCTGATACAAACATGGCTGTTTTTCATGCCAATCTGTCCCGCCTCTGGGGTCAGGCTACAAGCGATATTGGTCTTGAGAGGTTCGATTTTCAGACGGTATATGCGCGGCTAAATGCAACCACTGCGATCCCGCCCGGATGTTTTTATACACCTGCACATACGGTTGTACATTTGATAGTGGAGCACCCCAACCAAGAAGGGGACGGATGCCGTTGTGCGAAGACCTCTGGACGAATGGCTGAAAGTGTCTATGGTGGGGACATTCAGTCGATCGATACCGGCCATTGATCCCCCTGGTGCAACAACTGCTTTGCGCAAGGGCCAAGCTCTGGCCAAAGGCTGCCTTTTCTGACGCTACTTTTTCCCCCGACAGAATTGTGGTTTCATGGCCCCCGGAAAGTCGTTGTGGTTGTGAGACGAAGATGGCATGTAGGACGAATACCAGTCCTGATAGGGACTCGGCATCGGACCCAGCAGATGTGTTTTACTCCAGAGATTGTTTGGGCAAAGGCCGCCAGACGGTGTGGGGCTTGGCAGGTCGCCTTTTGGATCCCGTTGAGCATTAGGCCATTTTGTGCAGCAAGGCTCAGGGTGCAGGACGTGAGCTTTGCCCGCCCCTGCATTTTGCTGACCCCCTGCACACATGTGACTTCGGGCCTTAATCGCCCATATGCTCTGTGCCCATTTCAGGCCGCCATGCAGGAATTCTGTTGATGGATGTTGATTTGTCAAAGGGCTTGTCAACTGCCAGGGTATTTTGGCTGCATACCTCTGGCACAACACATCAGAAGACACTTTTTCTGGGCTGCATGATCGTACGTGGTCTTGTCCAACCACCGCACCCCCGTAAACGGTGCTTGTCTCCCGACTGTCCTGTGGTCAAATGGTGAAACGTTACCTGTTACGGGTCCTTGTAGCAGGAGGGGGTATGCACGTACCATGTGTACACATACCACACCACACCAGGCATATTGTGCCATTGCACAATACCAGCCATTCAAACAAAACATGCCACGTGTACATCCCACATGCACACATCCCATACTGTGCACACCTTGCCATGCCATACCCTACCCTATGTACATACATAGAACAGTACCTGCAACTTTCCAGACAAAAAGAACATTTCGTGGATGCTTGCCCAACTCTTGAAAGTCTCCCCTCTTGCAACGGGGATGGACTGACATTTTGCCAAAAGGCCTCCTGTATTCCATGCCCCAGACAGACCAGCATTCAACACCATCCGTGGTGTGGCCATGGTTCCACTCCCCGACAGAGGCCGAACTCAGGACTGGCGGATGAACAAATACAACACAAGCAACCTCTCTTCTACAGCACTTTTATAAAAGAGTGCGACACACTCCCATTGCTACTTCTCGTCGCCGCATCATTGTTTGGAGGCGTCAGGAGGCCTTTCTCCTTGGCTACTATGACACACCGATGGAGACATGTAAAACACGGAAAACCAAAATTTGGACACACTCCCTTATGTGCCTTGCGACATCAATCAACGCAGGCACTTACAAATATTGCTGCGCAGCTGTTACGGAAGAACTGGTCCTTTGTGGAAAACCTTTTCTGGGATGCTGCAGCCACAGTACATCACTTCAAAAAGCGTTCACAACCCTGCAACTCCGTGAACTCCAAACCAAAGAGAGTTCCAATGCCCCACGCTCCCCCAAAAGCCCCAGCGTGAGACACTTCAGGGCAACGTCACCAAGTCCATGGCAGACAACAACCCTCCCCTCAGTGTAGACCTCCTTCTTCGATACTGCTTTTTCTGTGCGTAGTAAAACGCTGTTATTTACACAGCCTTCCAGTTTGTCTTGTGCTCCGGTAGCACACTGGGATGCCTTCGGGCGCGGCAGTTCCCACTGCATTTCCTGGTATCAGACACAGCTTATCCTTACGACTTGTGACGTCCGCCACCACACCATCTTCTGGGACAATCGTAGCACTGGACAGGATCCTTGATTCCGAGAGATTTCTTGAGTGCCTTCTGGTGAGCAAGCTCCGGCAGCTTATCATGGCTTGAACCCCCCCCCCCCCAAAAAAAACTCAGGACTGGCAGATGGACAAAAAAAAAGTTCGTCACTTGGGTGGCTGACAGCCCAAAGAAGCAGGAGGCACGGCCACATGCCACAGGAGGACGCGGGGTTCAAGTCTGGATGTCTGTAGCCCCTTGCAGGTGTCCCTTGAGGTACCGGAAAAGAATGGATGAGGTACAGCCACTTACATGATACAGAGTCATGGAATGCTCTGTGCCAATGGGGGGGGCTGTCTGGCCATTGAGGTGGAGCGGTGCACAGAAACGGTATTCTGTGCGCACCGGGTTGCGCACACGCCAGCCCAGACCACTGAGAAATAACACACCCCACCAAGCAACAACACAACCACAACAAACACACATACCCACACCAGCAACACCAACTGTGTGGCAAACAGTGTGCATGACAGTGGCAGTGCACCTGCAGGTGGCTGGATACGCGAGTGACATCTGGTGGAGCGCCGTGTCGTTTTATGGGACATGTCTTTTGGTATACATACATACACTTTATTTATCCTTTGTACAGAATGATGTGTACATAACCGTGAAGGACGTAAGACTGTGATGATGTGCAAAAATTATGTCATGACATCACATGCTCAGAGCAGGTCTCCGATGTGCAGTGACGTGTTCAGTGTCGTCAACATGGTAGTGTCGTTACCATGGTATTCTTGGCATGGACACAGATGCTTGTCGCAAGCCTCCTCTGTCTCTTGTGCACTGCCCCTCTCTCTTGTCCATGTTCATTTGGCTGTGCTCTACAAATGCCTTCATGTGTCCATTCTTCTATGAGCCCCTCGTAACAGGGCTACCACCATACCATCCCCCCATCCTGATGCCAGGTCATATTGGCCCCCCCCCTGCCTGTTTTTCTATCAATTATTATCCGGCAATTATTGTGCCGTGGATTCTATGGCAGTACGCAGTATGATTAGTCATGTTGATGCATATTCTGATGCAATTCTGTCAGTGCATCTGGGACAGTCTACGGCCAAATCTTGCGCCCTGCGGTGTCCCTCCTTGGGGACACACCTGACCCGTGTGGAGCTACAGGTCACAAGATGGAGACTGTACATTGTTCTGGTCCCACTGTCCAAGTGTGCCTCGTGAACGTGGCTCCTTTTGGGGCTGCTGCATGCACCTAGCGCTGGAACACAAAAAAAAGTTCCGTCAGTACATGTGTGTTGCTGGTGACACACAAGCACCATCTGGTTCAACCAATACTGGGTGTTTCAGCATGTTTCGGCGCTTTTGCCGCTCTTGATCAGGAGATGCAGGAAAGGGTGTCAGTTGCAGTCTGTATGAATGCTTCACAGACAAGTGATACCCCGCTGTAGTCCAGCCCAGTACACAGTCGTGATGGGTTTCCCGTCGAATTCCCTTCCACCCCTCCTCTATTATAGGAGTTGCTATCTTACCACTCTTGTTCATGGCATGTGGTTAGTACACGTCCTGCACTTCTGTCTCAATTGCAAAAGACCATCTTCCTCTCAATTTCATGTCCAATTTATGGAGGAAATGGAGCACACAGAGGAATTGTAGGCAGAAAGTGGACAGTTAGTGAGGTTGCGTGCAAGGGATATGGTTGTTTATACCTGATGGTTGTTTATACCTCTGTTGGGAATTCGAGGATTGTTTTGTAAAACACCTTGAACAGACCAGCACGTCAAACCATTACGGACCGTGGCATAGCCATGATTCCGCTCCCAAGATGGGCCTCTTTCAGGACTGGCGCACACAAAAAAAACAATTCGTGGAGGAAATGGTGATTTTTGAACAGCAGAAGTATGCACATGACTCTCTTGCAATGGCTGTTACTGTTGACATACATTTTGAGGTGTTGCAATTCAGTACGATTGTGTCCATTGCTTTGCTTTTTCTTCGTGTAGCATTGCAGAAAAGGATATGAAAATTAGTAGAAATAGTGCAGCACCCAGCTGCAAAAGGAGGTTCACAGGGTGTTGTACACACTGTGTGTGCATTGTGCAATTTTTTTGTATGTTGGTTTTAAACAAGTTGTGATTCTCTTAGAGTTGGAGACAATGAAAAGAAGTACCCCCCCCCCCCCCCTGTATAAGCTACGCCCTTGTCCAAGCTACAGCGGGTGTGGGGACCGTATTAATTTGGTACCTTAGGGGGAACGTTAGCGCGCCGGGCGCGCGCCGGGCATCTTTTGTGACCCGTGCCCTACCGGTGGACTGTTGCCGTTGATATGTTGGGCAACATTATATGGATTTGCCCCTTGGCCCGCGGGACATCAGCAGATGTTTTGATTTGGGATGGGTATGGACCTTCTCGTACCCGAGGTGATTTCTTTGATTTCGAAGTTGGGGGCCATGATGGTGCTTATAAGGGCCGGATTCATGTCATTGTGCCATTCATTGGAAGAAAGAATGGCGCTTTGACAGCCCGCCAACAATGTTACAATGACGTGCACGGGTGGTATAGGGCACAC
The DNA here is from genome assembly GCA_964036045.1 of Eutreptiella sp. 'Long Island Sound 2002'. NCBI lineage: Eukaryota > Euglenozoa > Euglenophyceae > Eutreptiales > Eutreptiaceae > Eutreptiella > Eutreptiella sp. 'Long Island Sound 2002'. Next base: position 29,260,351 of record OZ038386.1, on the reverse strand, counting down.
ATTGAGCAGCTGTTTGCTCGGTTGTGGCACGCAAGATGAGGCAGAGGATGAGGCTGAAGTGTGTGTGTCGTGTTGCCAGAACGCTCCACCGTCGCAGTTTGTGATGAGTGTAAGGAGCACTATTGTACTGAATGTATCGACACCCACACTTGTGGGACCAATGTTATGATGCAGCTCTACTGTTCGCGATACCTCAATACCGCCTATTGCTTCTATCGGAGATGGATGCGGTTGTGCTATCCTAACCCCCCATTCTCCCAACTTGCTATGGTGTTGACCAAGATTGCCCTTAAAGGAGCGAGAGTGGTCTCGTGTACCCCAGTTTGCAACTTTCTTGAGCTGGGGCAGCTTGGGTCACCTAATTCTAAGGGCGTTTCCAAGGGGTGTGCTTGGGGCCTCTTCGGGGGGAACATAGTCTAAAAGTAGCGCGCCGGGCGCGCGCCAGGCAAACAATCCCCCCTAATTTGATGCGGTACAAATGCAGTGCAGCCACATAAGACATGTGTTTGGTGACAAATTTGCCAGTCACCTAGGGTCATGGACACATCTGTTGTGAGCGTTTGCCCACTTGGACCCACATAGCCCTGATTTTAGGGAAATTCGTGCATTATATTCCCCTTGCTTGCACCGGCTCACCATGCCAACTTCGCTTTTTGAACCCGGGCGTCTACGGCCTTGTCCAAGACACAGTAGGCGTAGGGAACGTATTAATTTGGGACTTTTGCGTAGCTTATACAAGGGGGGGAGGGGTACTGCAAACCGGCCAGCATTGCACCCTTTGGTGCTTTTGGTGGTTGGTGTTGGTGACAGCATAGATGATTGCAATTCTCAAGTGATTTTGTTGCCCATTTGTTCACCTGGGGTGCAAATGGTGGGGAAAATTTCAAATGAGGCACAAGTCAGAAATGGTTGTTCTGAAACATGTTTGGTAAGAAAAAGTCAGTACCATGTCTTTCTTGGGGTACTTGATCCAGGCTACAGCCCCCCTTTTTGCCTAAGGAAGTGCTGAGACTAACACTTAAACATTTTTGTTTCTCTCATGAAGCTTTAAGTATACTTTCTCAGCAACTAGGGTTATAACCCTAGCACTCCCATGAAGTTCACCCCTACCACTCAAGGGAGTGGAGGTATCATCCCTCATGGAGGTTATACCGAAATAAAGTAGGCACTTCATGCCTTGGGCCTTGTAGGTTAAGCCTAGTGGTCTCCCACCTCAGGACCCCTATACTCAAAAGTTTCTACCACTTATTGTGGTTCCAGATTGTAAGTGTTTCTGAATTCAGTTGCTTGGCCAAGTCATTTCCTGTGTCTGGCCTAACTCCTATGCCCCAGATTCCTAACCAGCTCCATTTCATCCAAAAGAGTGCACATGAAGTGCTTGGTGCTATCTTGGAGGCCTGAGTCATGCCAGGTTTCACATAAAATCATTTGTTTTGTTTATAAAACCATTTGAGTTGCATATTTGGTTTTTCATTTGTCTATATGCAGCCCCTCTTTGCTTACAATGCTTTGATTTGGAAGAATACTATCACAATTTTGACTTTGATCCTGTTTGTGGTGTTCCTTGTTCGTGGACTTTACCTTTTTGCAGTTTTGGGGAAACATCTTTTGAAAAGCAATCAAGGTTTTCAATATCAACAACAAGCAAGGGACAACGGAAACTCTTTCTGGTAGCAGAGGCTTACACCCTCGCCAAGCTAAAGCACAAGAAATCCACAGCGTATTGAGCAATGTCACGTCCATCAGTTACACTGAGCGCCAAGACCCTGCCAAACAGGTCCCAGCCAACGGCGGGGCCTGTAGCAGGGCCTTCCAGGGCTATGTCCCTGAGCGGAAGAGATGATACAGTCGTTGTGGACACTACTGGCTGGCGCGGAGAGCACCAAGCAAGAGGGGCGGAAGAAAAATATATGAGAGAAGCCCTTGAGGCGCCTGTGTTAACCCAGGAACGCCTCAGAAGCCTCGACAGGGAGGGATCCGATGGCGGCTGCCCTCCTGTCTGTCGTATCTTCCTTACCTCCTTCCGAGGATGCCCCTCATCCTGATTCCTTGGCCGCTAAGGAAGCCCAGGCCGCGATGGAGAAGGTCGCCACCGCCAAAGTGAAAGCCTGGAGAAAAGCGGGAAAGCAGGAGAAGGAGAAAGAACCGATGAAGGCGTATCCCATGTTCGGCACCACGTGGGGTGAGGGGTTCGAAGCACCTTATGGGGAAATATCCGCCACCACGTCCAATGACTCCTCGGAATGGGAGGAGGACTGGATATCTAGAGAGCCTACCCCGTCGTTACCTTCGAGGCCAAGACCACCTTCGCCTCGTGCGGTGTGCCCCGAGCCCGTGCGCGTGGAAAGAGGTTTACCTTCATGTATGGCTGCCCCTAAACTCGGTCTGCATGAGACCATGGAACTCCTTTCCCGGGTTTTGGGGGCTGGGGATGAAGATCCTGATTTGAGTGCACTGTTTGCAGCACTCAAGGCTAAACTGGGGCTGTCTGAACTGAAGAAGCCCCCCTCGACCATGTCCCCGGGTGTTGAACTCCTGACCCGGGGCGTGAAAAGCTGCAGAGGGATCCGCAGCACCCCCTTGGACACTTGTCCAAGCCCTTTCCATCCTCGTGTGAGGACTGTTCCTGTATGCACTATTGGGGATTCTACTGAGGCTGAGATGGAGGGCTATGGGCTGGCTGCACTGGCGCCACTTGCCACTGTCTACCCCTCACCCCCCTCAGGTGGAAAAGGTGACACTGGTGTACCAAATCGGGGAACGAAGGGCATCGCCACAGCGAACCTTCAGATCGAGCTCCCTGAGTTCGATCCTAAAAACTTGCCCGAATGGGCCGAAGAGTTTTCGGAGTTTCTACTCCTCACCGGACAGCAACATGCTCATGTCCGGACCAAGTGCACGCTCATCAAGAAGTCGTGCAAGAAAAAGTTCCTTCAGGGGCAGGTGAAAACTGCCATCAGGAAGAGCTCCAGTTGGGGAGACTTCCTTAAAAGATTGGAACAAATGTACTCAGTCTACGAAACAGACCTGAGTGTCCGTACGGAGATAGAGGAACTACCCCCACTTCCTGAGTTCCCCACAGCTGCCCGTATTTCTGAGTTCGTGGCGCAGCTTGAGGAGCTAATGGGGAGGATGAACCCCTCCTCATATGGGCCTACCGAGCCTCATCTGTGGCTCGTGGGTAAAATTCCTCCCAGGACTTGGGAGAATTGTAAGGAGACGTCCGAGAGGAAATCCCGGACTCATTCCTACGATGAGTTGGTCGATCTTCTGATCGAACTCGCCATGGAGAGAGAAAATGACTCTCACATGGATAAATACCTGCGCAAACATCTGCGGAGGGAGGCCCCTGCTGAAAAGCCTCAGGGAGGGAGGTCCCCACAACCCCACTCTAACCCTGGGAACGGTAAGGGAGGGCAACCGAAGCATATGAAGGAGACCCCCCCCGCTAAAGGCAAGGGAGCCCCCAATCTTTTTTATTGCCAGCCTACGGACGACAAGGGGGGACCATGTCACGCCCCTGACTGCGATGGATGCAGCTCTTCTATGCTCTAGTTGCGGCGGACGCAGAAGACCAAGGATGGTCAGGAGGTCAAACACCAGGACCACTTCCGCTGCACTATCACGTGTGGCTACTGCGGCAAGAGAAGGCACTACGAGGATGAGTGCCACATAAAACGCCGCGAGTCCGAGAAGCTAAAGAAGGCCGAGGAAGAACGGCGTAAGAACGCCACTAAGGGGGGGGGAGGCAGTACCCCTGGGGGAACTCCCGGTGGAGGTAACCCTGGAGGAGGGCAAGAAAACTCCGCACCCCCCACAGGTGAAAAACTAGGTCCCACCCCCAAGGGTGAGCAGCCTGGGGAGAAGCGAACCGTACCCTCTACCCCCAGCGCCGGTGGCGCTGACAAGGGAAACGAGAACGCCAAGAAGCGCCGCCTCAACTGGCACTCTAAGTGCCTGCAGGCGGCGGGCTTTGAAGTGAAATTCCCTGAAGGGGAATAGGGGGGCGGCTCCGAGGAAGAAGATTTGGTTTTCTGGATCACCGTCAAAATAGGTGATCAGGTTTACAAAGCGGTCTTGGACACGGGCGCCACGCTCTCAATCGTGGTCCGCAGATTGCTAAAACAAGCCAAGATCCGGAAAACCAAAACAGTGGCCATAAGGGTAGGGGATGGTCGGAGCATCCATTCCCTCGGTGGGGTTGATGTGACTGTATGTCTAGGCGATGAGGAGGTGACACAGCACTGCAAAGTGCTTGACACCGACGCCTTTGACATTGTCATTGGCACTGATTTTCTGCACTTCAACCCCCAGGTGAAGTTGCTGTCCTTGCAACGTCCCTACGCCCTTCACTGCGATTTTGGCAGTGGCCTATACTCTGTCCCTCCGGAGCTGTCAGGTCTAAAAGAATCCGGTCTACGTTACGTGAACCGGTCTTACAGAACTGAGAACTATCAGTTGGTGCGGCCAGTGTTGGAAAATGGACTGGCCGCCCTGCAGCTGGACCTGAATGAAATTCAGGTAGAACTGTTCGCGAGTAAAGAGCAGCATCTGATGCAGCTCTACTGTTCGCGGAACCTAAACAATGCGTACTGCTTTTACTGGAAATCAATGGGGTTGTGCTACGCAAACCCCCCTTTCTCCCAGCTCGCCAAGGTGATTACCAAAATCGCCCACCAAGGAGCGAGAGTGGTCCTGTGCACCCCCGACTGGGGTACCACAGGTGAACATCCCCATTGGAGGCGCCTCTTGGACCGTATGACCGTGGGAAGGACTGGACTGCCCAACGGTCCCATCTACATCCCTGAGGACTCTCAGGAGACCATGCCCGCCCCTGAATGGGGCAGTTTCCTATCCATCATAGATGGTGCTCTACACCCCGTGCCCGTGAGTGACCTTGATCAGGTTGTACTCAAGGAGTTGATGGCCGAAAACAAGGGCCTTACCCTCCATGATCTCAAGAAGAGGTCTGAGTACTCTTCGGTTACCACTACGAGTGGTGAGTGCCCCGATGAGCCGGAGACACCAGCAGTCTCTACTCTGCTGGCTGATGCTGACGACCGCCTGAGCGATATCGCCAGTGTAATACCCCCGGTTGACCCGGAGGTTGTGACACTGAAGCATAGCGCTTTCCTAGCGCAGTTGCTCATGGAAGAGGTGGATCTCGGCGAGTCCGCCCCTGGTGGGTCTAAAAATCACGCCGTGTTCTCTATGAGGGCCACTGATGGCCCCTCAGGTCAGGTACCTGGCGCTAAACCCTCACCCAATAACATGCCTGTCTCTTGGTATGACGTGCAGGAACTACAGCAGGTCCTGTGGGCTAAGGCTGAGGGTATCCAGCGACGGACCCGCCTGGACCTCCTCAAGAGGACCTGGAAAACCTCTATTTGGTCCGAGGAGGATGAGGAAGAGATGACTCTCCCCGATCCTGAGACCCCTCTGGTATACTCCCTCCACTATGCCCAGGAACGCCTGGACTGGGAGGATGAGTTGCCCCCCGAAATGGTGGGGCGTATAAAAAAGCAGGATAAAGGGAAGAGTAACCTCCGCGCTGAGGAGGATTTTTCCAAGAAAGTGGAGAGCATGAATCTCGACCCCCGTCTCACTAAGCTCATCCGCAAGTATCAGGAGGTTTTTGGAGCGTTGCCCCCACCCCTGTCTTGTTACAAACTGGTCCAGATGGACCTCAAACTCAAACCAGAGTTTGAAGGGTCGGTAGTGAAGCGGCGTCCATATGCCGCCCCACAAGACCAAATCAACGAGATCGAACGCCAGATCCAAGAGTGTATAGATGCTGGCCTCGTCGAGGAGTATAAGCACGGGGACTACCCCCGCCATTGTAGCCCTTGTTTTCTGGTTGCTAAACCTGGGTCCACTGCTATGCGCTTGGTCGTTGACTATGGGGAGGTCAATAAAAAGACCCAGAACCACTCAGGGAGTATCCCTAACATGGAGAACACCCTGGAGAGAATCACTAAGTGTCGATTCAAAACCAAGATGGATAAGCGCGGTGGCTTCTGGCAAGTAGACCTAACCCGAGCAGCCCAGGAACTGCTCGCCTTTGTAACCCCTAAGGGCCGCGTCTTCCGATGGAAGGTCATGCCCTTTGGTGTCGCGAATGCCCCTGCTCTCTTTCAGGAGCTGATGAACAAAATCCTATATATCCTGAGACGCAGACCCCTTGTGCAGGAACTGGTTTCCCGCGGGGCTGAGATGGAGGCCCACATCGACGACGTGAGCCTGGGTACTGATACCCAAGAGGATCATATCCTCCTCCTGCAAGAGTTTTTCACCGTCTGTCAGGAAAACCATCTCCGCATCAAACTCGAGAAATGTGAGTTTATGCGAGAGGAGATGGAGTACCTAGGGTTTGACGTGGGGTATGGCTGGTGGAAACCAGCCGCGTCTAAGATGCAGCCCCTACAGGACGTGCAGATACGTGACGACCCTAAGAAGGGTCTACACGATGTGCGGAGTTTTATTGGCGCCTGCAATTTTTACCGACGCCATATCCACAATTTTACGTATTCATCAGCCCCCCTGACTGACCTTATAAAGAAGACCAACCCTTTGCGGTGGACCGACAAGGAGGAGGCCTGTTTCCAGGAGTTGAAGAGGAAAATATCTTCCACCAACTGCCTGGGGGTGCCCCGCCCTAAGGGCGAGATAATACTCGTCACGGATGCGTGTGACGTAGGGGGGGGGTGGTACCCTATACCAGGGGCAGGAGCTGAACCCCAATGAGTTGTCGCACTGCCAGTTTCACACTTCAGGTCTGAACCGCGATGGACCCCTGAAGCATGACTAACCCGCCAATGAATGGCGTCTGGTGCCTCTGGGGCACTGGAACTGGAAGTGGAATCAAGCACGATCCAACTACAGTACCTACGACCAGGAACTCCTGGCTGGCATGCTCGTGCTCTCTTCCCGATCCCGTCTTCTAGGTACTAACCCTGTTGTATGGCTCTGTGACCAAGAGCCCGTGAAGACATTCTTGAAGGGACGCCTCTTGAAAAAGCGAAACTAAAACGATGGTGGACATACCTGAGTCAGTTCAGGTTGACCGTCCATCATATACCAGGTATAAAGAACGAGATGGCTGACTACATCTCGCGTAATAACTTCCACGCCCTCCTAGGCGAGAGCTCTGAAGCGTTGGCCAAAGAGGCGTTCCAACGTATGGATGTCCAGCTGGACCTATCCATGCGTACAGCAGGTGTACTGGAGGGCTGGAGCCCGAGAGACTACCAGGCTGAGTACCAATGTGTACTCAGTACCCTCAGTGATGGCCTAGAGGCACGCCTAATGAATGGCGACCGCTGGTATAAAGATAACCAGTACCTATATTATGAGGACCGCATAGTTGTGCCTGAGGCACGACTGGACGGCTGTCTGCAGTGGGCACACCACAGCTCCAGGCACACAGGGTGCAACCGGTCTGCTGCTTTCTTCAGTGAGCGTTTCTACTGCCGACTAACCCAGTCTGAACTACGTGCCCGTATGCAGTCCATAGTGGACTCCTGTGACTGTCACGCCAGCAAACAGAGCGACTCACGTGACAGAGGACTGGTCTCCAGTCTCCCCATACCCTACTGTGCTAACTCCCTGTTGTGCGCGGATTTCATCCACGGTCTGCCTAAGTTTGGTGGCTATGATAGTTGTTTGGTGGTCACCTGTGGTCTAACCCACTTCACACGTGCTTTCCCCTGCAACAAGAAGATCACAGGAGAGCAGACTGTGAAGATCCTGGTGGAGGAGTGGTTTGAGCCCTATGGGGCGCCTAAGGAGATCCACTCCGATGAAGATGTACGCATCCGGAGTGATACCGGTTGGTACAAGCGAGTGCTGGACGCCCTGAACGTCCAGGTAACCACAGGTGTACCTTACACGCACACGTCTAACCCCCTTTGTGAGAGACAAAATCGTGTGGTGGAGCAGAATCTGAGGATTCTGATGAAACAGGAGCCCATCAAAGATTGGGTACGCCTGTTGCCCTGGGCCGTTCTGACCATGAACTCTCAAGAGAGTTCTTCAACCGGCTATACCCCCCACGAACTGTTCCATGGGGGGCGTCCTGCGTGGTTTTTCAAAACCCCTTTCCCCGAGGACTATACGAGCCCAGTTGGGGACTGGCTGGAGCACTGGCAGGACCTGGCTAACAGGGCCAGAGCTAACCTGAAACACGTTCGAGAACGCGAACTAACCCGGCATAACCGCACGAGACGTCCTGCCAGTTTTAAGGTAGGAGACCTGGTGCTTGTACACCACTCACGATTGCCCACATGGCCCCGCAACTGTTTGCATGACCCCTACTTTGGGCCCTATCGTATTATCAGGATAGATGGATCCAGGATCCATGTGAGGTGCAGCCTCCGTCTAGGTGGGGCGCTGCTGTGTGCTCCTAAGCAACTCAGACACTACCACTCCCCTGATGAACTATCGTGGGATGAGTGGCGCTTGCCTGACTGTGTGGTCGAGCGTATCGACCTGGAGAACGCTGCCACCCCTGAGGAGGCAGACAAACTGGAGGAGATGACTGCCGAGGAAATGGCAGTCGATGGGTACTACGTGGTTGCAGGTATTGCACGCCACGGGTATAAACAGGGCTGGAAATTCCTGACCCTGTGGGATGGCTATGGGCTATCAGAGGCTACCTGGGAGCCCATGTCAGCCTTCATACAGCCAGATGGGAGTATCAACCCCATCTTTCGTTCCTACCTCGTTGAGAACAACGAGAAGCAGTTGCTAACCCGTGCTGAGACCCTGTCCCAGCGTAAGAAGAGGAACTAACCTCCCAGGGTCGGTGAGCACTCTGAGCACTGCACCAACCGTGGCTGTGCCCTGCAGTCCCATGCCTATGGTTACCAGCGTGAGCCAGATGGCCGCTTATCAGGTTTGCAGCCAACCAGCGAGTGTTTGCCTTGTTGACCATGTCTGCCATAGGACCTGCCCTGATGTTATGACCCTGGGGAGCCAACGAGGAACGGTGGCTAGCTATTCTAAGGACAAGGGGGAAATGACAAGCAAGGTGTGTTCACCGTCCTTGGGGACAACCGTGCCCACAGTTAGGACCCCTAACTGGTCCAGACCCATGGGGTTCTACCCTTCCTAACCTGGTCGCTATACATGTCTGCCTAGGTATGTGTGAGTGTGCTATGCCTGAGGTCCTAAGAGCAAGTTGCAGAAGTGGTGTCCTAATTATACCCAAGTCTGCACGCTTGCTAAACCTGGAGGGTTGTCTTATTGATGCCACGGGGTACGCCCCGGGTCTCCCCTCCCCTATGCGCCCAATTTCTGTGCTGGCGCAAAACCTTGGGGGAATACCCGGCGTACTAATCCAGGTATTGTTTTCCCTACCTACCTGACTACTAAAGGGAAGGGGGGCCAAAAGCTATGAAGGCATGAAAACGCCATTTTGCTAAGTGGCCAAAACGCTGACCTAACCGCTGCCACAGCCCACGGGCCCTGCTAAAATTGCCGGAAACAGGTGGGACTGTGACACACGCACTACAGGTCCTACACACCCTACAGTGGCACCATCCTGGTGGGCGAGTGCTACTGCAACTGGCTCAAGACCCCCCGCAGGACTACCACTCCTACACGCACGCTCTACTGGGTGGTGTTGAAGATAAAGTCGTGGGTTCCAATGACCCTCCTGTGAAGAAGACAAGAGAACACAGTGCTGCTAAGCAACTGTGGCCTAACAGGGAGGTCACAACACGTTTCCCTGCTAGGGCTTGGAGGGGAAGGGCGCACAAATGGCGTGCACAGCGCGGATGTCGATTGAGTCGAACTGCCCTCGCAACTCCTGGCTGAGGCGCAGTCAAATGATTGTGTGATCAGCGCCCCTGTTTAGCTGGGGCAGAAAAATGGGATAGCCGCTGAAGGCAGCTGCTGCGTGCACCAATCACCCTGTACCTCTCCCACCTGTACAACAGAGGCCAATGGACTGGGTTCAAGACGGAGGAACCAAGACACACTCCACGTATTATACGCTTCTTAGTCTGCCCTATAATACACTGTTCCTGAACCCAGTTGCAAGCAAGCAAGCTTAAGGACTTCGCCTGTTCCCTTCTGGAACGTACGGCGAAGCCCTGGGTAACCTGGCAAGGGTTCATACCGCGTGCACAGCGCGTGGCCTACTGTCAAATCCCTTTAATGCATCGTGTGCACGCATGCGGGGAAGGGAGGCCAGACCAAAACCACTGTAACCACACTGACTCAACCAGAAGGTGAGCTCCTCCTGGGCTTAATTACCTTACTCACCATGCATCGTGTGAATGCCGAAGTGAAGCGAACGCAAAACAAACCTAAGCGTTTAAACAACCCTAGTTTAACGCACAAACGACGCAAACACGAGCACACACTTCACCTTTGGACCTGTGAAGAGAAGGGAACGTGGGTGTATGCACAAGGAAGCGTGGCAACGTGTGTATGTCGGAATCTGGCACATGCATCGCGTGCACTTCATCTTCTCTAACCCTACGTGCGCACTACGTGCACCATTCGTCGAGCATACCTTTCAACCTTGTTTTTACCTGTGCAGGGGGAATGCAGGAATCGCCCAACCCCCCGGAGACACAACGGAGACAACCCTAACGTATTAACGAAACAACCACGACGAACACAATGCATACGTGTGTCATGACACTGGCATACCTGAGAGGTGAATTTTTCGACTGCCCTTCCTTTTGTTTGTGTTTTTGAGGTTTGTCCCTATGTTTTATAAAAATTTTGATGCAACCATGCAGAATTTTTTGGTTTCTCGCTGTCAAGGCACGGCACACACCTCTCTACTCGAGTGCCTTGTAGTGCCGTTAACCCCTTTTCTGGGCGCGGCTCTGTTGCGCTTGTCTGCGACTTTGAGATTGGGCCTATATATGACGATTTCTAACGTCTTATCGTCACTTTTTGGCGATTTGACTTGTTAGGTCGCTCAACCTTTCGCTAAACCACAGGATTCACTCCCTGTTGGTCCTCATTTCATTTTTTTTCAGCTCCTGGAGTTTTGTGGGCTCCATCAGGAGTATTGCTCCGCCCTGGCCGTTGGTCAGGACGATTACTGAAATTCGTTGTTTATACAGCGATGACCGTCCGCATTAGAGCGTTCGATCATACCCTAGTGCGTAGCAATGCATACTCTAGGGAGGAGGTCATGGGTTCAAACCCCTCTGCCCCCAAACTGTTTTTCCAAAAGTTTACGCTCATGCCAGCTACTTTTGAGGAATGCCCCTTCGAAAGGACATCATTCACGGTACATTACGCTGTTTCTAAAGGGTACCAGCAGTGTGAACAGCTTCTATGGACAGATGAGGAGGCTTTGTGAAGGTTTACACCATTTTCTGAGGTAATTTCAGGGTAATTTGAGCCTTTTTCCTTGGTCCTACTAGCTTAGCTAACTAGTACTCCAGGGGGGAGTAAGAAAAAGTCACTACCATGTCTTTCTTGGGGTACTTGATCCAGGCTACAGCCCCCCTTTTTGCCTAAGGAAGTGCTGAGACTAACACTTAAACATTTTTGTTTCTCTCATGAAGCTTTAAGTACACTTTCTCAGCAACTAGGGTTATAACCCTAGCACTCCCATGAAGTTCACCCCTACCACTCAAGGGAGCGGAGGTATCATCCCTCATGGAGGTTATACCGAAATAAAGTAGGCACTTCATGCCTTGGGCCTTGTAGGTTAAGCCTAGTGGTCTCCCACCTCAGGACCCCTATACTCAAAAGTTTCTACCACTTATTGTGGTTCCAGATTGTAAGTGTTTCTGAATTCAGTTGCTTGGCCAAGTCATTTCCTGTGTCTGGCCTAACTCCTATGCCCCAGATTCCTAACCAGCTCCATTTCATCCAAAAGAGTGCACATGAAGTGCTTGGTGCTATCTTGGAGGCCTGAGTCATGCCAGGTTTCACATAAAATCATTTGTTTTGTTTATAAAACCATTTGAGTTGCATATTTGGTTCCTCATTTGTCTATATGCAGCCCCTCGTTGCTTACAATGCTTTGATTTGGAAGAATACTATCACAATTTTGACTTTGATCCTGTTTGTGGTGTTCCTTGTTCGTGGACTTTACCTTTTTGCAGTTTTGGGGAAACATCTTTTGAAAAGCAATCAAGGTTTTCAATATCAACAACAAGCAAGGGACAACAGAAACTCTTTCTTGTTTTCACCGCCAAAATCAGAAAACGGTTGGTGTTTTTTGTATATAAAATCAGATGTATTACCCTGTTTTTCTTTGTGAACATGTTTTAGTACAATGTATTTATTTTCCAAAAGTTTCTTGTGTTTTCATACTTCAACTGCACACTACTTTTCTTTTACAAACTTTGTTTTTGTCACTATGCTTTTTCTATAAACCCTTTTTGCAAACAATTTTGTTTCTTGCAATGCTTTTGGTACAAAATATTCTTTCTTAACGACAAATTTTTTTGCACCCATGGCTTTTGTAGAAACCCTGTTTTTTTCACAATTTTTTTGATCCCATGCTTTTTGAGCAAACAAATTTTTGTTTTAACGAACAGAATCTACAAAACTATCCACAAAGCAATCCAAAAAGCACAATCCACACACATTGCACTTTCTACCTTAGCACGCTTGCACAAAGACGAATCAAATGTGCGTTTTTCATGGAAGCACTGAGGTGAGAAAACAAATTCAGAGTGGCACCAATAGAGTCACATACAGAACAGCAATTCTTTATATATCAAAAAAGTAAAATAAAAACATGTTGAAAAAAGGTCGCAAAAATATCATCCAAAAGTGCAAACATCCGGAGTCTGCAAACTGCAAAGCCAAAAAAGCAAAAAAATATCACCAGGAACCGCAAACATTCAGAGTCTAAAAACTGCCAAGTCGAAAAAAGGTCGCAGAAAAATTACCATCACAAACTGCAAACAGTAAGAAAAAGTCACTGCCATGTCTTTCTTGGAGGGCTTGATCCAGGCCAAGCCCCCCTTAAAACCCTTTTGTTGATGCTAAGACAAACTTAAGTATTTTTATCTCTCTTTTGTTGCCTAAAGTACACTTTCGCAAAGTAACTAGGGTTGTGACCCTAGCCCCCCATGAAGTTCACCCCTACCACTCAACTGAGCGGAGGTACCTTCCTTCATGGAGGATATACCGAAATAAAATAGGCATTTCATGCTTTAGGCCTTGGAGGTTAAGCCTAGTGGTCTCCCATCCCAAGACCCCTATACCCAATTGTTTCTACCACTTATTGTGGTCCTACTTTGTAACTGTTTCTGAATTCAGTTGCTTGGCCAAGTCATTTTCTGTGCGGTCCTGACATCTATGCCCCACATTCCTAACCAGCACCATTTCACCCAAAAGAGTGCACATGAAGTGCCTAATGCTATCTCTGAGGCAAGAGTCAGACCAATTTTCATATAAAATCTTTTGTATCATCCATTTGTGATTGAATCTTTGTGTATAAACCTGCTTTGTCTATCTGCAGCCCTTCTGTGTTACACTGGATTCCAAAACCAATCATTGATTCGATCCACATCCTGTTCTTGCTCTACTTGCTGCTTTGGTTTGGGTTTTCAACTACAAAACCTGCAGGATTTCATCAAAATATCTAGGGCATAAATCAAGGACATCTTTCCGGTAGCAGAGACAGTCCCTTGTGACCTTTTGAACCGACCCTGAGAAGAAGTGCAGTACACAAAGCTCAACAACAAGTTCATCATGTCCACGCCAAGTGTCAGGACCTGGCCCATCAGAACTGTCCAAGTGCAAATGGGCAGCATGGCCCACCCTATGAGTGAACCACCTTACCGAGCTCCACAACATCTCAGTGGCGCATCTGGGTCCCAAGGAGATCCAGAACGCAGAAGGGCGGAAGAAAAAAAAGGCCTTACCACCGAGGCCTTAGCGGCCCACGGTGGAGACAGCTTCAGTCATCTCCACAGACGTGTAGCAGCCTCAGTATCCAGATCCAACTGTCCGGCTTCATCCTCAACAGCGATTGAAGGCCCTGAGGAGTATGAGGAACTGAGGAAGAAAATGGATGAATACATCCTCCATGAGGAGTACTACAAATCCATTCGTGGAGAAGATGGAGAGGAGCCATTGGCAGTACATGGATCCAGACCACGTACAAACCTAGGGTCCTACGCGCACTCTGGCCCGCCGTCCGACAGCGCCGAGAGTGCATCCCTGCCAAGACAACCAAGACCTGAGTATCCAAGAGCATGTTGTCCAACCACGAGGGCTCCCGAAGTGGGCCCGACTCGAGTTGAGGAACAACATCATCCAAGGCCAACCTATGGTGCCCTGGATCATACGGCCGAACTGTTGGCCAAACTCCTGTCTGGATCAGAAGATCCAGATGTGACGGCCCTATCGGAGGCCATTCAGGCTAAACTGGGTATTGCAGAACCCTTACCCAAGCCAGAGTTGCCCTCTCTCTCTCCAGGACTGAGTACCCTGGCCGAAGATCTTAAGAGATCAAGGGTCTCAAGGCTGTTGCCTAAGGTCACCTGCCCCAGCCCCTTTCACCCCCGTGCCAGGACAGTGCCTATGGCTGAACTACAGGACGTGCCTGTCACAGAGATTGAGAAAAGAGGGCTGTCAGCCCTGGCACCTCTTGCCGGCGTGTCGCCTACAGGCCTAACTCCGGGGGGTGGGAAGACGGGCAGACCTATTGCCCAGACGAACATCCAGCTGGAACTGCCGGAGTTCGACCCCAAAAATCTGCCCGAATGGGCAGAAGAATTTGCAGAGTTCCTTTTGCTGACTGGCCTATCCCATGTGGATGTGGCCACCAAATGCTCACTGCTGAAACGCTCATGCAAAAAGAAATTTTTGCAAAAACAGGTGAAACAAGATTGTGAAAACCTGTTCTACCTGGGCAGAGGTACTCCTGAGGTTGGAGAAGACATTCCCAGTCTATGAGACTGACCTCAGGGTACGCACACAGATCGAGGAGCTACCCATGCTCCCTGAGTTTCCATCCGCTGCGCGAATTTCTGAATATGTGTGCGACTTGGAGTACTTGTTTTCGAGGATGAACGTGGGCTCCTACGCAGCCACTGAGCCCCACCTGTGGCTCATGAGTAAGATCCCCCAACGTACGTGAAATGATTGCCGCTCCACCTCTGAGAGGAAGAGCAGGACCCACTCGTACGATGAACTGGTGGACCTCTTGATTGAGCTAGCTCTTGAGAGAGAGAATGACTCCCACATGGAGAAATTCCTCAAGAAGCATTTGGGTCGAGGTGGTACCCCTACCCCCGAACGTGGCGAAGGGAAAGGGCCTAAAAATCCCACTAACACCAACCAGGGAGGTGGCAAGGGGAGGAGTAACCTACGTGCCATGAATGAGGCTAAACCTGATGCAGGTACACCCCCCCTGTTCTACTGCAAACCTGTCAATGACAAGGGGGGACCTTGTCATGCCTCTGACTGCGATCTCCGCAGTGGCTGTATGCTGCAGATGAAACGTCAGCAGCATACCAAAGATGGGAAACCTGTGACCCATCAGGACCATTTCAGGTTGTATACCCTATGGGGTACTGGACTGATCTCTTTTACGGCGAGCAATTTGCAAAGCACAACACCAACTCCGTTGATCACTCTTTGAAATTGTCGAAATCCTTCATGATCAGTCCATACAGAGAACCCTGAATTACAAGCAGAAATCTTAATATAAAACAGAACTTTTCTCAGAAGCGTAAAATCCTTTATTTCTGCACGCGCGCGACGCATCCTAAGCTACAGGATCGCGATCTGGCTGCGGGCAGCCCCTTGCTGGGCATAACCCGTCACACCCCCCGCCAAGCCCTTGCCGCAGCCACTAGGCCACCTGCAAGGGCTGACAGAAACCCAGGGGTATGCACAGGCAAATATTTACAGAAAAAATTTGCTGAAATGGACTGAGATAATGTACAATATCCTACCCCCAGGACCTGAAGTCCTGAACTAAGGTCCCTCTACTGTTTTTCGGGTACCCTACACTGTCCTGAGTGGGGGGGGTTTCACTGCCACCTAAAAACCCGGCTGACTATGGGAAAAAATTCCTGAGAAAGCACTAAAAGTTTTCAAACAGAAATTCACCTAAGCAAAATCCTGCTCTAAACTCCTGGCCTAAAACTCAGGGGGGCAGTTTTACAAAAACTGAAATCCGAAAAGGTTCCACTTGATTCTACTTACTGCCCATGCCATCTGTCCGGTCCAAAAAAAATTTCCTGCACCAATAAAACCCTGCTCAGAAGTGTGAAAAAAAATTGACAAACAGGCACAAAAGCAGCAACAACAGGGCACAAAAAAAAGACAGTGAATACACACTGTGCTGCCCCACAGGGTATAGAGACCCTTATTGCTAATACACAAAAAGCTTCTGCTGCGGCCTTGTAAAATATGTAAAATTACATTACTTCTGAGCATTGTTGAAACCCCTTCATCGTCGGCGCTTCCATCACCTCGCACTCAAGTGGCAGAGGGAGGCAGAAGAAAAGGGAGCGCTGAGACCGAAGGGAGGGGAGGGGCTGGCGCAGAATGAGAAAAAAAAACAGACCTGGCTTTACTGGGCGTCAAAGAAATGTTTCGTTCTCTGATTTCGACCTCTGACGTATCTCCACCTGACAAGACAAGGAAACAGAAAGATGAGGGAAGGTTAGAAATTCAAAGAGTTAGGGCAAACGAACTTGCATGCATACAATACAACAAACACATGCGCAAGTGTGCACACGTGCATACATTAGTATAATAATCCCTGAGCGTCCCCAGAAAAAAATGCACGCAGCACTGTACACGGATCTGCAGCACATATAGTGCTGAGACCACTCCCCCCTCCCACTGTGGGGTGCTACCCGCAGGCAAAAACTGCACCCCAAAATTCTCTTGTGAAAAAAAAAACAACAACAAAGCAGAATTTTCCCCTACACCCTGGCCTAGAGTGTAGGTGCCCACTGAGGCACGCATGCCCTCAGTGGGGGGGCTGGAGTCACTGCAGGAGCAGTGGCTCTGCAACGAAACTCTGCAGTGGCAGAGTATATGAGTCCCAAACTGGGACAGTGGGTGGGGAGGGTACAAAAAAATAAGTTTACCCATAGAATGAATATGGGAGCAGAGCACCGGCAGATGCACAGGCGTGCTCTAGCTCTCCAACAGGAGCAAAGAGTTAAAACCAACCAAGAGCCACACTGTGACTCTAAAAAAATTCAGAAGTCTTTTGAAAAATATTACTCTTGTCAGCAAAACAAGCCAAAATTGGGTTGACATCTCACGAGCAAAATGCTCAAAATCAGGCCAGCGTAAAACTGGGCCTGAAGCCTCAGATTCAAAAAACTGAAGCAAGGCTGCACATCAGTGTGAGCCACTGAGCACAAAAACAGTGCTTTTTGAGCGCCGAAGGCGCTTGGTGTCAAACCCGTTTTTCTCATCTAGCTCAAATGAGCCAGGATCTACCCAAAAAAACTGACGAACACTGAAAAACACGCCAAAACAAAGCAAACGGCCAAAGCGCCTTACTGCCCAAGCACAAGGCTCAGGGTAGGCCCGCGTAGCTCAGAGCTGTTCAGAGCTCCGCTGGTGCAACAAATGACTGTGGTCGCGGATCTGACACGAAGTGAGAATGAGCTGTGTCTGAGACCAGGTTGGGCAGTGGAAAACTGCCACGCCCGTGGCTGTCCACTTATGCAAGCGCGCACAAACGCACGCAACACACACTGACCTGTGAACCACTCGACACCACTGCTTCTCACGAACAAAAACTGCTGGCATCCACCGCGAAATGACTCCACCTGAAAAACAGACCAAGAGAACAAACGACAACCCAAAACAGCAGCGAAGCGAAAAACGAAGCACGCAAAGCACATACCAGAAGGCAAGTGCAGAGCGACTCCCCTTGCGAACAACTGACTGGACCTTAAAACGGGTTGCCTTGATTTGAAATGACTTCACAGCAGACGACCTGAGGGGACCTGACACACAAAGGAAGACAACACACGCCCGTGAGCGCACGCACTCAAAACAGGACGCAACGAAGCCAAAATTCATCAGCTACAGGGTGGTGCGCAAGCCCTCAAACACACATGCAGCAACGCGGAGCGCAAGCACTCAACACGAGCGAACCAGGGCTAATTGTTGTTATCTCCTTTAATGTCTCTTCTGCCGGCGCCCACGAATGCGAACTCCCCTGTTTTTCTGAACTTCTTCAATTTCTGTATCTCGGAATACACAGAGAGCAACCGCGCACGCCAAGCCACTGGCTGCCACAAGGGCCTCTTCTCCCATGTCTCCATAGTCCCATTCCCCTCGCCGAACGAGTTCTTGTCGGGCCATCTTAGCTGGAGTGGTCTCGAAATTTAGGTTGCACACAGCAGCTCGTATGTTTCGAAGCTTACCTTCACTATAGCCCATATACTTTTGAATCTCACGACGCTTGAGCTCAGTGTTAACGAAAGGCACCAAACTGCAATCCTTTATTGCTAACCGCCGCAAACGAGCACAAGGCAACTGCTGTAAGTCCACAATGACCTCTCCGCTGGCGGCAACTTCAGGACATTTGTCGTGAGACTCCAACTCCTCAAATTCAGCGGCCCAACTCATTAGCAGTCCAACAGGATCGACAATTTTGTATACCCTATGGGGTACTGGACTGATCTCTTTTACGGCGAGCAATTTGCAAAGCACAACACCAACTCCGTTGATCACTCTTTGAAATTGTCGAAATCCTTCATGATCAGTCCATACAGAGAACCCTGAATTACAAGCAGAAATTTTAATATAAAACAGAACTTTTCTCAGAAGCGTAAAATCCTTTATTTCTGCACGCGCGCGACGCATCCTAAGCTACAGGATCGCGATCTGGCTGCGGGCAGCCCCTTGCTGGGCATAACCCGTCACACAGGTGTACCATCACCTGTGGTTACTGTGGCAAACGTCGTCACTACGAGGACAAATGCCACATCAAGAAGCGCGAGAGTGACAAACTCAAGCGTCAGGAGGCGGAACGCCAGAAGACCCAAACGCCCGCCAGAAATCTGCCGAATGGGCATAAAGGTGGTAAAGGAGGTTGCAAGGGGGGTGGCAAAAATGGACCCCCTAACCCCCAGAGGCGCTCATCAGCGCCCGTTGCTACACCCACTCCTGCTGCTACACACGCTCCTGCCGCAGGTGACCCCAAGAAGCGCCCCCAAGGGGATAACGCTACCCCTGAGGGGAATAATTCCAAGAAGAGGCGCTTGGCCTGGATGGCCAAGTCCCTCATTGCTGCAGGGGTGGATGTCAAGTTCCCTGATCAGGAGTAGGGGGGCGGCTCCGAAGAGGAGGACTTGGTTTTCTGGATCCTCGTGAAAATCGGGGATCAAGTTTTTCGAGCGGTGCTTGACACCGGTGCAACACTTTCCATAGTGGCCCGGCGCCTGCTAAAGACTTTCAAGAAAACTAAGACCGTGGCCATAAGAGTAGGGGATGGGCGTACCATCCATTCCTTGGGGGGGGTCGATGTGACTATATGTCTGGGCGACGAAACCGTGACCCAACACTGCAGAGTGCTGGACACCGACGCCTTTGACATCGTCAATGGCACCGACTTCCTACGAAGAAACCCCCAGGTAAAAATGCTGTCCCTCCAGCGCCCCTATTCTTTGCACTGCGACTTTGGCAGTGGGCTATTCTCCGTACCTTTGGAGCTGTCAGGACGAAAAGAGTCTGGGCTGCGCTACGCATCCAAGACTAACTATCGTACTGAAAACTACCAATTGGCCCGTCACGTTCTTGAAAATGGACTCGCGGCCCTTCAGGTAAACCTGGATGAGATCCAGGTGGAATTGTTTGCGAGCCAACAACAGCACATCATGCAGTTGTACTGCTCGAAACAACTGAACAATGCCTTCCGTTTCTTCTGGAAAGCAATGGGCCTAGCGTATGCTAACCCTCCCTTCTCCCTGCTCGCGAAGGTTCTAACCAAAATCGCTTATGAGGGAGGAAGGGTTGTTATGTGCACCCCTGACTGGGGCTGCTCTGGTGAACATGCTTACTGGCGCCGTATGCTAGATCGAATGACCGTGGGAAGAGTGCAACGCCCCGACGGCCCCATCTATGTGCCTGAGGACTCAGACACAGCTATGCAGGCCCCTGAGTGGGCCAGTTTTCTGTCCATCGTCGATGGATCTCTCATTCCTGTACCCCTGTGTGACCTAGACCAGGTGCTACTGAAAGAGGTCATGGCCGAAAATCGTGGCCTGACCCTTTATGATCTCAAAAATCGATCTCCTGAGCACCTATCTGCCACACTTACAGGGTGTGAGTCTCCCGATGACTATCTGGAACCTGCAGCTGTAAAAGAGGATGCTGACGACCAACTGTCTGAGATCGCCAGCACTATTCCTTCTGTTGATCCCAGCTGTGTTGACCTAAAACATAGTGCCTTCCTAGCCCAGCTGTTGCTAGAGGAGGTAGATCTAGAGTCAACCTCTGAACCCGCTTCCCCTGTTGGGAAGCCAGTGCTACACATGCAGCCTATGCACACAGGTGAACCCGTGGCCCGGAGTGCTGATGCTCTGGCGCGGCCTGCTGCTAATAACATGCCATTGTCTGAGCATGACACTCAAGAACTCCGGCGGCTGTTGTACCTGAAGGCCGAAGGTATTGAGCGCCAAGAGCGGCTGCAATACCTCAGCCAGACCTGGAAATCCTCCATCTGGTCTGAGGAGGACGATGAGTCCTATACGCTGCCCGATCCTGAGATACCTCTAGTGTATTCTCTGCACTATGGGCAGCAATGTCCCCCTGAGTGGGACGATGGTTCTGTGCCTGCCGAAACTGCTGATCGGCAGAAAAAGAAAGAACATGGAAAAAGCAACCTCCATGCTGAGGAGGATTTCCTTCAGAAACTCGAGAGTCTTAACCTTGACCCCCGCCTGAAGAAACTGCTGATAACCTATGAGGAGGTGTTCGGCGCCTTGTCGCCTCCCCTTTCTTGTAAAAAACTGGTCCAGATGGACCTGAAATTGAAACCAGAATTTGAAAAGACGCGAGTGAGGCGTCGTCCCTATCCCGCTCCACAGGAACAGGTTGAAGAAATCAAGCGCCAGATCCGGAAATGCATTGATGCTGGCCTCGTTGAAGAGTATAAGCACGGGGACTATCCCCATCACTGCAGTCCCTGTTTCCTTGTTGCCAAACCAGGGTCGACTGCCCTACGTCTGGTTGTAGACTATGGTGAGGTCAACAAGAAAACCCAGAACCACTCAGGGAGTATTCCTAACATGGAAAACACCCTGGAGCGTATTGCCAAATGCAGGTACAAGACCAAAATGGACAAGCGCTCTGGTTTCTGGCAGGTGGACCTAACCGCCGCAGCTCAGGAGCTGTTGGCCTTTATAACCCCTAAGGGTAGTGTCTTTTTTATGACATCTCAGCATCTTCAGAGTTCACTGTGGTTCGATCGCGGGACGTATTTACATGGAGGGAACTTATGGACACTTGCGGAAACCTGCGGCCCACTATGACCAAAGGTGGTCGGACTACAACGTGGTGCGGCCCTGACCTGTCCTTTGTAGCTGCCTGAGTCCTGGAGTGGAGAAGTTCAGCGCATCCATCTACGTCCACCGACGTACTGCACAGTGGACATGTACCTGAAGTCTGTACGTGAAAACGTCACCTGGGCTGTGGTGTGAGTGCATCGGAGGGGGCTGCATGGGGCGGGGGGGGGGGGACCCCTCAGGATGGACCAGAGGGAATACAAGGGGGGTGGGGGCTCTGACAGGGGGGGCGAACAGTAAAAGGACAAAACAATCAGGAAATCCAGCCGGCAGGCTGCTGTCGGAGGGGGGGGGGGTAGGAAAAGGCACAGCCAATGCAACTGAGCAAGCAATAAGTAACAAAGCGGTAAGTGAACACTGAGACGAAGCTGTGGTCCGCAGTTGATGAATAGAAGCAGAAACCTGCAGGAAAACGTGACCTGACTTACGATTACTTCGTGTAGCCTTGGGGAATCAGTTGAGCGAATGATGGGTCTGCGAAAAAGAGCGGAGTGATGTACGGTTACGTGCCTGCGAAAAATTTGTGGACCGACAGTTGTCGGCGTGCCACAGAAGCCGGCTGCACAACGGAAGTCGTAGGTCTCGGCTGCTTACCTGGTGGTATTTGGTGGGCAGAGGAGCATTTTCGTTTTTGATGAAGTTTGGGCTTCGATTGGACCTGTAGGGGAAGGGGAGAGGGTGGGAGGTAGATGTGGACAGGTGACGGGAAGGGGGCGTTCGGTGGTGCTGTACGGGCCGTGGGACTGGAAAAAGGTGTTGTCTGTGAGGGGTGGGGGCAGGGGGTCAGGAAGGGGGTGACTGCGTCGGTGCTCACATGCAGACTTGACAATGGACGTGAGGCAGGTGCGTCTGGGTTTTAGGGCTGCATACATGGCCTCTTTGCGGGACCGAGACTCAGTCATTAATTTGTACAGGGAGAGGGGGACGAGAGTGCGGGCGAAGTTGCGTAGCTCCCCCTTAGTGCGCTGTCCCTGGACCCACTGCCACGCAATAGGTCCTAGAACTGTACCCCAGGAATAGGCCATTTGCTCAAGGAAAGATGACATATCTCCGCAGAAGGCTATAGAGGAGACTAGGTCCAGGGGGTGCTGCCTGTTGCACACTGGACATTGACGGTCAGACAGGTCCCAGAACGGGCTGGACCCTGCCATGCCCTTTACCCCCAGAGACCACTTGTCAGCGAAAGAGCTGAACCAGGAATAGTTGTTGGGCCAGTCAAAGCTGACTGACTTTGCTATGCCCGTGTGATCGTGCTCCGGGTACAGTCTCTTTCGAGCTGCGCCTCCGAATTTCTGTACACTGGGCTGTCCCCCAAACGTGACCGTGTGCATGCAGGGAGGCTGAAGGTGCGAAGGCAACACCCTACATGCGTATGCCGTGTATTTGGCAAAGGCATCAGCAGTTTCATTGCCCGTAAAACCAACGTGAGACTTGAGCCATCCCGCACCTACATTAAACCTCACCGAGTGAATTAAGTCGTCAACGACGCACTGCCAAGTGCCTTGCTTACTGGAGCTCGCAGGGATATGGGGTTCCCCTGCCAGTCTGTTATCGATGCAGCTAACTAGCTGTGAGTATCGATGCAATAAAAGACAGAGCCTTTGAACCCTACCGATTCTAGGTAGCGTGTGCACTGCACAAACGCCCAGAATTCTGAATCTTTACTGCTGTGATGTGGACAGGGGATGGCGAGGGCTATCGTGGTGCCGTCTGGCCAGCAGAGAATGGCAGCAGATCCGGCCCAGGGGCGGTCCCATGACCCGTCCAGATAGACCCACAGCCACTGTGCCGATCGCGGGTTGGTCCATGCCTCCAGAACACTCTCACAACACCACTCAGAGAGGGCTGAGACCTGTAGTCTCGGAGGGTCTCCCAAATAACGGTAGATGTGTCCAAACGGGTTGGAATCCACATACTGTGAAGAGTACGGGAATGGGTAGGGGGGGAAAGGACGAGGCACAGTGAGCAGAACAGGGGAGAGGGTCATGTGCTGGCAAACCGGAGGGGAGGCTGGCAGTCGTTGGGGGGGTGGTTGGAGAGAGAAGGTATGAAGCTTGTCTTTGACATGAAAAGTGGTTGCATCGACGTGGAACTTGATGAGGGAGGCTTTGGCTGTCTCGTCATAATGGAGAACACACCCAGTAAACCATCCTGTGTTAAATTCCACGTGGATCTCCTCGCCCGGGAGTAGGCTCTTCACTGGGCAGGGATTCCAGGGTCCATACCCATGGCACCTGCCCCCCAAGGCGTTAGTTGCGTCTACGAAAGCGACCTGCAGCCAATTAGTTTTTGGAGAGGTTAATGCCTGATGGACATAGTAGTTGGTGTGGGACGGACCATCACCATTTAAGTAGCGCATGGAGAAATTATGGATTTGAGAATGCATAAAAGTTTGGAGGGGTACCAGCTTAAGATGTGTGTGCCGGTCCTTGCGCGAAAGGAGGCGAGGCAGCCGACCGTATTTGCTGATGTTGTGCCATATGGACTGTTGCAGGGTATACAATTGCTCGGATGTGACGGGGCCTGCCAGGAGTCTATAGACCAGCGTGGGGATCAGTTGTTTATTGGTGAGCATGATGAGCTCGGATGCCGTTAAACTGAGCGGTGCTAACTGAGTGTATAAGGCATTAATCGTGGCCTTGATATACTGTAACACCTGATGGGCGTGGTCGTTAGTATAAAAATACACTCCGAGGTATTTGTACACCTCGTGTGGAGACCCATCCTCCTTTCTCGTAGACAGTACACCCCCATAGCGAGACCTGACGACTGTGTGCCCTGAGCCGCGTAACACATGTAACTCAGTTTTACCTAAGTTCATGTCTAGTCCCAGTTCACGGGCCGGCCCATCAAATGCTTCATACACCGTTTTAATGTCTTGAATGGAGCGGGCCCGGACCAAAATGTCATCTACAAATGCATGCATGTTTTTTTCAAGATCCCAGTCCATAGTCTGGTCGAGGTGAAAAAACATCAAGTTAAGATACAAGATGAACAGGAGAGGGCTGAGAGGACATCCCTGGCGTACCCCCCTTTTTTGTGCGTGACCGGCTGTGGTTGTGCCATTTACCATGGGTTGGTCCACCGCGTGTTGATACATGCGTTTGAGAGAAAAGACCAACGTAGTGGGCAAGCCATAGCCCAGGAGAGTGGCCCATAGGGCATCAAGGGGTACAGAATTAAATGCCTTATTAAAATCCATATACAGGTGATACAGCCTACCCTTGGATAGCAACATCCGGGATACCACATCATATATGTGGTCCCCGCACCTGTGATGTTTGAGGCCTCCATGCTGGCACTTGTGTAGGAGGGAGTGCCTGTGGGTGAGGTTGGTGAGTTGGGCGCACTGCCAAACCGCTGACAGTTTAACTAGGGTCTGAATCAGGCATATAGGCCTGTAATTTCCAGGTAGGTGGGGGTCCCCTTTTTTGAATAATAAACATACCCTTGCTGTGGACCACTCCGGGGGAGGACCGTGTAGGAGTATGTGGTGCACCGCCTGCAAAAGGAGAGTCTGGAGCTCGGGGGACAGGAGGGATACAATATAATAATTCATTTCATCCTCTCCCGTGGCCTTAGAAGGCTGTGCTCGTTGCGTGATCCGTTGGAGCCACTGCAGGTCAGGGAGATCCAGCGGTGGGTCAGCGACCTCTGGGGAGCATTTGGGGAGATTGTGGATAAAGCCCCTGAGCGTGCTGGCATCCACTTGGAAGTCAGGGTCACCCCCCAGGGTTTTCCAGGCATTCAGAGAACATGCTGCCCATCACACGAGGATCGGTTTCCAACCTCGGTGGGTCGCAGGAGGCATTGCGAAGCTGTATCCCCGTAGATGGCACCGGGTGAAGTGCTTTATCGATGGCCCTCTTAATTTTGGAGCCTTTCACCATGGCGTAATGAAGTTTCTTTTTCTCTTTTTTGCGTTGCTTATCACGCCACTTTTCGCTGATGGATTGCAAACGCTTCAGGGCTTGAGTCCGCGCAGCCTGCCCCTTTGGCATCCGATTGAGGATTGATTTGAATTCTCGCTCTATGGAGGTCTCGCGATGAGCCGATTGGGGGCGTGTAATTTGGTGAAAGGCGGTTGCAATCTGGGGTACCAGTGTATTGATGTACTGCACCAGGAGGTCAGGGGATACCTCGTGCTGGGTCATCTGCGATGCCCATTGATGCACGGGTTGTATGGTTTTGTGGAACTCCACTTCTTCTGGCTGTGTTAGCCTTCTGAATAACGTGCGGGGTTGGGGGGTGGGGTGTGCAGGGTTTAAAGGGAGGCTGACAGTGGCGGAAATGGGGTGGTGGTCTGAAGTCACGTCATGCTGAATAATTGAAGCACCGGTCAGCGATAGGGAGGGGGTGGAAATCAGGGGTTGCGGGAGAAGAATAAGGTCTATTCTGGTGTCGCATGGAAGCAATTGATTCTTATAGCCAGTTTAAGCAATGGTGTCTTGGTGGAGAGTGCGGAATGTGTCGATGGCTTCTTTCTTGTCGTCAACCAGGGCCGTGAGCCAGTTCCATCTATTGGCCGCTTTGCCATTTGTATCAAGGCTTGACAGTTGTGCATTGAAATCTCCCCCAGCTATGCACAAAGGTTTTTGCCTGAAGAGGCGGTTCATGGCCCTTTCGAGCTCAGTTCTACGTGGGGGTTGTGCGTACACAGAGACTAACAGAATGGGCTTAAAGCCAGGGAGGTGCATGATAGCCGTGCAGAGTGCCCCAGGGCATGGGGACTTGTACAAGGTCACAAAGGGGGCCAGCGTATCGGTTACAGCGATACAAGCTCCTTCTGCTCCCCCTTCTCCCAGAGAGGAGTAGATCTTGGGGGACGTGTGCTGGGAGTGCCATCCGAAAGGAAGGAGTGGTTCAGAGGTGATTTCCTGATAAAAGAGAATGTCCCACTGTTCGTGTAGGTCAGAGTGGAGGAAAGATTCTGGTTTGTGTTTGTTCAGGTTGTGGGACTTGATCTTGAGAGCGGTGCTAGGAGTTGTGGCCCCTGCCTCAGGTGATTGGGCGTGCAGGCGAGGGGGTACGGCGTTAGGGGGAGGTGGGGGGGGGCGGCCGTGATGCGGCTTACCAGTACGTGGAGGGGGAGCTTCCCGGGCTCCGTGTGTTCGCCCCGCCAGGTGACCAATTCGGCCAGGATCGACGCCAATGAAAGACAGAAGTTCTTGGAGTTCATCCTTCATGGCGTCATGAAGGGACTGATTCAGGGGGGGGTAGACTCACAGAGTAGGAGAGGGCGTGCGCAAGGTAACGAATAGTAGGGCTTACACCTGGAATGCGGATAGGTTCACAGCGTCCCTGAGGGGTGTCGTTTCCTTGCCTCATTCCAGTGGATACCCGTTTTGCACACGATACAGGGTAACGGTGGATCCATCCTGCAGCATAGATTTGGCACGGTGGCCAGGACAACGCTCTAAGATCGGGCCTGGCACTGCGTGGTAACACGCTACTTTGAGGGCCACGAAACGAGAATGTATGTTTGTGCGTGTGTGTACCCCAGGCTTCATGGTAGGCGGAGCCTACCGTAACTTCAAACGGCGAAGAATCGAAGACACTAGGTACTGAGTTGTGAATGTGATACGTGTGGTGTGGGAGGGAGGCAGAAGGGAACTCGTTGTGCACGAAAGAGAACAGGGAACATACTTCGCCATGGGTGGGCGAAGCACTGCGATGCTCACTGAAAGAGCACTCGTCACGCTGTTCCTCATCACTGTGGACAGGGTGATAGGGGCTGGGGTGGATAACGCTGGAGTGCACAAAAACGGACGTCCAAGAGTCCGGCCCCAAACTCGTGAGTAGGTTGGTGTCCTGGGCACGCGCACTTGATCTCTGGATGGGGTCTGGGGGGGAACATACTTCACCGGCGATCAGTGAAGCATTCGTTCCTTTCGTTGGGCTTAGGTGACTGGGATCCTCAGTGCGATCCATATCCCTGGAGATATTGTGACAGGGGAGGGGGCGGCGGCCGCTGAAATGCATGTAAACAGTATGCAGGGCATACACCTTCGTGACGAAAAGACTGAGCGTGCCATGTTTGTGCGTGTGTGTACCCCAGGCTTCATGGTAGGCGGAGCCTACTGTAACTTCAAACGGCCAAGAATCGAAGACACTAGGTACGGAGTTGTGAATGTGATACGTGTGGTGTGGGGGGGAGGCAGAAGCGAACTCGTTGTGCACGAAAGAGAACAGGGAACATACTTCGCCATGGGTGGGCGAAGCACTGCGATGTTCACTGAAAGAGCACTCGCCACGCTGAACGTTCGCATTGGTCATGTCAGGACTTGGTAGGGCATCGCCAGAGTAGCAATATGGGAGGCCTCCCTGAGGGGGTATCGCAAGTGTAAAGCTTGAAAGCATGTCACTCCAAGGAAAACCCATTTGTAGCTTGTCATGGCCGACTGGTGAGGGGAGGCGAACGCCGCACTTCGCACAAGACAAAAGCAAGCAGAGCAGGAGACATACTTCGCTGTGAAAAAACAGCGAAGCACATGTACTCTCTTTGGGTTTGGTTGCGTTAGATCTCCTTCGCAGCCGACTGGGACCATTGCTGGGTCGGAGGTTTTCATGGTGAATTGAAAACACTAAGGGCAAAGACAAGGTAACCGAAGGAGAATACAGTCCACGGTTCCCACCTTTTACATGGCCATCACAATTCTTCATTGCATACTTTGGGGACGCTGCGGAAAATCAGAGAGACACGCCTTTCTCTACGGACGTTCTCTCCTCGAATGATGTCGTATTCCCTTGCCGTGATACCATGTTGCTACTTGTAACGTGCCTTGCCTGTGATGGCAACAAGCGACCATCGTTCCAGAAGAACAATTACTCTATCACCACCCGTAGGTTCAGTGGGCGTAAATTGCATAGGTACATTGGATAGCAGGTTAGCCATCACTATCACCTTACCGAGCATGAAATTCTCAATGTGGTCTATGACACCCACACTGGGTGGGTAATCAGCTACCGTGCATTGGTTGAGAATAGAGTCGATGTCGTGGATGCGGAGTAATTCTTGGCAATTTTCCATCACTGCCCGAAGCGAGACGGGGATTGGGTCCGTGGGTTGCACATTCTTGCCCCCGTGTTCATGGGAATATCCATAGTGCCGAAGGAGCCTTCGCGTGCACGTGTCCCATCCCTCAATGGAATCAACGAAGGCAATGAGCTCCTTTTCTTGGTCCGTGCCCATTGCCGCAGACCGTTGGAGGACTCCGTCCAAGCATTCACCGGGTGGCGGTTCCTGAGGGTTTGGCACATTGAAGAGATCGAGCTTTTCTTGTGCGCTCACGAGTGGTGCCATGAGCCTTTCATCCTCTGCTATAATGGCTGAAATGTAGTCGGTAGATCCCAATTTGGTTCCTGCCATTACAGCACGGTTTTGCTCCGTGAGGCTCTGATCCCCGGCTTTAAGCAATGCATCACGTTTGATGGAGTTGGGGTGGGCGCTCACGATTACCGTGCCCAGCATAGCAAATTCGTGAGCAAGAATAGAGGAGTGTGCGTGCACATATTCAGCGCGGTATACGTTGCCTACAAAATTGGGGTCCGCCGCCCTTTGCCAATTCTTATATGGGCCAAAAAGGCCGGCCACCAATTGCGCGTGGAGCGCACGTTCGGAGGCCGGTGTCCTCACTTCAAATGATGTGGCGAGAGGCGGCTGAGCCCATGTGGACGGGGTGATGGGTTTGCATTTTGCCTCCGTCGTTTTTGTTTCTGTGGTTGCAGCGGTGTTCCAGAATCTCACCAAGGAAGCCTCCGGGCCGTAAAAAAGGACAATCCCATCGTTGTGAAACGCATTCCACGCGAAACCTTGGACCGGGTTGCGACCATTATCACAAGGGTAGCCACTCACGTCTAAGTTTGCCAAGACGCTTATTTTCGACCGCACGGACATTCCCTTATTGTACATGTATGGGGGGCGGCCCCGTGGTCCGCGGTTAAGCACACTCCACGTTTCAGGCCCATCCATTTCCGGGTGCGAAGCCACCATTTCGCGTGAAGCCTGCATTTGGTATAGGTGGCCTTCCTCTAAGTCCTTAACCTTTACGACAAAAATGTGACCCACCTTGGACCATTCATGAGACAATATTTTCTCCAAGAGTCTTTCTCCCCTTTGAGTGGGCAAGGACCACTCAAACCGGAGATACGTTTCGTGTGGTGCACGGAATGTGACCCCGCCCCACAAGGGGTACACCGCTTCCTTCGAGTTGAGTGAAATGTCTTCTTGTTGGGGTTCAAATTGGCGATTCAAAAACTTTTGAAAGCCCCTAACATCCGTAAGAGAACGTTCTGTTACCGCCGGCGGGTTTTTCCCATTCCCAAGGTCCTCTAGATACCTATTGTTATAGTATTTGGAAAGGATGTTTCGGTGGACATCGAAACGAAGGGTGATATCAACCGAGGAAATGGGTTTGGGGACATTAATGGCTCGAAGAGCCGCATCAAGGCTTAGGCCACGTGAGTCCAAGTCACGATAATCTATTGGGTCGGACGGTTGGCGTGCCGTGTTGATGTGTATGGAAACCAAAGGCCTTTCGGGAGTGTAACCTTGTTTGAGTGAAAATGCTCTAGTGGGGACTAGGGGCTTAGTCCCGTGGTGGCAAATTACCTTGTCTACAGCCCACTTGAGGTCTATAAGTGGGCCGGCCGCGAAAAGCAAATGGTTTTTTGCTTTG
Source organism: Eutreptiella sp. 'Long Island Sound 2002' (assembly GCA_964036045.1). Classification (NCBI taxonomy): domain Eukaryota; phylum Euglenozoa; class Euglenophyceae; order Eutreptiales; family Eutreptiaceae; genus Eutreptiella; species Eutreptiella sp. 'Long Island Sound 2002'. Next base: position 29,230,185 of record OZ038386.1, on the reverse strand, counting down.
GTGTGCCTTTCCCATGATTCCATGGTGATCCAGCCCGTGTAGGCCTTTTGGTCATCCTCCTTTTTTAAATCGGCAAAAACTTGCTTTAAAGCGTGGGACCATTTTCGCGAAGGAAGGTGAAAGGGTGGTGGGTCGCGCTTGTCATTTGTTGAAAAAATATAGAAACTCCTATGAGTTTTAATTATTTCCCTCCAATGTTTCATGGGGTCATGAGCCAACGTGACGGTGAACTTGGGAGCTTGTGGTGGGATGGTCAACTGGTTAAGTGATACGTTGAGGTCGTCCTCGTCAAGTCCCACATGCCATGGGGCGAGGTTGTACAACCCCTGCCTCGCACTCGTCGGTAAAATCGTCTTTTTTCTATTGAAGGCTTTCGTTTTGCCTTCATTGAGTTCGTAGTAGACATGGTCGTTTTTGACACTTTTCTCGTCTGCGGCGGCCACAAAAGTCGCCAATTTTGAAGTAGACGGCGGTTGTAGGCGTAAGTTGTCCGAGTGCGTTGGATTTGCTTGACGGCCTGTTCCAAAGTTGAAAAGTGACATGTTGGTAGCGACGGGCACAAGGGATAACGTGAAAGTTGGAGAGCGGTTCCAAGGACGAAGAATCGACGGTAAGGTTGGATTGAGAGGTCGATTTTGAGATTTCAAATGTTGGACTGGATGTGGACGGGTAATACGCCCTAGAGCTGCTGATTCAGGACGCTTTGTATTTGAATCAGTGATTTTCTGGCATGGGAATGCTGAAATCGAAAAAAAATAGACACCCAGAAAGTGACACCCTAAGGGTCGTGTCTTCAAGTGGAAGGTTATGCCTTTCTGGCTGGCTAATGCCCCAGCGCTCTTCCAGGAGCTTATGAACAAAATTTTGTACATACTGAGGCGTAGGCCTCTAGTACAAGTGTTGATCTCTCGGGGTGCAGAAATGGAGGCTCACATCGACGACGTGAGCTTGGGTACTTATACCAAAGAGGACCATGTCCTTCTCCTCCGTGAACTTTTCATTGTCTGTCAAGAAAACCATCTCCGAATCAAACCCGAAAAATGTGAGTTTATGAAAGAGGAGATTGAGTATTTGGGTTTCGACGTGGGGTATGGCTGGTGGAAACCAGCCGCGTCTAAGATGCAGCCCCTACAGGACATGCAGATTCGCGATGACCCTAAGAAGGGTCCACACGATGTGAGGAGTTTTGTGGGCGCCTGTAATTTCTATCGGCGTCACATCCACAATTTTACGTACTCTTCTGCCCCCCTCACTGACCTAATCAAGAAAACTACTCCCTGGAGGTGGACCGCCAGAGAGGAAGAGTGTTTCCAGGAGTTGAAGAAGAAGATTGCCTCCTCCAACTGCCTGGGAGTACCCCGCCCTGAGGGCGAGATAGTCCTGATCACTGATGCCAGTGATGTAGGGGGGGGTGGTACGATCTACCAATGGCAGGAGCTTGACCCCGCTGAACTAACCCACTGCCATTATCGTACTACTGGACTGAACCGTGATGGTTCGTTGAAACATGACTATCCTACCAGTGAGTGGCGACTGGTGCCACTGGGACACTGGAATGGGAAATGGATCCAAGCGCGTTCCAATTACAGCACCTATGACCAGGAACTCCTGGCCGGTATGTTGGTGCTATCGTCACAATCCCGACTCCTGGGATCTAACCCTATTGTCTGGCTGTGTGACCAGGAGCCTGTGAAGTCTTTTCAGAAGGGCCCACCACCAGAGAAAGCAAAGCTAAAACGGTGGTGGACTTACCTGAGCCAGTTCAGGCTGACAGTGCATCATATCCCCGGGATAAAGAATGAACTGTCTGACTATATATCGCGCAACAACTTCGATGCGCTTATTGGTGAGAGCTCTGAGGCACTCGCCAGAGAGGCTTTCCAGCAGCTTGACCTGTCCATGCGCACTGCTGGAATCCTGGAGGGTTGGAGTCCTACCGACTATCAGTCAGAGTATGAAGAAATTCTCCAAACCCTCAGCACTGGTCTCGAACCCCGTGTCATTGACGGGCACCAGTGGTATAAAAACAATCAGTACCTCTTCTACGAGGACCGAATTGTGGTGCCTGAGGCACGACTGGATGGGTGCCTACAGTGGTCCCATCTCAGTTCTGGTCACACTGGCCCTAATCGCTCAGTGGACTTCTTCCGTGAATGTTTCTACTCTAGTCTAACCCTGACTGAACTGAGGTCGCGTATGCAGACCATTGTGGATGCTTGTGGCTGTCATGCCAGCAAGCAGAGCGACAGTAGGGATAGGGGCCTGATCTCCAGCTTACCCATACCCTATTGTGCTAACTCTCTTCTCTACGTGGATTTCATCCACGGCCTACCACGCTTTGGCGGCTATGATAGTTGCCTCGTGGTCACCTGTGGTCTATCTCGCTTCACCCGTGTGTTCCCTTGCAGTAAGAAAATCACAGGTGAGCAGACTGTGAAAATGTTGGTCAAACAATGGTTCGAACCCTATGGAGGTAGGTAGGTAGGTGCACTCGGTCGTGGAGAGGCGCCCCATGGTTCCCCCTGGCGTCGCCCCTGTGACGAACAGGAAGAGGCTCCGCGCGTGAAGAGGGGAGGCGGCTTACATCCCGCTAGACCTGACTGTTGGCCCCCAACAAAGCGGCCCCGGGCAACACCGGGAGGGCTGATCGCCGCCAGCGTGACATGCTTGTCTCGCCAAGAGGGTCTGCCCCCGTGCTTGCGCACGTCCCCTCCTTTGGGCGGAACCCTAGGGGTTCACCCGACTTCCTGGCGTATCCCGTTCCCAAGGCATGCATGCATGTTCTTGGTACTAGGGTTCCGAGGCGCTTGGGTGTCGCACGCTCCGCCTCGAGTCCCAAAGCAGCGCTGGCCTTAGGATGCAGCCTTACCCCCGGTCTCCGGATCTCGTTTGGCCGGGTCACCTGCATGGCACGGGCTGCCTCAGTGCCCGGGCTGTGGGCACTGGGTTTCCTACTGTTGGCTTGCGTTTGTGGTTGGGTCCGGGTTGCGGTTGGTCGTGGTTTTTGTTAACCCCTGCCCGTCGTGGCTGGGGTCTTGGGTGGGTGTGTTTGGGTTCGGTTTGTGGTGTTGTCCCTCTTTTACCGGCTGTTTGTGGTGTTCGTGGTTGGGCTTTGGTGTCGGCCTGCTTTCGGGTCGTGTGTGGTTTCGTGCGCTTTTCCCTTGCCCCCCACCGTTTCCGGTTCCGGTGTGCGGTGTGGGCGTGCGTGCTGGGCCCGGATCTCAGCTGTGCCCCGCCCTTCTTGGCTGGGTTGTCGGGGTGTGTTTTTTGCGCTGTTTTTTTTTTTTTTTTTTTTCCGGTTGCTGGGTCTCTCTGTCCCGGGCCTTGTGGTATCTCCCCCGGTCTCCTTTCTTTCGGGCTGGGCTGCTGGCTTTTTTTTTTTGTTTTTTTTTGGTGTGTGTCTGCTTGTTTCGGTGCCCCTTTTCCCGTTGGGCCGCTGTTCCTGGCTTGGTGTTGCCGGTTTTGGCTGGGTGGTCCCCCTGTGCCTGTTTGGGGGTCCTGTCTTTGGTGCCCTCTGGGTGGGGGGTTTGGCCTCCTTCTGTGTCGTTGGCGGGCGGTTTGCTGGCTGTGGGCTGTTTTCCCGCCCCTCCTGACCCCCCCCCCCCTTTTTTTGGGGGGGGGGGGGGGGGCGGCTTGGCCCCTCCTCCCTTTGCCTTCCCTCGGCTGGCGCTTGCTCTGTGGCTGGTGTGTGGTGTGGTTGGTCCCTCGCCACTCCTGGCGGAGGTTCCTGTGTGCTACTCCCCGCCACTCCTAGCTGGGTTTCGCTGCCGGTGGTGGTGGGCGGTCCCTGCCACTCCTGGCTGAGGTCCGCTGGCGGCGGTGGTGTGTGGGGTGTGGTGTGTGGCGGTGGTGTGTTGGTGGGGTTGTCCCTGGTGTGTGGTGTGGTTGGTCCCTCGCCACTCCTGGCGGTGGTTCGTGTGTGCTACTCCCCGCCACTCCTGGCTGGGTTTCGCTGCCGGTGGTGGTGGGCGGTCCCCGCCAATCCTGGCTGGGGTCCGTTGGCGGCGTTGCTGTGTGGTGTGTGGTGTGTGGTGTGTGGCGGTGGTGTGTTGGTGGGGCTGTGGCTGGTGTGTGGTGTGGTTGGTCCCTCGCCACTCCTGGCGGAGGTTCCTGTGTGCTACTCCCCGCCACTCCTGGCTGGGTTTCGCTGCCGGTGGTGGTGGGCGGTCCCTGCCACTCCTGGCTGGGGTACTTGGCGGCGGTGGTGTGTGGTGTGTGCTGTGTGGCGGTGGTGTGTTGGTGGGGTTGTGGCTGGTGTCTGGTGTGGTTGGTCCCTCGCCACTCCTGGTGGAGGTTCCTGTGTGCTACTCCACGCCACTCCTTGCTGGGTTTCGCTGCCGGTGGTGGTGGGCGGTCCCTGCCACTCCTGGCTGGGGTCCGCTTGCGGCGGTGGTGTGTGGTGTGTGGTGTGTGGCGGTGGCGTGTTGTTGGGGTTGTGGCTGGTGTGTGGTGTGGTTGGTCCCTCGCCACCCCTGGCGGAGGTTCCTGTGTGCTGCTCCCCGCCACTCCTGGCTGGGTTTTGCTGCCGGTGGTGGTGGGCGGTCCCCGCCACTCCTGGCTGGGGTCTGTTGGCGGCGGTGGTGTGTGGTGTGTGGTGCGTTGGTGTGTGGCGGTGGTGTGGTGTTGGGGTTGTGGCTGGTGTGTGGTGTGGTTGGTCCCTCGCCACTCCTGGCGGAGGTCCCTGTGTGCTACTCCCCGCCGCTCCTGGCTGGGTTTCGCTGCCGCTGGTGGTGGGCGGTCCCTGCCACTCCTGGCTCGGGTCCGCTGGCGGCGGTGGTGTGTGGTGTGTGGTGTGTGGTGTGTGGCGGTGGTGTGGTGTTGGGGTTGTGGTTGGTGTGCGGTGTGGTTGGTCCCTCGCCACTCCTGGCGGAGGTCCCTGTGTGCTACTCCCCGCCACTCCTGGCTGGGTTTTGCTGCCGGTGGTGATGGGCGGTCCCTGCCACTCCTGGCTGGGGTCCGTTGGCGGCGGTGGTGTGTGGTGTGTGGTGTGTGGTGTGTGGTGTGTTGGTGGGGTCCCTCGCCACTCCTGGCGGAGGTTCCTGTGTGCTACTCCCCACCACTCCTGGCCCGGTTTCGCTGCCGCTGGTGGTGGGCGGTCCCCGCCACTCCTGGCTGGGGTCCGCTGGCGGCGGTGGTGTGTGGTGTGTGGTGTCTGGCGGTGGTGTGTTGGTGGGCTTGTGGCTGGGCGCGCACTCGTCCATCCGGACGGCGGCTGGTGTGCGTGCTTTGCTTGGCCGGGTCGGGCGGGCCGGCCTCCCGGACGCGTTCTGGTGCGCCTCACCTTTTCCTTTGGCCGCTTTGTCTTGCTGCTTTGCTTGGCCCCCTCCGGGCTGGGGTTGCCCCTCTCTCTTTCGCTGCTGTTGCCGTTCCCCGTTGGTTGTTTTTCTCGGCCTCCCGCTGCCTGGCTCTCCGTGCGCTCGCGCCTCGTTTGTGTCTCCCGCTTGGCCGTTGGCTGCTCTTTGGTGGTTGCTCCCCCGCCCCCCTCCCCTTTTGTGTCTCGCGGTTTTCGTCGCTCCTGCTGGGTGCCTTGGTGGTTTTTTTTTTTTCTCCCTCTTCTTCTTCCTCTGTGCGCCCCCGTTGTCTCCGGCTTTCTCTGGTTTCCGGCCCCGGGTGCCCTGGGCCTCGGCGCTTGCGTTGTTTGCTTTGTTGGCCTTCCGCTTCTCGGCTCTCCGTGCGCTTGTCCCTCTTTCGTGCTTTCCGCTTGGCTGTTGGCTGCTCCCTGGTGGTTGCTGCCCCCCCCCCCCCCTTTTGGTCTCGCGATTTTCGTCGCTCCTGCTTGGTGCCTTGGTGTTTTTTTTTTCTTTTTTTTTCTTTTTTTTTTTTTTCTATTTGGGTGAAACAGGCTTAGATGTTGGAGATGGGAGAACCTACAACCCGTGAGCACCCGTAGGCCCTCACATGGCTATGACTCTCGAGCCATCCCTTCAACCCGAGCACTGTGCCACCCCTCTTCTGCTTCCCCTGTGCGCCCCCGTTGTCTCCGGCTTTCTCTGGTTTCCGGCCCCGGGTGCCCTGGGCCTCGGCGCTGTGCGTTGTTTGCTTTGTTGGCCTGTGGTGCTGTGCTGTCGTGCTCTGCTGTCGTTTTGCGGTGCTGTTTGTGTTTGCTTTGCCCTCCTGCGGCCTGTCGTGCGGCGCCAGTGTGGTCTGCGCTGTTGTTGGTGCCTCGTGCTGTGGCGTGTCCCTGTGCGTTGTGGTGTCTCCCTGGGCGTTCTGCGGTGTGGTGGTGCTGCTGTGGTGTGTCGTGGTGTCTTGCTGTGCTGTGCGTTGTCCTGTGGTGTCCTTTGCCCTGTGCCGTGTCCTGCGGTGCCGTGCTGCCCTGCGGTGCTGTGCTGGTTGGCTGTGCTGTGCGGCTGTCTGCGCTGCTGGTGTTTGTTTTTCCTTTTGTCCTCTTTTCCTTTGCTAAAAACCCCTGCCGTTTTTCCGTGCCTTTGAAAACTTTCTGAAAACCAAAAATTTAAAATGTTTCTCTTTAGAAAATCAAACTCTACGCAACTCACGCACGCAGGCAAGCAGCAATACCAAGGTGTATTTTCCGACTTAGGTGTTGCCACGCGACCGCGAAGATGGTGGTCTTGCTTGCTAGGGGTTGACCGCTTTTCCCCCAGGGCCGGTCGCCTAAGCTGATGAAAAGGGGTGAGGGGGGGCAGGAGGGAGGGGAGGTAGGTGCATGGAGAAGAAAAGAAAAGGAAGGGAAGCAGGGCGAAGGGACGCGGCGGCTTAGAAAAACTTTTCGAGTTTTACGTGCTGCTCGCGACGCGTTTTTCTTTGCGCCTACGGCTAGTTAGGCGACCAGAGGGACGGCGTTAGGGTCCTACAAGCGTTACGGTTGTTACGGCGCTAACTATTCACCTACTTCACGTCGAAAAATTTCTCGTCGCCTTTTTACGCGTTTCGCAGCGCGCCTTTTGGCCTAAGCGTTTTTTATGTTAACTTCCTTTAATTTCAGCTATTTAGAAAATTTTTTCGTCGTGTTTTACTTATCTTGTAATTTCACTCTGGCGCCAGGCGCCAGCGCGCACGACGGGGAACCCCCCCCTCCAACAAAGACATCTGGCTGACGTCTGGCTGTGTGACCAGGAGCCTGTGAAGTCTTTTCAGAAGGGCCCACCACCAGAGAAAGCAAAGCTAAAACGGTGGTGGACTTACCTGAGCCAGTTCAGGCTGACAGTGCATCATATCCCCGGGATAAAGAATGAACTGTCTGACTATATATCGCGCAACAACTTCGATGCGCTTATTGGTGAGAGCTCTGAGGCGCTCGCCAGAGAGGCTTTCCAGCAGCTTGACCTGTCCATGCGCACTGCTGGAATCTTGGAGGGTTGGAGTCTAACCGACTATCAGTCAGAGTATGAAGAAATTCTCCAAACCCTCAGCACTGGTCTTGAACCCCGTGTCATTGACGGGCACCAGTGGTATAAAAACAATCAGTACCTCTTCTACGAGGACCGAATTGTGGTGCCTGAGGCACGACTGGATGGGTGCCTACAGTGGTCCCATCTCAGTTCTGGTCACACTGGCCCTAATCGCTCAGTGGACTTCTTCCGTGAATGTTTCTACTCTAGTCTAACCCTGACTGAACTGAGGTCGCGTATGCAGACCATTGTGGATGCTTGTGGCTGTCATGCCAGCAAGCAGAGCGACAGTAGGGATAGGGGCCTGATCTCCAGCTTACCCATACCCTATTGTGCTAACTCTCTTCTCTACGTGGATTTCATCCACGGCCTACCACGCTTTGGCGGCTATGATAGTTGCCTCGTGGTCACCTGTGGTCTATCTCGCTTCACCCGTGTGTTCCCTTGCAGTAAGAAAATCACAGGTGAGCAGACTGTGAAAATGTTGGTCAAACAATGGTTCGAACCCTATGGAGCACCTAAGCAGGTGCACTGTGATGAGGATGTACGCATCCGCAGTGACACTGGGTGGTACAAACGAGTGCTAAATGCCCTCAACGTGGAGGTAACCAGCTGCTGCTCCTCGTGTAGAATGCGCGGAAAACGAATCCGTCTCCAGTTCCCCCAATTCCAGTAGGTGTTTCCTTAACCAGCGAGTAGTGAGACCGTTGATGGTATCAGATGATAAAGGCTTCCGTGGCTTTCGTAGGGACACAAAAATCTCAGAAGCCTCGTAATCACCAGTAGCCTCCAAATAACGCGCTAAGCAGCGCTGCGGATCAATTGACGGTGGCGTAACATTGTGAATAGGATAACGTGCATAGTATCTCCTCCCTTTGCGCTTAGCAGAAATGAACCAAGGCTGAGCAGCGCGTTGGATATCCCTACGTGATCGCGCCAGATCAACGCCTCGGAACAAGGCAAAGAATCTCAAGGACAAAATGGCTTGCAAGCGCAGCTGAGCTTCCGTCTCCACAGGTTGCTGATGCATGACTTGTATAAGACGCCGTACATCATAGAAACGATGATAATGAGGAACACTGACGAACCAGTCACGTTTCAAGTTGCGTAGCATACCCTCGAAACGTAGTTGCGAAAAGCACGGGAATAAACACACTGCTGAATACGCCATACGCCCAGCACTTAAAGAATGCGTGCGTGAAAACTTTAAAAGTTGCACCGCCACCGTCATCAGTGGGATTTGACCAAAGCGCTCCACCTTTAACAGTGGAGCAAGCGCCGCGTCTTGTAACAAGAACGTACCAAACATGTGCCACGCAGAATTGTAACGTTTCAAGGTGTCCTTCCCGATTTCATTGATGATAAGCGTCGCCTCTTCGTTGGTAGCTCCTCGCAATTGATAGTATTCACGCAAACATACGCCAAGGTCAACACGAAACGTGGTTGTGTCTCCGTGCCGTCTGGCATTTGCAAACGGAACTCCGACGTGTTCACTGCGAACTTCACGTGTTTCATCAATAGGTTCCACCAAACCTCGCGCGGCCTGTACGGCAGAGCCATGAGAACCTTCACCCCTGGTGACTCCAACACTTTGTTGACCAACTGAGGTATGTGCTTGAACGGCGGGAAGACCCACCCCGGTGAAAGTAAAGTTAGATTCTGGGAGAAGACATCGATGGCGTAAGCCCCCGGCTGAGGACACGGACTGACGAACCTGCTGCACACCGCATTGGAACTCTTTGACATCCAATCGATTTCCGGCTGAATCCAACTTTTGAACTCCTCCAGGATCCAAGTCAACACGTCCGACGGGAAGGTAGCCTCCGACGGTGTCCAACGAAGCCGAGACCAAATGTCCGCCGGATTCACCGAGGTGTGCACGTAAAACGGTTGAATCTCGATGCGGTTGGCTTGTGTAAAATTCCACAGTTGGAGAATCAATGCGTTGAACCGCGGCTTGCGACCTCCCCACTTGCGGAGATACCAGTAAAGGACCATTGAGTCGGTGAAAAATCGCAGCGTGGTGTCCCTCAGCGCATACGCTTGAATAGTCAGTAGGGCTCCCCTGAACTCTTTGACGTTTATGTGTTCCTCTCGATTCAGGAACCAACCGAACGCTGCTTGGGCATTCCCTTGAAGGACTCCGCCCCACGCCAGATCTGACGCGTCCGAGTACATGTCCCTGACGCGACCCATGGAAACTACGAAGGTGCGTCCCTTCCACTGGTGTAACTCGTCCGCCAGATCCATCAACTGACGTGACACGCGCTCCGGGAGCGCCACGTCTGCCTCCCAGCCAGCCTGGACTGCCACCGCCACGTGCACCGCCAGGGCGTCGCTGAGGAGTCGGATATGGGGCATGGCGAACAACAAGGAACGGATTCTTCCAAGAACGGAGGCGCATCGCCTCACTGATGGTGTGTGACTGTGTGCCAGTCTGTTCACGTCCCGAAAAATTGCTTGAAGGCGCTTTGGAGGTACCGCGACGAATCCTTCCCTGAAGTTTAGCATTAAACCAAGCATTATAATTTCTTGAGACGGCTCCAAACATGATTTTGGGACATTGACCAATATACCCAACCGATGCAAAAGTTGTACCAAAAAACATGTGTGTTCCAGACATTCACGGTAAGTATTGCCAATGATGAGCCAATCGTCCAAGTAGACCCAAACGAGTGCTCCGCGTTCGCGCACGGCATTTAAAATTGGTTGCATGAGGCGTTGCCATTCCCGTGGTGCAACGTTTAATCCAAACGGCAAAACGCACCACCTGTAAAATTCACCGTCGACGTAGACCCCCAAATAAGGTCGATCCCGCGGATGGATACCCATGTGAAAATAAGCACTTTTCAGGTCAATTTTGCAAGCATACTGACCGGGTCTCAAGAACGGTAAAATGCCCCACAGAGTGACCAAACGAAAATAGGTGGTCTGTACAAACTGGTTCACGTTCTTCAAATTGGTGATAGGTCGACGGCCTCCCTCAGGATGTGCCTCGTCTGACGCTTTGTCCACTGCGAACATACTTGCACAACACTTAATGTCTTTTCGCTCGACGCGTTCCATGCAACCCTGTTGCACTGCATCCAACACGTGTTTTACCAATTCAGGGTCGGTTACCTCTGCGTGGGAAGAACGAGGACGGAAGTCGTCGGTTGGCCGATCCGGATCAAAACCGTCAACCCAATCAAGCTGCAGCCCATTGCGAATCACTGACGCCGCGTATGTGTCCTTCAACGCTTCCCATTCATGCAATTGTGCACGACAGCGCAAATAGAGTGGCATGTGGGGATGGATCGGCGGTGGCACGCACACGGCTGGTGCCAATAAATCCTCTACAGTCAAGCTACTGCTGTGGTCGTTCATCTAACTTGTCGTTACGTGGCACAAATCTTTGGGTGAAACCCTTACCTTTGCCTTTGCCTCCTTTGCCAGATCTCCGTGGATCAAAACGACCTCGTGTTGAAAACGAACGGAAAGAACTACGATGCGAGTAAGGGGAGAAACGCGTGCCTCTCAGGTCTTTTTGTAATTTGTTGCGCGACTGAAGTAGTGACATGTCATCCTTCGAGAGTAACTCTGGTGCAATCGCAGGTTGTTCAAACCGTTTATCTACTGCCACTCGCCGGGAGCTTTGGATGCTGTAGTCCAACGCACCCAACATTGCAAACAAATGTTCACATAGTACCAATGAAACAGGTGCTTCCGGAGCTACCGTTGTGTCATCTTCGCGTGCTAAGACTACTCCCAGGACTCGCATGGCGTCTTTTACCTGTTGTTCCCAACGACGCTTCTCCGCGTCCGCTGGATGTTTGTGCGTTGGCGCGTTATTAACAGCTGCCCTATGGAACTCGTCGAACACTGGAAGGTGCTTCAACATCTTTTTTCTGCGAAACTCGTCTTGCAAAACCTTTCGCTCTTCCAGGAGTGCAGACAAGCGTGAAGGAAGCGACAGAACCTCATCCCGCCACACGAACGTGGACTCCTTGTCCGACGCGGGGCCAGCGTGGTCCTTGGGACCGCTCAAAGTTTCGCATGCCAAGAAGACGTCTTCGCGATGCGACGACGTTCCTGTTCTGCCAATGTCGTCGCCCTTTAAGGTGAGTAAGGCATCACGAACCAAGGCCATCGTGTCTTTGACAGTGGCCAGTGTTTTCTTTCCTGTAAGTTTGGAATACAGTGACGCTGCCTGCCAAGGACTGAGACCACTCATTGCGCCTTCCTTTGCCAACTGTGCTGCATGTTCCAACGACTCAGAACTCAGGTTCCACGCCGAATCCGGCAATTTCAGCACGAACTCGTGAAAACCCAGTGTCTCATTTCCTTCTGTCATTTTGTTAAAATTTTATATCCTTAAAACATTTTGGATTGCATCAGAAATCAAAGCTCTGGGTACAGCAAATCACTAGTTGAACAACTCAGTGAGCGCGTGACCGGTTTTAAGAGCATGGGAGGTTAATAGTGGTTGGAGCATGTAAGGAGTACTGATTTTCCAATTTTTTTTATTATACTACGGTTTTCTCTGAGATCGTCGACGACAGGTCGTAGCTTAGAGGAAAAACACAACTCTAAGGTTGGTAGAGTGTGGGTTCAAACCCCATGGAGGGGGTATTTGAGGTCAAAAATTTCATTTTTCATGTATAATACCATTTTTGTGTATATTTTGAGGGTGCCCGTTTCAATGAAAGGTAGCAAAGGGCACCAAAAGAGCAGAAAACAGAGAAAACAAACCGGTTTTAAGGAGTTGGCCCATATATGGGGATTGTGTAGTGCTAGCTGAGCCAGCCTAAATGCCCTCAACGTGGAGGTAACCACAGGTGTGCCCTATACCCACACGTCTAACCCTCTCTGTGAGAGACAGAACCGTGTGGTGGAGCAAAACTTAAGAACCCTGATGAAACAGGAGCGCACCAAGGACTGGGTACGCCTAGTGCCCTGGGCAGTGCTGACCATGAACTCACAGCGGAGCTCTTCTACGGGTTTCACCCCCCACGAACTGTTCCATGGAGGACGACCTGCTTGGTTCTTCAAAACCCCCTTTTCTGAGGACTTCAAGAGCCCTGTGGGAGATTGGCTGGAACACAAGCAGTCTCTGGCTAACGTGGCTGGTACTAACCTGAGACGCATTCGTGACCGTGAACAGAGCCGACGGAACCGCCTACGGCGACCTGCCAGCTTCAAGATTGGTACCTTGTTTTGGTACACCATTCACGCCTACCCTCTTGGCCACGTAACTGCCTACAGGACCCTTACTTTGGACCCTATCGTATCATCAGGATAGACGGATCCAGGATCCATGTCAGGTGCAGTCCACGTCTAGGTGGTGAACTGCTGTGTGCACCTAAGCAGTTGAGGCACTATCACTCCCCTGACGACTTGTCTTGGGATGAGTGGCGCCTCAGCGACAGTGAGGTTGAGCGTATAGACCTAGAGAACACTGCCAGTCCAGAGGAGGCAGACGAACTCGAAGAGATGACTGCCGATGAGATGGCAGTCGATGGTTACTACGTGGTTGCAGGTATTGCTCACCACGAGTATAAACAGGGCTGGAAATTCCTAACCCTGTGGGATGGCTATGGGTTATCTGAGGCAACCTGGGAACCTATGTCAGCCTTCATACAACCAGACATGAGTATCAACCCCATCTTCCGTACTTACCTCGTTGAGAACAACGAGGGGCAGCTCCTAACCCGTGCTGAGACTATGTCCCAGCGTAAGAAGCGAAACCAATTTCCCTGTGTCAGTCTACTGACAGGTGCAGTGAGCACTCTTCTGCAGATGTGCCTGTGTATGGGTGTAAGAGCAGTTGTCACAGTTGCCCCGCATTGCATCGCAGGACAGGACCGTTAGCCCCCCGTGACAACCACTCCCTGGCGGAAGGCCATTGGTCTTTTCACAGACTACTGCTTACTGAGCACTGCACTGACCCTGTCTGTGCCCTGCAGAGCCATGCCTATGGTTTCCAGCGTGAGCCAGGTGGCCGCTTATCAGGATTGCAGCCACCCAGCGAGTGTATGCCTTGTTGACCATGTGTTGCATGGGAACTGCCCTGATGTAATGACCTTGGGGAGCCAACGAAGAACGGTGGCTTACTACACCAGGGGGGAATGACAAGCAAGGTGTTATGAGGCAAGGTGTGTCTTCCCTCCTTGGGGACAAGCGAGCCCACAGTTAGGACCCCTGACTGGTCCAGACCCATGGGGTTCTACCCTTCCTTACAGGGTTTACCATACCCCTATGTGTGCTACGTATGTCTGTGTGTGTCTCACTTCTCTCCCCAGCGTGGCTCCCGGAGACCGGGCTTTGCTGACGTCGGACCGAAGGTCCTAATCAGGTACTATTACCACTCCTATGGCGCCCAATTTCTGTGGTTGCGCCTATCCTTGGGGGAAGACGGCAAAAGCCCTACCTACTAGAGGGGAGGGGTGGCCAAGTGTGCTAAGGGCATACAAAACGCCCATTTTTGCTACAGGCCAAAAGCCAACGCACCCCCCTGCCCACGAGGAAAAGCACGCGGGACAGGAGACACCACTACACTACACTCACTAACGCCAGCACCGGCCTTCGAAGGCAGGGTGAGCACTCATCACTTGCACTCAACTCCTGCCAGGCCTGCTGACCCTAACCCCTACACATGCTACTGGGTGCTGCTGTCGAAGATGTCTCGGGCCCTAATGACCCTCCTGTGAAGAAGACAAGAAAGCACAGCGCTGCTAAGCAACTGTGGCCTAACAGGGGACGCCACAACGCGTTTCCCCTGCTAGGGCTTGGAGGGAAGGGGTGCTCTTGTTGTGTGCACAGCGCGGATGTCGATGAAGTCGAACTGCCCTCGCCACTACTGGCTGAGGCACAGCCAATGGATTTGTGATCAGCGCCCCTGTTTTGCTGGGGCAGAAAAATGTGATAGCCGCCGAAGGCAGCTGCTGCGTGCACCAATCACCCTGAACCTCTCCCACCTGTACAACAGAGGCAAATGAAGGGGTGTTTGCGGCGAAGGAACCAAGCCACACTCCACGTATTATACGCTTCTGAGTGTGACCTATAATACACTGTCCGCAAACACGCTGATTTGTGATCAGCTCCCCTGTCAAGCAAGCAAGCGTTAAGAGACTCCTCAGGTTCTCTTAAAGAACGTACCGAGGAGCCCCTGGGTAACCTAAACAAGGTTTACCGTGCGCAATTCGCGTGACCTACCCTTTAATGCATCATGTGCACGCAGGGAAGGGAGGCAGACCAATTCCACACTGACTCAACCAGGAGGTGAGCTCCTCCTGGGCTAACCTACCTTACTCACCATGCATCGTGTGAATGCCGAAGTAAAGCGAACACAAAACAAGCCTAAGCGTTTTAAGCAACCCTACTTTAACGCTACGGCCACACACGAACAAACACTTTCTTTACTTACCTGTGAAGGGAAAACAAGGGTGAATTGGGGTACAGGGAAAGCGTCACAGCGTGTGAATGCCTCGCTTAGGCACATGCATCGCGAGAACAGCGCATATTCTAACCCTACGTGCGCGCTGCGCGCTTCATTCGCATCGCATACCTTTCATTCCTGGTTTGCCCTGTGCAGAGCACGAGAGAAGAACACTCGACCCCCCAACGAACACAGCGTTGACAACCCTAACATTTGGACGAAGCAACCAACACGAACGCAATGCGTGCGTGTGAGGTGACACTGACATACCTGAGAGGTGGGTTGTTGACCTGCTCTGTGGTGTGGGTTGAATTTGAATACTTTTCTCTGAAGTTTATAAAAACTTTGATGCAACTGTGCAAAAATTTCCTTTAGAACTTTAAAAACTACGGCTCATACCTTCTTTTTCAAAAGCCGTTTACGCTTGCACAACCCTGTTTTTGAAGTCCGCTTCCTTTGCGCTTGTCTACAACTCTGAGTTATGTGTAAAAATGACGATTTCCCGCGTAGTTTCGTCGATTTTTAACGATTTCACTTGCTAAATCGCAGCCCCTTCCGCTAAACCACAGGAATCACTCCCTGTCGGTTACATTTTCTATTTTTCCCAGCTCCTGGAGATTTGTGTCCTCCATTGGGAGTATTGCTCCGCCCTGGCCCTTGGTCAGGACGTTTACTCGAACGCTGTTTATAGAGCGATAGCCGTCCGCATTAGAGCGTTCGACTGTACCCTAGTGGGCAAGCACATGTGCTCTAGGGAGGGAGTCCTGGGTTCAAACCCCACTACCCCCAAACCTTTTCCAAAAGTTTTCGTCGCACGCCGGCGACCTTTGAGGAATGCCCCATCGAAGGGACATCATTCACGGTACATTACACTGTTTTTCAAGGGTACCTACAGTGTGATAGGCTTCTATGAAGTGATGAGGATGTTTTTGGTAAGTTTAATGCATTTTCTGAGGTAATTTTGGAAATATTTCAGCCTTTTTCCTTGGTCCTACTAGCTTAGCTAACTAGTACTCCAGGGGGGAGTAAGAAAAAGTCACTGCCATGTCTTTTTTGGAGGGCTTGATCCAGGCCAAGCCCCCCTTAAAACGCTTTTGTTCATGCTAAGACAAACTTAAGTGTTTTTATCTCTCTTTTGTTGCATAAAGTACACCTTCTCAAAGTAACTAGGGTTGTGACCCTAGCCCCCCATGAAGTTCACCCCTACCACTCAACTGAGCGGAGGTACCTTCCTTCATGGAGGATATACCAAAATAAAATAGGCATTTCATGCTTTAGGCCTTGGAGGTTAAGCCTAGTGGTCTCCCACCCCAAGACCCCTATACTCAATTGTTTCTACCACTTATTGTGGTCCTACTTTGTAACTGTTTCTGAATTCAGTTGCTTGGCCAAGTCATTTTCTGTGTGGTCCTGACATCTATGCCCCACATTCCTAACCAGCACCATTTCACCCAAAAGAGTGCACATGAAGTGCCTAATGCTATCTCTGTGGCAAGAGTCAGACCAATTTTCATATAAAATCTTTTGTATTATCCATTTGTGATTGAATCTTTGTGTATAAACCTGCTTTGTCTATCTGCAGCCCTTCTGTGTTACACTGGATTCCAAAACCAATCATTGATTCGATCCACATCCTATTCTTGCTCTACTTGCTGCTTTGGTTTGGGTTTTCAACTACAAAACTGCAGGATTTCATCAAAATATCTAGGGCATAAATCAAGGACATCTTTCTCAAACAATCAGAGTCTGCAAATTGCAGAGTCTAGTACAATGTATTGACCTGAAAACCAAAAACTTCAACATTCAGCATGTTTTAGTGTGATGAGACACATACAAGTCGAAGCCGGCATCATCTTTGCCGCAGCAGCAGCAGCAGCAGCAGCAACAGCTATCCTCACGGGGCTTCTCTCTTCGTTCAGCGCGCTCGTTCTTTGTAGCACGCTATTTCACTGCACCATCTCTTGTTGCCCTCCTGTGTGGTTGCATAGCTCTTGTCACCCTTCGCTGAGACTCGCTGTGATTGCACTGCTGGGGCGTCCACTCCGAAAGGGTCGTCCAACAGAGGGGCAAGTGCAGCCTGTGGTGATGGTGGAGGGGTAGGCATCTCAGGCAGCTCAGGTTCTTCCTAGGGCAGCTGGGCCGGGGGTCCCAAACATATCAGCCCCCTTAGAATCTCAATCTCATCCAAAATTCCTCCGATACCCACTTGATCTAGACACATTCTCCACGAGCAGTAATCTTTGAAGTACGTGCACGGATGTGCATCCACTCACCAATCTAGTGGGGAAAAACCGTTTTCATGATCCTTTCAAACATGCCACCAAAACTCTGCTCGCCAGCACCTTGTTATATACCGGCACTCCATGCTTCACTGCTTTGTTTCGCAGTCGGTCATTGATCTACTTTCGCGTACTGGTGTTGGGCAGCTGATTCTCTGGGTTGCAGAGGTGTGACTTATGAGAAATGCCAAAAAACACCCAGAACTGAGGGATCTCTTTCACTATTCAGGGGTGCGAACTGTGCTCCTCCCCTTCTCGTTGCTCGAGAAACTTCTTGCTGTGACATGGTGCCCGGTCCATTAGCACAATGGCAAGCGCATGCACTAGCAGCTCCACGGCTTGTGTGCTCACCTTGAAACGAGCTTCAAACTGATGCAGCAGAGCCATATAGGTGAGGCCAATTTGGTTCTTGTTCTGGGTAATTCCCGTGGCATTCCTAACCTTCTTGGAGTGGCCATGACCCTTTCATATTCTGTGCCCAAGCATTTTCGCGGACTAGCTTTTGTTCATTGGACTCCAAGCGGTCGCTGATAATGCGGTTGAGAACTAGAGCTCGTCATATGCGTGGTGTGCTACGCTTATGTGCTGCTTGGTGACTCATACGTACCTTCGCAAGCCAACGCCGTGTCATGGAGCTCGTGAGATGCGTGTAGCGCTACGGTCATGTGCTGCTTCGCAACTCACACGTACCTTCGCAAGCCAAAGCTGTGTCATGAAGCTCGTCAAATGCGTGCAGCGCTACGCTCGTATGTTACTTTGTGACTCTTATGTACCTTCAGAGACCAAAGCCGTGTCGCTCCTTGATCTTCTACGCCCAGCTCCTGCTGACTTCGAAGCCCTTGGACTGCAACAGGACTCGGGTCTGTGAGCACGCACCACTCCGGCGGCCAGAGCTTATATGACCTTGATGTCAAACACATTTCCTTCAGCTTGACTTGTCTTGACGTATTGCCACACAACAAAGAGAGGCCATTTAGCCTTGCGAACAGTCAAGTTGATAGGTAGTCCTGAGAAAGCAACAAACTTGTAACATGTTATTCTCATCCACTTCGTTGAGTAGCCCATGCGATCCTTGCCGGCAAAGGTTGGTGCCATTTGCCGCCACTTGCACGAGGTGCTAAATGGAGAGCACCCGCATCCGTACTGAGAGTAGGAAAGAATAAAGCTGTACGTCGCACTACTGACGCGTTCCCGTGGGGGGCCTGGCCACGGGACGCTGCGGTGACACGCACAAGCAAGCAGGCAGGCAAAGCACTGCGCTCACAGGGGCATCAATACGCTCGTGTCATGTGACAAAGCGTTTCAGGATCCTTGCCACTCTGCAACAAGGGAACAAAAGTATGTACAGCAACACATCAGGATATGTACACATGGGGTTAAGACTGGACTCGGGTAAGGGCATCATGGGACAATAGACACTCAGTCCCAACTCATATCCCAATCCCAGGTCCGACCCTCTCAGTGGCTGGTGGGGGCGGGGCCTCAAACACAACCCATGCCCTGCTCAGTCCGGACCCTGAAACCCTGCCAATAGGGGAGGTGTTCCGCCCAGCCACAGGCGAGTTCCTGGGAACCACAGAGGTTCAAGGCCAACCGACAGTCGCTCCCTATGCTCCCTTAACGGCAGGTCCCAACTCCTCTCTGAGCCAGAGATATGGCTCCGCCATTATCCCCTAGGAGTTGGTAGCTGAAAATGGGCTGTTTCAGCCCAAACTGATATTAGCTCAAAAATCTCCAAAATTGACCCCTCGTCCGGACACGCCAGAGGTAGGGACGAGGCAAGTGACCCTATGCCCTTCGAGTATGAACCTCACCCAACCTGGTTCCCTCTGAAGTCCCGGCATAAGGGCACCACGGGTTCGTCAAGTGGGGTCATGATGCCGGAATCACCACAATTGGCACCATTCTCACGCGTGGCCCGCCCGGCCAGGGCAAGGCCAATGGCTCACAGGATAGGAGGCAGGACCTAGGACTCATATCTGAGTGTACAACTTGAAATTAGGTCCGGGCTCCTCATGGGCAAAGAGATATGGGGCCGCCAATCGACCACACGGGGGGGGGGGTGAAATTGGGGTCCCAAAAGGGGGTCATTTTGGCTGCTCGAAACGAGCCAAAATTCGGGGGTGCTCCCAATAGTATATCTCCACGCCGGCTTAGAGATTGGATCGGCCATTCCATACGCGATCCACCAGGAGTCCAACGGTGACTCCCATGCTTTTGGCTCCCAAAGATCTCCATGCCACTTGGCGTGGTGACAATCCCAATTGGGTCCACAAATGCCAAAATGGCAAAATTGCCCACACTCACTTTGGGCTAGCACCTCAACGAAGGTTGCTCCGCTTCGCCCACGTGGTATGTGAACCATGGGGACCAATATGCATAACACCCATGTCATATATGGTCCATTGGGCCATGCGTCCGGCACGCACGGGTGGGCTGAACATAGTGCACGGCGGGCAGAAAATATGGAAAACTGCTCAAAATGGCCGAAAATGCGCACACTCATGGTTGGGGCAAATGAGGCACATGCCCGACTTGGACCGGAGTGCGCCATAGGATTGGTATCAAGTCATATGTGTCCAACATATCTTTTGGGCGTCGCCCAACTCCTCCGGTTTTGGGAATGGCAGGGTCGCCAAGTGAGCCCATGATTTGGGATAGTCCCAAATCGCCAACATGGCGGCCACGGTATGCCAAGCCCAAGAGGAGTTTTTCGCCGGGTCCAAGATATGTTGGGCACCGAAGTATGTACCCCCATAACATACTTGGGTCATGATGTCAATTGAGCGCAACGTTGAGATACACGGTCGCCACTTGACATCATGACGGGCAAAAAACAGCACTATTGGCGAAGAAACACCCAAAAGTGCCTTGAAAGGCGCAAAAATATATTATAATATCTTCGGCTTGGATTGAGTAATCGACCAATCCTTCTAAACACAATGACTTGACACCAATGACCTACGATTCCACGTATGTGCTCCACTTGGGGCGCTTTGAAAGGTCACAAGCGCTACTTCCCAAGTGGGCACGTGAAAATATGGAAAATTGCAAAACACACACCTTGCTCCCAACGCATCGCTTTGGGATCGCCACACAAGCTTCCCTCCACGAAGGTTAGGCTTGCAATTGATCGTGGGGAGTATAAGAAAGGGGCTTGCGCAATATGAGGTCCATTGGCGGGTTTGGCTTGGAGCGATGGACCCGCCAAATGGGCACGCAACACAACACATGGCACATACCACATATTGCCCAAAAAGGTAGCTCCCCCCACGATATGTCATGCCCCTCCAAGGCCATAACTTTGTGTCAATCGCTCATAGGAACTCAAGGAGAGTTCCTATGCAACACCAACACTCGCGCGCTACACTCGAAAGTTATCTTAACGCACGCAATATCATGGCCAAAGAGTTATAACGCAAACTCTACCCTCTTGACCATGATCCATTACACTAGCGTGCACGTGTGGAGACGCAAGGCATATAAAGCTTTCTAAATTACGTCGGGAGTATTGTGAATACATCCCACGTTTCCTTATTGTCATTCCTCGCAAGCAACACGAGATATGACCCTCACAAGTGGCCTCACGAATCAACTTTGTTTTGCCCATATCTCTAAGACAAATGGAGGGCAAGACAAAAGGAAAGTTGATTCGTGCATAGGGAAGCACGTAGGTCCACTCGAAAGAGGTCAAATCAAGTGCGGGGATGTCGAAGTCGAAAATCCGATTTCAACATCCTGAAAAATTCGCATTAAGGTTGCGAGTGTAAGATGTGAAAATTGCGGATGCATCAATGCAATTCCTGAAGACTTTAGAGTCTTCGTCACGATTTGCGCTAAAATATCTGTATATAACAGTTAAACTGGCGGTTACGCTAAAGTCGCGAGCTAACCGCCAGCTGTCAAAACAGTGAACATCAGAACGGACGCGTAAAAATTGACGGAAACAATATGAAAATAAAACCCTGTTGATTCCTGATGTTCTGATGTATAAATCTCCGCTGGCGGTGCATCGGTTGCCGATGCGGGGCTTTACGGCACGGAAGACGCTCCCGCCGGGCTCGCACCGGGCGTCAACGGGCGTCTTCCCTTCCGTACACGGGGTTAGTGGACCGGAGACCGGCTGTATGCCCTACCCTAGCCATGGGGTTCTGGGTACCGCTTCACCCCCCTCCTTAGAGCAAACCCTGGAGGGGCTCGATAACACCCACGCATGGCAGCGGGTACCCAGGACCATCTCCTGAAGGGGGCGGCCATCACATCACACTTCAGGCTGATTCGCAGGCTAGGCTGCCCAAATCCCACAGTAAGACAGGTACGGTGCTGTAGCTGTTAGTAACTGCAAGTATAGTATCAAGTATCAAGTCCCGGGTCCTGGCGGCGATTGTTCGGCATCCAAAGGACCCGTTAACCCATACCAGGCGCACCGGGTGCCGGCTGCTACGGTCACCACCACAGTGGCAGTGGCATACACAGCCAACATAGGCGTCACACGACGACCGAGGCGGTCCCACAGGTCGAAAGCGACCACAAAGATCCATCAGGCTACCCCAAGCTTCCCAAGGCCCACCGGCTGGGGGAGAGTCCCCACGGGTCCTTCCTCGGGCGCACCATGTCCATATCCATACGACGCGAGTCCAGAGTGGTACAGCCGAACGACCTCCTCCTTAAGGGATCGGGCGTCAAGGCCGTCTTTTCCCTCGCCCTATTACCACGAAGGCCATACATGAGGGAGTCCTCATGCAGTGTGGGCGGAGGCGTCGACTCCTCAAACCACCAGTTTCCCAGGCAGACTGACCGAGGTCAGGAGCACCGGAGGCCGCCATCCGACTGCAAGTGCGTCTGCGAGTCGGTAGGCTCACACTGGGACTGACAGTGGCGGACCGCTGGGAGTGTAGTCAGGCAACTGGGCTTCCCGCCTGACGCCATCAGGATCTCCACACACAGCGAATAGGGCACACGGTATCACGGGCACTCAAACAGAAGAATATGTACTTAGGTACTGGTCCAGGCTGGACCATATGTAAGAACATGTAAACGGCGACTCAGGGCGCCTTCGTAGTCGATTTGCATCCCGTCGAGGGGGAAAAAAAGTCCATACTTCAGTGATGGGCTGACATACAGATGCACATATCCTGGGGAACAGAAAGACAAGCAATAAGCGAGGTAATAGGCGTGTAAACACACTCTGGACAGAGCGCCAAACCACGCCCTGGTTAGGATAAGGCATGTGCAGGAGGGTGGACAGGAAAACGCCTGAGTTCAGGTCATATATAGCCGCGACACACGTAGACTGGTCTGGATCCCACAAGTGCCATGGGACCAGACCACACACCCAAAAATCGCAATGCCGATGACAGCGGCATCCGTTGCGCAACGTCGTATGGGCTTCAAGGCCCCAAGAGCTGAGAAAATATGAAGGTCAGTCGCGCTACCTGGTTTCCCAAGGATTCAGCAGGTGGGGAGTGACGAATAGAATTGAAAGAGAGGGGCCATCCTCCTCTGGATTCAGCAGGGGGGGGTATACGGCCACTCTGATGGCAGGTCACCGGAAGATGTAAGAGAGGAAGCAAGTAAGGGATGATCCGTCGACCTCACAAGCGCTCAAAATGCATCAGGGGAGAGCTCAGGGCGATGATCAGGCACCCCTGGCTGCAATCGCCCGCGTGAGTGCTGCCAAGTCCGAGACATGGATCTTGGTCTTGTGCTTGCGGACGTACTCCATGAAGGGAGTATTGACCCGCGGCACAAACGAGGAGACGGGTTCCCAGGTGTCGTGGGACGGCCCATAGCCTCGCCAACGAACCTTGAACTCCAGGCCTCCGGGTGCCGAGGCGTTCGGACGCTGGGCCAGGATTTTCTCGACGGTATAGTCGTCCTGCTCAGCATAGTCGTCGTCCGAATCGGCCTCATGTGCGGCGTAGCTCAGGGACACATGTTGGCCACGGAGGTCAGGTTCACGCACACGGAGTTGACTCTAGTGGCGCTCCCTGAACTGTCCGTGACCCACCTTGATGCGGTAGGTGTCCTCACCAATCCTGCGGACCACCTCTCCGGGTGTGAACCAGGTTTTGGTGCGGTGGGTGCCCATAGGGCAGGGTCTGATCACCCACACCGGGTCTCCCACCCTGAACTTCTGCGCCGTCGAGCTTGGGGCGGACTTCTGACGCTCAGCATGCTCCTTCTCGAGCTGCTGGCGGATGTCTCGCGCCGTTGCCTCTTGCCGCGCAAAGAACTCCTTGGCGTCCATGGCCATACCATCACCGGACAAGGGAAGTCCCCGACCAAGGGGGTCCCTGCCGAACAGAATCTGGTGAGGGGACAAACCACCTGGCGTGGGGGTGTCATGATGGGCCTTCAGAGCAGGCCACATCTCCTCAAACCAGTTCCGCCGTGGATTGGTGATGTGGATCTTGCGCAGCTTCTCGAACAGCTGCCGTCCAGCCACTTCAGCACGGCCGTTAGACCGGCTGAGATAGGCAACGCTCTTGGCGTGACGTATTCCCATGAGAGAACACATGGCCTTGAACCAGCCACCAGTAAACTGGGGCTCTCGGTCACTGCAAATGGTGCGGGGGATGTCAAAGACGGTCAGCCAATGACGAATCATCATGACTGCCACTTCCTTGGCATGCAACCCCTTTTTGCGTGCCGGAACGGCTACTACGTAGCCACTGTGGCAATCCACGCAAAGAACCACACAGTCAAAGGTCTCCTTGCCAATGTGCACTTCGGGCATGGAGAAGACGTCCATGGCCACGCTCTCCATGGGCTGGTCAGGAACCGGGGTCCATTGGGCTTCCCCCTTGACGTTCCGGTTATCGGGATTGCAGGCCTGACAGACCGAGCAACCCTTCCTGACCTTCTTGATGGCGGTGTAGAGAACGATATGGTCGATTTCGAACCGGCGCTGCATGTCAAGGGCTTTCTTCTTCACCCCTGGGTGCAGCATGTGGTGGTGCCAAGCTTCACAAAGCTCGAGCACTCGGGACTCTGGTACTAGCAGCTTACCATTCCGGTAGAGCTTGCCATCTTCCTCAGTCAGCCCCTTTGGCCACTTCTGCCCGTCATCAGGGTCGGTCACAGCCCTATACTCGGCCGCAAAGGCCTCAGACTTGGCATAGTCGTCAGTCCAGTCGTCCTGGAGGCAAGACTCTGGGAAGAGGTGCTTGTCGGACTCAGCTCCATCAGGGGCAAGTACTCTGACCGCTCTGCCCATCCTCATTCCGAGGGGGGCATCCGCAGCCATGACGACGAAGCATTTTACACCCTCCTCCTCCATCAGGCGCTCCATCTCAATGATCCTCTTGGCTTCAGCGGTCTCAGCCTCATCGCCATGGGCAGACACGTCTGTCATGCCCTTGCTGGCGGGATAGGCCCACCTGCTGAGACAGTCCGCCACAGTGTTATCCTTTCCAGGAATATACACAACCGTGAGGTCGAACTTGGCCAAGGTCTCATGCCATCTTGCCCGTCGGGAGGCAGGACCAGAGGGGGTGTCCGCTTGCTCCTTGTGCCACGACTGCAGACTCTGATGGTCGGTGCAGACGGTGACGGGATGGAGGGCTATGTACCCAGCCCATTTCCTGAGAGCCATGACGATGGCATACGCCTCTTTTTCGCGGGGCGTCCACGTCGGTCTCTGGCCTTCCGCCAGGACTCGGCTCCAGAAGACCACGGGCACGTGCCTCCCATCGTCAAGCACTTGTTCCAACACTGCGCCCACGGCGTAGTCGGAAGCGTCGGTGCGCAGGACGAACCCTCGGTCGGGATCCACGAGGTGCAGACCCACTGCAGATAGCAGCGCCTGCTTCATCCCCTCAAAGGAACGGTCGGACTCAGCAGTCCAGACCAGAGCCTTCTTGGACCCCTTCTTGGTCTCCTCTCGGTTGCCCTTGAGCATGGTCGTCATGGGGGCCGCATACTCGGCATACATTTTGATATACCCCGAGTAGTAGTTGCAGAACCCCAAGTACGCCCGTAGCTCAGAGACCGTCTTGGGCTTTTCCCATTGCTCAATCGCAGCCACCTTGCCAGGTATGGGCTTTCGCTGCCCGTTCCCGACTACGT
This sequence comes from Eutreptiella sp. 'Long Island Sound 2002', assembly GCA_964036045.1. Lineage (NCBI taxonomy): Eukaryota > Euglenozoa > Euglenophyceae > Eutreptiales > Eutreptiaceae > Eutreptiella > Eutreptiella sp. 'Long Island Sound 2002'. The sequence goes on along the minus strand of OZ038386.1, from coordinate 29,205,067 downwards.
GGCCAGCGAAGACCATTTGCTTACCGCAATGGTGGCCTTGTCACTGCTGCCCGTGAGTTTGTGCCGAACCAGGAGGTCCAGCACTCGAGTGACGTCCCTTTCATGTGCCTCCAGGAGCTCCTCGTAGCTCATACTGGGGTCCCCGGACGCGATGATCACGTCGTCCACGAAGGGGTCCGCACAGTGACGCACCGGCTCAAGCAGGTTCTCCAGCATCCGCTGAAAAGCCGCATTGCCGTTGGTAACGCCCATGGGCATCACCTTCCACTGGAGAGGTCCAAGTGGGGTGCTCATGGCTGTGCAGGCACGGGACTCCTCGGCGAGAGGCATCTGATGATAACCATGTTTCAGGTCAATCACCGTGAAGATCCTCCGCCGGTGTTGTTTTTGCAGCATGTCCTCAATGAGGGGCAGCGTATAGCTGTCGTGCTGCGTTTGGGCGTTTAGGCCGCGGTAGTTGACCACGAGCCGCCACTCACTGGCTACCTTCTTGGGGGCGACGAAGCACGGAGAGGCCCACTCGGAGTGGCACGGCTCAAGCCAGCCTCTCTGGATGAAGTCACGGAGGATCTTCTCCATGGCCTCCTTCCTCTCGCCCCTCAGGGCAAACTCCCGGTGTCGATACACACGGGGGTCCTGCTTCAGTCGTATCTTGGCCTCACCATACGGTCCACGCACCGGTGGGGGAAACACAGGCTTTCCGCTGAAGAAGGTGTCACCATACTTCTGCTTCAGCCTGGCCCTCAATGCCTGGATCTTGGGGCAATCGTCGGACTCCGCCTTGGCTTTTCCGGGCACTTGAACCACGGAGCTTACTTGAGGGGTAGCAACCCCGCTCGGCTTCGGCTCAGGCGGTGTTCCCAGGTGGCCCAAAGGGCCATCTCTGGTCTTGCCTCGGAATAGGTCGCCGTAGGTGGGTGGGTCACCGCCAGGCCGCTCGTCCTGGCTGGACATGTGATCCAGCACCCTCTGTATGAAGGTATTCCCATCATAGGAACCGGAGACGATTGAGTCCACTTCCCACCAGGCTTTGTCCTGGCCTTTGCCCTCACGCTGGTTTCCCCAGTCGTGAAAGGGCTGATCCATATACCCCTGAACCAGATCCAGCTCCTCTTCAGTGAGGGGGTCTTCCGATTCTCCGATGTCAACAGGGGAAACCGCAAAGCATTGCCGCCAGGGCTCCGCTACGATGCGGTTGACACACACAAAGTCCGTGGTGTCAGCCTGATCAAGGCTCCCATCCACATAGTGGAATTCTGCTGGCCATCTCTGGGGTGGCATGGGCTGTCCCTTAGCGTCCTGATAGACACTCTCTCCAGCCGGTATGACGACCTTGTTTAAGGTCATGTTGGTCAATGAGACCACCCAATGTCGGGTACTTTCCTCCTCGGTGCATCCCATAGGACCAACCAGCGCTGCCTTGGAGCGGTCCTTGCGAATCTTCGCTACCGCCCTTGGAATGTCCCATCGGGGGCAAGGGATCCACATCAAACCCTGATGCGGACCCCAGTGCTTCTTCCACGCAGAGTCCTGGGCGCTCCAGTACTTCTCACAAACCCGCAGATGGGCGGAGGTTCCTGAAGAGAACGCATCCAGGGCCAGATCCGAAGCTCCCAGGTGTAAAACTTCACCTACGGCTCAAATCGGCTGTTCCGGGGCTACCATCCCCGGGTCGACCTTCTCCAAGCCCATGCGGCCTCCTCCCTTGCACGAGTAGCACAAGCAGAAGACCACTCACATCCACATGAACTCAGTGAGCATCCATCGGGATTGCGAAATCGAAGCAATCCCTTTGAGGTCTAAACAACAAAGGAAAGAAAGCATGTACAAAAGGTCATAGGAACATGTAAATCCTCCAAACCATGTCCCGGTTAGGGTAAGGTACAATAATCATTGGAAATCACAAAGGAAGTGGCATCAAGGCAGGAGAGGGGGGGACAAAGGGAGCCCACTCTCCCACTCAGCACATCCTGGGTAGCCTGATTCAGGATCCCCAAGGAGGAAGAACAAAACATGCAAAAACAACAAGACATCGGTAAGGCCCATTGGCTGTCAAAGCCTACCCTGGTGGGGGGGGTGTCACTCTCCACTCCCGGCACTACAGGACCCCAGAAGCGGGGGTCTAGTGCCTACACACTCACTCACGATCCTCCCCAAATATCCCAACTCAAGTCCCCTTAGGGCAGGAGATAGCCCCATCGCACCACCATAGGGGGGTGGTGGTCCCGGGTGCCTATAAGACTCAGGCCCCAGAAATTCTGTGGAAAAAGGGGGTAAAGTGGTATATCACCCATACCACCTCAGGATCCTACATCCCAAAAGGAAACAAGGGTAGTTGGGGGTAGCCAAGACCTTCACCCTGACACACGTAGAGGGGCAGGACCCAACTCCACACGGGCTCTGAGACCTAGCATGGGAAGCAGGGCACAAAAACGGGCAAAACCAAAAATCAGAGGTTACCCACTTCAACACACTCCCCCGCCAAGGCAAAGGGGATTCGAAGAATTCCATGTGGGCACATCCAAAGGGCATCAGTCAAACATCATGCCCACCAGATATCCGAGTCTGGCTCCCTGATACGGTGTCACTGTCACAAGTCTGGTAGGCTGCGCACTTTGGTGAAATTCCCCTTAAGTGAAAAACAAGGGAGAAAAGAATGCAAATAACTCCCGCATAGGGTCAGCCTAAGGTCCAGGGAAGTGCATGCACGAAGGATTTGGGGAGGAGTTGATTGTCCTAAAAGGGTTGCCCCTACCTTTTCCTCAGGTTGGAGCAAGGCAACAAACTCCAATACCCACTTTTTGAGGTCATTTTTGGGGACCTCAAAAAGGGCTTATGCATACGTTCCTGAGTCAGATCTGAAGTCCAAATTGAGGTGACATATGGGTTTGGTCCGATCCCATAAGGGTAGGCCATAACTCAAACTCCTCAAATATGAGGAACAGACACTGATGAGAGGCCATGGGTAAAATATTGGCCCAAATCGAGAAGATGGCCTAACTTTTCCATGGCCCAGAAGTGACCTCATGAAATTTGGAATTTTCAACAAAATTCCAGAGAAAATTCAAAACAGTGAACCTGTGTACCAGTAACCTTCCAACAAATGCTCAATACAAAGTAGAGAGCACCATTGAAACATAGGAAAAGACCCCAAGGTCCAACTCCTCATGGGTTCCTTACTGTTTACCCGCCAAGTGACTACATGACAGGGTGGTTTTCAGGGTCCATAATGTACATCCCTGGGACCATGTAAAACCACTATCCTATACACTTGGCAGACTTGGTTCCAATGGATTGGGTAAGTAATAGAACATACCTAAACAAGTTCAAATACCCAAAGTAGAAACATTGGGGACGTCTAGGGTCAAAGAACAAGGAGATTTGGCCCGAAGACCCCAATGAACCAAGTGAATGAAGTGAACACACAAAATTTGAAATCTCCAAAAGGTTTTAGAGATTGCAATGGTGTGCTAAGCCAAAGAGAATTTATAACCAAGTAAAGGCATGCACGTAGAGTGGACGGCATGCTCTTTCATTGGAATCAACACGTTGGTTGGAACTCAACATGTACATGAAGATATGAGTTCGAAAAGTCAACACATGGACTGAGTAAATTTGGGCAATGTGCTCATGACCAAATTTACTATAAGCAGAAATAGGCCAAAATGGCACATAGAAAATTGATCGTAGCGTAAAGACAAAAGTCGACGACGACCTATGATGACCATATATGAATAGTAGGGACCATGGAGACCACGAATGATCGAAGGTTCGACCAAAAACTCAATAGTAGTGGATCTTCATGGTCACCACAAGTGAACACATGAAAAAAATAAAATTCAAGACACAATCACTAAAATTCATGTGTGGCCCTATGTACAATGAATCACGGCCGAACAAGTTGCATTAACAAACGCAGACACATGCCACAACACGCACAAACAACACTTAGACTCGAACTCCACGCGAGCTTGGAGATCCAAGCTCGAAAAGTAGGCCCATGACAGGCCAAAAATGAGTGATTTTTGGCATAAAATGACTATGCCAAAATGAGCTCAAAAAAGTTTAAAACTTCGAACCAAAAGATGTCGAAAGCGTCAAAACGCAACCAAAACTCGAACATATATTGTTTGTACTCACCAAGTACGAACAAAATGAGCTCTTACTTATTTTCCGTCGCCACTATATCTTGGAGATATAGTGGCGAACTTTGAGCACATGAAAACAAAGTGCTCAAAATTTCGAAACCAAAATTGACGCCAAAAATCACCAATGGCTCAAATGGACTCCAACTAAAGTGACAATAAAGGAGGAACTCGTTGCTACGACACCAGAAAGAAATTACGGAAAAACTCGACAATGACGTGACACACGAACTCGACAAAGTGGCATCATGAACACAACACAAATGCACTATTTATGCATGAAAGTGGGTCCCACCATGGAGTGTGGTGACCCACCACGACCATATCTTGACGTTGCAAAGGGAAGGGAAGGCAAACCAAAATGATTACCAATGTTGGGTTCACCCTGGAATCAATGAAATCAACTTGAGCTTGAGATTCACCATGGTCTCTTCACCACAACCAAAACACAATTCAATCTTAATAATTAAGGCATATCTCCAAACTGGCTTGCAACTCACACAAACAAATGACATACCATTGTAGAGGAGAGTCATGCCATTCCATTGCATCTCTCCCCAAGAGAAATGGATGGAAAATCTCAATTTACGGTTAGGTTGAAGTCACTACATGAAATGCATAAGATATGCATGCCATGCCTAATCTAACAATGGGGGGTAAAAGAAAAAGGCACCGTAAGGTGCCGGCAACGATGCCTAAGCTATCCCTATACTTTAAATGGCTGGGCATCATGACGTTAGGGGGTTTTTGAAAATAGTGGCACCGGAACCTGAACTTTTAATTCCCTATCATAAACTAAGTCTTGACTATTACAACCGTGCAGTCAGAATTAATTCAGGTCAACAGGATGGACTTTCCGTAAAGGCCAGTTCATGGTCTCGCGATTTGGGTCGCCAGATCCCAACTGGCAGTTCGCCCGCGAATTGGCGCGACGCCGGTTCACCACCAGGCCGCTGCCAATATCTAACTTCTGTACCTATGCGAATTTAAGGCAAATTCGCATAGGTATCAACAGGGCAATTGATTCCCTAATGACTAATACAAAAGCGGCGGAAAAACACGCCGAGTTCCCTGATATCCCTACTGCAGGCTCAAGTCAAAAGACCAATGAGAGGAAAGGTTAAGGGGGGATGAAGGCTAACAATATCCCCTATCAAATCCCATAGTGTGGGCCTTTAATAGGCTACACAAAGGGATGACGGGGGTCAGCACAAGGAGGAGTATGTGTCCCCATAACCGGGGATCAGGCCCCACAGGGGAGGCCAAGGGGCGCAGGGCATGACGGAAACCAAACACTCCCCTCCCTAGCTCAACGACACCGTTGAAGCGGAAAAAACAAAGGTGGTGACGTCGTGACCCAGAACCAGGAAAAAACAGGGATGGGATGGGTGGGTGTAAAACTTCACCTACGGCTCAAATCGTTTTACACTCCCCTCCCCAGCCCAGCAATCGTGCTGGCGAAAACTGACACGGAAAAACGATTTTAGCCGTGTGGTGTCCCTCTGCCCATCAGTGCTTCTGTTGGGCTGAACTATCAGGTTAGCACAACAACCTACTGCAGTTCTACACATTCAAATGAAAAAAAAAACAACACAGAAAGTCAATCAGTTAAAACTCAAGGTATGCTGTGACAGGAGGAAATGGTTTAGGCATGCCATCATTATCCTCTGTCCAGCACCTATCCAGATTGAAGACTGAATGTTCTATCAAGACAATTGCTGCCCACTTCCATGAAGGAAGGGCCCACGTGCCAACAGTGGATGAAAAAATAGACACAGATGACAGTCCATTCAGTGGGCTGGGACCCATACCTTCAGTCTTAGCCCACGCAAACTGCACCCCCTTCTTTTCACCTAAGCACCTAGATCTTGTCACCGAAAAATATAGTTTTTTTGCCATCTTGAAAATACTGTTTTTCAAACCCTCCCAAAAAACGCATTTTTCATCAGTTTTGCCCATTTTCTGCTGTTTTTAGGGGGGTCAAATAACCATTTTTCAGTCCAAAATCAGAGAGTTTACCCGTCATTTTCCCCGAAAAAAGATTTTGTTGGCTAATTTGAAGAATACCAATTTTTGGATCGTCTGGAAAACTATTAAAGATGGGCGCTGTTCACACATCCTGTACATGCCCACATGAAAAAATACTGATTATGGGAGGCCGAGTGCTCGAGGCCTCGCGCACTCAGCCAGCTGGAGTGAGATTTTCAGGCTTTATTGAGATCACTTTTTGACATCGGAAGTGGCATGAAGCAAGGATGGAGCAAAAGCAAAACTGCAAGATTCAATATGGGTTAGAGACTTGCACAGCGGAACACTCAGTGCGCGAGGGCTCGCGCACTCAACATGCTGGATACATGGGTTTTTGAATACCCCTGACTACTTGCATTCTGCCGATAGCCTCCAAAAGGCTGTTTGAGATTCCTCCTCTTCGGAATCCCGTGAAAACAGTGAGCTCAACAGTAGCGATTAGACTATCCTCCTCTGGAGCACTTGCTTCATACGTCCAGTGACCTAGCGCTTCTGACAAAATGTTGTACAGCCCCAGAGGCTGGGGGGGCTGGGCACCTGATTTGTAGGTAAACTAACCGAGAATCGTGTGTGTAGCAAAGACTGAGGGCAACCCGCCTTTTTAGATCTATTACCCCTTACATAGTGCATGGCGTGTACCAAAAACGACCATTGATTGACCACTCTTGCTGCTGACATGACCCGAACGGTACCCCATGAGGCACCCATGAAGACATCAGAGCCTCATTTGGCATGGAATACTGTTTATTCAGGACCATTGGGAAATACACATTCTGCATAATTGAGTGCGCGAGGCCTCGCGCACTCAACATGCAAAAAAAAACGTACTACTGACTACTTGCATTCCGCTGAGAGCCTAAAAAAATATATTTGACATTCCTCCGTTTTTTCAATCTCAATTTTCAGGTGGAAACACGCGGAGACTGTGCGTCTTTTTTTGCACACAAATGCCGCCCCTGAGGTGAAGAACAGGGTGCAGTTTGCGTGGGCTAAGTCAGTGGGCGCTAGATCCCATCAACCCCAGCGATGCAGAGAAGAACAATGTACAGATTGCTACTGATCATCCAGGATCAGTCAGGATTCAGGATAGAGGTACTGCAGAGGCTATGCCAGCGCCTGCAGTGCCTGGATTCAGTCAGACTACTTGCAGCATACATATTTCAGTCAGAATACTCAGCATACCGTACTTCAGTTTCACTCAGGGACACCAAAAGTTACTGTACTCATACCACAAGCAGTGCTGTTTACAGCCACAGCCTCCACAAGAGCTTACATTAGGGGGAATCTTTGAGGTGCCCCCTTAGCCATGGCGGCTCTGTGGACTATCTCAGGACGTTGCTGCGACTTTTTGTGCACCTCAGACTTGTCCAGTGTCAACCCCCTGCAGCTGCCAGGTTTCTGGCCGATACCTGGGTTCACATGGCCATTTCCCCTCGTGACCCTATCCCTGGTTACCCAGCCATGGGATTGTACAAGAACTGACCCGACTTGGTCATCAGTGGATCTTCTGGACCCGTCTGACTCCAAGACCTTACACTGCTGCAGTGCAGAACAGACTCTTCAGGGCCTCTGGGTGTTGGTGCTGCACCAGAAGGCCAGAAACCTCCTCTTAACAGCCCATGTGTTGGGGATGTCCACAGCCCCAGTGGCTGCAACCTACGCACTGTACTGGGGTCTGGACTCCACTCCGACACTAAATGTGCTGCCTAAGTACACATATATGGTGGGTGCTCCGCATATGGGGGCCTGCACTTGACTGCACTACCCAGCGGGTCCCGCTGTTTGCAGTCCAACAACCTGTTTCTTCTTTGATTGGCCCTTCTGGTTGTGTTTGGGTGTTGGCGACCCCGAACAAGGGGACTGCTGCAGTTTGGGAGCCAATTTCAGGCACACATAGGCTGGACACTACCCTGTGTTGCTGCCAGTCTGGGGCCTATCCGCCCAAGTTGGTGGCCTGGGCGTGTCAGCTCCATACGGACAGCAAATATGACTGTATATGTATCAGTGGGAGATGGGTCGAGTGCCCATCTCCTGTGGTAGAGGAAGAGAGATTAGTGTAGGCGTATTGACCCAGGATATGGAGGTCGTACCGCCTCAAGTCCAGACCTGATGGTCTGATGGACTACTTTGGCTTAACAGCTCCCCTTGGATCCTGAAATACATCCTGCTGAATGTATTTACTCTGGGTATACCAACCTCTGCCTGCAGGACAGGGGGGTACAAAAAATTGTGACATACATATGCACATATAAGGGAAAAGAGAAGACCTACACGTTGCCCAGAACCCCAGAGACTTGCAACTGGGCGGTCTGGTTCCCAGATCCCCAGAGACTTGCAACTGGGCGGTCTGGTTTGGTACTGTGGGTAGGCAGCGCCCACAGTGAGATGTCAGGACACTTCAGATCACAGTCAACACATCACTACTACAGCCGAAAGCAAGACACACTTGGCTAAGGCAGGCAGGTAGGCATCAGCCAGCCACATACGGCCTACACTTGGGGGCGCTGTAAGAAGACTACCCCAGACCGGGGACTCCCCTAAGGTTGACCTGGGGTTCCCACTGAGTGCAGGTCCTCCAGACCCTCGCAGGGTAACCACAAGGCTGTGGTGGCACTCTTTGACGATGCGTGAGTGCCTCCATAAGGTAGATTGTCCGTCTACCCGGGAAGAATAGACCTTGCTGGCTCTGGTGGGCCCCCACTGGAGGACATTGTTCACCCCCTGCTGCCAAGCACACTCCTCACACGCACTCCACTCACCAACTCACACATTCCGCGGTGTTCCAGCGGGCTGATGGGGCGTTTCGCCGTGGTCTCCTAAGAGGCCACGGTTGGGGCTAAGCTGGACGGCAGGACATCGTCCTGCGGGTCCCTAAGGTCCATGACACTGACGTTCATGGCACCACGCTCATGCCCTCATCACCCGAGCAAGACTCGAAATCCTGCTCAGGGGCAGCCAATCCTGGCACAGGCCGCGATCATCTTGGTCAAGTCCCCAGAGACTTGCAACTGGGCGGCAGGACCTTGATCGGACGGCTCTGGCTGGATAGGAAAGGGGGAAGGAAAAAAGAAACAGGGGATGTCGTCGACCATCACCTCCTTGGTCCGGTCACAGTCCGTCACAGCTGCCAGGACCCGTACGCTGCAGCGACAGGGCTCACCGGTCGTTGGCACTTCAGGCTTTTCTGGCTGTGCAGACTGGGGTGCCTTCACCTGACAGCACAATCCAGCCAAGAGGGACGTCATAATGCATAGGGCGTCCACGAGCTGTGGGTCGCCCTTTGCTGGCATCGAAGCAGGGGGAGTATCTTATTCAATCCACCCTTTGGAACTCTGTCAAATCCCAGCCCGGGTGGCTATACTCCCGGACGGGGCGAGCAGGACTGATATGCTGTTAGCATAGCCCCATTCATCGGATGGGGACTCTGGGTTACTGCTCTCAGGGGTAGTCCCAGTCAGTCTTTGGACCTCATTCAGTCCTTCGCTCAAGCCCTGTTCAGGTGTGAATCCTGCTGGAGTCAATGGCAGCAAACTGCTCAGCATTTCTGGACAAATGGGCGTGGCATCAGGACCACTTTCACAGTGGGTCCCTGCCGGTGGTTGCGAAACCTGTAGGGGTCTCTCCATTCTGTCCTTACCTACTGTTTGTGTGTTCACAGGTGTGTGTGTGGGATTGACGTCCAACCGTCGGGGTAGCCACCAGCTTGTCGCTGGGCATCCCTGACTCAGACCCAATAAGGAGCGGAAAGAATAGGTCTTGAGTGGGTTGGCATGTCATGACATCCTGAAAGCCAGGGGTCTCGCCAGAGCACCCCTTACCTTCTCATCCATGCCATCTCATGCCCAATCAGTAGGTCGGTGGCACTCAGTACATGGCACCCTGGGCATATTGTACCCAATCAGCAGGGCTAAGGCATAGGGTCCATGATCCCAGACCCCAGATCCAGCCATACCTCAGGGTAACGTCCCTCCGGTGTCCCAACACCGCCTCCCTTATGGAGGGCTGGCACCCCGAAAGGTCCAACCCCCTGGCGCCGCCTTCATGCGGGGTATATCCCGCCGCACCCACCTGTATTCCTCCGGCGCGACTCGTAGGTCGCTGCCTGGGTACTGTCCTTGCGGGGGGTCCAAAATTGGCATAAGAAAAACCTGAAAAACTGGTCCCCTCGTTGGGCGCGCCATGCTCTGCCTTCCTCAGGGTCTGTCACCCTCTGTCCTTCAGGATATTGGTGGGGCTGCCCTGGTCAAGGCCTTCTTCCTCCATTTGTGGTCACTCCCCTCCCCAACGGTTTCTAGCGCTTCGCGCTACTCCCACCCTGCCTTGGCACTGTGCCCTGCAGTGGTGCTCCTGGTTTACCTGGTCCCTTCGTGTCCGGTTGCCCCACTTGCGCAGATATGCGCTCCGGTCGCCCTTACCCCACTACTCCCATCATCGGCCACATCCTGTGCAGCCTCCGGGCTGGGAAGTGCCATGTGGATACCCACACCGCACCCGGCTCAGTGTGACGGTAATGTCCCACTGGTGATAGGACGTGGGGCTCCCTTCCACTCTGTGAGCTGGCACTCCCATGGCACCATAGCTGGCACATGCGCTGGGGGGGGGGGGTCCCCACAGGGGTAGGGCGTCCTGGTCTACCCTTCACTACTGCAGGTCCATGGCACTCAGTCCATGGCACCAATGAGGCATTGAAAAAAGAGGTACAGGTCCCATACCAACCTGGGTGTTCGCCTGGGGCACTTAACCTTCAAGGGGGGGCAGGTTCTGATGCTGAAACTGGTAACCTATCGTGACGACGAACTGCCCCGGTTGCGGTCCACCCCTAAAGGGTATTTCTATCCACCCACGGCTTGAGAAAGGAAGTGAAAGAAACTGGACACAGGCAGATTGCAACGGCTCAGGCCCCACATCAGCACAACTGCAGATGTTCTGGGGCTCTGGCCATCATAGGCTGTCATACCCCTGTAGACATTCAGAATCGGCCATTGCACTGATTCCTATGTACAACAGCGGCATAGACCGGTTGCGACGGCTCGAGCCCAACATGGAGCAATCCTGCTGACAAACACAAAAAGTAACAGCCTGCAGGTCTGCTAGTTTCTGCTCCAGTCTGGTGGATCCCCGTTACCCACAGGGACCCCTATAAACATCCCGACTGGGCTGAAAACCAGAAACCAGGCCTGCATATAACTTAATGCTCGTCTTGGCAGGGTAGTGCCACTCCCCGTAGGTCATCCGGTTGCACCTGAGTACAACCGCAGGCACGTCCCCCGCATGGCGGATCCCAAGGGCTTCAGATCAGGTCGTAGCACTCGGGAGCGATGAATCCCCATAATTGTTGGAGGCGATGGAGCGAGCGTGGTGGCGCGGGCTGTGGCGCCTCCACAGGGCTGGGGTTGATCGCCAGCATGTCCTGCACGGTCTTGTTGGCCTCCTCAGGGCAGGGGCAGGTTGCCACAGTGCCCTGCTCGTTCGTGGTCGCCTCCTCGGCCTGCTCAGCCCCTGAGGGCGCGCATTGGGCATCCTTCTCGGCCTCCTTGACCCCTGAGCGGACATCCCTGAAGTCCAAGGGGTCCTCCACGGGGCTCTGCGGTTCGGCTGCGGTGGTCAACTCCATGGGCTCCTCTGGGGGGGCTGAATGGGGTTGATTCGGCCCCATCTCAGCCCCGGCGGCGCACGGGGGGTCATTCAGGACATCGGGGGCGTTGCTCGGGACTGTGGAGTCATCGGGGGCCGGCGACGGGGCCCCTCGGGCTGGTTCGGACCCTTCACGTTGTCATCGACTCTTCACTTGTCGACCTGATCGACATCCTCTCCGGCGGCGGCAGCGTGGGGTGCTCGTCACCGTTGTGGGTGCACGCGGTTCCCATAATCTCTTTGATGATCTCGTAGGCGCCGGCCATTGTTGAGTTGGCGGCGACCATTGGGGCTGCCCTTCAACTGATGGGCGCCTCCAGGGCTGCGAGGGGGCGGCCACTGAGATAGGGGCCTCCCCTTGGGGGGATTGAGGCGCCGGGCTCAGGGGGTGGTCCTGAGCTGGGGCTGCCGGGCTCGGTGGACTCGAGGAGGTCGGTAGGGGGGCGCTGACGGCCTCCTCCATCACTGAGATCCTCTTCTCCATGGACTCCAAGCGCTCCTCGATGGCCAGGGCTGGTCTGCATACCCGCAGGGCAGGACCCAAGTCAATGACGAAGTCCTCCAAGATAGGGAGGCGCGCCATGCCGCATTGGATGGTGAGGCGCTCTCTCCCGGATTCTTCCAACCTCATGAGGGCCTTGGTGAGGGCATCCATGGTCTCTTTGAAGTCCATCTCCGAGGGATTGACACTTTCCGAGGATAAGGGGCTTGATTTGCGCCTTACCGATGGCGCTCGGGATGTGGGGCTGGTCGATGCTTCGATTTGCTGTTCCGGGGCTACCATCCCCGGGTCGACCTTCTCCAAGCCCATGCGGCCTCCTCCCTTGCACGCGTAGCACAAGCAGAAGACCACTCACATCCACATGAGCTCAGTGAGCATCCATCGGGATTGCGAAATCGAAGCAATCCCTTTGAGGTCTAAACAACAAAGGAAAGAAAGCATGTACAAAAGGTCATAGGAACATGTAAATCCTCCAAACCATGTCCCGGTTAGGGTAAGGTACACTAATCATTGGAAATCACAAAGGAAGTGGCATCAAGGCAGGAGAGGGGGGGACAAAGGGAGCCCACCCTCCCACTCAGCACATCCTGGGTAGCCTGATTCAGGATCCCCAAGGAGGAAGAACAAAACATGCAAAAACAACAAGACATCGGTAAGGCCCATTGGCTGTCAAAGCCTACCCTGGTGGGCGGGGTGTCACTCTCCACTCCCGGCACTACAGGACCCCAGAAGCGGGGGTCTAGTGCCTACACACTCACTCACGATCCTCCTCAAATATCCCAACTCAAGTCCCCTTGGGGCAGGAGATAGCCCCATCAAACCACCGTAGGGGGGTGGTGGTCCCGGGTGCCTATAAGACTCAGGCCACAGAAATTCTGTGGAAAAAGAGGGTAAAGCGGTATATCACCCATACCACCTCAGGATCCTACATCCCAAAAGGAAACAAGGGTAGTTGGGGGTAGCCAAGACCTTCACCCTGACACACGTAGAGGGGCAGGACCCAACTCCACACGGGCTCTGAGACCTAGCATGGGAAGCAGGGCACAAAAACGGGCAAAACCAAAAATCAGAGGTTACCCACTTCAACACACTCTCCCGCCAAGGCAAAGGGGATTCGAAGGATTCCATGTGGGCACATCCAAAGGGCATCAGTAAAACATTATGCCCACCAGATATCCGAGTCTGGCTCTCTGATACCATGTCACTGTCACAAGTCTGGTAGGCTGCGCACTTTGGTGAAATTCCCCTTAAGTGAAAAACAAGGGAGAAAAGAATGCAAATAACTCCCGCATAGGGTCAGCCTAAGGTCCAGGGAAGTGCATGCACGAAGGATTTTGGGAGGAGTTGATTGTCCTAAAAGGGTTGCCCCTACCTCTCCCTCAGGTTGGAGCAAGGCAACAAACTCCAATACCCACTTTTTGAGGTCATTTTTGGGGACCTCAAAAAGGGCTTATGCATACATTCCTGAGTCAGATTTGAAGTCCAAATTGAGGTGACATATGGGTTTGGTCCGATCCCATAAGGGTAGGCCATAACCCAAACTCCTCAAATATGAGGAACAGACACTGATGAGAGGCCATGGGTAAAATATTGGCCCAAATCGAGAAGATGGCCTAACTTTCCCATGGCCCAGAAGTGACCTCATGAAATTTGGAATTTTCAACAAAATTCCAGAGAAAATTCAAAACAGTGAACCTGTGTACCAACAACCTTCCAACAAATGCTCAATACAAAGTAGAGAGCACCATTGAAACATAGAAAAAGACCCCAAGGTCCAACTCCTCATGGGTTCTTTACTGTTTACCCGCCAAGTGACTACATGACAGGGTGGTTTTCAGGGTCCATAATGTACATCTCTGGGACCATGTAAAACCACTATCCTATACACTTGGCAGACTTGGTTCCAATGGATTGGGTAAGTAAGAGAACATACCAAAACAAGTTCAAAGACCCAAAGTAGAAACATTGGGGAGGTCTAGGGTCAAAAAACAAGGAGATTTGGCCCGAAGACCCCAATGAACCAAGTGAATGAAGTGAACACACAAAATTTGAAATCTCCAAAAGGTTTTAGAGATTGCAATGGTGTGCTAAGCCCAAGAGAATTTATAACCAAGTAAAGGCATGCACGTAGAGTGGACGGCATGCTCTTTCATTGGAATCAACACTTTGGTTCGAACGCAACATGTACATGAAGATATGAGTTCAAAAATTCAACACATGGACTGAGTAAATTTGGGCAATGTGCTCATGACCAAATTTACTATAAGCAGAAATAGGCCAAAATGGCGCATAGAAAATTGATCGTAGCGTAAAGACAAAAGTCGACGACGACCTATGATGACCATATATGAATAGTAGGGACCATGGAGACCACGAATGATCGAAAGTTCGACCAAAAACTCAATAGTAGTGGATCTTCATGGTCACCACAAGTGAACACATGAAAAAAATAAAATTCAAGACACAATCACTAAAACTCATGTGTGGCCCTATGTACAATGAATGACGGCCGAACAAGTTGCATTAACAAACGCAGACACATGCCACAACACGCACAAACAACACTTAGACTCGAACTCGACGCGAGCTTGGAGATCCAAGCTCGAAAAGTAGGCCCATGACAGGCCAAAAATGAGTGATTTTTGGCATAAAATGACTATGCCAAAATGAGCTCAAAAAAGTTTAAAACTTCGAACCAAAAGATGTCGAAAGCGTCGAAACGCAACCAAAACTCGAACATATATTGTTTGTACTCACCAAGTACGAACAAAACAAGCTCTTACTTATTTTCGGTCGCCACTATATCTTGGAGATATAGTGGCGAACTTTGAGCACATGAAAACAAAGTGCTCAAAATGTCGAAACCAAAATTGACGCCAAAAATCACCAATGGCTCATATGGACTCCAATCAAAGTGACAATGAAAGTAGAGACTCGTTGCTACGACACCAGAAAGAAATTACGGAAAAACTCGACAATGACGTGACACACAAACTCGACAAAGTGGCATCATGAACACAACACAAATGCACTATTTATGCATGAAAGTGGGTCCCACCATGGAGTGTGGTGACCCACCACGACCATATCTTGACGTTGCAAAGGGAAGGGAAGGCAAACCAAAATGATTACCAATGTTGGGTTCACCCTGGAATCAATGAAATCAACTTGAGCTTGAGATTAACCATGGTCTCTTCACCACAACCAAAACACAATTCAATCTTAATAATTAAGGCATATCTCCAGACTGGCTTGCAACTCACACAAACAAATAACATACCATTGTAGAGGAGAGTCATGCCATTCCATTGCATCTCTCCTCAAGAGAAATGGATGGAAAATCTCAATTTACGGTTAGGTTGAAGTCACTACATGAAATGCATAAGATATGCATGCCATGCCTAATCTAACAATGGGGGGTAAAAGAAAAAGGCACCGTAAGGTGCCGGCAACGATGCCTAAGCTATCCCTATACTTTAAATGGCTGGGCATCATGACGTTAGGGGGTTTTTGAAAATAGTGGCACCGGAACCTGAACTTTTAATTCCCTACCATAAACTAAGTCTTGACTATTACAACCGTGCAGTCAGAATTAATTCAGGTCAACAGGATGGACTTTCCGTAAAGGCCAGTTCATGGTCTCGCGATTTGGGTCGCCAGATCCCAACTGGCAGTTCGCCCGCGAATTGGCGCGACGCCGGTTCACCACCAGGCCGCTGCCAATATCTAACTTCTGTACCTATGCGAATTTAAGGCAAATTCGCATAGGTATCAACAGGGCAATTGATTCCCTAATGACTAATACAAAAGCGGCGGAAAAAAACGCCGAGTTCCCTGATATCCCTACTGCAGGCTCAAGTCAAAAGACCAATGAGAGGAAAGGTTAAGGGGGGATGAAGGCTAACAATATCCCCTATCAAATCCCATAGTGTGGGGTTTTAATAGGCTACACAAAGGGATGACCGGGGTCAGCACAAGGAGGAGTATGTGTCCCCATAACCGGGCATCAGGCCCCACAGGGGGGGCCGAGGGGCGCAGGGCATGACGGAAACCAAACACCAGGTCCGCAACCACTCGGCTCGCCACTTCCGGCCTTACGCCGTACTCCTGGTTTGCTGGCCCAGTTGGCTCAGTGCCCAGTGCGGCTACTTTGAGCTGATCGCGTTCGGGGTGGATCCATTGGCATTCCACATGGTGCTCTGGTGACGAAAGCCACGAGAGCTGGTCGTCCTGGTACAGGGTCATGGAGGCCTGGGCCGGGAGGACGCCGGAGTCCGTCTCCATCATGAAGTCGTACCCAACGATCATGTCCCAGTCCATCTCGGCCTCGTAGAAGCGACCGTGCAGGAGGATTTCCTTGCCGAGGTCTGGGCGGCTCAGCTCACGGTGGTTCACGAACTGCAGCCCAATGGCCGCTTCCTTCGTGCCTCCCACCATGTACTGGCCGTTCGCCACCTTCAGCCTGACAGGTTTCCGACTGTCGGTCAAACACTCTGGTGGGAGTAGGCCAGCCTTGACCAAGCTGACCTGCGCTCCCGTGTCGACCAACACGTCGAAGACCTTTTCCACTTCCCCGCATAAGGCACGGACCTTAAGATGCAACTGCCGCTCACGCCCAACTCGGCGCACGGCGTGCAAACTCAGGATCTCCGGCCGTTCCAGAAGCTCCACAAGCGACTGGTGCAGGTCGTGGACAATGGGCTCAGGCTGCCCATCTGCAGCATCCAGCTGCGGTCCGGGTGATCCTTCGATACTCTCGGATAGATCTTGTAGTACATCAAACACGTTCTTGGTCGCGAAGGACGGACGGGTGCAAGGGTTCGTGCCTTCACTTGCCCTCACCCCGCCTCCGCGACTGGGTGCCGGACCGGTCCTTCCGCCCGCGGCAGTCCCTTTGTGCTTATCGACTCCCGACTGGGATGGTTCGGCGCTTCCCACGTCACCATCCTGCGACCGCCCTAGCTGGGGCCCTTGGCTGCAGGGGCTCCGCTAGGGGGCGTCGGTTGTGGAAGTAGGGGTGTTCTCCTCCGCATCAACCTCGTTGACGCCCTTCTTCCTTTCCCTACGAGTAGGCTTCTTGTCCTTGTCCTTGTTCTGGTCGTTCTGGTTGTTCCCCTTGTTCTTGTTGTCCGACCTGGGGACCCAGTTCCTCTTGATCTCCTGGATCTCCTTGGCCAACTCGGTCCCCTGCGACACCAGCTTGGAGAGCTCGTCCTTGTCCACCTCCACTTTGGCCTCCCGGAAACCCGCAGGTGCGCGCCTCTTCGACCCGTGCACCTTCTTGTAGGCCTCCGTGTCGGCCTTGTGGGTGGGGCATGTTCGGTGGTCATGGTTGAAGCCTTTGTTCCTCCCATAACACACGAAACAGCCCTGCGGGTGAGCTTGTATGAACTCCCCAAAGGACAGCGGAGGGTCGCCAATGCGGCGAGGGTCCCTCTTCTCCTTCTTCTTCCAACCCGGCTGCAGGGGCTTCCAGCTTCCCCGGTTGTTCCCCGCGCTCAGGTTGTTGGCCACGAAGGCGCAAACGGCCACCTCGGCGGGCTCATCGTCGTCGTCATCGTCGACGAGAGTCTCATCGCCGTCGGCTCCCGCTGGGTCCATGGCAGCTTCCCTGCCAGGTCCCTCGCCAACGTAGTTGACGTCGCGGTCGCCGTGCCTCAACCCGCGGGTGTGGTGGAGGTTCCGGTACTCCTTGAGCACCTCCTCTCCAACCCACTCCAGGATCTCGTCGCAGCTCATCCGCGCCGGGATGGCCTGCAAACGGATGGTCTGGCCGCTCAACTCACACTCGTCAAGGCGCCACATCGCGGTCTTCTCGCGATCGCCCGAGACGGTGATGAGGAGAGCGTTCCGCAGGGAGTGCCGTTTGGCATCCCGGGCCACGTTCTTCCTCGTCCAAGCCACCACGTTCGTATGATACTCTTTGGGGAGCATTATCCTGACCGTGTGGTTGGACTTGGCCCGCTTGGCTTCCTCCTTGGTGACCTTCTTGATCCATGCTTCCGGCAGCATGGAGAGCAGGCGGGCCTGCTCGTCACCCTCGTTCCAATCCTCCACGTTGCGGCGGAAGAGGGTGTAATGCCCTCGGAAGTCTCGCCAGTCCCGTAGACGAATCTCCCGTCCATCATGCTGAAGCTTGATGGACTTCCACCGCTTGGCAGCCACCTGCGGAGCGTCCACCCGCTCCTGCTCGTTGAGCCACTTCTTGGCTTCTTGGTCTTGATTTTCCCCTCCTTGGTCGCCACGAAGTATAGCTCTCCGAGCACTTCCGGCAGGCGGTACCTGAACCGTCTGAAGACATACTTCTCCGCATCAGCGGGATGCATGTCCTCAGTAACGGTTACCCCCCAATCGTCCAGCTTCTCCAAGAAGCGGTCGAGGTTCAGGGGGTTGCCGTCGTACATGGGGGGCTTGATGTCCTTCAAGTCTTCCCACAGGGCGGCATCCGCGGCCTTAGAGACCATGAACGCCGGCCGCGAGGTCGACCGAGGATCCCATCGGCCTCTCCCACAGACTCCCACGGCTGCCACGTCCATCTCCTCCATGGAATCCCTGTGGCTACGCTGCGGTTCCTCCATGTACGCTGAACCCAGATGTTCACGCCGTACTCCTTCCATGTACGCCTCCTCATCACGGCGCCGGCGGCTGCGTTCAGCGGCCTCCCGTCGTACACCACGCGGCGGGCTGATGTCGAACTCCTCCAGGTCCAGGTCCAGGTCCTCATCTTCGCCCACATCCCACTCCACGTCTCCTCTGGGGACCTCATCCCTGAGTCCACCATAACGTCCACCAGCCATTGGGATTGGCTCCGGGGCTGGTGCGGGGCGCCGGGGGCGTACCGGTGTCCGCGGTGGAGCACGGCGGTTGCGGTACTCCGCGCTGAGCCACTCATCACGCCAATCCTCACTGCCACTGCCGGGCGGCACGCGCTCGTTGCTACGGCCCGCGCTGTGGTGAGAGGGGGCGGTGAGAGAGGGGGCACTGGCGCTGGGGCGACTCCTGGGGGCTCCGCCGGCGGCGTGGGGTGTGCCTGGACCCGGTCCGGGTCCCCAGTTGTCGCCCGACGAGCCAGACTCCAGGGGTGGGTGGTCGCTGCCAACGCTCCCACGGGCCTCCAGCGCGTCCAGCCTCTGCTGCAGGCCGCTGATGACCTTGTTCAGCGACCTGGTCTCGCCCCTGGCGATGTCCAGCTCTCTCTGCGCGCGCGCGGCGACCCTGGCGATGCGAGTCATCTCGCCCTTGCCCGTGTCTACCTCGCGCTCGAGGAAATGGACCCTCCTGCGGAGGTAGACAATCCACCGCCAGGTGGTATCCGGGTCGCCGTTCCCTGGCTGGTCGTCGGGGTCCCCAGGGGGTCCTCCAGGAGGGCCTCCGCCGGGTCCGCCCGGTCCAGGGGGTCCTCCCCCGCCCGGTGGTCCGCCTCCAGGGGTTCCACTTGGTGGGCGTCCTCCAGGGGGTCCTATTGGTCTTCCGCCAGGGGGTCCCGGTGGGTCTCCGCCGGGTTGCCTCGGTGGGTCCGAGGATGGGCGCTTCTTCGTGATGCCGAAGTCCATGTCGTCATCCTCGTCCACGTTGCCCCAGCTGGGCGTCTCGGTCTCGGAAGAATCCGAGCTCCGGTAGGGAGGAGGGAGATCCTCATCCTCACTGTAAGTGCGGCTAACCCCCATCTGCTCAGATTTTCACAGATCTGCCCCAGATTGACTACATTTTGGTCATTTTCTCTGCTTCGGCGGAATCGCCGCCTCGCAGCTCAGTCTCAGGATCAGACCTATATATTTCTGATGTGCCGGATCTGATTCCGCGGTCCATTCATCGTAAATCCGTCGCGTTCCGATCATTTACCTGGAATCGCCAATTGCCGCTGATGCGCGCCCGAAGCCAAATCAGCCAAATATTTTTTCACAATCGGATTTATATAAATCTTTTCAGACAGATATGGACACTCAAATGTACTTAGGATAATCCGCATCAATTTTCTTCATAGACTGGGATTTTCTGCCGGATAACAATCAGCATGGATCTTGCTTCCGTTGTTGCTGCTCTCGCCTCCGTTGGTGTCCGTGTATCCGGTTCTGCCCCCAATAGCAGCGTTCAGGTCGACTCCTCGCGTGCCTGCCCCACTGGTCTTGCCGGCCCCGAGCCCTCCGGCACCATCAACGACCCAGGGCAGCACTTTCATGGTAGCAGAGGCTACCTGATTGTTGCTTCACAACCCTTCAGTTCACAGCCCGTTCCCCAGTACGGCCCCGTAGACCCCGCCGCTTCTTGAGAAGTAACAATTACGCTGCCAGGTGCTGCGCGAACGAGGCCTTGAGAGGAATGCCTTGCGCAAGCCCAAGCTGCCCAAGAAGGGCACACATCAGCAGCTGTGGAGACCCAGATTACCATAATCCCAGTCGAAACTGGCCATCGAGCAGCTGGAATCAGCCGGCCTACGACGATGGCAACGCTCCGGTAGACCTTACGGAGCTGGCAGGTACCAACATTCCTTACCAATGTCCAACATTTGAGACCACGGACGCCGATCTTGACGACATTGAGATGGGTGGTCCAGGTGAGGTACCTAGCTATAATCGACCAGCCTCTTGGGCACAATGGGGCGACCATTTGTCCCCAGAAGTGACCCGTCACCTTGAGGCCCTTGAGGCCCTTTGTCTCTTAGCCTCGTCTAAGCTGATCGAACAAGAAAGAATCGCCTCTGATTTTTTAACGGAATATTTTTTCCTCCTTCAGGACGAAATTAATACCAGGATGTGGTGGCGTTCTCAAGAAGATGACACTTTTGCCATTTTTTTGCAGATCTGGGAGGCAAGCCCTTTCCCGAAGGAGAAGGGCACGGCACCTGTTCCCGGGCCCTCCGCCCCTCATCCCCCTGTTTCCATCCGCGACGATCTAGCCGCCGCGGTTGAGGAGGGAATTTTAGAGGCGGCCAGGCAGGCAAGCCTGGAAATCAGGGCTGAAGGAGCTCCCCAAGTGGACTCCTGGCTGCGGACCACCGAGATCAGCGGTCCGACAGCCTGCTCAGGCCCTTCAGGACACGGTATGTACTGTCCTGCCGACTGCTCCTGCAGATTCCAGCGAGATGCTGAGCTCCAAACGCTCAAAGATCAAATGCACCTCATCATTGAAACGCTGGGAATAAAAAATCTTTTCAAGACGCACATGCGGTCTGAGGGCGCCTCATCGGTGGAACAAGCAACAGAGCCGTCGGAGGAGGCGACAGAAATTTTTTCAATTGCTCCTTCGGTGGACTCCAGGACCACTGATGCAAGGATCAGCAGGACCAAGCTAAAGGAAAGGGTTAAAATCTCTCGTTCTGAGAGTAGGACGGCGAAGGCTAGGACTGAGGCTCAGAATGCCAAGCGAACTGCCTCCCGTACTGCCCCTCCTGCTGCTGATTCCAATACCTTAGCCCAGCTGTTGCTCGCCCAGACCCTCGCCGGAGCTGGTGTGGCGAATGATGCCGCCAAGGTGTCTGCCATTACGGCCGGTGTTGGGCTGGATTCGCTTCTTAATCCTACTTCATTGCGACTTCGTCAGGTTGCCAAGCAACCGAAGTATAATGGGAACCCCCGACGTTGGCCTCAGTTCCAACGGGAATTTAAACTGTGGGTTGAGACTCAAAAACTCCAAGATGATCAGTTCCTGATGGCCCTCTTGGACTGCCTTGAGGGAGCGCCGGCCAACACTTGGCTCAGGACTTGGAGTGATCGCGAGGATACAAGTTCCCCCCTTACCTTTGATGAGGTGTGGGAACAGTTGGAGGTACGTGGATCCCGGCTGCCAGAGGACCATTACCACCAAATGTTGAAGAATTTTCCTTCATTCTCGCGATTAATCTTGCACGAAGTGCAAGACAAGAAACAGCGCTTCTGGAATTTAGTGGAAGAAGCTGAACATTCAGGCGAAAAATTTTCTAGTGCCGAGCTGAAAAATCTGATTTTTGACAAGATCCCCTCAGAAACTGCCGCCACCCTTCGGAACAGACAGTCCGAAGAAAAGGTCAAGACCTGGTGGGCGGAGGTGGAAGGCTTCGATGCCTCTGCCAATAGGTTTTCCGTCAGGGAGGCACTTCAAAAGTGCTCCCCCACGTCCTTCTCCAAGGTGAAATTCACTGAGGAGACGTGGAAAATCAAGTTTAATGAACACGAGGATCGGGACTTGTTTGTCCAAGTCCTCAACAGGGGAGTAAGTTTCCATGGCCATCGCCTGAAGGCCAAAAACTGGGTGTTTTCGTTCACCCCGAAGGAACTCTGGGAAGAGGTTGAGCGGCTCGCAGACGCCGCCAATCAGAATTTCCATGAGGGTCTTGGGGGAAACAAGAATACCCAGCAAAACACCCAAAATGGGGCCCAAAAGGGCAACAAAAAGGTGAATGACACCCGGAATGTTCAGCAGCACTGTAGCATCTGCCTTCTTTTAGGTTCTACGAACCGAGCTAAGACACATTCTACTGATAATCACCGATGGTCTCCTTACGATCACAAGGTGATTGGTGAAAATATCAGTAATCCGCAGAATTCAGACAGGAATGACAGACAGGTGCATGGTGGAAAGGCTGGAAAAGGGAATCCGATCCCCTCCGGTGGAAACAAAAATCCTGGAGGCCCTGGCGGGTCCCAAGGCACAGGAAATCGGACTCCATCCGGCTCCGGTGGGCAGCCGAACGGCCAGAAAAATCCCAATAGCAACGCCGGAGGCGGAAATCGAAATCCAGGCCAAACCCGTCAATCCGGTACAAACAAGGGAAATGCTCCAGGATTCCAGGGTAAAGGTAAGGGAAATCCTTCCGGGACCCCTTTCTCTGGTAAGGGCAGAGGGCGTGGCGACGGTGGAGGTCCATCATCCAGCGGCCGTGGCCGTGGACGTGGAAAGGGCAACCATCGTGTGGATCAGGTCTCAGGTGCAGATCAGGTGTCCGATGCGGATCGAGATTACGCTGAAAATGCCTTGAATCCAGCAGATGATCCGCTCCAAGATGAGTGGGTCGACGAATCAGGGTGTGTCCACAATGTTAACGCAGCCACTGGAGGTCAGAACGCCTGGGGGAGCCACGAAAATCGCCCCTCCCCAGGCGATTTCAGGCATGATCCCCAGATTCCTTCTCGACCACTACTTGATGTAGGGTCGCTTGTCTCCTCTCCCCTGGATCCGGCAGCGGATCCTTCTGTTGTAGTGGACGAGGTTGGTGTACAGTCCAAGCACAGGGCCCGTCAGTTTGTCACAAAGATGTGGGTCTCTGATCGCAAGGGCAATTTCCACCTCGCCACTTGTTTGTGTGACAATGGATCGGAGGTAAATCTCCAATCCAATTCCTTTGTGCCTGACGACTGCGTGTTTGATTCGCCTCTTCCTGTTACCCTCGAGGGAGTTTCTGGACATTCTCTCGCAGGTGGGCAACGCGGTTGTTATATATCAACTCATTTGGTCGCTCAAGACCTTTGGGAAGAAGGTAATGTGGAGGAAGTTGTCCTTAAGGATGACTACTTCTATCGTGCCGACATAAAGTATGACCTTTACTTGGGCCATCCTTGGCTTCGCAAGAACAGGGTAGCGCCCGTAGGTCATCGGCGTTGTTTTTTGCTGGATTCAGGTCCCTTGGAGCGTCCTGAATTTCGTTTTTTGCACGCAGGGTTTAAAAGTGCAGAAGAATTTTTGAAGCAAAAGGTTACACCAAAATTTGGCGAAGATGTCACCATTGCAGAGGTGAATGGGAGTGCCGATTACTCCCGAGAGTTAGAATGTCTTCGTAGGGACTCCCAGCCACGACGCCCTTCGCGCTGGCACTCTTCATCCTACAGAGTTGTCGACAAATGGCGCGATACAATTTGTGAATATTTTTATGAACACCATTCCTTTTGGTCACAGTATGATGCCTTTGCTAACCGCGAGAACAAGCGCTTTGACAAGCACTTTCGCGACGCTTGGACCCATAAATGGGACAAGAAGTTATGGATTAATCCTCCGTTTCACTTAATCCAGCAGGTCATCCACAAAATCAAGCAAGATAAAACCCAGGCGATTTTAGTTGTGCCCTTGTGGGACGACAAGCCTTGGTTTCAGGAATTGCAAGACATTTGTGTAGATTACATCGAACTTCCCAGGAAGATTAAGCTGTATGCCAGGGACGACACAGGTCCCCTGCCACAGCGGCCCTGGAGTTCGCTTGCATTCCTGGTGGATGGAAAGCTTTCTGACTCTGATTCTGCTGATTCTGGTACTGATTCCTGTGTTGGGTCTGAATCTGAGGTTGAGCGTGGTACTGATGACGAATCTATTTTTTCTGATTTTTGTCCGTCAGATGCCCAAGGTGATCCAACGTCAAATGGATCCGCCTCGTCTCCCTCTTCCCCAATACGATCGACATCGAAAAGAATCTTCAGTGCACAGGCGAAGAAAAATTTTAAATCGCGCCGCAAATTCAGAGTTTTTTATGAAAAACCCCGTGTGGAAGCTTTCATAGATCCTTTCGAGGAGCTGGATCACGAAGAGAATCTCTGGAATGTCGACACTCGACCCACCTATCTTCAAGAGGCAGTTGATACGGACCTTTTTAGGGACATCCGTAAGAAGATTCTTCCTGCCAAGGCCGAAGAAATCGCCAAAGTTTTTTCGACAGTAATTCCTGGCGATCAGGTGGACACTGAGTTGTGTTCCAAGAAAAGAGACAAGATTTTCGAGGAACGGAAGGACACAACCCTTTCGGGTAAGTTGATCAAAGACCCCCCTGTCCGTGGACAGTTTGGTGAAGCCTTCATCGAGCTTCGTGAAGGTTACAAGACGAAGAAACAGCGTCCTTATGAGAACCATGGACACAAACATGAGATACTCAGAAAAATAATCGAGAGAAATCTCAGGGAATTTGGTTGGCTTGAGGGTTGTATGACCAGCGAATGGTGCTGTGCACCCTTCACAGTCCCGAAGCCGCCGCCTGCAGACCAGAACACTATTGATGGTTGGCGAATGGTTGTTGATTTTCGCAACCTCAACGCCGAAACCAAGGCGGATTCGCACCCCCTGCCCCTCATTGAGGAGGAAATCGCCAAGAGGGCAAGAGGTCGTTTGTTTTCTGTGCTGGATCTCCGTCACAGCTTTCACCAAATGCCGTTGAGGAAGGACAGCCGACCTCTCACCTGTATGTGCACGCCATGTGGCCCAGTCCAGTGGACGGTCATGCCCATGGGCCTGAAGAACGCCCCTTCGTTTTTTCAAAGAATGATGGAGGATGTGCTTTTTACAGCTCATCCTGAGCTTCGTGCCTTCGTGAGTGTGTACATAGATGACATAATCATCGCGACAGAGGGGGAGGGACTGACCGAAGCCGAGCTGGTGGCCCTACATGAAAAGCAGCTGAACCAAGTTTTGGACATTCTTGATGCCAATCAGCTGATT
The DNA here is from genome assembly GCA_964036045.1 of Eutreptiella sp. 'Long Island Sound 2002'. Lineage (NCBI taxonomy): Eukaryota > Euglenozoa > Euglenophyceae > Eutreptiales > Eutreptiaceae > Eutreptiella > Eutreptiella sp. 'Long Island Sound 2002'. Next base: position 29,179,366 of record OZ038386.1, on the reverse strand, counting down.
TGTGGGCCAAAGAAGGGAAAATTATTTTTAAAATCAGTCGAATTTTGTGGTTCTCTCCTTGAGAATGGCACCCGACGACCCAGTCCAGGGAAGCTCGTCGCTATTCAGAAGTGGAAGCGCCCTGAGACGATCACGGAATTGAGAGGATTCCTGGGTTGTTGCAATTTTTACCACACTTTTGTGCCGAATTATGCCAAATTTGCTGCCGCCCTCACTGAATTATTGAAGGTAGGGAGAGATGCGGGCAAGGCAGGTTCAAAGGTTCGTGTCAAGTGGACTGACGAGTGCGAGGGGGCCTTCCATCACTTGAAGGCGGCCCTCTGCGAAGTCGCCACGTTGCATGTGCCGAAATTTGACCGACCCTTCTACATAAGAACCGACGCTTCTAGGTACGCGATCGGAGCTGTCATTGAACAGGTTGATGAAGCCACAGGTGATCATTACCCTCTTGCATTTTAGTCTCGGAAGCTAGCCCCACGCCAAATGCAAGCAAGAAACCTACGCCATAATCTGCGCTTTGAAAAAGTACCAATCGTGGGTTGGCACCAATCGAGTCGAGGTCCTGACGGATCATCGATCTCTGGAGTATTGGGCCACCGAACACATTGATACTGTCGCGAGCCCAGCTGGTCGACGGGCCAGATGGCACGAATTTCTCAGTCTGTTTGACCTCCATGTGTCGTATTTGCCTGGAAAACACAACACGGTAGCGGATGCTCTCAGCCGATGGGCTTACCCCGCTTCAGAGGGGCTGCAAAGTACCAACATCCATGGTACGGAGCAGGACCGCCACGTCGTAATCAAGTGGGATCAGGAAGAAAAAAAGCTCATTCGACGTGAATGCATGCAATGCACTGTTAAACAGCACGCATGCCCGTGTCACGACATCACGGCCTTCTCAGATCCGGCGCATGCCCATGGGATCGTCACCAAATCACTGAAAGTCGTGGAAAAAGTCACCGATCCCTCCTCAGGGAGTGTGAAACGGTTTGACTATACCCGACGTGTAAGTGGATTTCGGTTGATTCAGGGCATTAAGCGTCGAGATCCGGCCAAAACTCCACCCCTGCCGAAAGATTCCCTGATCATCCGTGACTGGACGTCCGATTATCTGCATGATTCCATGTTTAAAGAGGTCTTTGAGAATCTCAAATCCAAAGATGCTCACAAGGATGGAATCTATGCTGAGTACTCGTTGGATGGGGGGAAGCTGTGGATGGAGGGTAAATTGTGCGTACCAGACGCCCTGGCCCCCCGAGTGTTAAACTGGTGGCACAAATGGGAGTCCCCCCACGCACATGTCCGTAGATTTTGGTCGATGATTAAACATAGGTTATTTGGCTCAAGGCTATATACTCATTGCATGAAAGTAGCCGCCGGATGTGCCCAATGTGCTGTCGCGACGCCACCCAGCGCGAAGAAGCACGGCCATCTGAGGCCACATCCTATTCCGGAGCGCCTCTTTAACAGAGTCACCAGTGATTTTTTCTATCTTGGTGAACTCGACGACGAAGAGTGCCATTGGACCAACAAAAAGGTCAATGGAGTGCTCCTTATACAATGCCGTCATTCTGGCTACATTCAGGTGTTGCCTTGCAACATCGAGTCAATGACTGGCAAGGCTGCCGCCAAATGGTGCGCGCAGACCTGGATGGGAGGTTGGGACGTCCCATCCGAGGTGGTTACGGACTCAGGCAAAGAGTACACCTCGGAATGGTGGAGAGAATTATGTGCTCGCCTTGGAATCCACCACCTCAGATGTGAAATCTACTCGCATCGAGCGCTGCCTGGCGAAAGATCCGGCCGCTCTATTATAAATATGCTTCGTAAGGAGCTCGCGAGTGAGAAAGATTTCCATTGGCTTGAAGTTCTCTTCGCATTGCTTCGCCGTTACCACAACACGCCTTTGTATCATGGCCTTTCTCCAAATGAAATTGTCTTTGGACGAAAGAAGTGTTGGTGGAACATGCCGTTGAACAATCCTCGCCCTTGTAAAGATGCTTCGTTGTTTTTGGACGAAATCCAACGAGCAGAAAAAACTGTCTCGAAATTAATCGATAAGCATCAAGCTGACTGGCTTTGGGTCCAGAATCAAGGCCGAAAAAACCCCCACAATTTTGAAGTCGATGATCGAGTTTGGCTTCGAAAGTCCGAAACCACCCTGGACGGAGATGATAAGCTTCTTCCCTTGTGGGAGGGGCCATTCGCTGTTACAGCGCGTCTAGGTGAGAACAGGTGGAGGATTCGTGTGGATGTCAGCAGGGAGATTGATGTTTCGGGCGTTCGCCTCAAGAGAGAGATCCCCTCCCCCAAGGATCGGGTTAAACCCCTTTTTTGGACTTCGAAATTTTTGTCCGATCGGGTCATCGAAGGGGGGAAGTACGAACTCAAGAGGATTTTAGAAGCAAGACGTGACGAAAAGGGCGAATGGGAATTTCTATGTGAGTGGAGGGGCTTTGATTCCAGTCACAACAACTGGGAACCAGCCCATTCTTTTGTCCATGGGTACACCAAGGGGTTCATCGACTTCCTCAAGAAGCACCCCGAAATTGGAGTACTCCTGACAGACTGTCTGTCGAAACCAGACAGACAGGTGGAGAGCGACGGAAAAAGACCTGTGGTGAATCGAGATCCAGCCTTTTACGGCCCTCAGCAGCCACATTCCAGGGCTGATCCGTCGATCCCCCCTCCTGCGGTAAGGCCAGCCCAGGAGCCAAATGAGGACCAAGCTTCGAGTTCGGCCGCTGATTTGCAGCGCCCAAGCCGTACGAGGGCCAGACCAGACAGGTTGGTGGTCACATGTATTCGTGCTTGGCCGAATTCAGGGAGATCCGTCGTGACTTGAGTCGCCGACGCCATAATCTGGGTAACAGTCGTCTAGTCCAGGGCGTCATGGCACTCGTCGCTAGGGCTCAAGGGTGTAGGTTCGAAACCCTTGCATGTCCAACTCCTACAAAAGCTCCAGCCTCGCCCCGTCGACCACTTATTCTAATGTGAGTGTTCTGACGACTTGAAAAAACCACATTCTGCTCAATCCACTGTTCATTCTTCCTGATTACATCATGATGTGGAGAACTGCGAATGTTTGATAATTTGACGTCAATCAACTTTCCTTTTGTCTCCGTTCGGCAGACAAGGCGTAGATACGCTGCCGAAAGCCACGGAGTGTGCTGCCGTGTTCAGAAAAAACCAAACTCAGGCTTAATTCAGGCAGATTCGGGGTAATCTTGTCTCTGTTGGTCTGTGCATCTTTGGAATTTGGCTACTCGTGCAGATGGAAGCAAATGTACATAGTAAAAACGCTGGCCAGCGACATTCACCCCTACAGGCACCCCCTGTAGTACTGGCTGCACCAGTTGCGACGCCAGGAACTCAGATCTTACCTTCATTTGCCGTGATGCTGAAGTCAAAGTCCAGATTCAGATCCAGATTCCTTGAATTTAACTTGGATTCCTCAGGTTTGTCCATCATTCTGCCACTGTTACACAAAACCTTGACGTCAATTGTTCAGACAACCTTCACATAGGAGCTCTAGGGACTTCTAACAGCAACCTCTGAAGTCCGTAAGCTTCGTTGTATTTTTGGCGCACGCCAATGTGAGCTCAATCTGACCTGAAACTGTCGAAAATGGTGAATCCAAGTGTCTTGTGGGACTCAATCGAAAGATGGGCCTTGTCCAAGTCGATTGACACTGCCGCCACTGTAAATAAAGGACCATTCGGTGTCTCTCAGTTATATACTGTCAGTAAAGCGCCTTCAGCGAACCTTCGGCGCGTTACATGCCAAGGATCCAGGGCCATCATGTCTCATCATGATGCATCATCACATGATCCACATTTTGATGGAATCTGTTGGATGCTCGCGAACCAACGTGCCGGAAAGCACAATTGAGCTGAATAAACGACAATATATATTAACTCTAGTCTAAACGAAGATGTTAGTAGTTTCAGTTCTAGACATTCCGCTTCATTTCACCTTCATCTTAGGGAATTTGCTGATTTTAGGACAGTTTAGGTTGATTTCCTTGTCGTCTCCTCTCATTCCTCGAAGATCTGTGTACAGATAAGTGAACAGAAAATCATCCCTACCATCTGTGGTTCACTTAGGGCCTGTAGACTACATTTGTATTTGTTTTCTCTCTCTGTGATTGTTTCATCTCCCTCATCTCTGCCCAAATTGATTCTCAATCTTGCTGAATCTTGTGATCATCCACCAGATGCGCCAAATCTGAAGCACATGCTGCCTTTTTCAGAATGAGAAAAGCGGGACTAACACGATGTAGAGTACGTGAAAGACACCGTAGCGTGCCCGCGACAGCTAAACTGTGCCAGAGCGCCGAGATGTCACTCCATTTCTTGATTCCCCCACTTAATCCACGAATAATCTACCTCATTCTCAACCAGTGCATGGTTTGGTATCGATTCTCGATACGTTTACATGCTTTTTAGCCCTTAACCTGATGTTTTACTGCACGGAGGACTGTTCGTCACTCCTCATTCTGACTCATTTCAGGTTCATCCATCCTGATTCAGCGCCAATTCAGCCCAAATCAGGTCAGATCAAGCAGATTTCGCCCCATCGAGGCTACATTTCTATTTTTTTCTGGGACTTACCCGCACTACGTTCTTCGTTGACGTAGCGACACACCCCAGTGTGTTTTTGGAGGGGGAGTGTAAGTGCGGCTAACCCCCATCTGCTCAGATTTTCACAGATCTGCCCCAGATTGACTACATTTTGGTCATTTTCTCTGCTTCGGCGGAATCGCCGCCTCGCAGCTCAGTCTCAGGATCAGACCTATATATTTCTGATGTGCCGGATCTGATTCCGCGGTCCATTCATCGTAAATCCGTCGCGTTCCGATCATTTACCTGGAATCGCCAATTGCCGCTGATGCGCGCCCGAAGCCAAATCAGCCAAATATTTTTTCACAATCGGATTTATATAAATCTTTTCAGACAGATATGGACACTCAGATGTACTTAGGATAATCCGCATCAATTTTCTTCATAGACTGGGATTTTCTGCCGGATAACAATCAGCATGGATCTTGCTTCCGTTGTTGCTGCTCTCGCCTCCGTTGGTGTCCGTGTATCCGGTTCTGCCCCCAACAGCAGCGTTCAGGTCGACTCCTCGCGTGCCTGCCCCACTGGTCTTGCCGGCCCCGAGCCCTCCGGCACCATCAACGACCCAGGGCAGCACTTTCACTCACCTTCCGGCTCCATGGGGACATCTCCGCCTCCTCTGCCCGTCCAAGCCACCACTTGGCGATGTCGGCGGCCTCGTTCATCCCCGTCGCTGGGGGTGAAGAAGGGGTCACTGTCGTGGGGGTGTCCACCCGCTGGCCTCCGCGGCCTCTCGGGGGTCTTCCCCTTGCCCTTCTTCCGTCGATGGGCAGTGGGGCCACTGCTCCCACTGCTGCCCGTGTCCGCCTCATCCAGCGTCATCCTGGAGGAGGCGTCCCCTTCGAAAAGCTTTCGAAGGGTCTCCACTCGTGATCCTCCCGGGGAAGTCTCGCGGCGGAGTTTGGCCTCTGCCTCCTCCATTGCGGCGGCGGTGGCTGCGGCAGCTCGCCTTTCGGCCTCCTCCCGGGCACCAGCCGCCTCGGCCTCCCGGGTCTGCTGCAGCCGCGCCTTCGCCGCTTCCAACGCCGCCAACCCCGCCTCCGTCCTGGCCCTCTCCTCAGCGACCTTCCGTCGCGCGGCCTCGATGGCGTCCTTCTTGGCGGCGTCCGCCTGGGCCTTAGCCGTTGCCTCGGCGTGGGCCCTTTCCTCCGCCTCCTTCTTTGCCCTCTCTTTGGCAAGCGCCTCTTCCAGCGCCTTCACCTCGGCCTCCTTGCAGGCAATGGCCTCCTGCGTCAGGCGGGCTTCCTCGTCGGCTGCCGCCACCTCACCGTTGACCTGGGCAGTCGCTGCCCCATGGGCGGCTACCGCCGTGAGTCCAGCCGCAATGGCCGCCACGGTCGAGGCGTGGATGGCCATGCCATGCGCCCGCTCTGCAGCCTCCTGCTGGGCGATGCCGGAGGCGCCCTCCATGGCAGCGTCCTGCTGCAAGGCCCGTTGCCGGGCAACCCGAAGGTTGCAGGGCACCCCACAGGCGCGCTCACAGGCGCGCACCACGTCCCCTTGGACGGGAGCGACGCGGCTGCTGGAGCTGGCCTGGTCGGTCGGCATCCTCCCGCGGTGGGCCGACTCCACGTCGCTGCTGGGGCCTGACTTCTTCAGGAGCAGCGCACGGGGCTTGGCCTTGGTCTGCTTGGCGACTTGAAAGTAGTCGCCAAGGGTGGTGTGGCCGGGGTGGTGACCGCCACCGGTCCGTTGGGGGCTGGGGGCTGGGGCTCCGCCCCTGGCGCCTTGGGCGGCTTCGGCGGCCAGGGACTCCTGGTACTCCCGCCACTTCCGGTCCCGCTTCCTGTCCCCGGCGGACCGCTTCTCCTTCCCCGGAGACGCGCTGCTGCTGCCCTGCAGCCTGCGCTCGCTCCCCGGTTCCGGGAAGTTCTTCTCGATCATGTCCCACACGGAGACGTTGATCGAGGCGCCCGACGGGTACTCGTTGGGCTTCTCGTCCTCCACAATCCCGTTGGGGCGCAGCCCTTCGCCGGGCCTGTCCGGCCGGGTCCAGGTCCTCCAGCGCCTCTGCTGGAAGCGGAAGGCAAACCCTTCCACCCGCAGCCAGTCCTCCACGGCCTGCAGGCGGTCGGGGCTCATGTCCGTGCGCAGCTCGAAGCTCCCGGGCATGCCGCCTTCGCACTGGGGGTGGCTGTGGCGGTAGTGCTGGTCCCAAACCAACCCACGCAGTAGGCGCACTGCATGGGGGTGGGGCTGCGGCCACGTCTTACCCGCTTCTTGCCAGTTTACCATGGCAGCGGGGGCGTAGTTGGTCTTGAGGTCCTTGGTGTGCACTCGTTCCGCTCAACGAACTGGTCCTGGTGGTGTTTGTTGAGGCGGGTGCTGCAGCATTGGACTGGGTGTGCGGCTGGTGCTGGTCAGCCGGTGGTTGTGGAGGTGGTTGCTGCAGCTGGGTGTGCGGCCTTGCTGGTCGGCCGATGGGACTCGCTGATGCAGGAGTCCTGGTCTGTGCACCTCCTTCACCGTCGCGGCGCGGTCAGGGCGATGCTCTGGACGGCGCTGCGGGCTCCGTGACGAGCTCCGCGCTGTCGCTGGGCGGCGCTGCGAGCCGCTGCGCTGCGCTGCGAGCTGCGAGCTGCGAGCTGCGAGCTGCTGCGCCGCGCTGCTCGGGGTTGGTGGCCCCGAGTGGCACGCGAGGGATGGGTAACCCCGCGGCGGTGAAACACTTTTGACGCGTTCCCGTGGGGGGCCTGGCCACGGGACGCTGCGGTGACACGCACAAGCAAGCAGGCAGGCAAGCACTGCGCTCACAGGGGCATCAATACGCTCGTGTCATGTGACAAAGCGTTTCAGGATCCTTGCCACTCTGCAACAAGGGAACAAAAGTATGTACAGCAACACATCAGGATATGTACACATGGGGTTAAGACTGGACTGGGGTAAGGGCATCATGGGACAATAGACACTCAGTCCCAACTCATATCCCAATCCCAGGTCCGACCCTCTCAGTGGCTGGTGGGGGCGGGGCCTCAAACACAACCCATGCCCTGCTCAGTCCGGACCCTGAAACCCTGCCAATAGGGGAGGTGTTCCGCCCAGCCACAGGCGAGTTCCTGGGAACCACAGAGGTTCAAGGCCAACCGACAGTCGCTCCCTATGCTCCCTTAACGGCAGGTCCCAACTCCTCTCTGAGCCAGAGATATGGCTCCGCCATTATCCCCTAGGAGTTGGTAGCTGAAAATGGGCTGTTTCAGCCCAAACTGATATTAGCTCAAAAATCCCCAAAATTGACCCCTCGTCTGGACACGCCAGAGGTAGGGACGAGGCAAGTGACCCTATGCCCTTCGAGTATGAACTCCTTGGAGCCCTCACCCAACCTGGTTCCCTCTGAGGTCCCGGCATCAGGGCACCACGGGTTCGTCAAGTGGGGTCATGATGCCAAAATCACTAAAGTTGGCACCATCCTCACGCGTGGCTCGCCCGGCCAGGGCAAGGCCAATGGCTCACAGGATAGGAGGCAGGACCTGGAACTCATATCTGAGTGTACAACTTGAAATTAGGTCCGGGCTCCTCATGGGCAAAGAGATATGGGGCCGCCAATCGACCACACGGGGGGGTGAAATTGGGGTCCCAGGAGGGGGTCATTTTGGCTGCTCGAAATGAGCCAAAATTCGGGGGTGCTCCCAATAGTATATCTCCACGCCGGCTTGGAAATTCAATCCGCCATCCCATACGCGATCAACCAGGAGTCCAACAAAGACTCCCATGCTTTTGGCTCCCAAAGATCTCCATGCCACTTGGCGTGGTGACAATCCCAATTGGGTCCACAAATGCCAAAATGGCAAAATTGACCACACTCACTTTGGGCTAGCACCTTAACGAAGGTTGCTCCGCTTCGCCCACGTGGTATGTGAACCATGGGGACCAATATGCATAACACCCATGTCATCTATGGTCCATTGGGCCATGCGTCCGGCGTGCACGGGTGGGCTGAACATAGTGCACGGCGGGCAGAAAATATGGAAAACTGCTCAAAATGGCCGAAAATGCGCACACTCATGGTTGGGGCAAATGAGGCACGAGCCCGACTTGGACCAGAGTGTGCCATAGGATTGGTATCAAGTCATATGTGTCCAACATATCTTTTGGGCGTCGCCCAACTCCTCCGGTTTTGGGAATGGCAGGGTCGCCAAGTGAGCCCATGATTTGGGATAGTCCCAAATCGCCAACATGGCGGCCACGGTATGCCAAGCCCAAGAGGAGTTATTCGCTGGGTCCAAGATATGTTGGGCACCGAAGTATGTACCCTCATAACATACTTGGGTCATGATGTCAATTGAGCGCAACGTTGAGATATACGGTTGCCACTTGGCATCATGACGGGCAAAAAACAGCAATATTGGCGAAGAAACACCCAAAAGTGCCTTGAAAGGCGCAAAAATATATTATAATATCTTCGGCTTGGATTGAGTAATCGACCAATCCTTCTAAACGCAAGGACTTGACACCAATGACCTACGATTCCACGTATGTGCTCCACTTGGAGCGCTTTGAAAGGTCACGAGCGCTACTTCCCAAGTGGGCACATGAAAATATGGAAAATTGCAAAACACACACCTTGCTCCCAACGCATCGCTTTGGGATTGCTACACAAGCTTCCCTCCACGAAGATTAGGCTTGCAATTGATCGTGGGGAGTATAAGAAAGGGGCTTGCGCAATATGAGGTCCATTGGCAGGTTTGGCTTGGAGCGATGGACCCGCCAAATGGGCACGCAACACAACACATGGCACATACCACATATTGCCCAAAAAGGTAGCTCCCCCCACGATATGTCATGCCCCTCCAAGGCCATAACTTTGTGTCAATCGCTCATAGGAACTCAAGGAGAGTTCCTATGCAACACCAACACTCGCGCGCTACACTCGAAAGTTATCTTAACGCACGCAATATCATGGCCAAAGAGTTATAACGCAAACTCTACCCTCTTGACCATGATCCATTACGCTAGCGCGCACGTGTGGAGACGCAAGGCATATAAAGCTTTCTAAATTACGTCGGGAGTATTGTGAATACATCCCACGTTTCCTTAGTGTCATCCCTCGCAAGCAACACGAGATATGACCCTCACAAGTGGCCTCACGAATCAACTTTGTTTTGCCCATATCTCTAAGACAAATGGAGGGCAAGACAAAAGGAAAGTTGATTCGTGCATAGGGAACCACGTAGGTCCACTGGAAAGAGGTCAAATCAAGTGCGGGGATGTCGAAGTCGAAAATCCGATTTCGACATCCTGAAAAATTCGGATTAAGGTTGCGAGTGTAAGATGTGAAAATTGCGGATGCATCAATGCAATTCCTGAAGACTTTAGAGTCTTCGTCACGATTTGCGCTAAAATATCTGTATATAACAGTTCAACTGGCGGTTACGCTAAAGTCGCGAGCTAACCGCCAGCTGTCAAAACAGTGAACATCAGAACGGAAGCGTAAAAATTGACGGAAACAATATGAAAAAAAAAACCCTGTTGATTCCTGATGTTCTGATGTATAAATCTCCGCTGGTGGTGCATCGGTTGCCGATGCGGGGCTTTACGGCACGGAACACACTCCCGCCGGGCTCGGACCGGGCGTCAACGGGCGTCTTCCCTTCCGTACATGAGGTTGGTGGACCGGAGACCGGCTGTATGCCCTACCCTAGCCATGGGGTTCTGGGTACCGCTTCACTACGCGCCAAGGTGCAGGAGTCACAATGCAGGCACACACTCGCAGCAGCAACGCATCGTAAGATTTGTTGTCCAACATGGTCGCTGCTTCACGTGGTTGGGCTTCAGTCCACTGTAGCCAAGTTCCGCCGTCCCCGCTAATGTTGAGGCATCTCTTGGCAGGTGGTGTAGAAGGTAGGGTACCTCTGCCACGCTTTTTGTTTGACTCGCAAGTAGCCTTTTGGTGCATAGTGCGAAGATGTTTTGTGATTTCACTGTCATCAGAAAGTTTTATAGTGATTTCAACACTGTGTGTTTGTTGTGCCTCTCCTGCTGCATGCCGCTGTTGTAGGGTTCCTGCTGCTTGTTTTTGATGAGGAAAATGTTTTATTGTTGAAACACAACCAATCCAGGATAACCCAAGCCAGAGATAAGCAAGTAGAAGAAGGTCAGGATCAAAGCATGAAGGGCTGCAGTCACAAAGAGTTAGATAAAAACAACTATCAACAATAGACCACAGCAATTAGCATACATTGCAACTCAGGATGAAATATTTTACATGTTTGGGAAAAACTGATTGGAAAACTGCCCCAAGGGCTCACTATCATCCACAGTGCCATCTTGGCATGTGCACTCTTTGTTTTTGGGTCCCATAGGTGCTGAGGTGGCATGGCGTGTGGCGATGAGGTCACTGCCATGTCACATGGCATATTCCTACTTAGCTTGGCTGACTGGGTATGAAACCCAGGACCTCTCAAAAAGAGGTGCCCCAGCCCCCTAGGGTGCATACCACTAGGATAGCTAAGAATTCATGAGAAAACATAGATAAATTCATAAACTCTGCCTTCAGTATATCAGTGCCTCAGCAACCCAGGAAACGATGTTTTAGTGCCTATAGCTTGGGGATAAAGGGGTCCACACCACATCCTGATTTAGTGTTTGGTTCCATAGGTCAAAATGTATTATCACCCATTTTGGTTGGGCCAATACTAAGATAAAAATGCCTGAGTGCTTAGAGCACCTCTAATACAACTAAAGTATACCCTAAAGCATTGGAAAAGCACTTTTTCTTACTCCCCCCTTGTGCTGTGGTGGCCACCACTGTCGCATTTTCAGGAAAAAGGGATTTTTTCTTGGCTTTTCCTTGGTTTCCACACCTACTTTAAAATACCCATAGCTTTCCTAACACTGGAAAAGAGCGCTTTACTATGGCCAGCGACTCTTGCTGCATTGTTGGTGACAATCTCCAACAGAAAACTCAGCGCTCTTGGCGCTGCCGGGGTTCCTGTGGCTTGGTGGGGTTAGAGTAGGGCATGCCAAGACCATATGCATGTGCATCCCTCCCTCCAAGCTGCAGCGTAACACAACCCAACGCCAGACTCGCATAGGATGCTCGACCCAAGTCTCAAGGAACCTGATGGAGACACCTGTCCTGGTACTGGGGCGAGGGTGCGTTGATTTGATTAGAATCGCCCCTTGGAGGGGTCTTGATTCTGGTTCAGTCTCCTGCTGCTGCTTTTCGGCCAGAACAGCGGCCTACTCAACGAGGCTTTGCGAGGAGGTCTGTACAACAGAGGAATGGGAGAATGAGGGACGAATCCACGCAAGCGCGAAGCGACAACAGCTAAATCCGTCAAATGACGGCCTAGAATTTTTCTGAAGGCACACACCTGGACAGAATCCAATTGTGCATCAGATCCACATTTTTATAAAATTTGTAGTCATCTCTTGATTTCTTAAATCAAGAAATTCTTACGCAGAAAAAGGCGGCGCGCAGGAGCGGCTCCTAGCGAAGCGCCGGAAAATAAAGAAATAATGAGATTATAAACGTATGTCTCACGTAAACAGGAAAATGACGAGACACACATAAATAGATGTGATTAAAGATTCCACCCACATTGCCAGAATCAACCAAAAATCAAGAATTCGAAGAATAAGAATATGACTTCAAGGAATCAGGTATAAACTGCATGTGTGCTCGTTGTGTTTGCCCGACGCACAGTGCTCGCCATGTGTCGTCGTTTTCAAGCCTGGTAGCACGATGGAACACAATAGAGGGATAGATTAGAAAGTTTGCAGATGATTAGAGGTAAGATCAGTGTGCTTAGACATACACACAAGTGCATAGCGACGTTTTTCGCTTGTGTCACGCTTTTCTCCTCACCTTGCTTTACTCTCCAGCGGTAGGTAAGGTAGGTAAGCCCAGGTGGGGCCACCCCCTGGTGGAGTTCGTGATGGTGTGTAAGATTAGGAAGTTTGTCTAAGGCAGAGCGTCCACTCGTGCATGCTCGTGCATTCACACACGCATTAAAGGGTAGGCCACGCGAAATGCGCGCGGTAAACCTTGTTTAGGTTACCCAGGGGCTCCTCGGTACGTTCTTTAAGAGAACCTGAGGAGTCTCTTAACGCTTGCTTGCTTGACAGGGGTGTTGGAGGACAGCGTATTATAGGTCACACGGAGAAGCGTATAATACGTGGAGTGTGGCTTGGTTCCTCAGCCGCAAACATCCCTTCATTGGCCTTTGATTTACACGTGGGCAGGTAGGGTGGCTGGTGCAGCAGCGTTCGTTTTTTTTTCTTGCCCTGCTAAACAAGGGCGCTGATCCCACAATCAATTAACTGCGCGGACACTTTCTGAGTGTCTATTTTTTTTCGATTTCAGCGATTTTCTAATGCAGGGACCTCGGCAAGTCCAGAAAAACTGCAGCCGCTGATCCCAATTCGCCAGCTGCCTGAACGAAACTTCCAGCCTCAGTACTTACCAGTGCAGAATATCGCAAGCGGCAAATGGTGCTGCTACACGAAGCCGCAGCTGCGCAACTGTCTGTGGCCTGTCAAACGCTACTGCAAGCAATACAGCAACTGCAACTGTATCTCAAGCAAGAACAAACCACAGCAACGCTTTTGAAGAACTTATCGCGTTTTCCCAGAGTGCCTGTACAACGTCTCCAACGACTGTCAGTGTCTACTATAACTGCCTCGCACTGTCACACCGCTGCTGTAGCCTCTTCAGTCAAGAATGAGTCTCCAGATGACCGCTCCCAGGACAACGACAAGAGCTTGGCGGCAAATGTTACAGAAACGCCGTCAACACAAAAGGAGCACCCTGACACTAAACAAGCAGTGCCGAGTACAAGGACGCGCAAATCATTTTCCACTTCGTCGCCACGGTTTACTTCCTGTCCTTCACTCAGTATCAAAGCAAATCACGACAAGGAGTCCAACACTTTCGCGCCGGTGAGCACAAGGAAGCAACAAAATACTCGAATCACGGAATCCACCTTCGCAACAGCAAACCCGTTTTCTGTGCTGAACACTCAAAGCGCCAAACGGTTGACATCGTCGGCATGGGACACACGGACAGCAAACAAGACAATTCGGAGTGGTAAACATCGTACCGCAGCGAAAGAAGGAGAAGCTACGACCACACAAGTGGGTACACACTGCGTTCAAAGAATACAGCGAGTCCAACGCAGTAACAAGTACGCTCGGAAGTTCGGTGCTAAGAAAGGAGCTCCAAATTGCAGGACGCGCGCCGAAATTGGTCCGACAATTCATCAACACAGCCTAGCAGGCCCTCCCTTGAACGTCTGGGACGCTAGCGCAGCCATTTTGAGCGCGCCTCAACTCGCCACACCGACTAACAACAAGTCGCGGCCAGCACTCAATACTCAGAAACAGCCCGAGGCCTCTCACTCGACGGCAACCACAAAACCACACGAAGGAGACACCAAAGTATCCGATCTCGGTGACGAACGCACATCAGTGAGTTGGTTTAAGGACGACTTAGGAGACTACCATCTCTGCAGCGAAGCGGAGGTGGACACCTTCACCTTATTTCATCGAAGGCTAACGGATGCAGAAGTCGACGAGAGTCCAATCAAGGAAGAGACCGACCTTCTAAATCCACTCCGATATATTAAACCATGTAACACCGGTAACTGTTATTACTGGTCAGAAGACCTCTCCACATCATGAATAATCTCTCATTTACTGATGTAAATTTTGGCTCAGTCAGCAACGGCCTATTTTTGCAAAAGGGCCTCGCAGCATGCCTTCTCTAGGTGCAAGTACAACTACCTTTGTGTCAGATTATGTATGCTGTGGCTTGAGTTGCGAATTTGCCGCAGTGAGGTTTTTACCACACACACCAGCTCACACAAGTATGTTGGTTATCTATCTAATACTCCATGTTGTGAAATGACTTTGTCTTCTGCAACTCAATCACAGTGAGACTGATTATATAATGAATTTTTCATCTTATGTCAGTTTGCTTTGCCCTCTCTATTTCATTTGAAAACCATGGTGTGGCTTTTCCCCTAGGGGTGAAACTACAGGTGGTCTTCAAAAACAGAGTGGAGATGCAGTCCACAGGGGTACTTCCATGATCACTTCACATTATGTCTTTTCACACTCAAAATCTATACCTCACAACTGACACACTCGCACCAGGTCTACGCCAGTGGTACATCGGGTACGCAACGGCTGCACGCCAGGTGTACACCAGGTACATAAAGTACACACCACGTACACTGGTACACACCAAGTCCACAACATACACACCAGGTACACACCAGATGCACACCAGGTACACACCAAGTACACACCTTGTTCAGAAATAAACTATCAACCCATCAATCAATTTTACCACGCCACCATCGTTTGTCATTAACTCAGATTTCTGCAGCTACGCTGCTTATCCTGGGTGCACCCTGGTGGCCCAGTGGCCTTAAGAAAGCCAAGTACTCCCCATTTTCTATTCCAACTACTATGCTATTCGCCACATATCTCTCCACATCCACACTCGGGCCTCCAAAGCCCATCAGTTACTTCAGTACATTGTACATACTATTTCAGTGTGTATCTTATTCTCCGTACTGTTCCGCACTGATAAATTTTGTGACGTCTTAAAAATCAATTAACTGCGCCTCAGCCACGAGTGGCGAGGGCAGTTGGACTCCATCGACATCCACGCTGTGCACGCCACCTGTGCGCCTCTCCCCTCCAAGCCCTAGCAGGGGAAACGTGTTGTGGCGTCCCCTGTTAGGCCACAGTTGCTTAGCAGCGCTGTGTTCTCTTGTCTTCCTCACAGGAGGGTCATTAGGACCCACGACTTTATGTTCAACACCACCCAGTAGAGCGTGAGTGTAGGAGTGGTAGTCCTGCGTGGGGGCTTGAGCCAGTTGCAGTAGCGCTCGCCCACCGGGATGGTGCCACTGTAGGGTTTGTATGACCTGTAGTGCGTGTGTCACTGTCCCACCCGTTTCCTGCAATTTTAGCAGGGTTGGTGGGCTGTGGCAGTGGTTAGGTCAGCGTTTTGGCCACTTAGCAAAATGGCGTTTTCATGCCTTCATAGCTTTTGGCCACCCCGCCCTGTAGTAGACAGATAGGTAGGGGAAACAATACCTGGATTAGTACGCCGGGTATTCCCCGGAGGTTTTGCGCCAGCACAGAAATTGGGCGCTTAGGGGAGGGGAGACCCGGGGCGTACCCCGTGGCATCAATAAGACAACCCTCCAGGTTTAGCAAGCGTGCAGACTTGGGTATAATTAGGACACCACTTCTGCGGCTTACTCTCAGGACCTTAGGAATAGCACACTCACACATACGCTTAGGCAGGTAAGGGTAAGGTTCAGTCCCTAGCTTTAGTCTTGGAGGGAAGCGTCTCAGCGAGCCTCAGCAACTCACCAAGGTTGTTCTGGCACAAGTAGTCAACCAGAACTGTGTTTAGGCGTCTCCCAGGTAGAACAAACGCAGAGAAGGGCTCCCAGGTGGCCTCTTCGACTCCAAACCCTTCCCAGAGGGTGAGGAAGCGCCCACCTTGGCGGTAGCGGTGGCGTAGGAGAGACTTCACCAGGTAGAAGCCCTCCTTAGCCATTTCCTCGGCGTTCATCTTGGGGAGTTCCCCTTCAACTTCCATAGGGCTGGCAGCCCCTTGTAAGTCTAGGGCGGTGATCTCCTCGTCACTAAGCTCCCACTCTTCCCCACAGAGGTCTTCAGGGTCATAGTAGCGCTTCAGATGTTGAGCAGCGCACACCAGGGTCCCCCCTAGACGGGGAGAACACCGCACGGTGATACGGTGTCCATCCACAGATAGAATCTTGTAGGGCCCGAAGTATGGGTCGTCGCTGGTAGAGCGTGGCCAGGCGGGTAGTCGGCTGTGGTGCACCAGCACCCAGTCCCCCTCTTGGTAGGTGGCCGGTACTCGGTGCTTGTTCTTCTTGTTCCACTGACGCTTTCTCACTCTCTGGAGCATAGCCTTGGCCTTGTCCACCTTCGCTTGTTGCTCTTGGACCCATTCACCCACAGAAGAATGGGTGTCCTCTGGATAGAGAGCATGTAGGAACCACGCCGGGCGCCGTAGGAATAGCGCATGGGGCGAGTAGCCAGTCGCTGAACTCTCTTGGGACTTCATTATCAAGGATATGACGGGGAGTAGTCTCACCCAGTCTCTGGTGCGTTCAGTTTTGCACCATATCCTTACATTCTCCTTGAGGACACGGATCTGTCGCTCACATAGGGGGTTGCTCGTGTGCGAGTAGGGGATCCCCGTAGACACCTGGACATTGAGGGATCTCAGGACCCTCTTGTACCAGCCGGTATCTGAGCGTACTCGTACGTCCTTATCGGAGTTGATCTCCTTGGGCGCCCCATAGACACAAAACCACTCCTCCAGGAGTATCTTGATAGTCTCCTCCCCGGTAATGTGCTTGGTACATGGGAACACCCTTGTAAACGTGGTCAACCCACAGGTTACCACGAGGGCGAAGTCATAGCCCCCGAACTTCGGCATCTCCGTGTAGTCCACGTATAGAACACTGTTAGCACAGTGAGGGATGGGCAGGGTCGAGTAGAGACCTCTGTCCTTGATATCCCCTGGTTTACAGGACAGGATAGGCTGGAGAATTTTCCGCAGTCAGTCGTCAGTCCACGTAGTGTGGAACCACTGCTTGAATAGCCTCAGGGTACGGTCAGCACCCACATGACCGCTGGACTCATGGGTCCACTTCAGCAGCGCTGGGACTCTGTCACTAGGTACCAGGATGCGGTCCTCGTGCCAGAGGTAGCTCTTGTCCCTCTTCCACTGATCTTGGTTGACCAGGAGGGGTTCAAGGCGTTTCTCCAGCCGCTTGTAGATATCCCCAAACTCCTTCAGGTACTCCGATTGTTGGAGTCCATCCAGGGGGCGTATCATAGTCATGTTGAGGTCCAAGTGGACGTCCATACGGCTGAACGCCTCCTTAGCCAGCGCTTCAGACCGGGCACCAATCAGGGCGTCGAAGTTGTTGCGGCTGATGTAGTCTGCACACTCGTTCTTCACTCCCTGGATATGGTGTACCGTTAGCCGTAGTTGACTGAGGTAGGTCCACCAGCGCGGTAGCTTGGCCTTCTCAGGTGGGGGGCCCTTCTGGAAACTGCGGACCGGTTCTTGGTCGCACAGCCAGACCACAGGGTTACTCCCCAACAGTCGTGCTTGTGAGCATAGCGCTAGCATACCCGCGAGCAATTCCTGCTCATAGGTGGAGTAGTTCCCCCTGGCCTGGTTCCATATCCAGTTCCAGTGGCCCAGAGGTACTAGGGCCCACTTGTTGTCAGGGTAGCTGTGCTTGAGAGTTCCATCTCGGTTGAGACCTTCTGCCCCCCATTGGGAAATGGCCGAGTCGAACTCCTCCTTCTCTAGTGCTTGCCATTGGAACAACGTTCCACCACCTCCCACATTGCTGGCGTCGGTCACCAGGATAATCTCACCTTGTGCTCTAGGCACGCCCAAGCACTTAGCGTTGGCAACCTTGTCTCTGAGCCCGTCAAACGCTTGTTGCTCTTGTGGGCCCCAGCGCCAAGTAGCACTCTTCTTGATCAAGTCCGTCAGAATGGCGCTGGTGTAGGTGAAGTTTTTGATCTGGCGGCGATAGAAGTTGCACGCCCCAATGAAACTGCGTACATCATGAAGTCCTTTCTTGGGGTCTTTGTGTCGTACCTTAGCATCCATCAGGGGTTTTGGCCTTAGAGGCCGCTGGGGTCCACCACCCATAGCCAACGTCAAACCCCAGGTACTGCATGGTCTCCTGCATGAACTCACACTTCTCCAGCTTGAGTCCTGTGTGGTTCTCTTGGCAGACTGCAAATAACTCACCCAAGAGGATTAGGTGGTCCTCCTGGGTATTGGTCCCGAGGCATACATCGTCGATGTGTGCTTGCATCTGGGCCCCACGGGATATAAGTTCCTGCACCTTAGGTCTCCTTCGTAGGATGGACAAGATCTTGTTCATCAGCTCTTGGAATAGAGCGGGTGCGTTGGCCACGCCAAATGGCATGACCTTCCACTTGAACACGCTCCCCTGAGGGGTGATGAAGGCTAGTAGCTCCTGAGCGTTGGGCGTCAGGTCCACTTGCCAGAATCCGCTCCTCTTGTCCATCTTGGTCTTGTAGCAACAGGAGGCTATCTTCTCAAGGGTAGACTCCATATTAGGAATGGACCCTGAGTGGTTCAGCGTTTTCTTGTTCAGCTCTCCGTAGTCCACTACCAGCCGTTTGGCTGTAGACCCAGGTTTAGCCACCAGGAAACAGGGGCTGCAGTGTTGGGGGTAGTCCCCGTCCTTGTACTCCAGGACTAGGCCAGCGTCGATACATTCTTGTATCTGTTGCTCAATCTCGTCGGCCTGCTCTTTAGGAGCCGGATAGGGTCTCCTCCGGATCTTCTGACCCACGAACTCGGGTTTCAGCTTGAGGTCCATCTGTACCAGCTTGTCACATGAGGCTGGAGGGGGTAGTTCTCCGAACACCTCCAGATAGGTCCTTATAAGCGTCTACACCCGCGGGTCCAATGTCTTGATCTTGTCCTCCATGTCCTCGTCAGGTATTCGCGTCCCCCTAGCTGGATACGTACCCAGAACACCAAGTCCAGGGCCCCACCGGAGCGTCCCTATCAGAACTCCGCGGGACAGGTCACCTCGAACCCCTTGTTTCGCAATTTGCGGGCCATCCTCATGAAACGGCTCCTCTTCTTAGCGTTGCCGTCATCACCACCTTCATGCTCAAGCTTGGCTCCTTGTTCTCGCTGGGCCTGCGTCTGCGAGTGTGCGGTGGGACCAGACTGCCCTTCAGAGGGCTCGGAGTTCCCCCCTGGATTAGGGTTAGGGTTGCCTCCGTTCTTGTCCGTGTTCTTGTTGTCCTTGTCTGGCTGGCGGTTAGCGCCTCCTCCTCGTCCACCTTGACTTTTGTCTTGCCCTTGTCAACGTCCTTTCGACTTGCCCTTGCCGGAGTCGTTGCCTTTGCCTTTGCCTCCACCTTGGCCAGAGCCTTTGCCAGGATCCTCACCCTTCAGCTTCGCCGACAGGCACTGCTTGTGGTAGCACTCATCCTCGTAGTGCTTCCTCTTCCCACAGAAGGCACAGGTGATAGTACACCTGTAGTGATCCGGCATCCTCGCCTTGGCGCCGGTGTTGGTCTCCTGCTTCTTCCCTTGGACTACGAAGCAGTCTCGCTGCTCGCAGTCAGGGGCGTGCTGCAGGTGGCCCTGCTCGTCTCTGGCATCACACCAGAAGAGCTCCTTGATGTTTTTCATGATACGGGCGTGTTTGGGGGTAGTCCCCTGCCCAGGTCTGGATCCTTGGTACCCTTTGCCATGGCTTCCAGAGCCTCCACCTCCAGGACGGTAATTGTTCAGGTGCTGGTCGCTTTCTTTCTCCAGCGCCAGCTCCAGGAGTAGTACACATAGATCCTCGTAGTGGAGGGCTCTAGCCTTGCGCTCTGCCGTTGAACGGCACTCGTCCCACAGCTCTCAAGGGAGCTTAGCCACCAACCAGAACAGCAATTCGTCGCTGCTGTAGGAACAGGGCGTCAATCGTCCAGCCCAGTGATCCAAGTCAGCCAATAGCTCAGAGACCCTGCCTGGTTTGGGGTTATTGGGCAGCATGGGCAGGTTCCGGATCTCGGCCCTGATGGAGAGGTCGGTTTCATAGGTCGGGTACTGCCTCTCCAAGGCAACTAACACATCGGCAAAGGTGGCGGACTTAGTCACGATCTATTTGACCTGCTTCTCCAGGTACTTGGTCTTGCAACACTGCAGGAGCAGATCGCACTTGACCCGTCCACTAGCGTGGGTTTGGCCGCTCAATCGGAGAAACCAGCCAAAATTCTCAGCGAACTCGCTGAGGTCCTTGCCTGTAAACTCGGGCAGGTTCACCACGATCTTGGAGGTGGCAATAGCCTTAGCCTCCTGAGACCTGCGTCCCCCAGGGCGTCGGGTCTTCTTCTTCTTCTTCTTCTTCTTCCCACTTGGGTTCTCGGGGTCCTCCGGGTCGTCGTCCTCCGAGGGCAAAGCAGAAGTCATCGACGGCGGTTCATCATCGGAGGGATCTCCGCCTAGGTCACTGGAGACGTAGGGCTCCACATCCACCATTGCCCTCAGGGCTGTCAGCCCCAGCCGGTCCAGCTCGGCTCTCGTAGAATTCCCCACGTAACTGTAGGGTGGCTGGGCCGTCCTCGGCACGAAAGGGCCTCTAGGTATCGCTGCAGGGGTCGGCATCGGTCGGCTCCTCAGGCTCCCCAGGGTGTTTGTCAGCCCTGCCACCAGGTGGTTGGCCTGTACTCGATGGGGTGACATTCCCACCGTGGTAGGTGACACTTGGGGCGGTATCAGGGGCTCCAGTTAATCTCGAATCCTTTGAGTGAGGTCGCCAACAATTTTACAGGTGGCTCCTCGGAGCACCTCGTTGATCTCCGACCGCGTCAGGGACCTGTTGGAGGATCTCCCCGATCCTCTACTCCTGCTCCCGCATGACTCAGGTCCTCTCCTCAACCCGCTCAGGGTTGCATACCCAGGAACATCCACATAGGCCCCCGTAGCGGGTAGAGGATGGTGATAGTCAGCAGTAAGAAAAAGTGCTTTTCCAATGCTTTGAGGCATACTCTAGTTGTATTAGAGATGCACTGAGCATCCATGCATTTCTATCTTAGTATTGGTCCCACCAAAACTGGTGATAACACATTTTGACCTATGGAACCAAACACCCAATCAGGATATGGAGTGGACCCCTTAATCCCCTTTCAATGTGAGGCAAATCATCTTCTCCTGAGTTAACTGAGAACTGACATATCCAAGGCAGAGCCTATGAATTTATCTATGTTTTTTCAATGAATTCTTAGCTATCCTAGTGGTATGCACCCTAGGGGGCTGGGCACCTCTTTTTGAGAGGTCCTGGGTTCAATTCCTGGTCAGCCTAGCTAAGTAGGAAGATCCCATGTGACATGGCAGTGACCTCATCGCCACATGCCCTGCCACCTCAGCACATATGGGACCCAAAACAAAGAGTGCACATCTCCTGAGATGGCACTATGGAGAGAGAGTGACCATGGGGCAGTTTTCCAACTCTTTTCCAAAACATTTTAGCTATCTTTGTGAATATGCATTCCGATTTGACCTGAGTTGCAGTTTCTGTGAATATCCAATCATCTTTCACTGTTTACACTGCAGCCCTTCATGCTTTGATCCTGATTCTCTTCTCCTTGCACACTTCTGGCTTGGGTTATCCTGGATTGACTCTATTTCAACAAACAAAAGGTTTTCACCTTCCAAAACAAGCAGCAGGAAACCCTACAGCAACAGCAAGTAGCAGGAGAAGCAAAAACACAGTGCTGAAACCACTATAAACTTTTCTGGTAGCAAGAGGCAGTCTGTATCTGCGCACCGGCAGCAACCCCGCGCCGTACATCCAGTGCGCCGAGTACGGACACATATAAGCAGAAGGGTGACTGAAGATGGACACAAGGAAGGAGGACGCCGACGTGAAGACAGCGCCAGCGCCTGAGGCACCGGCAAGGCCAGCACCTGGCGCTGTACCTTCGGCGGAGCCCTTACATGGGCCAGTGGATGCGGCTGAGGACTCCCTGGATGGACTCCAGACGGCCTTCGGGGCCCTGTCTGTCGAAGAGGTGGTCGTGGTCACTCAGCCTGTGAAGAGGAAGAGAAGAGAGAGCGAGAAGGATGCTGGAGAAGAAGCAGACGAAGGAGAGGAACAAGGGCAAGACCTGACGCATGACCCTACCTTCGAAGGCGCACCAAGCGCTTCTGGCCTCCACGCATCACCCTCTCCTATAACCACCACACTCCCAGCCGCTACAACATCCACTTCCATAACCACCAACCCGCCTATGGCAGAGGGCACAGGCTTTACTGGCATGCCTCCCTACCCCGCCTATGGTATGGGCCCACCTACCACTGCGCTGCATGAGGCAACTACTGCCAGTGAGCCGGTGGCTTCCAGCTCTGCGCCGCGATGGTATGCAGCTGATTATCCCCATCCACTACACGCTACTGGAACCTATGTGGATGTTCCTGGGTATGCTCCTGGGTATGCACCTGGGTATGCACCCTTGAGTGGGTTGAGGAGAGGACCCGAATCTCTTGGTGGCAGGAGTAGAGGATCGGGAAGATCCTCCAACAGGTCCCTGATGCGGTCGGAGATCAACGAGGTGCTCCGAGGAGCCACTTCAAAAATCGTGGGCGACCTCACTCAAGAGATCCGAGAGAAACTGGAGCCCCTGATGATCCCGCCCGAAGCGTCACCTACCACGGTGGGAATGTCACCCCACCGAGTCCAGGCCAACCACCTGGCGGCAGGGTTGACAAATACCCTGGGGAGCCTGAGGAGCAGACCAATGCCGACGCCTGCAGCAATACCGAGAAGTCCTTTCGTGCCGAGAGCGGCCCAGCCGCCCTACAGCCACGTGACGAACTCGACGAGGGCCGAGCTGGACCGGCTGGGGCTGACAGCCTTGAGGGCTATGGTGGACGTGGAGCCTTATGGCTCTAGTGATCTAGGCGGAGACCCCTCCGATGATGAGCCGCCGTCGATGGCTTCAACTTCACCCTCGGAGGACGATGACCCTGAGGACTCCGAGGACCCGAAGGGGAAGAAGAAGAAGAAGAAGAAGAAGAAGAAGACCCGACGCCCTGAGGGACGCAGGTCTCAGGAGGCGAAGGCTATTGCCACCTCCAAGATCGTGGTGAACCTGCCTGAGTTCACAGGCAAGGACCTCAGCGAGTTCGCTGAGAACTTTGGCCGGTTTCTACGACTGACCGGCCAAACCCACGCTAGTGGGCGAGTGAAGTGCGATCTGCTCCTGCAGTGCTGCAAGACCAAGTACCTGGAGAAGCGGGTCAGGCAGATCGTGACTAACTCCGCCACCTTTGCCGATGTGTTGGTTGCCCTGGAGAGGCAGTACCCGACCTACGAAACCGACCTCTCCATCAGGGCCGAGATCCAGAACCTGCCCGTGCTGCCCAACAAGCCCAAACCTGGCAGGGTCTCTGAGCTGTTGGCTGACCTGGACCACTGGGCTGGACGACTGACGCCCGGTTCCTACAGCAGCGACGACCTGCTGTTCTGGTTGGTGGCCAAGCTCCCTCGAGAGCTATGGGACGAGTGCCGTTCAACGGCGGAGCGCAAGGCTAGATCCCTCCGCTACGAGGATCTATGCGTGCTACTCCTGGAGCTCGGGCTGCACAAGGAGAGCGACCAGCACTTGAACAACTACCGTCCTGGTGGTGGAGGTTCTGGAGGCCATGGCAAAGGGTACCAAGGGTCCCGACCTGGGCAGGGGACTACCCCCAAACACGCCCACGCCCGTATCATGGAGAACGGGAAGGAGCTATTCTGGTGTGATGCCAGAGACGAGCAGGGCCACCTGCAGCACGCCCCTGACTGCGAGCAGCGAGACTGCTTCGTAGTCCAGGGGAAGCAGCAGGAGAAGAACACCGGCGCCAAAGCGAAGCTGCCGGATCATTACCGGTGCACCATCACGTGTGCATTCTGCGGTAAGCGGAAGCACTACGAGGATGAGTGCCACCATAAGCAACGCCTGTCGGCGAAGCTTAAGGGTGAAGATCCTGGCAAAGGCTCAGGCAAAGGTGGAGGCAAAGGCAAAGGCAACGACTCCGGCAAGGGCAAGTCGAAACGACGTGGTCAAGGGCAAGACAAGGGTCAAGGTGGACGAAGAGGAGGCGCTAACCGCCAGCCCGACAACAAGAACAAGGACAAGAACAGAGGCAACCCCAACCCTAATCCAGGGGGGAACTCCGAGCCCTCTGGAGGGCAGTCTGGTCCTACCACACGCTCACAAACGCAGGCCCAGCAAGAACAAGGAGCCAAGCGTGAGCATGAAGGTGGTGATGACGGCAACGCTAAGAAGAGGAGCCGTTTCATGAGGATGGCCCACAAACTGCGGAACAAGGGGTTCGAGGTGACCTGTCCCGCGGAGTTCTGACGGGGACGCTCTGGTGGCACCCAAGACCTGGTGTTTTGGGTACGTATCCGACTAGGGGGACGCGAATACCTCGGGGTATTGGACACTGGCGCCACCATATCTATAGTGGCCAAGAAAATTTTACCTTGTGGGAGCCTGAAGAACACCATGACCACCGCTGCTATACGCATGGGGGATGGACATGTGGTGCACAGCTGCGGGGACTGTGAAGTGGAGGTACCTATGGGCTCCCGGACTATCGCCCATCGGTTCTATGTGATGGACACTGAGGCCTTCGACTTTGTACTGGGGACTGACTTCTTCGTACAGCACTCCCAGATACAATCCCTGACGCTGCAAGCGCCCTACCTCCTCTACGTGGACCACGGCAGTGGCAGAGAGTCTGTGCCACTGGAGCAGTCGGAACATACCTCGAGTTACCTGAGACTATCGAAGGAGGAGCCCTCGAACATGATGGCGGCCTCCAAAACTGAGGACTATCAACTATTGGGGGAAGTCCTAGACCAAGGTCTGAAGGAGTTGGGTTACTCTCCAGAAGACCTAAGTGTGCAGTTGTTTGCCAGCGACAAGCAGCATGTACTGGACCTCTACTGCAGCAAGGGGAAGAACTGCAGCTACAAATTTTACTGGCCCTCTTTCGGGATGGCCTACGGGAACCCCAGGTTCAGTGAACTGGGGAAGGTGCTGACCAAGGTGGCCTTGGAACGTTCCCGTATGGTCCTGTGTTCCCCCGATTGGGGAGCCCATGGGGGCAACGAGTACTGGCGAAACCTCCTGGACAGGCTGACTATCAGCTCTGTTCGTTTGCCTGATGAGGCCATGTACGTGCCTCTGGGACGCAAGACGCCTATTGGGAAGCCTGGATGGGGGAGTATGCTTAGCGTGGTGGACGGAGGTCTTACCTCCATTCCCTGGGAGGATCTGGACCGGACTCCGGTCCAGGCTATACAACGAGAAAGCGACAAACTCGCCTTGGGTGACTTGAAGGATGGACTACGACCTCAAGATGCTGTTGAGACTACACCCGGAAGAGATGAGTACGTCGTGACTGACACCAACGCCCCCAACTCTCCCTGTCATGTACCTGTACCTGATGGAGTCTCTGAGTGTGGACTATCTGAGCTACCTAGCTCTATCCACTCAGATGACGAAACTGAGCACGACGCCTTCTTCGTGCAGACCTGTGTGGAGGAAGTGGAGAACGCCGAGTACGTCGCCCCACTGAAACCCCTACTCTCCATGAGGGTGGAAGACCCCGTGGACGAGGAGCTGGATCCTCGATCCAGGCTCAGGGAGAATGTGGATTCCAAGAGGAAGTTGGTGGCGAAAAAGCTATGCTACGTGAAGCCTACCCGCAGCTCATGGCCACTGAAGCAAGGACGTATGGGAGACCTATCCCAATTGAAGGAGGACCTCGAACAGAAGATCACCACCTGGCAAAGGGAGGTGGATCTTAAGCTCATGAAGAGCGTGTGTGGCGCCCATGTGAGGACCCCAGAGGAGGACGACCTCTCGGAGGAATGTGTATGTGAGCCCCCTCGAGCGTGCCTATGTTGCCATCGTCCACCGGAGATGGTTGAACAAGACCTTCTATATGCCTACCAAGGGCTGAAGGACACTACCACGGGCGAAGAGCCGGTGGAGGACCACCTCCCGACGTCTATTACTCAAGGGGCAAGCAACTTACACTCTGACGAGGACATGGAGGACAAGATCAAGGTATTGGACCCGCGGGTACAGAAGCTTATAAGGACCTATCTGGAGGTGTTCGGAGAACTACCCCCTCCAGCCTCATGTGACAAGCTGGTACAGATGGACCTCAAGCTGAAACCCGAGTTCGTGGGTCACAAGATCCGGAGGATACCCTATCAAGCTCCTAAAGAGCAGGCCGACGAGATTGAGCGACAGATACAAGAATGTATCGACGCTGGCCTAGTCCTGGAGTACAAGGACGGGGACTACCCCCTACACTGCAGCCCCTGTTTCCTGGTGGCTAAACCTGGGTCTACAGCCAAACGGCTGGTAGTGGACTACGGAGAGCTGAACAAGAAAACGCTGAACCACTCAGGGTCCATTCCCAATATGGAGTCTACCCTGGAGAAGATAGCCTCCTGTCGCTACAAGACCAAAATGGACAAGCGAAGCGGATTCTGGCAAGTGGACCTGACGCCGAACGCACAGGAACTACTGCCCTTCATCACCCCTCAGGGGAGGGTATTCAAGTGGAAGGTCATGCCGTTTGGCGTGGCTAACGCACCCGCTCTATTCCAAGAGCTGATGAACAAGATCTTGTCCATCCTACGAAGGAGACCTAAGGTGCAGGAGCTCATATCCCGTGACGCCCAGATGGAGGCTCACATCGACGATGTATGCCTCGGGACCAATACCAAAGAGGATCACCTAATCCTCTTGGCCGAGTTCTTTGCAGTCTGCCAGGAGAACCACACAGGACTCAAGCTGGAGAAGTGTGAGTTCATGCAGGAGACCATGTAGTACCTGGGGTCTGACGTTCGCTATGGGTGGTGGACCCCAGCGGCCTCTAAGGCCAAACCCCTGATGGATGCCAAGGTACGACACGAAGACCCCAAGAAAGGACTTCATGATGTACGCAGTTTCATTGGGGCGTGCAACTTCTATCGCCGCCACATCAAAAACTTCACCTATACCAGCGCCGTGAGGGGTTCAAGGCGTTTCTCCAGCCGCTTGTAGATATCCCCAAACTCCTTCAGGTACTCCGATTGTTGGAGTCCATACAGGGGGCGTATCATCGTCATGTTGAGGTCCAAGTGGACGTCCATACGGCTGAACGCCTCCTTAGCCAGCGCTTCAGACCGGGCACCAATCAGGGCGTCGAAGTTGTTGCGGCTGATGTAGTCGGCACACTCGTTCTTCACTCCCTGGATATGGTGTACCGTCAGCCGTAGTTGACTGAGGTAGGTCCACCAGCGCCGTAGCTTGGCCTTCTCAGGTGGGGGACCCTTCTGGAAACTGCGGACCGGTTCTTGGTCGCACAGCCAGACCACAGGGTTACTCCCCAACAGTCGTGTTTGTGAGCATAGCGCTAGCATACCCGCGAGCAATTCCTGCTCATAGGTGGAGTAGTTCCCCCTGGCCTGGTTCCATTTCCAGTTCCAGTGGCCCAGAGGTACTAGGACCCACTTGTCGTCAGGGTAGCTGTGCTTGAGGTTCCATCTCGGTTGAGACCTTCCGTCACCCATTGGGAAATGGCCGAGTCGAGCTCCTCCTTCTCTAGTGCTTGCCATTAAAACAACGTTCCACCACCGCCCACATTGCTGGCGTCGGTCACCAGGATAATCTCCCCTTGTGCTCTAGGCACGCCCAAGCATTTAGCGTTGGCTACCTTGTCTTTGAGCTCGTCAAACGCTTGTTGCTCTTGTGGGCCCCAGCGCCAAGTAGTACTCTTCTTGATCAAGTCCGTCAGTACCTGGTCAACCAAGACCAGTGGAAGAGGGACAAGAGCTACCTATGGCACGAGGACCGTATTGTGGTGCCTAGTGACCGAGTCCCAGCGCTGCTGAAGTGGACCCATGAGTCCAGTGGTGATGTGGGTGCTGACTGCACCCTGAGGCTGTTCAAGCAGTGGTTCCACACTACGTGGACTGACGACTAACTGCGGAAAACCCTCCAGCCTATCCTGGACAAGTGCCCGTGCAGGTCCTGTAAACCAGGGGATATCAGGGACAGAGGTCTCTACTCGACCCTGCCCATCCCTCACTGTGCTAACAGTGTTCTATACGTGGACTACACGGAGATGCCGAAGTTCGGGGGCTATGACTTCGCCCTCGTGGTAACCTGTGGGTTGACCAGGTTTACAAGGGTGTTCCCATGTACCAAGCACATTACCGGGGAGGAGACTATCAAGATACTCCTGGAGGAGTGGTTTTGTGTCTATGGGGCGCCCAAGGAGATCAACTCCGATAAGGACGTACGAGTACGCTCAGATACTGGCTGGTACAAGAGGGTCCTGAGATCCCTCAATGTCCAGGTGTCTACGGGGATTCCCTACTCTCACACGAGCAACCCCCTATGTGAGCGACAGATCCGTGTCCTCAAGGAGAACGTAAGGATATGGTGCAAAACTGAACGCACCAGAGACTGGGTGAGACTACTCCCCGTCATATCCTTGATAATGAAGTCCCAAGAGAGTTCAGCGACTGGCTACTCGCCCCATGAGCTATTCCTAGGGCGCCCGGCATGGTTCCTACATGCTCCCTATCGAGAGAACACCCATTCTTCTGTGGGTGAATGGGTTCAAGAGCAACAAGCGAAGGTAGACAAGGCCAAGGCTATGCTCCAGAGAGTGAGGGAGCGTCAGTGGAACAAGAAGAACAAGCACCGAGTACCGGCCACCTACCAAGAGGAAGACTGGGTGCTGGTGCACCACAGTCGACTACCCGCCTGGCCACGCTCTACCAGCGACAACCCATACTTCGGGCCCTACAAGATTCTATCTGTGGATGGACACCGTATCACCCTGCGGTGTTCTCC
Organism: Eutreptiella sp. 'Long Island Sound 2002'; assembly: GCA_964036045.1. Taxonomy (NCBI): domain Eukaryota; phylum Euglenozoa; class Euglenophyceae; order Eutreptiales; family Eutreptiaceae; genus Eutreptiella; species Eutreptiella sp. 'Long Island Sound 2002'. The sequence goes on along the minus strand of OZ038386.1, from coordinate 29,150,324 downwards.
CCGTCTAGGGGGGACCCTGGTGTGCGCTGCTCAACACTTGACGCGCTACTATGATCCTGAAGACCTCTGTGGGGAGGAGTGGGAGCTGAACGACATGGAAATCGCCGCTCTGGACCTACAAGGGGCTGCCAGCGCTATGGAAGTTGAAGGTGACCTCCCCGACATGAACGCCGAGGAGATGGCTAAGGAGGGCTTCTACCTGGTGAAGTCTGTCCTACGCCACCGCTATCGCCAGGGTTGGCGCTTCCTCACCCTCTGGGAAGGGTTTGGAGTCGAAGAGGCCAACTGGGAGCCCTTCTCTGCATTTGTTCTACCTGAGGGACGCCTAAACTCAGTTCTGGTTGACTACTTGTCCCAGAACAACCTTGGGGAGTTGCTGAGGCTCGCTGAGACGCTTGCCTTCAAGACTAAAGCTAGGGACTGAACCTTACCCTTACCTGCCAAAGTGTATGTGTGAGGGTGCTAGTCCTAAGCTCCTGAGAGCAAGCCGCAGAAGGGGTGTCCTAATTATACCCAAGTCTGCACGCTTGCTAACCCTGGAGGGTTGGCTTATTGATGCCACGGGGAACGCCCCGGGTCTCCCCTGACCTAAGCGCCCAATTTCTGTGCTGGTGCAAAACCTTTGGGGAATACCCAGCGTACTAATCCAGGTATTGTTTTCCCTACCTATCTGACTACTACAGGGAGGGGTGGCCAAAAGCTATGAAGGCATGAAAACGCCGTTTGCTAAGTGGCCAAAACTCTGACCTGACCACTGCCACAGCCCACCAACCCTGCTAAAATTGCAGGAAACGGGTGGGACAGTGACACACGCACTACAAGTCCTACACACCCTACAGTGGCACCATCCTGGTGGGCGAGCACTGCGCAACTGGATCAAGCCCCCACTCAGGACTACCACTCCTACACGCACACTCTACTTGGTGTTGTTGAAGAACATGTCGTGGGTCCTAGCGACCCTCCTGTGAAATGACAGTAGAACACAGCGCTGCTAACCAACTGTGGCCTAACAGGGGACGCCACAACGTGTTTCCCCTGCTAGGGCTTGGAGGGAAGAGGTGCTCTTGCGTGCACGGCGCAGATGTTGATGGAGTCGGACTCCCTGCTCTGCCACAGGCAGAGGGGAGTTACTTGTTTGTGTGATCTGCGCCCTTGTTTAGCAGGGCATGAAAAAAATGATATGCTGCTGCACCAATCACCCTACCTGCCCACCTGTAAAACAAAGGCAAATGAAAGGGCGTTTGCGGCGGAGGAACCAAGCCACACTCCCCGTATTATACGGTTCTCAGTGTGACCTATAATACACTGTCCGCAAACACGCTGAAGAATCAGCTACCCTTGTCAAGCAAGCAAGCGTTAAGGGACTCCTCAGGTTCTCGTAAAGAACGTACCAAGGAGCCCCTGGGTAGCCTAAACAAGGTTTACCCTGCGCACTTCGCGTGGCCTACCCTTTGATGCGTGTGTGAATGCGCGAGCATGCGCGACGACGTTGGGCAAACCTGCCCATCTGACTCTCAATCACGACTTCACCAGGGGGTGGCCCCGCCTGGGCTTACTCACCTTACCTACCGCTGGAGAGAGAGAGCAAGTGAGGGGCGCACGCGAAGAACGTTGCTATGCACTTGTGTGTATGTCTAATCACCCTGATCTGACCTCCAATCATCTGCAATCCTTCTAATCAATCCCTCTATTGCGTCCTATCGTTGTCAGCGCTGCTACAAGACTCGTTCACGGAGACACGAGACGACCAATGTGTATGCGGCATGCGAGACGAGCATACCTGTAGTTTATACCTGATTCATTGAAGTCTTTTTCGTTGATTTTCGAATTCTTGAATTTTTTATTCTTCTAATAGTGTGGGTGGAATCTGTATGTTTATTTATTGATGTGTGTCTCGTCATTTTCAAGACTACGTGAGACATACGTTTATAATTCCATTATTTCTCCATCTTCCGGCGCTTCGCTAGGAGCCGCTCCTGCGCGCCGCCATTTTATGCGTATGAATTTCTGGATTTAAAAAATCCAGAGATGACTATAATTTTTATAAAAATGTGCTTCTGATGCACAATTGGATTCTGCTCAGGTGTGTCGTCTTAGAAAATTCTAGGCCGTCATTTGACGGATTTTGGTGTCGTCGCTTCGTTTTTGCGTGGATTCGTCCATAATTCTCCCATTCCTGCCTCTGCAGATACCCACGCGCAGCCTCGCTGAGTAGGCCGTGTTCGGGCCGAAACGCAGGTGCCTGGAGAGACTGAGCAGAACCAAGACCCCACCAAGGGGCAATTTAATTTTTTTGACGACTCCCTTCGCTCTAAGACAGGTCACAGGTCGCCAACAGGTTTACGAGAACCCATGTGAGTGTGTATAATGTGTCTTGCGTTGGGTTTGTGTCGCGCTGCGTCTTGGAGGGAGGGATGCACATGCACATGTTTTGGCATGCTCCCAAACTAACCCAACCAAGCCACAGGAGCCGCGGCAGCGCCATGAGCGCTGAGTCTTCTGTAGGAAATGTTACAAACAGAGCAGCAAAAGAGCGCCAGCCATGGTGAGCGCCCATTTTTCTGTGTGAGGGAAACTATAGGTATTTTAAAGGAGATGTGGAAACCAAGGAAAGGCCAAGAAAAAATCCCTTTTTCCTAAAATGCGACAGTGGTGGCCACCACAGCACAAGGGGGGAGTAAGAAAAAGTGCTTTTCCAATGCTTTGAGGCATACTCTAGTTGTATTAGAGATGCACTGAGCATCCATGCATTTCTATCTTAGTATTTGTCCCACCAAAACTGGTGATAACACATTTTGACCTATGGAACCAAACACCCAATCAGGATATGGAGTGCACCCCTTAATCCCCTTTCAATGTGAGGCAAATCATCTTCTCCTGAGTTAACTGAGAACTGACATAACCAAGGCAGAGCCTATGAATTTATCTATGTTTTTCCATGAATTCTTAGCTATCCTAGTGGTATGCACCCTAGGGGGCTGGGCACCTCTTTTTGAGAGGTCCTGGGTTCAATTCCTGGTCAGCCTAGCTAAGTAGGAAGATCCCATGTGACATGGCAGTGACCTCATCGCCACATTCCCTGCCACCTCAGCACATATGGGACCCAAAACAAAGAGTGCACATCTCCTGAGATGGCACTATGGAGAGAGAGTGACCATGGGGCAGTTTTCCAACTCTTTTCCAAAACATTTTAGCTATCTTTGTGAATATGCATTCCGATTTGACCTGAGTTGCAGTTTCTGTGAATATCCAATCATCTTTCACTGTTTACACTGCAGCCCTTCATGCTTTGATCCTGATTCTCTTCTGCTTGCACACTTCTGGCTTGGGTTATCCTGGATTGACTCTATTTCTGCAAACAAAAGGTTTTCATCTTCCAAAACAAGCAGCAGGAAGCCCTACAGCAACAGCAAGCAGCAGGAGAAGCAAAAACACAGTGCTGAAACCACTATAAACTTTTCTTCAGCCGCATACCATCGCGGCGCAGAACTGGAGGTCACCGGCTCACCGGTAGTAGTTGCCTCTGGAAACGCAGTGGTAGGTGGGTTCACACCATAGGCAGGGTAGGTAGGCATACCAGTAAAGCCTATGCCCTCAGCCATAGGCGGGTTGGTTATGGGTGTGGATGATGCAGCGGCTGGGTCTGGAGTTGGGAGTGTGCTGGTTATAGGAGAGGGTGATGCGTGGAGGCCAGAAGCGCTTGGTGCGCCCTCGAAGGTAGGATCATTCTTCGGGTCGTGCCCTTGGTCTGCTCCTTTGTCTGCTATGCTTTCTCCAGCATCCTTCTCTCTCTCTCTCTTTCTCTTCACAGGATGGGTGTCCACCTCCTCGACTGAGAGGGCCCGGAAGGCCCACTGAAGTCCTTCCATCGAATCCTCCACCACGTCCACTGGCCCATGTAAGGGCTCCGAAGGTACAGCGCTAGGTCCAGGTCCAGGTTCACCAGGTGCTGGCATTTCTGGTGCCTCAGGCGCCGTCTTCACGTCGGTGTCCTCTCTCTTGGTGTCCATATTCGTTCGCCCTTCTTGCTTATATATGAATGATCTCGGCGCACTGGATGTACGGCACAGGGTTGCTGCCGGTACGCAGAGACAGTCTGCCTCTTGCTACCAGAATGTTTTATAGTGATTTCAACACTGTGTGTTTGTTGTGCCTCTCGTGCTGCTTGCTGCTAGGGTAGGGTTCCTGCTGCTTGTTTTTGATGAGGAAAATGTTTTTCATGTTGAAATACAACCAATCCAGGATAATTCAAGCCAGAGATATTCAAGTAGAAGAAGGTCAGGATCAAAGCATGAAGGGCTGCAGTCACAAAGAGTTAGATGAAAACAACTATCAACAATAGACCACAGCAATTCGCATACATTGCAACTCAGGATGAAATATTTTACATGTTTGGGAAAAAGAGTTGGAAAACTGCCCCAAGGGCTCACTATCATCCCCAATGCCATCTTGAGATGTGCACTCTTTGTTTTTGGGTCCCATAGGTGCTGAGGTGGCATGGCGTGTGGCGATGAGGTCACTGCCATGTCACATGGGATATTCCTACTTAGCTAGGCTGACTGGGTATTGAACCCAGGACCTCTCAAAAAGAGGTGCCCCAGCGCCCTAGGGTGCATACCACTAGGATAGCTAAGAATTCATGAGAAAACATAGATAAATTCATAGGCTCTGCCTTCAGTATATCAGTGCCTCAGCAACCCAGGAAAAGATGTTTTAGTGCCTATAGCATGGGGATAAAGGGGTCCACACCACATCCTGATTTAGTATTTGGTTCCATAGGTCAAAATGTGTTATCACCCATTTTGGCTGGGCCAATACTAAGATAAAAATGCCTGAGTGCTTACAGCACCTCTAATACAACTAAAATATACCCTAAAGCATTGGAAAAGCACTTTTTCTTACTTCATCTTTGTGCCGAGGGAATCTTAGCATCCCGAAACAAATAAATAAGCCACCAAAAGGATTGAAAAACAAAAGATTGGCCAGACACCTACAAAGAAGCCGGTCTGAAAGGCGGTGACATGGCACATGGCGGAATCTTAGTTGCAATTTCCGGCAAATTCCAAGGGCGCTAGATCCGAAAAGGTCAAGCGACATTTGGTGTATGAATACGTAATACGTAAAGGTAATTTCGAGTTTCAAGATTTTCAGAAATTTAACCTTTCAACTTTTTGTATCTCTTTATACGGAAACCGACGTTTACAAAGAATACCGATATCGCACAGAAGTGTAGCAACCTCGAATAACAACTCTAACTTGATACAAAGAACGCAAAACCTTTGTTCCGCTTGAAGGTTAACAGTTGCAGCACATTTGGCAATCTCTATGCATAGGCTGTTTTTTTTATGGACTCAACTACTACGTTTGTACTGCTCAAGTTACTTGTGCCACTCTAGTTTTTGCAACCGGAAGATATACTAATACTCAGGACCCCGGTTGCAAAGTTTTTAAAAAGATCTGCAGCCACAAGGCCGTTGCTTGATAAGCTATAAGAACATGTCAGGGATGGCCTCAAAGTAATGTACCATTAACACGTAGGCAAGCATCGGCGTTTGTATCGTTGGTATGCCTTGGTACAGAGAGAAGGGGAAAGGTTCAGCATGCATTGGCATGGTCTGTTGCATGTTGGTAAGGGTTGCAACCTGCTATTTTTGAAAATAACCGCTTTTGAAAGATGGTTGTTTTACAAAAATAACCGGTTTTGCCAATTAATGGTTTTCAAAATAACCGGTTTTTCCGTTTATTTGCCCTTCGCTCACCAAAATCTTGCCATCGGTCAGAAGAGAGCTCATACAAGTCCTAGCACAGTGATCAAAACTACGTCGGAAGTTGTAATTCACCATCGGCCATCGCTTATTGCCACCAAGGCCTGTTTTTAGCGGACAAAATGTACTGCCGAACAGAACCCGAAAAAATTGGAACCATTCCGTTTAATTGGGTTAAATCAGTTTTCAAAATGACCAGTTCTGTCCATTGTGTTGAAAATAACCTCCCATTATTGCCGATTACTAGTTTTTCCGATTGACTGGTAAAACGGGTTCCGAACCCTACATGTTGGTAATTAAGCATTGGTGAAAATTCTAATTGATGTGGCGGAGCTTCATCCTACTTGTTCCTGTCTTTTACCTTTACCCCCTGATCTTTTAACATCAATTGCATTATTTTGCTGTCCTCCGTTCTGTGCTGTTCGGTCCGTACTCCCCTTTTCATGAAGCTAAGGAGCCTTTTTACCTCTTCCCCAAGGTTAGAGAAGGCACATCCTACTTTGGTGTCTTCCAATAACAAGTCTACGTTCGTCTTTGGCGCAAAACCTTTATTTCCCTTTTCATCGGGCACACAGCACCAACAATTGCCATTCGCTTCATTGATTCGTGGTTGCAGCATTTCTCATAGTATCATGCTCAATTGAAAGATTTCTTTCATGTTTGAGCTCGTCTTGGGGTGTTTCATTGCCGTAACAAATGCAGTCAGTCTGGACATGCAAACTTGGACAGGATTTTGAAATGGATGCGTCTTAGGCTAGGCCACACCCAAATTGACTGACCAGATCTCCCTCGGCTCTTTTTTAACCAACTCCCAAACAATAATTTAGTTCGTGGGTTAGCTGACACCCGATCGCATTTCAAACCACTTCGTGAATCGTAGCTTGTAGTGGGGGCTGAGAAAGAAAAACACCACTGCAGGCAGAAAGATGTCCTTGATTTATGCCCTAGATATTTTGATGAAATCCTGCAGGTTTTGTAGTCGAAAACCCAAACCAAAGCAGCAAGTAGAGCAAGAACAGGATGTGGATCGAATCAATGATTGGTTTTGGAATCCAGTGTAACACAGAAGGGCTGCAGATAGACAAAGCAGGTTTATACACAAGGATTCAATCACAAATGGATAATACAAAAGGTTTTATATGAAAATTGGTCTGACTCTTGCCACAGAGATAGCATTAGGCACTTCATGTGCACTCTTTTGGGTGAAATGGTGCTGGTTAGGAATGTGGGGCATAGATGTCAGGACCACACAGAAAATGACTTGGCCAAGCAACTGAATTCAGAAACAGTTACAAAGTAGGACCACAATAAGTGGTAGAAACAATTGAGTATAGGGGTCTTGGGGTGGGAGACCACTAGGCTTAACGTCCAAGGCCTAAAGCATGAAATGCCTATTTTATTTCGATATATCCTCCATGAAGGAAAGTACCTCCGCTCAGTTGAGTGGTAGGGGTGAACTTCATGGGGGCTAGGGTCACAACCCTAGTTACTTTGAGAAAGTGTACTTTAGGCAACAAAAGAGAGATAAAAACACTTAAGTTTGTCTTAGCATCAACAAAAGCGTTTTAAGGGGGGCTTGGCCTTGATCAAGCCCTCCAAGAAAGACATGGCAGTGACTTTTTCTTACTCCCCTCTGGAGTACTAGTTAGCCAAGCTAGTAGGACCAAGGAAAAAGGCTCAATTATTCCCAAAGTTACCTCAGAAAATGCATTAAACTTACCAAAAACATCCTCATCACTTCATAGAAGCCTATCACACTGTAGGTACCCTTGAAAAACAGTGTAATGTACCGTGAATGATGTCCCTTCGATGGGGCATTCCTCAAAGGTCGCCGGCGTGCGACGAAAAATTTTGGAAAAAGTTTGGGGGTAGTGGGGTTTGAACCCAGGACTCCCTCCCTAGAGCACATATGCTTGCCCATTAGGGTACATGGACCGCTCTAGTGCGGACCGCTATCGCTGTATAAACAGCGTTTTAGTAAACGTCCTGACCAAGGGCCAGGGCAGAGCAATACTCCCAATGGAGGACACAAATCTCCAGGAGCTGGAAAAAATAGAAAATGTAACCAACAGGGAGTGATTCCTGCGGTTTTGCGGAAGGGGTTGCGATTTAGCAAGTGAAATTGTTAAAAATCGACGAAACCACGCGGGAAATCGTCATTTTTACACATAACTCAAAGTTGCAGACAAGCGCAAAGGAAGCGGACTTCAAAAACAGGGTTGCGCAAGCGTAAACGGCTTTTGAAAAAGAAAGTTTGAGCTGTAGTTTTTAAAGTTCAGAAGGAAATTTTTGCACAGTTGCATCAAAATTTTTATAAACTTCAGAGAAAAGTATTCAAATTCAACCCACACCACAGAGCAGGTCAACAACCCACCTCTCAGGTATGTCAGTGTCATCTCATACGCACGCATTGCGTTATTGTTGGTTGCTTCGTCAAGACGTTAGGGTTGTCAACGCTGTGTTCGTTGGGGGGTCCGGTGTTCCTCTCTCGTGCTCTGCACAGGTCAAAACAGGAATGAAAGGTATGCGATGCGAATGGAGCGCGCAGCGCGTGCGTAGGGTTAGAATATGCGCTGTGCTCGCGATGCATGTGCCTAATCGAGGCATTCACACGCAATGACGCTTTCTCTGTACCCCAATTCACCCTTGTTTTCTCTTCACAGGTAAGTAAAGAAAGTGTTTGTTCGTGTGTGGATGTAGCGTTAAAGTAGGGTTGCTTAAAACGCTTAGGCTTGTTTTGTGTTTGCTTTACTTCGGCATTCACACGATGCATGGTGAGTAAGGTAGGTTAGCCCAGGAGGAGCTCACCTCCTGGTTGAGTCAGTGTGGAATTGGTCTGCCTCCCTCCCTGTGTGCACATGATGCATTAAAGGGTAGGCCACGCGAATTGCGCACGGTAAACCTTGTTTAGGTTACCCAGGGGCTCCTCGGTACGTTCTTTAAGAGAACCTGAGGAGTCTCTTAACGCTTGCTTGCCTGACAGGGGAGCTGATCACAAATCAGCGTGTTTGCGGACAGTGTATTATAGGTCACACTGAGAAGCGTATAATACGTGGAGTGTGGCTTGGTTCCTCCGCCGCAAACACCCCTTCATTTGCCTCTGTTGTACAGGTGGGAGAGGTTCAGGGTGATTGGTGCACGCAGCAGCTGCCTTCGGCGGCTATCCCATTTTTCTGCCCCAGCAAAACAGGGGCGCTGATCACAAATCAATTGACTTTGCCGCAGCCAGGAGTGGCGAGGGCAGTTCGACTTCATCGACATCCTCGCTGTCCACGCAACAAGAGCACCCCTTCCCTCCAAGCCCTAGCAGGGGAAACGCGTTGTGGCGTCCCCTGTTAGGCCACAGTTGCTTAGCAGCGCTGTGGTTTCTTGTCTTCTTCACAGGAGGGTCATTAGGGCCCGAGACATCTTCGACAGCAGCACCCAGTAGTGTGTGTAGGCGTTAGGGTCAGCAGGCCTGGCAGGAGTTGAGTGCAAGTGATGAGTGCTCACCCTGCCTTTGAAGGCCGGTGCTGGTGTAGTGAGTGTAGTGTAGTGGTGTCTCCTGTCCCGCGTGCTTTTCCTCGTGGGCAGGGGAGTGCGTTGGCTTTTGGCCTGTAGCAAAAATGGGCGTTTTGTATGCCCTTAGCACACTTGGCCACCCCTCTCCTCTAGTAGGTAGGGCTTTTGCCGTCTTCCCCCAAGGATAGGCGCCAGCACAGAAATTGGGCGCCATAGGAGTGGTAACAGTACCTGATTAGGACCTCCGGTCCGACGTCAGCGAAGCCCGGTCTCCGGGAGCCACGCCGGGGAAAGAAGTGAGACACACACAGACATACGTAGCACACATAGGGGTATGGTAAACCCTGTAAGGAAGGGTAGAACCCCATGGGTCTGGACCAGTCAGGGGTCCTAACTGTGGGTTCGCTTGTCCCCAAGGAGGGAAGACACACCTTGCCTCATAACACCTTGCTTGTCATTCCCCCCTGGTGTAGTAAGCCACCGTTCTTCGTTGGCTCCCCAAGGTCATTACATCAGGGCAGTTCCCATGCAACACATGGTCAACAAGGCATACACTCGCTGGGTGGCTGCAATCCTGATAAGCGGCCACCTGGCCCACGCTGGAAACCATAGGCATGGGTCTGCAGGGCACAGACAGGGTCAGTGCATTGCTCAGTAAGCAGTAGTTTGTGAAAAAACCAATGGCCTACGGCCAGGGAGTGGTTGTCACGGGGGGCTAACGGTCCTGTCCTGCGATGCAATGCGGGGCAACTGCGACAACTGCTCTTACACCCATACACAGGCACATCTGCAGAAGAGTGCTCACTGCACCTGTCGGTAGACTGACACAGGGAAATTGGTTTCGCTTGTTACGCTGGGACATAGTCTCAGCACGGGTTAGGAGCTGCCCCTCGTTGTTCTCAACGAGGTAAGTGCGGAAGATGGGGTGGATACTCCCATCTGGTTGTATGAAGGCTGACATAGGTTCCCAGGTCGCCTCAGATAACCCATAGCCCTCCCAAAGGGTTAGGAATTTCCAGCCCTGTTTATACTCGTTGCGAGCAATACCTGCAACCACGTAGTAACCATCGACTGCCATTTCATCGGCAGTCATCTCTTCGAGTTCGTCTGCCTCCTCTGGACTGGCAGCGTTCTCTAGGTCTATACGCTCGACCTCACTGTCGCTGAGGCGCCACTCATCCCAAGACAAGTCGTCAGGGGAGTGATAGTGCCTCAACTGCTTAGGTGCACACAGCAGTTCACCACCTAGACGTGGACTGCACCTGACATGGATCCTGGATCCATCTATCCGGATGATACGATAGGGTCCAACGTAAGGGTCCTGTAGACAGTTACGTGGCCAGGAGGGTAGGCGTGAATGGTGTACCAAAACAAGGTCACCAACCTTGAAGCTGGCAGGTCGCCGTAGGCGGTTCCGTCGGCTCTGTTCTCGGTCACGAATGTGTCTCAGGTTAGTAATCCTGGTTAGCCAGAGACTGCTTGTGTTCCAGCCAATCTCTCACAGGGCTCTTGAAGTCCTCGGGAAAGGGAGTTTTGAAGAACCAAGCAGGTCGTCCTCCATGGAACAGTTCGTGGGGGGTGAAACCCGTAGAAGAGCTCCGCTGTGAGTTCATGGTCAGCACTGCCCAGGGCACTAGGCGTACCCAGTCCTTGGTGCGCTCCTGTTTCATCAGGATTCTTAAGTTTTGCTCCACCACACGGTTCTGTCTCTCACAGAGAGGGTTAGACGTGTGGGTATAGGGCACACCTGTGGTTACCTCCACGTTGAGGGCATTTAGCACTCGTTTGTACCAACCAGTGTCACTGCGGATGCGTACATCCTCATCAGAGTGCACCTGCTTAGGTGCTCCATAGGGTTCGAACCATTGTTCGACCAACATTTTCACAGTCTGCTCACCTGTGATTTTCTTATTGCAAGGGAACACACGGGTGAAGCGAGATAGACCACAGGTGACCACGAGGCAACTATCCTAGCCGCCAAAGCGTGGTAAGCCGTGGATGAAATCCACGTAGAGAAGAGAGTTAGCACAATAGGGTATGGGTAAGCTGGAGATCAGGCCCTTATCGCTACTGTCGCTCTGCTTGCTGGCATGACAGCCACAAGCATCCACAATGGTCTGCATACGCGACCTCAGTTCAGTCAGGGTTAGACCAGAGTTGAAACACTCACGGAAAAAGTCCACTGAGCGATTAGCGCCAGTGTGACCAGAACTGAGATGGGACCACTGTAGGCACCCATCCAGTCGTGCCTCAGGCACCACAATTCGGTCCTGGTAGAAGAGGTACTGATTGTTTTTATACCACGGGTGCCCGTCAATGACACGGGCTTCGAGACCAGTGCTGAGGGTTTGGAGAATTTCTTCATACTCTGACTGATAGTCGGTTAGACTCCAACCCTCCAGGATTCCAGCAGTGCGCATGGACAGGTCAAGCTGGACATCCATACGCTGGAAAGCCTCTCTGGCGAGCGCCTCAGAGCTCTCACCAATAAGCGTTTCGAAGTTGTTGCGCGATATATAGTGAGACAGTTCATTCTTTATCCCTGGGATATGATGCACTGTCAGCCTGAACTGGCTCAGGTAAGTCCACCACCGTTTTACCTTTGCTTTCTCTGGTGGTGGGCCCTTCTGAAAAGACTTCACAGGCTCCTGGTCACACAGCCAGACAATAGGGTTAGATCCCAAGAGTCGGGATTGTGACGATAGCACCAACATACCGGCCAGGAGTTCCTGGTCATAGGTGCTGCAATTGGAACGCGCTTGGTTCCATTTCCAATTCCAGTGTCCCAGTGGCACCAGTCGCCACTCACTGGTAGGATAGTCATGTTTCAACGAACAATCACGGTTCAGTCCAGTAGTACGATAATGGCAGTGGGTTAGTTCAGCGGGGTTAAGCTCCTGCCATTGGTAGATCGTACCACCCCCCCCTACATCACTGGCATCAGTGATCACGACTATCTCGCCCTCAGGGCGGGGTACTCCCAGGCAGTTGGAGGAGGCAATCTTCTTCTTCAACTCCTGGAAACACTCTTCCTCTCTGGCGGTCCACCTCCAGGGAGTAGTTTTCTTGATTGGGTCAGTGAGGGGGGCAGAAGAGTACGTAAAATTGTGGATGTGACGCCGATAGAAATTACAGGCGCCCACAAAACTCCTCACATCGTGTAGACCCTTCTTAGGGTCATCGCGAATCTGCATGTCCTGTAGGGGCTGCATCTTGGACGCGGCTGGTTTCCACCAGCCATACCCCACGTCGAAACCCAAATACTCCATCTCCTCTTTCATAAACTCACATTTTTCGAGTTTGATTCGGAGATGGTTTTCTTGACAGACAATGAAAAAATCACGGAGAAGAAGGACATGGTCCTCTTTGGTATTAGTACCCAAACTCACGTCGTCGATGTGAGCCTCCATTTCTGCACCCCGAGAGATCAACACTTGTACTAGAGGCCTACGCCTCAATATGTACAAAATTTTGTTCATCAGCTCCTGGAAGAGCGCTGGGGCATTAGCCACCCCGAAAGGCATAACCTTCCACTTGAAGACACGACCCTTAGGGGTTATAAAGGCCAACAGCTCCTGAGCTGCGGCGGTTAGGTCCACCTGCCAAAAACCAGAGCGTTTGTCCATTTCGATCTTGTACCTGCATTTGACAATACGCTCCAGGGTGTTTTCCATGTTGGGAATACTCCCTGAGTGGTTCTGGGTTTTCTTGTTGACCTCACCATAGTCTACAACCAGACGTAGGGCAGTCGACCCTGGTTTGGCAACAAGGAAACAGGGACTGCAGTGATGGGGATAGTACCCGTGCTTATACTCTTCAACGAGGCCAGCATCAATGCATTCCTGGATCTGGCGCTCGATTTCTTCAACCTGTTCCTGTGGAGCGGGAAGGCAACGACGCCTCACTCGCGTCTTTTCAAATTCTGGTTTCAATTTCAGGTCCATCTCGACCGTTTTTTACAGGAAAGGGGAGGCGGCAAGGCCCCGAACACCTCCTCATAGGTTATCAGCAGTTTCTTCAGGCGGGGGTCAAGGTTAAGACTCTCGAGTTTCTGAAGGAAATCCTCCTCAGCATGGAGGTTGCTTTTTCCATGTTCTTTCTTTTTCTGCCGATCAGCAGTTTCGGCAGGCACAGAACCATCGTCCCACTCAGGGGGACATTGCTGCCCATAGTGCAAAGAATACACTAGAGGTATCTCAGGATCAGGCAGCGTATAGGACTCATCGTCCTCCTCAGACCAGATGGAGTATTTCCAGGTCTGTCTGAGGTATTGCAGCCGCTCTTGGCGCTCAATACCTTCGGCCTTCAGGTACAACAGCCGCCGGATTTATTGTGTGTCATGCTCAGACAATGGCATGTTATTAGCAGCAGGCCGCGCCAGAGCATCAGCACTCCGGGCCAGGTGTTCACCTGTCTGCATAGGCTGCATGTGTAGCACTGGCTTCCCAACAAGGGGAGGCGGGTTCAGAGGTTGACTCTAGATCTACCTCCTCTAGCAACAGCTTGCCTAGGAAGGCACTATGTTTTAGGTCAACACAGCTGGGATCAACAGAAGGAATAGTGCTGGCGATCTCAGACATTTGGTCGTCAGCATCCTCTTTTACAGCTGCAGGTTCCAGATAGTCATCGGGAGACTCACACCCTGTAAGTGTGGCAGATAGGTGCTCAGGAGATCGATTTTTGAGATCATAAAGGGTCAGGCCACAATTTTTGGCCATGACCTCTTTCAGTAGCACCTGGTCTAGGTCACACAGGGGTAAAGGATTGAGAGATCCATCGACGATGGACAAGAAACTGGCCCACTCAGGGGCCTACATAGCTGTGTCTGAGTCCTCAGGCACATAGATGGGGCCGTTGAGGAGCTGCACTCTTCCCACGGTCATTCGGTCTAGCATACGGCGCCAGTAAGCATGTTCACCAGAGCAACCCCAATCAAGGGTGCACATATCAACCCTTCCTCCCTCATAAGCGATTTTGGTTAGAACCTTCGCGAGCAGGGAGAAGGGAGGGTTACCATACGCTAGGCCCATTGCTTTCCAGAAGGAACGGAAAGCATTGTTCAGTTGTTTTGAGCAGTACAACGGCATGATGTGTTGTTGTTGGCTCGCAAACAATTCCACCTAGATCTCATCCAGGTTTACCTGAAGGGCCGCGAGTCCATTTTCAAGAACGTGACGGGCCAATTGGTAGTTTTCAGTACGATAGTTAGTCTTGGATGCGTAGCGCAGCCCAGACTCTTTTCGTCCTGACAGCTCCAAAGGTACGGAGAATAGCTCACTGCCAAAGTCGCAGTGCAAAGAATAGGGGCGCTGGAGGGACAGCATTTTTACCTGGGGGTTTCTTCGTAGGAAGTCGGTGCCATTGACGATGTCAAAGGCGTCGGTGTCCAGCACTCTGCAGTGTTGGGTCACGGTTTCGTCGCTCAGACATATAGTCACATCGACCCCCCCGAAGGAATGGATGGTACGCCCATCCCATATTGTTATGGCCAAGGTCTTAGTTTTCTTGAAAGTCTTTAGCAGGCGCCGGGCCACTATGGAAAGTGTTGCACCGGTGTCAAGCACCGCTCGAAAAACTTGATCCCCGATTTTCACGAGGATCCAGAAAACCAAGTCCTCCTCTTCGGAGCCGCCCCCCTACTCCTCATCAGGGAACTTGACATCCACCCCTGCAGCATGAGGGACTTGGCCATCCAGGCCAAGCGCCTCTTCTTGGAATTATTCCCCTTAGGGGTAGCGTTATCCCCTTGGGGGCGCTTCTTTGGGTCACGTGCGGCAGGAGCGTGTGTAGCAGCAGGAGTGGGTGTAGCAACGGGCGCTGATGAGCGCCTCTGGGGGTTAGGGGGTCCATTTTTGCCACCCCCCTTGCCACCTCCTTTACCACCTTTATCCCCATTCGGGGGATTTCTGGCGGGCGTGTGGGTCTTCTGGCGTTCCGCCTCCTGACGCTTGAGTTTGTCACTCTCGCATTTCTTGATGTGGCATTCGTCCTCGTAGTGACGACGTTTGCCACAGTAACCACAGGTGATGGTACACCTGAAATGGTCCTGATGGGTCACAGGTTTCCCATCTTTGATATGCTGCTGACGTTTCATCTGCAGCATACAGCCACTGCGGAGATCGCAGTCAGAGGCATGACAAGGTCCCCCCTTGTCATTGACAGGTTTGCAGTAGAACAGGGGGGGTGTACCTGCATCAGGTTTAACCTCATTCATGGCACGTAGGTTACCCCTCCCTTTACCACCTCCCTAGTTGGTGTTAGTGGGATTTTTAGGCCCTTTCCCTTCGCCACGTTCGGGGGTAGGGGTACCACCTCGACCCAAATGCTTCTTGAGGAATTTCACCATGTGGGGGTCATTCTCTCTCTCAAGAGCTAGCTCAATCAAGAGGTCCACCAGTTCATCGTACGAGTGGGTCCTGCTCTTCCTCTCAGAGGTGGAGCGGCAATCATCCCACGTACGTTGGGGGATCTTACTCATGAGCCACAGGTGGGGCTCAGTGGCTGCGTAGGAGTGCACGTTCATCCTCAAAAACAAGTACTCCAAGTCGCACACATATTCAGAAATTCGCGCAGCGGATGGAAACTCAGGGAGCATAGGTAGCTCCTCGATCTGTGTGCGTACGCTGAGGTCAGTCTCATAGACTGGGAATGTTTTCTCCAACCTCAAGAGTACCTCTGCCCACGTAGAACGGGTTTTCACAATCTGTTTCACCTGTTTTTGCAAAATTTTCTTTTTGCATGAGCGTTTCAGCAGTGAGCATTTGGTGGCCACATCCACATGGGATTGGCCAGTCAACAAAAGGAACTCTGCAAATTCTTCTGCCCATTCGGGCAGATTTTTGGGGTCGAACTCCGGCAGTTCCAGCTGGATGTTCGCCTGGGCAATAGGTCTGCCCATCTTCCCACCCCCCGGAGTTAGGCCTGAAGGCGACACGCCGGCAAGAGGTGCCAGGGCTGACAGCCCTCTTTTCTCAATCTCTGTGACAAGCACGTCCTGTAGTTCAGCCATGGGCACAGTCCTGGCACGGGGGTGAAAGGGGCTGGGGCAGGTGACCTTAGGCAACAGCCTTGAGACCCTTGATCTCTTAGCCCTGCTGCGTTCTGGATCTCCTTGGGACCCAGATGCGCCACTGAGATGTTGTGGAGCTCGGTAAGGTGGTTCACTCATAGGGTGGGCCATGCTGCCCATTTGTACTTGGACAGTTTTGATGGGCCAGGTCCTGACGCTTGGCGTGGACATGATGAACTTGTTGTTGAGCTTTGTGTACTGCACTTCTTCTCAGGGTCGGTTCAAAAGGTCACAAGGGACTGTCTCTGCTACCGGAAAGATGTCCTTGATTTATGCCCTAGATATTTTGATGAAATCCTGCAGGTTTTGTAGTTGAAAACCCAAACCAAAGCAGCAAGTAGAGCAAGAACAGGATGTGGATCGAATCAATGATTGGTTTTGGAATCCAGTGTAACACAGAAGGGCTGCAGATAGACAAAGCAGGTTTATACACAAATATTCAATCACAAATGGATAATACAAAAGATTTTATATGAAAATTGGTCTGACTCTTGCCACAGAGATAGCATTAGGCACTTCATGTGCACTCTTTTGGGTGAAATGGTGCTGGTTAGGAATGTGGGGCATAGATGTCAGGACCACACAGAAAATGACTTGGCCAAGCAACTGAATTCAGAAACAGTTACAAAGTAGGACCACAATAAGTGGTAGAAACAATTGAGTATAGGGGTCTTGGGGTGGGAGACCACTAGGCTTAACCTCCAAGGCCTAAAGCATGAAATGCCTATTTTATTTCGGTATATCCTCCATGAAGGAAGGTACCTCCGCTCAGTTGAGTGGTAGGGGTGAACTTCATGGGGGCTAGGGTCACAACCCTAGTTACTTTGAGAAAGTGTACTTTAGGCAACAAAAGAGAGATAAAAACACTTAAGTTTGTCTTAGCATCAACAAAAGGGTTTTAAGGGGGGCTTGGCCTGGATCAAGCCCTCCAAGAAAGACATGGCGGTGACTTTTTCTTACTCAGGCTCCTTTACGGCTGTTGTTCCAAAAAGATATTTTGTAAAATACAACAAAGTAAAATTAGGTCATACGTAGCAAAGCAAACATAAAGCATGTGCACCGAGAAATGCATGGGTCTAGACACCACCACGTTTGTGACTTCCTGCAGTAGAACATGACACAGCAAGGCACGATCTTATGGGCTGTGAGTGGAGAATAGAGCACAAGGAAGGCGTAACATGCTCTATCTTGTGCCCCTTCAGCAGAGAGGGTGCCGCCCGCGCACCACGCGCACCATGCACACTGCGTCCTTCGAGTATCCTGGGTTGTACGCCATGCTGCAGCACATAGCCCCAGATCTGAAAACGGAGCAACCCGGTGACTTGCAATGCCACATGTGCATCAGGGCTCATGGGTGCAGCCGTACACACATGCCCCGGTGCACTGTGTGCACTGCGTGCACGGCGCGGGCGGCACCCTCATATACTTCAAATAAAATCCATGCCCAAAACTGAAGGGACGAACAATGGCAGAGTCCGCATGATTCCCATTGTGCTGGATATACGTGACAGTCATGCTGCAATTAGCAATATCAGCCATTGCTGCAAACAAAAAAATTGAAAGAATTGGCTGCAAATTGTTGATTAATATGTTGCTTTGCCCACATACAATCCTCACAACCATCAAACAAGTCCTCATTCCCACTACAATCACCTAAAAATGATGTGGACTGTGATTGGGGACCACCAGAACAGTGGTCCCAAAATTTTTTTCAAAAATTCCCCAAAAATGACAGTCTCACAGGCTACTGTGCTTAGACAGGACCGTGTTAGCGGAGAGGGGGGGGGGGGTACAAATACGAATGCCATCAACAAAAATGACATCCGATATCCAAACCACAGAGGTGGTGCAACAGCATAGCATTGTGGAAATAACCAACTACAGATAAAGACGGACACGGCTGGTCCGTTTGGAGCTGTCCCGTTTGACCACAACTTGTTCAGCCAGCTGTTTTGGCCACAAACAGCAGGGCTGTCAATATGCATGGACCCAAGGTTTCAGTAAATGCCACACCTGCAGCCTCGGGGTGGATACTGCACTCCGACTACTGGATGCTGCATTGGGTGGTTGGTAGAATTTGGTAGTTGAAAGTAGGTACAAGAGGAAGTGGGTAGGTCAGCTGAGGTTTCAGAGGAGGCAAGCAGCAGGTTGCTGACTTTGCCTTGAATCTTCCATAAAGTTCAGGGGGCCGGGGATTGCTTCTTCTGGGGGCAACAGAATTGGAGAAGTCCTGTGGGCAGAGAGGATATGGGGGATTCAGTCTGAGCAGAAAAGACTGCTGAAACGATTCGAGCATAGGCCTGTGCCCATGTTCGATGAACCTCCACCTCAGGAAGTAGAGTAGGAGGCAATCAACTCAGTAGCAGAGCGATTGTCTCGATGGTGTTTATCTTGTAGACTGGACTGTGTTGCATCAGGGCATGAGAAGCAGACCACCTGCACTGCTGGGCTGAGTGCACCTTCGTTCGCTGCTGCAGTGTGCATCAGCTGCACTGCATGTGTGTTTCTGACATTCATAAATGAGGAAGAACCTGGTGGAGCGGAGCCACCACCAGGGATTCTACCTTCTGAACCTCATAAAATTGTACTGCCTGTATGTGTGTTCTGACAGCAGCCTGCTGCAGCACAGACTTGTTTGTTGTTTTTGGTGGCAGCGATCCTCTGCTGGCGGGGTCCATGCATACAGTTCATGATGTGCTCCTTCGGTGGGCCTGGGCTTATGAACATTGGTGGATCACTCGCTTTCCGGGTGTTTAGTATACCCGTACTCAGTCAGCTGCTGCACAAAATGGGACCAACAAAGGAAAAAGGAAAAAATACAAACATCAAAGGGAAAAAGGGTAAACAAAAAGGGGTTGAATTCCCCTGCACTGCACATTGCTTTGTACAACAAACAAACCACATGGCCCAGTAGTCCTTGGTACTCAGGCGGGGAGGGGGCAAGTCCACTGCACACAAATGCCCGTGGATGGATTGTTGTGTTCCCTCAGACGGAGGTCTTTGTGCCCGCCCCGCACCCTTTCCCAATCGCATGAAGAAACACATGTGCCAAGGCGCTGAGAAGAAGAAAGGGCAGGACTTTGTACACATCATGCCACCTCTATGGAGACGATCTGGTTTGTGTGCCCAACGAAAACGAAGATACTATTCTCCAATGGGCAGACAAAACAGGTGGCCACCTGGGGTTTCAAGAACGCTGAGGGTCTCCCAGAAATATTTCTTCGCTAAGAGCAGCGATGACCAACGACATATGCAATGGTGATTCGAGAGGAAAACCGCTGTGGTTTTGCCAGAGGCATTTTTTTTTGGTCCGGACCAAGATGAGCTGGCGTGCCCTGCTCACCGTATGGGCCTCGAGATAACCTCTTGGAATCAAAGGCCACAGCTGTTCAGTTCTAAGATGATCCCACAAATGACTGTGGTAGCGGATCTGACACGTAGTGAGGATTAGCTGAGTCTGAAAACCCGGTTATGCAGTGGGAGACTGCCACGCCCTCAGGCTCCCCAGTGTGCATGAAGCACAAAGAGTGTGGGCTGAAAAAGACAGCGGAGTGTAAAACACAGCGCTGTGGTTTTTCCAGAGGTAGTTCTTCGCCAAGAGCAGCGATGACCAACTCAAGAAAAGGTACATATGCAATGGTTCTTCGAGAGGAAAAGGGACACGTACGACTGGATCTTCCAGTCGGTTTGACAGCCACGCGACACTTGGGTGTGGAGCCACATTTACCGCATGAAGGTGGGTTGCAATGCTGCTGGATACGAGGCTTAATCATGTGAGCAAAGCGACGGCCAGCAGGCTGCCCTAAAGCCTCCAGCCCCAAGGTACGCCTGGATACACCTCTGTTGCTGCATCTTGAACTCGTGGCACATTCCATAGAGTCAAAACAACAGAAAGGATCTGCCTGGGTGTGGGTGCAACCGGGCAGCCTGGACTCGGATCAGTCTCTGCAATGCAGAGCAGCCCTGACCAAACGGCCCGGTTCATAAGAGGGACACTCGTTTCATTTAGAGGGGACACATGCAAATGACCTCTTCCTTCGACAAGAGCAAACCATTTGTGGCAGCTGCAGTATGTCTGCTGGCAGCAGTTTGTTGTCTTTTTTTTTTATCCTCAACCCAACTGGGCAACGCTTTGGCCTCACCAATCCCTGGGAACGAATGCCCAGGGATTCAGACCAATGCCCCCAGGCCGAAGTTTTCAGCGACAGTTGGGGATATTCGTTATGGCAGTGATAGTGATGACACCGAAGTCTTCTGTTTTCTCATGTTGCTGTACTTGTCCAACGGTTGTTGTCGTTGGCGTGCATGCGTCTTTGGAGGCGACACACACCCTGGGCCATTGGATGGTTTGGTCTTCAGGTTTCATTCTCGGCTTTTCTGTTTGAGATTGCTGTTCTGTATTCTATGGCTCATTGTTGTTGGTGCAATGCACGTTTGGAGGATGCTTCGGTCTCTTGGAACATTTTGGTGTAGTGGGCGGCTTCGCTCTCGGGAGGAAGGGAGGGGGTGATCAGGAAGTCGGCGGTCCAGACAACGGTGCGCTCATCCCTATGCGACGTCAATACAGTGCCCAGGTGCAGACGCACTTCCGACCATGGAACCAATGGCTGGGTGATCGCTGTACTGTGAGTGCCGCCTGAATGGCATGAGAGACAACCCAGAACAGAATGGGGAAACCCCATTGAATTGCAAGTGCAGTCGCAGAAGCGATGTCTAGTTCGCCTTGCATCAGACTGTTCGCTCGTGCAAGCTTCGTCTGGAAGAGCCTCGGGCTACTGAGCAGCAAAATAAGCGACTGCCCAGGGGCGGTCCTCTACTGCAGCCCGCGCTGTTGCGGGAGGGGGCCCCAGAGCCCGAGCGCGCGCGTCCAGCGCCCCGTCTTCCACCACCGCCCCTCGAACTCGTCCTTCATGTCGTCCAGCCTCTTCACGATCTCGGCCGCCGTTGGCCGGTGCTCCGGGTTCACCGCCCAGCAGTCCGTGATCAACTGCATCATCTTCGGGGGGCATTTGCGGGGGTCCAGCACGGGCGTCACCCCCTGGACGGTGGCCTCCTTCACGGCCTGGATCCACGCCTCCGCCATCTGCGGCTTGCTGATGAGGGGCACCCCGTCGGCGTCCACCATCTCCTTGGAAAAGGGGTACGCGGCGTGCGTGAGCTCGTAGAGCAGCGAGGCGTAGCTCCAGATGTCCGTGCGGTGGTCGTAGCCCCCCTTCACCATTTCGGGCGCCAGATAGCCCGGGGACCCCTTCACACCGTCGACCTTCGCGCCCTCCGGGATCTCCACAAGGAAATCGAAGTCGGCGAGCCGCACCTGCCCAAGCGGTACACACGCTGTACGAGGGCGGGGGAGAGAATTGGGTTGAGGGGCGGGGGGGGCCTTGGGAGCCCCCCACACCACCATGGGCTCCCGAGTCTGCCTCCTTGCTACACCTGAAAGGGGGGGGGTCTAGAGGGCGCCTTTTGGGGGGGGGGGGTCTGAGAGGGGGCGTTTTTGGGGGGGGGGGGTCTAGAGGGCGCCTTTTGGGGGGGGGGTCTAAGAGGGCGCCTTTTGGGGGGGGGGTCTGAGAGGGGGCGTTTTTGGGGGGGGGGTCTGAGAGGGCGCCTTTTGGGGGGGGGGGGTCTGAGAGGGCGCCTTTTGGGGGGGGGTCTGAGAGGGCGCCTTTTGGGGGGGGGGGGTCTGAGAGGGTGCCTTTTGGGGGGGGGGTCTGAGAGGGCGCCTTTTGGGGGGGGGGGGGTCTGAGAGGGCGCCTTTTGGGGGGGGGTCTGAGAGGGCGCCTTTTGGGGGGGGTCTAAGAGGGCGCCTTTTGGGGGGGGGGGGTCTAAGAGGGCGCCTTTTGGGGGGGGGGGGGCCAACATACACACCTCTAAATGACCGCCATGACGCGCTGATCATTTTGAACATACACAAGTGGGGGAAATTTTTTTCCAAAAAAGTTTTTCCATCCATTAGCAGAGGGTAATAACAAATAAAATTGGCTCTTGGACTTGGGAGCCCTTTTGGGAGCCCTTTTTCTCAACGCCCCCCCCCCCCCCCCCACCCGACGATCCTGGAGCCCCCGAGCCCCCCCCCGGCCCCCCCGGAGCAAAGTTCCGGTCGCCTAGATCACTGAGGTTGGGTAGGAAGACCCCTGCAGGACCCTTTTTCTTAGGGCCTTTTTTGTTGCCAGTGAATTCAGCAAACAAACGACATCACAAGGAAAGATCAAGCACCCTCCAGGGAACAGTCGATGCAATCTGAAGATCACCACAACCCATGTGCACCAGGTGCATCCCTCGCCTTTACCAGGATGCCACCGAACCAATCTTATTTCATTCAGTCATCATTCACACAAACCCACAAGGCCGTACAATAAGACTGTTGGTGAGTGGCAAAAATTCCCATTTTTTCGTCGGTGAGTCCGGTGAGCTGATTTGTACAAAGGGAACTGTGGGGCAGATCCTCGACCTCCGGAAAAATGGGGGAAACGGGACCGATAAAAGATTGGTCTGTTGTCCCATTTTTTGTCCCATTTTTTGTCCCTTTTTTTTGTCCCATTTTCCCCCCATTTTTTTCCCTCCCATTTTGTCAATTTGTACGTAGCCGCAAAACGAGACATTCCCGTTCCCACGTCAGGCCCCACCCGGAAAGCTGGGAGCCAGAGTGCTAAAAAAAAAAAGCCGCACCTGCCGGTCTTTGGTCAGGAAGACGTTCATGGGCTTGATGTCCCGGTGGCTGTAGGGCGCAGGCTGGAACTCGTGCAGGTACTGCATGGCGCGCGCGACCTCCGAGGCCAGGCGCCACTGAGTCGGCTGATCGATGAACCCGGTCCCCAGCAGCTCGTCCATGTCCCCGCCCTCCACGTATTCCAAGACGATGACCGGCGGGCTCGACCGCTCGTATACCCCGAGGACCTTCAGAATGTGCTCGTGGTTGAATTTTTTGTGCAGCTTTGCCGCCTGCGACACGAATGTGACGTGGTGAAGGGGGGATGAGTATAACTTGGGGGGGGTCCCCCTTCCCCCCAAAGCCCGCCCCCCCCCCCGTATGGTGACAAAGCGTCACGATATCCGTTGCAAAAAGGCACCGCGGAGCCCTTTGAACGTCACAATACTTTCGGAACCAGCGATTTCCCACTATCAGGCATCGGCGTTAGCCGCAGCCGAATTAGCTAACTAGCCGCAGAGGGGAAGGAAAATGGGGGGAATGGAAAAATGGGGGAAATGGGGAATTCTGGGAAATTGCCAAAAATAAGTTGTGGGGAGTGTAGAAAAAATGTGTGAAATTGGTAGGAGGCGGGAGAAAAGTTGGAGAAAGTGGGACAATTTGGGACAAATTTCCCATTTTTCCCAGTGCCATTTCCCCCACTTTTCAGCAACCTCGCCACCTTTCGCCTTTGGTGAATTTTTGCCAGCCGCACCAGCCGACTGAAACAATGGGAACTTCGGGACTGGCCGACATTAGCCGCTTGTTCGGCCAGTGCCGATGGTTGCGCTATGGCCCTGCATATATTTCGTGACATGTCATGATTCACTACCCCCCTCCCCCCTATCCCCACCTCCCGAGTAGCCCGAAAATTAGATCATCCTGATGGTCAAGGGGGGTGCCATGAAGGCCGAGTGCGTGTGCCGGTCGGGGCTTGTGGGGGGGGCACAATGGGCCATGTGTCCAGTCTGCCGGGGTACAAACCCATCAAATGTCTGGGGCGGCCACACGGGGGGTGCGCTGCCCTGCGGACCACACAGAGGAGGAGGGGTGGGGGGGAGAGAATGCGCCGTGAGAGCGTGGGCAATGGGACGAGGGAGCGGGTAGCCCCGCATCCCCAACACCGTCCCCGCAACGCACGACATGACGAAGGCAGCGGCGAGCAGAGACTCAGTCTGTTTCTCGACAGGGCTCCCAGGCTCCCTGAGAGGCCCCGCGCTGGTTGGCTGCATGATGTGGTGGTCATGGCCCCCAACAGTTGCAGCCGGCAAGTAGATCATGAGACACAAAAATATCAAAGCACCAAGGGGGAAGTTCTTGCACTGCGTGGGCACTGCGTGCATACTGCGCACGCAGAGGCTGGGATACTCACCCAAGTAATACGGTCGGTGGTGACCGTATTATTTCCTCGGAATCCATTTCAGAAAAATGGACAATCCAAAAATATTTGACTATTTATGGAAGCACTTTTCCTTTATAGGAAACCAAGGGCACAGGATCAATGTTTTACCACCAAAAGGTAGCTGGGGTGCGAGTATTTGCCGACATCCAAAACTTCGCACTGCGTGCGCACTGCGTGCATGGCATTCCCAAGGTAACCAAGCTACAGTCATGAAACTATGTTTGGAGGTTGCAAAAATGTTTAGCGTAGCCCTTGTTATTGAAGCCTATGGCTCCATGGGATAAGGTACGAAGCATATGCTGCTGCAGTAGGAAGCTTCTTTAGCATTGTTGATGATGCAAAACAGAATTTTTTTCACAACGTTTTGTTTTACTGCAAAAATGCAAACGAATCGTGGTGTACTCTCCCATTGTAGTTACTTGGTATGAGTTGCTTTCTTCACTTGTTTTTACACGGCGATTGGGATTGGTTTTTGATCTTTAACACGTGGGCAGCCATGGTAGGCGGAGCTGGCCGCCCGTGTGACCGTGGCACGCGCCACGCAATCCTCTTGCACGAGGCGTCCCGCCCCTCGTGGAAGAGTGAGAGGGTGCAAGGCATGCCTCTTGTGCCGCACGCAGGCCAAGGAGCGCCCCACCAATGCACATCAGCAATCTTCGGCAGTTCAAACACCGGGTGCTGGTCCAAACCCACCCTTGCTTCACATATGTACGGTGATGGCAGTCACACTAGAATTCCGTTGTTTGGACCGCATTTGGTCGGCCAACACCTCTGGTCTGCATCCACTTCATGTATCACCAGCTATCGCTTAAAGACCCCCCCAGGGGGGGGGGGGGGAGGGGGTGTTTGGGGCCCTGGCCAGCCCCGGCCGACCGACCCACCCGCACACATCAGAAGAATTTTCCTCCGGCAAAAAATGAAATTTATCAAAGGGGCCGGAAATTTAAGGCCGAATTTAGGTACACAAACTTTTTGGCCTCTGACACCCTCCCCCCCGTAGGAACTGTGGGCTAAGTCACATGTGCACAGGCGGCAGACAGCACAAGACTCAGAAAAGATAGGCTCGTCCGTGGCCTAGAAGACCATAGGTACCTTTCTGTCACAAAGAATGGACACGAAGATTCCATTGGCAGGGCCACAGACTGATGGTGGATAAGCAGCGGTACGCCAAAAGCCGTCGCTAAGCTATAACCACCGGACCTGTCATTCAACACGCCCCCCCCCCCCCTCGGGGGGGTTTCTCCTTAAGCACTAGTTTGGTATCGGCTTGGTGCTCCCTTCGGGTTTGCTGACAACTGGCACCCCGTTGGCCAGCCATGCGGTCACTGAAGGTTAGGGTGCTGGAGGGGAAGGGGGTGGGGCATACCTGCATCATCTTCTCGACTTCAGTCTTATCAGTGCTGGGATCAGGGATCTTGGCAACCACCTCTCCCACGCCCTCGTACGTGCAGAGCCAAGCCTCGCAGTTGCCCCCTTTGCCAAGGAGCTTGACGTATTGGAGCTTCGACACATCGATCCTGGGGTCTACACAGACGAAGCAGTCGACGGCAAGCGAACAGGCAACGTCCAGGGGCCTGCATCCTCCAGCGCAGACCCCGTTTACCCGGGGTCCCCTCCCGTTCACCCATGGATCAAAGAAATTGTGGCTTATAGTCTGTAGACACTGTCTGTACCATGTAGACACTGCCTGCTCGTCGCGGTCTACCACGGTAGACACTGCCGGCATGTTGTAGACGTGAAGTGCCAATAGTTGGGAATAGCCAATAGCTAGAAAACGGGATGCTAGGGGCGTTTACCCGTGCTAAAATAAGGTACTTGGGGGCGCGAAGCACCCCCGGGTTCCGGACCCCTGGCAGGGGGGGGGGGGGGCAGGGAGGGTGGGGGGGCAGGGGTCACATAAGCCATACATATATAAAATTCGCACAGAATTTGTGACACAGAAACTCTACCCTGTATCCCCCCCCCCCCGGGTACCGCAGAGAGGGAGG
The DNA here is from genome assembly GCA_964036045.1 of Eutreptiella sp. 'Long Island Sound 2002'. NCBI lineage: Eukaryota > Euglenozoa > Euglenophyceae > Eutreptiales > Eutreptiaceae > Eutreptiella > Eutreptiella sp. 'Long Island Sound 2002'. The sequence goes on along the minus strand of OZ038386.1, from coordinate 29,123,914 downwards.
GCGCGTTGGCTGGGGATGCAGCCTGCAACGGGGGTCAAGGCGCGCACGGCTGGGGCCACCTCCCCAGTCCGGCTCAACAGGATCTCAGGCACCAAGTGCCCCGCCCCAAGGCCAGGGCGTGATGCCCCCCGAGCCTCCGCGATGGTGCGCCCGGAAGAGAGGTATCACCGTGCCTGTCAGTGCGGTTGGTCAGAAAGCGGTACCCGCTCGCGGTCCACAGGCATCCGCGCTCACCACCATTGGACTCACCGACCCACCAAACCAGGATTTTGGTCTGGAAAAATGGGGGGAATGGAGAAAAATGGGGGGGGGGGGATGGGGAAAAAACTGAGAAGACTGGGGACAAATGGGGAAATAGCGGGCATAGCACATGGCTTGTGGAGGGTTGTGGCGGAAAACGGGACAAAAATGGGAGAAAAAATGAGAGAAAAAATGAGAGAAAATGGGAGGAAAATGGGACAAAATACCCATTTTTCACAGTCCCATTTTCCCCCACTTTTCCAGAGGTCGAAGATCTGCCTCACAGTTCCCTTCGTAAAAAGCAGCTCACCGCACTTACCGACGAAAAAATGGAAATTTTTGCCACTCACCAACACCCACCGCCACGGCGGCTAGTGTGGATGCCTGTACCCATCGCCAGTGCAACCGCAAGAAGGACAAAGCGGTGATGGCCCTGTGGTGATCACTCCCGACGGATGCTTCCGGCCAATGGGTATCCATCGGCAGCAGCAGGGCGGCCTGCAACAACGCAAACCGTGTGGGAGCTCCACCCCAGCCCTGAATGCAAGGCCTGCGCTACAACGGGAGTGAGGGTGGCAGCGGTACCAAGAGATACTCGATGCCTCTTCAAGATGAGTGCATCGATGGCATCTGCATCGGTGTTGGGAACCCGTTACCAAGTGGCGGGTGATGCCACAAAGGGCAAGCAGACACTGGCTGATCACGACCTCAGGTACCGGCACGCTGTCTTGTGCAGCACTGGCATGGCTGACATTGCGAAAAACTACGCGTTCTACATGACACAGAGTGCAGCATACTGCCTTGTATGCAATAAAATCCAATTACATAGCAATGCACCAGGTATGCTACCCTGTCCAACCAGTAGAAACACGGGAGAACCTCAATATCCCACCTTGATTACCCGCCCATGAAATGAATACGCCCACCCTAAAGCTGCCCCCATGAAGTGCGATGGAAAGGCTGCCGCAACACTCTCGCCCTGTGCATAGCACGAAATGGTCACGATTGTTGTTGTTGCTGCTGCTGCTGCTGCTGCTGCTGCTGTTGTTGTTGTCGGCTGCCACAGGCCATCAGGGCCCGATGCAAGCCAACAGCACCTTCTGCTGTGGCATTCGTGCTGATGCGCTGGGCTGGGAACGATACGTCGGCTGAAGGGTGAGGGACGAGGGCTCGGGTGCCGGTGAGGAATGGGCTGCGCCCGAGGGAAGGAAGGGAGTGAAAAGGCTGACAAGGACTCACGCATTCCACAATGCCATACATCTCTGTGGACGTTACCCAGGCACACCCGGAAGCCCTCTGCATACCGATGGCGTCCGGGTCCTCTGAATGCAGCATTTCGAATGCCAGATACAGCAGTACCCCTGCCGCCGCCCAGCCTGCCACTGCACTCCATTGGATGGAAGAGGAGCTGCGGTGCTCCGGCACCGGGTTTCCGAAATGATCTGAAGAAGCGAGGCGTTAGGGTCCGGTTGGACCACAAATGGAATGCTGTCAAGCCCCCCCCCCCACCCCCACAGGGAAAGGAAAGGGAAGTAGAGAAGGAAAGATAGGCTGAGGAGGGAGAGGAAGCAGCGCTCCGTGCCCCCCGACATTCGGGCGCACGGTCAGCAGCGCAGTGTGACCATCGATATCCAGCACCGTTCCGAATTCTCCTGCTTGGCTACGGAATTTGGAGCACACACACACACACACACACACAGGGCCCAGCCACCAGACCGCAGGGTTACACAGTGCCGATCTGCGATGGAGGGCTGAGACTGAAGAGGTTTGCCAAGGACAGCCCATTCCTGTTGCTCCGGAGGGGCAAAGGGAGACAGGGGCATCGCAGCAACCAACTCCACATGCACCGATTTGCCAAAGGACCAACGCATAGCAACGCTCTCCAATGCGCACGTGGCTTGCCTTCGGCAGTCCCCCCACAATTGTGTGACAGCCTGCCTCATGGGCACACATCGCACAACGGCCCCAGCGGCTTGATCACTGTTGAAGGCCGACGTCTCTCGGTGCACGGGTGCTGGTGGGCCCAGCTTTCCCGTGTTGCGAGGCAACTGAGTTCGGCCCGGGTTCAGTTGCCTACTCGACCCGGTGTTCTCCGAACCGCCCGTCTTCTTCGGCCGCCTGGGGCCTTCACTTTCATCCGTGCCACACCCTTGGCCAGGGCCCTTGTGCACATCCGAGGGTTGGACTTGGGGTGGGGGTGGGGGGGAACGGGGGGGTTAGAGAAGTATCAGAAGAGGGGGAGGGGGGGAGGGTCTGGGGCCCAAAATTTTGTGTACCAAAAATGGCCCGATCAGATTTTCCCGATTGTAAATTTCGTTTTTTCCCACGATGGTCCCTTTGGTCTTGGGGGGGGGGGGGTTCAGGGGTGGGGTTGGCACAAGGTTCGGGGGGGGGGGGTGCCCTCCCTCCTCCGATGGTGTACAGCCATTCTAGTACTTCCCTTGGGGGGGGGGGTGGGCAGTAAAGGCACCCACCGTCCCTCACTCCCTGCACCGCCTGCCCCTCCCACGTGATGCATCGCACCTGGCTTTGCTTGGGACATGCCGGGGGCCTGTGCAAGCATTGAGATGCCCCTGGGGCCCATCCGCGCCTTGGGAACGGCGTGCTGTGCCCTCCGTGCGGAGGAAGTCAAGTGCCGACGCTGCAGTCCCGCGCCGTGTCGGTGGCCAAACGCGACACGGGATGCGGCGGTGTTGCAGGCGAAGAACGCCATCTAACAATCTGACGAAGGGTCAAAGGCATGGGGCAGGGCAAATGCGGTGCGCCTCGGAACTCAATCTGTTGCTGTCAGGCTATTGCTTAAGGACCCCCCCCCCGGGGGGGGGGGGGCCTGGCCAGCCCCGGCCAACGCACCCACCCACCCACATCAGGAAAATTTTTCCTCCGGCAAAAGAATAAAATTTATCAAAGGGGCCGGAAAATTTGAGGCCGATTTTAAGTAGACAAATTTTTTTTGGCCTGTGATCCCCCCCTCCCCCCCCCCCCCCCGGGAGTGGGTCTCTCCTTCAGCAATGGCCTGCTTGCTGTCTTCCGGTGCTGCAGAGGATCCACTACCGCCGCTATTTCTCATCATCCTTCAAACCGCTGGGACGACCGATGGGAGTTGACGCCACCCCTCTGCCATTTTCTGTCCCCCCCCGATGCTTGTTGGTGAATGTTAGTGCATTGCCGTCGCTTGCATGAGGTCAGCGGCTCTAGGGTCTGGGCCCTACGCATGCGCAGGCCTCAGCACCCGCCTGTCTTCGAGAGGCTGGTACTTCCTTCGAGTCTAAAGAAACCACAAAGAGGGAGTGCCTACCTTCCCCGCGCCCTGCGCACCCCTGTTCCAACAAACATCCCGACGGGACCCCCAAAATATGAGAGAGAGAGAAAGAGAGAGAGAGGGAGGGAGGGAGAGAGAGAGAGAGAGAGAGAGAGAGAGAGCGCACGCGAACGAGCGAGCGAGAGAGAGAGAGAGAGAGGGAGAGAGAGAGGGAGAGAGAGAGGGAGAGAGAGAGGGAGTGAGAAAGAGAGAGAGAGAGCGAGCAATGGTCGTTTCTGATTGACTGGATACCCCCGCCCTGGGCACTTTCAGCCTTTAGTCCCATGGTGTGTGTTCTTCACAGTAAAGCTGCAACCCACTGTGTACAGCGGCCTGTGCCCTACGTCGAAGTTGCACTCCTATCCACAGACCAACGCATGGTACAGGACAACTTCATCTGAACCTCAAACACCGGTGGCTCTGCTAGTCATCCCCGGCACTCCTCTGGCCTTAGAGGTTGACTGGTGCCCCCCTCCCCCACCGGCTGTGCCTAAAAGGATTGTCCCAACCCGCCCCCTCGATCGGCAACATCCCCGAACAGCTCGCAAGACATGTTGGGGGAAGTTCTTGCACTGCGTGGGCACTGCGTGGGCACTGCGTGCATACTGCGCACGCAGAGGCTGGGATACTCACCCAAGTAATACGGTTGCTGGTGAACGCATTATTTCCTCGGAATCCATTTCAGAAAAATGGACAATCCAAAAATATTTGACCATTTATGGAAGCACTTTTCCTTTATCGGAAATCAAGGGCACAGGATCAATGTCTTACAACCAAAAGGTAGCTAGGGTGCGAGTATTTGCCGACATCCAAAACTTCGCACTGCGTGCGCACTGCGTGCATGGCATTCCCTTGCATTCGGAAAACCCCACCACAACGGCGTGGGTCATGTTCTGTTCTGTTCAGGCGAGCGCTCAAGTGTACCCTCGGGTCAAACAACAGCGTTGGCAGTTTGAGCTCAAGTTTGCAAAAGGGGTGAGTGAGTGGGCCCTGGGGTGGCCCAGGGACGCATCGCCATCAGCTGGCACAAGTCACATTCACTGCGAGCCATCCACAATGCCCCCCCCCCCCCCCCAAGTGACTCTGTACAACTTTTTTTTTGGGTGCTGACCAAGATGAGCTGGCGTAGCGCACTCACTTCACAGTACTCGAGATGACCTCTTGGGATCAAGGTTCAGAGCTGTCCAGTGCTACGATGATCCCACATTGGCTGTGGTAGCGGATCTGACACGTAGTGAGTGCACTCTGTACAACATTTCTCTGTCTTGCAGTGACCGCAAGGCGTAGTGCTGCACTTCTGATCACACAAGACACAACCATCTTCCTCAGCTCATATGATGCTTTCACGGCGCTGGGGGGCATCATTAGCAGTGGCCCAAGGATGTGCATGTGCAGTGGTCCAAGGGCGGTAGCGTGGGTAAGGGACGTGGCTGCCAATGCAACACTACGCGAAGCACAAGGTTGTACCCCCCAACCCACCCACCACCACCACACATCATCGCAGGACTCTCTCTCTGCTGATGAAAGGAATAACCATCCCACATCAGTGCATTGGCATGCCTCTCGCCCCCCCCCCCCCCCCCCGCTGGGGGACATGTCTCCCTTCTTCCCCCACTTGTCCGAGACACCCATGTCTTCCTCTCCAACTCTTGCCCAGGAGGCCGCACTTCCTCCACCCCTTGCCCGAGAGGCCTTCTGCACTCCTGGCGAATGCCTTCCAGGGGGCAGGCTGCACTCCAACTCTGGCCCAACACGCATGCCGCTCTTCATTCCTGATTTGCCTGGGAGGCATGCTGCACACCCGAAAGGCCCCCTCCCTCTCTTGTGCAAGAGACATGCTGCACCCCCTCCCCCTTTGGCCAAAAAGCACGTCACAGTTTCCCCCTCCCTTTTCAGGCACCACCTACCCAAGCCCATGCACCCCTTACCCCCTGGACAGTCCTGATACATCTGTTTGGCTGTTCAAGGCCAGCTCGCCAGCGAGACTGGGACTTCGGGTCCTTCCCCCACACTTGGGGGACTGTGTGCAACGACCGAAACCTCACCTTTGCACTACAACTCCATTGCAACCAGAGGAAATATCTTCTCGGGCGCCTTTGGCACCGCGGACTGCTTTTTGTTGGGGGTGGATCACACCTCGGACCACTCTTGGGGCATCAGGCGCCGACTACAGCCCCCCTACGTCCAGACTGTCAGGGAAACGGTGAGGCCAGAGGGCCCAGGAGATTCGTTGGTAAAGGGGGTCGGGGGCGACGGGGGGCAACGGTGGCCGGGCAGGCGCTACCACCGCTGATGCAACGCACTGCCCCCTCGCGCACGGGGCCCACCAACGGCCAAACGGCCCGGCCAAACCCCAAACCCGCGGTCCGACGGCCCCCCCGCCACGCCCGACGACCGCGCGTTTTGGGGACGAGCGGACCGGCGTGCCGAACGCGCACACTGTCCCCTCTTCAGTGTGCTCTATAGAGGGATCAGGGGGGGGGAGGTAAGTGCACTAGCCCCCCCCCCCCATTGCGAGGCCTGGCAGTCACAGCACTGATCAGGACGGACTCACTACCCGCTGTCGTACCGATGAGGGCGTTGTTTGAGAGAACCGTGAAAAGACACATGCAGCAACGCACAGAATCATTGAGGCCTGGGCTGCCATGTCTCCGGAGGTGCAGCAAAGTCACGCACGGAGGGGGTCAGGCCGGCAAAGGGGTCAGGGCCGGGCAGGTCAGCGCAGGGGGGGAGAGGGCACAGGCAGAGGGATGTATTAGAAGAGAGGAGGGGGGGGGGGTCTGGGATGTATTAGAAGAGAGGAGGGGGGGGGGGTCTGGGACCCAAAAGTTTGTGTACCAAAAATGGCCACATCAGATTTTCGCAACGGTAAATGTCGTTGTTTCCCACGATGGTCACTTTGGTCCGGGGGGGGGGTAGCCCCCCCCCCCCCCTTCCTCCGATGGTGTGCGGCCATTTTGATCAGACCCCCATTGGCATCCGGCATGCCGGATGACGCCGGATGTAAGCCTTCCCTTTTGCTGGATGCCGCCGGATGCAACCTATGTCAAAATGTCAGGCACCTCCGAACAGCTTGGCGCCCTATCCCGCAGCCACGGCACACGGACTCACCACAAAAACAGGGAGGGGGGGGGGGGGCGTGATGAGGTGCAAGAAAAAGCACACGTGAAAGAAAAATGTTATTCGCACAGGTCAGTGTAATGCACATTTCGTTTGCCCGATGCTGCCGGATGTAGGTATCCCCTTTTGCCGGATGGGACCGGATGTGAGCCCTCCCCTCTGCCTGATGCCGCCGGATGCAAAGAAAAATTTTGCCGGATGCCAGTGCAAAGTCTGATTCTGATGCTTCCCTGGGCATAGGCCAGGGCCCCCGAATCCTCCTTCGGCCGCCCGTCTTGTGGGGAACAGGGCACGGCCGCGGGAGGGTGCCCATCCGTCACGGGGGGGGGCCTTTGAATTGCGGGGGCGGCACGGGGGGCGGGCGACACCTCGGGTTAGGGTGAGGGCTGGGGTCCCAAGTGGAGAGCAATGGTGCGGCTTTAGGCAGCCACGGACAAAATTCCTGAGAGCCGGTGCCTGCGGCAACCGACTGCGGGGGCGTTTCTGCACCGCGTGGGCACAGCACCCCAACAGTAAATGAGCTTTCCCCTGACCGCCCTGGGCACCACGCACCACCGGGGGAGCTACGTCCACAGGGCAAAAACAGCGGATTTAGATGGAAAACGGACAGCGTTGTGGCGTTTTCAGTGCGAAACATCGTTTGTTTGATCTCATTATCTGAGGTATTGGACTGAAGAGGAATCCGGGGCAGTCCTGTGTTCGGCAACACGGTGGTCACCGCGGTCATCTTGGCCATCGGGGAAAACGGGCCCAAAATAGCCTACTTTTCGCACAGCGCACGGTGCGCCCCCTGTTGGCGGGAGGCCCCCCCTGGGGGGGGGGGGGGGGTTGGCACAAGGCCTCGGTATCTGATTGTTTGCCTTTGGCGGCGCCTATTGGCCTCTCGCCACTGCTTTCTGACCCTCTGTGGGCCCGAACGTGTTTTGGTTGGGGGGGGGGGGGTACCACAAAGGCTGAAGGAGTATGCCGGTTGGTACTTCCAGGTATTTCGCGGGAGGGGCGGGGGCATGGCGTCCTGGGACCGGTAGAGCCCCCCCCCCCCCAAAAAGGGGGGACAATCTCACATCACATATCAGGAACGGACCTTTCGCTGCCTTCCTGGCCCCTCCCCCGTTACGGTGATGCGGGGGGGGGGGGTCGCGCGTGCGGCGACGCAGTCAGCACAGCAGGTTAGGGCACATGCACAGCCACCCACCCCCGACCGGTGGCCCACGAAACAGGCCGGGAAAGGGAACAACTCGGGACGGCCACCACACGGCCGAGGCGCACTTGATGCCAACCCCTTTCACACCGCGGGCGCAGGACGACCGGGCGGTATGCGGGGCCTGTGCCACCGGGGCGATGGGGCGGTCTTATTTACACGGTCATTGCAAGCGGAATCCCCCCCCCCTCCCGAAACCAACACCGCGTGTGGACGTGAACGCCCATGTCAAGGCACCGCTTTAGCAGCTGATCAATGGTTAACCACGGCCCCATGACCAGCACCCGGCAATACTTGTCTTCCATTCAGGGCCAAAGAAGGAGCATCAAGGGGGTCTGTCCTTACGGGAAAAAAAGCAGGGTTCGTAACGCCAACATAAACGGACACCCACGGGGACACTCTCTGCTTCATGGTCAAGACATGGAAAAGACACAAGAACAACGAAACAGCATTGAACAATTGTTGGCGGTTGGTGGCGGTTGGTCGCAGTTGGTGGTTGGCAGTTAGTGGTTGGTGGCAGTTGGCGGTTGGCGGTGGTTGGCGGTTGGCGGTTGGCGGTTGGCGGTCCTGGGGGCTGCCCTTAACAAAAGAAAAAACTGGGGTTCTTAAGGACAGCCTTGCCATCCAGCAGGTGCATCCGGGTCAGATCTATTGAACACTCTAGCCAAAGCCAGGACGCCATGGGCACAACAGAGGCCCGCCTCTGGCAATCCCCAGCGCCCAGCGGCCCAAGGGCCCAGCGGGTCTGAATTCAGGCGAATTCGTTTCCCCTGCACAAATCAAAGCCAAATGGACTGTCCAACAACACTTTGCTGCGTTGGTTCGGATCCGCCTCATCCCGATGAGCACAGGGGGAGTGGGAGGGGCCGGTCGTGACGACCGATTCAAACGGCAGGCCCCCCCTCCGAACCCGCCAGACAGCCCCCGTCGCCCCTTCCGCCTGGAGTGGGGCGGTCAAGGCCGAGCCAGGCTGCCGGTGGGGACTTCCGCACATACGCACCGGTTCGAGTTTTCAGGAGGCAACCGTCTACATCGCTTGTCCCAATCCACCGAAGAAAAGTATTTCCGGGAGGTGAGAGTGGGACAGTCCTCCCGCCACTCACTCGTGCTGCATCGGCCCCTCGGCGTCCCTCCCGCGCCCGCCGGCGATGCTCCGTATTCGGTCATGCCCAAGACAGTGACGTTTGGAGGGTGCGCACCGCCCCATCCAACGTGGGAAATTGCAACGCAGGGGCCCCAGACAAGGTTCTGTGTCCAGCGCGACACTCCGGAGGGGCCCAGCTCAGCCACCCCCCCAAACGGAACTGCACCGACACCGCCTGAATCACCCGCAACGCGATCTGCTGAACGATGGCCGCGGTGCCGCATGGTCCGCAGTTCGCCGATCCCTCCGCTCGCGTGTCGCGTGCACCGACTTCTGTCCAAAGCCCGGCAGCGTGCCAGGGGGGGGGGGGTCGGGGCTGTTTGGGTCCCATGCAGCACTGCTGGCGTCCAGTGCTTGGGCGGACGCAGCAGGCCCCCAGGCAAATCCCGGGAAGAATCTAAACAACCGTAGAAACTTCAGGTTTCTGTGTGCGTGAGGCCCAGGTGCCCTGTTCCTCCACGCGCTGTCCCAGCCGTCCACCATATGTCCCTTTCCCCCTCACGGCTGGTCTGCCCCTGATGGGCTCCCGCTCCTGTTGCGCAAACAGCCCATCTGGGCTGCGGGAGACACCCCCCACCTGATGCCGGTTGAGCAGGGGTTGCCCTGGCACCTGGTAGCGACGGGGCTGGCTGGCCAGGCCATCCCCTTTGTTGTCGCCGCCTCCCATGCGCACACTCTCCCATCCGCTCCATTCTGGTTCCCTATTCCCACTGTTCTGGTTGCCTCTCCTGCCTCGCTGTGCCCCTCCTCCTTGTCTGCTATGCTCGCCCTTGTCCCTCCTGGTGTGGCTCCCGCATTCTGTGTGTCTGTGTTGCTCCTCCCCCTGTAATCTGGTACACACACGACGAAATCCGTGTGTAGAGGCAAAATTTGTCGATAGATTACATTTCTTGGGCAATTTGTCCAAATGTCACTTCTGTGGGTTTTGGAAAACACTTGTTTCCGAACTACGCCATGAAGGTACAGACACGAAAGCACAACCCGACAAAGAAAAGAGAAAGAGTGCCAAACAGTAGTCCACAATCCTTCCAATACTATGTACATTGTCAGAAGAGACCTCTCCACTTCCCCCAAAAATAAGCAAAACAATGGACGGGCCAACAAGAGCAAGCTTCGGCTTGATCCATCCATCCGACAGGCGTCGATTTGATGGAGTGGCCTGCGTCTCGTTGCTCAGGGTCGTCCATCGGGACGGGGAGGAAGAGCACAGTCTTGTGGGGTCGTGCGCCACCCCGCCCCCCCCGCCTGCTCCCCATTGCAGCTTCAGTGCCGCACCCCCCACCCCCAATGCCCTGACGGCGCTGACAGGCGCCGCATGCCGTCATTCCCGCGACGCGTGACGTGTGAGGGGTGCTCTGAACCACCACCGGATGGCGTGGGGGGTGGGGCATAGGGCCAGGGGGCGCTGGGTCAGGGGCGGATCAGTGCCGTCACTCATCGGCAGTGCGCAGCATTTTTCGAGGCGGATCCGTATGCCCCGCACAGAGACCACCGTATCGTCGCAGCAAAAGGAGGGGCCCGTCAGGGATGCATTGGAAGGGGGGAGCCCCCCTCCCCCCTCCAGGGCGCCCAGCCACTGTCTCCCTGACGCCAAGTGCCGGCTTCAATGGCATTTGTAACCGACAGTAACCGCCCCCAACCGCTTTGGCAACCTCCTCCAACCGCCTTTCTAACCGCCTTTGGGGGTGCCTCTGAGGTCCCTTCACTTCTGATGCATTCCTGGGGTCCATGCATCATTCCAAGTCACGCAGCTGTGCCAATGCCCGTTCCTGCCGCTGCAGTAGCGTCTGCATCTGAAGGTTCCGCGGCAGCGGTTGCTCGGGCGGTTGGAGCTGCGGCTGCTGTGGCCGCTGATCGTCACGTTGCAGGCCCGGTGGTGGGGGGGGCGGGAGTGGCCGTTGGTCACTGCTGGTGTGGGGTGCCGGAGCCTCGGCGGCGCCCTTGCCACGCACTGCGGCACACCAGACACTGTCACTCTCCATGATCTGAATGCGGTGCATGCCTTGAGCAGCGGCAGACGCAATCTCCAGGCGCTGGCAGGCCTCGCTGTCGGCGTATTGCGCAGCCTACAGAGAGAGAGTGTGTGTGGGGGCGGGGGGGGGGGGGGGGGGGGCTGCAGGAAAGGTGTTGCGGGGTGGCATGCGTTGGAAGCAGCAGGCAGCAGCACCGTATCCAATCCTCCGGACGGTTGAGACAGGGATGGGCAGAGTTTTGCTTAAGGGATGGGGGGGGGGGGGGCTGGGGGGGGAGGGGGGGCTGGAACCCAAAAGTCCAAAAGTTTGTGTACCAAAAATAGCCCAAATCAATATTTTCTTTTGTAAATTTCATTGTTTCCCACTGTAGAATCCGGGTCCGAGGGGGGGGGGTGTTAGCCCCCTCCCCCCGGGAGATGCCGAGTTGTTAAGCAAAACTCTGGGGATGGGAAGGCTGGGACGTGATTGGACAAGGGCGGATACTGCCAGAAGAGAGTTGGATGGGGTTGCTGATGGTAGTGCGGTCCCAGCCCCAGCGGGGGAGGGGGGGGGGGGGGGCGCAATCATCATTCACACTGCATGAGCTCTGGTGTTCGAAGGGACAAGGCATGAACACTCGAGATGAGATACCACGTTCCCATCCGTCACAGGCACACATGTCTGCAAGCAATCAAACCTCGAAAGTGCCGGCCCCAGGGGGGGAAGGGGGGGGAGGGGGCACGGTTCGCATTGCGCGTGTGCCGGTGGGCAAGAGGCTACCGACAGGAGGTCATGCCTGCGGTCCACCACAATCCAGGCCCTCAACACCGCGTGCGGCCATGCGACCGGGTCAGCAAATGTGAGTCGGGCACGTGGGGTCGGTGAGAAAAATACTAACCGTCACCAACCGTCACCAACCGTTACCAACCGTCACGAACCGTCACCAACCGTCACCAACCCTCACCAGCCCGCACCAAATACCTTCAAGGCAAAACGCTCCGCCTGTTCCTTTTGGGTGAGCTCGGTCCGATGCCTCTGCTCCTGCGCGTGGCCCTTCCTCCAGGAAAGCAGCACGACCCCGGCGCCGCGCTCCTCGCTCTCGAGCGCGCACAGCCGCCGCCGCGTCGCGCGCTCCACGGCGCAAAGCAGCTCCAACGCGTGCAGATGGCGGATGTGCAGCCGCGCGGGGGCCTCGTGCCGCTGCAGCGTCTGTCTGCTACGCGTCTCACTGGCAATGAGATCGTCGGCCTCCACCGTGACGGCGGTCGAAGGCGCGGAAACGGCGGGTGGAGGCTCGGAAACGGCGGGTGGAGACAGAGAAACGGCGGGTGGAGGCGGACCAACACCAGACATCCGTTGAGCACTAGCGGAGACGTGGGTTCGAGACTGACGGACATCCGGAGACAAAAGGACCGCGGCCGGAGGATTTATATCGGGCCTCGCCGCCGGGGCATCCCGGGGCTCGGGGCTCCGGCTAAAACCCCCAACGTCCCTTGCCCCTTCGTGCGGCGGGAGCGTCGAGAGGCTGGGCAGCGCACGCGGCGGCGGGTCCAGGACCGGGACCCCCGACGCAGCGAGGCCCGGCGTCGCACGGCCGACGGGCAGCGCCGGCCCGGCGGCCCCGGGGCCGAGGGCCAGCGGCTGCGGCACGAGGGGCGGGAGGTTGCGGGGACCGCCGGGCGGCTCGGCGCTGGACGGGGCGTTGCGCTCCGGGGGCGCCATCGCCGGGGACGGGCTGATCGGGAGGGAGATGGGGCCGGAGGGCGGCGCGAGCGGCGTCAGATTGCGGGGCAGGGGCTTGGCCGGGCCCGGCAGCGGTTTGCCGGGCGGGCGCCTCCCCGCGGTCGGGACCAGTGCCGGCCCGGCCCGGGGCCCGGGCAGGATCTCCCGCAGCCCATGAAGGAACTGCTCGATCTCGTCCACCTCCTGGTCGCCCTTCGGCGCGGGCGGCTCCAGGTCAGGGCCCGGCCTCCGCAGGGCCTTCTCCTTCCGGCGCTGATCCTGCCGGTGTTTGAGGTCCCGCCGCCGCTCCTCCGTCCACTCCCTCATTTTGCTGCCAAGAGGGATGGGGTGTGGGGGTGGGGGGGGGATGGGCACAGGTCAATGGAGGGGCACAGGGCACAGGGTCCGCCCTCCGCAGGTCTGAACCCCATCCCCACGCAGTATCTTTGGAGCCTGGAGGGCCAGGGGGCCATGACGTCAGGTTGTGAAATGACCAGCATGATCCTGACGTTGTGCCAGATTTGCTCACTTCAACTCAGCCCCGTTGTCCTTTGCTCTCAAATTGTTTTGCCTTGCAGCTTTCGCAGTGCAAACCAGACCCAAACCAGAGGGCCAGGGCTTCTTAAGAGAGAAAAAAAAAGGCCTTTGTACCGCCAACATGAGCGAACGTTTACAGGGAGGCCGTCTGCTTCACGGTCATGGGACATTCTTTACTTCAAAAGTCGGCGGTTGGCGGCAGTTGGCGGTTGGTGGTTGGCGGCGGTTGGTGGTGATTGGCAGCGGTTGGCGGTTGGTGGTTGGTGGTTGGCGGTTGGCAGTTGGGGGTCTCTGGGGGCTGTCCTTCAGTGCCGTCCTTAACAAACAAAAACTGGGGGTTTCTTAAGGACAGCCCTGCAGAGGGCTCGGAGGTGGGAAGGGGGGGGGCACCTGGGCCCGGCAGCAAAGGGGTGGCAGGTGGGATCACGCCACAGGCCCGCCACCCGACAGTGACGGCGGTTGCCTGGGCCTTGTGGTGATGGTGCACCGAAAACCGGAACTGAATCCAATGGCCACATCCAAAAGTGGCCAATTTTATCAGAAATGCCCGCCCCCCTTGTAATCCCCCCCCTAATGTCAGGCTGGTCCCCCCAGGGGACGGTCACCAAGTGACAGTCCCCCCCAACCCCAGTTCCAGTGTAGCCCGAAGAAAAATGTTCTTCGGCGCCTTTGGCGCCTGGTGTTTCCTATGCTTTTTGGGCCAAGTGACGGTCCCCCCCATTGGGGGGGGGGGTTACAAGGGGGGGGGGGTATGAAGTGCAAGCCACCGTGGTCCATGGCCCATGGATCGCCCCCGAGGGAGGCAGACTCACACTTGGAAACCACCCCCGATGTACAGTGATGAACAACGAGGGCACAGATAATGCACAGTCTTAAGACAGATCGTTCTTCCGGTGCCTTTGGCGCCACGGCTCAGATATCATCGTGAACCATCCGCCAGCCAACGGCACTGTGCACTGGGTGTCATCCGCACATGATCATATAGAGCCGCCAGTGCATAGGCAGCCCCGTAGCAGGCGGGGTGTCCCATGGCCGTTCCTGGTCGGCCAAATGAACGCTCAGCGGAACAATGTGTTGCACTGAAAAGGAATCGATGGGCTCATCCCGTTGGCCCTGTGCTTTACACTGTTGTGCCTGTCGCCCATGGTGCGGGCAGGTGCCCCCTCGGTGCGGGCAGGTGCCCCCTCTGTCCGGGCTTGTAAAGGGGCACGGGGCGCGCAGAAGGATTAGAGGAGGCCCATGGGTTGGCTGCCATGTCTGCAGGTCGGTACCTGCCAAGGGGCTTGTGTTGTGTGTTCACATGGCCCCTCTAAGAAAGGTGCTATGGGAGGGAGGATTAAGGGGAAGGGGGTTTGTGCCGACAATCGACCTGCCTATCTATGCCGTATCTATGCCTCCACCAGCAACTTCAACGGCGCAGATAAGCCCATGCCCTCGGGCCTGTTGGGGGGGGGGGGCGGTCTGGGCCCTGGCCAACTCCCAGCCCACCTGCCCACCCACCCACATCAGAAATATCTTCCTCGGGGAAAAATAAACGTCGTTAAAAAAGCCGGAAATTGGAGGCAGAGTTGAGGCACACACAGCATTATTTAGGCTCTGAACCCCCCCCCCCCTAGGGAGTCCATGACACTAGGCACAGCCCCTGCCCTCAGCCTATGGCCTGGGGCACGACTGTGACCCTAGGAACGATGATGGCGTGTCTTGCCTCAAATGTACGAATCCGAGGGACCCTAACTCTAAGCAAGACTGAATATTGGGACCGAGCTGGTGGGGGCAAATGGATCCCTGAATGGACATCCTAGGCACCCAAACTACCCCCAAAAGGGCATTTTTTGGCCATTTTTGAAACCTAGGCATGCCACTTGGGACATCTGTTCCCAGCTGCAACCGTTGAGTTTCTTGCTCATACTTTGTGTGATTGTCCTTCACACCCATAGGTATCATCCGGCGAAATTTCGGCTGAATCCGAAGCACCACATAATTTTCGCCCATTTCGTGCGTGCTTGCTTGCTGCTGCTTGCTGTTGCTTGCTTCTGGTAGGTCCACCCTTGACACTAAAAAGGGTGATAAAACAAATACTGGTTCCACCAGCTCGGTAACCCTAATCAAGACTGAATATTGGGACCGAGCTGGTGGGGGAGGGAACATCAGCTATGACTGGTGAGGGACATCAAGAATGATTCACACATTGATGGCTCTTGACAAAGTGAACCCCATCACCACAATGGGCTCAAAATGGGCTCATTTCACCCGTTTGTGCACCCCAAATAGTCTAGGATGAGGTTTGGAAAAATGCGTTTTTGACTCATTTTTGACCCATTTTTGGTCCCAAAACAGCCCATTTTCAAGGCATTTTGGGATTTTTGGAGGACCAAAATGGGCCACCACAAGCTCAAAACGGTCCAAAAACACTTGTTTTAGTGTCTCACATGGTCTAGGATCATTTTTGAGAAAAGTCATCTTTTTGTCCCTACTAGACCCTGTTGACCCATTTGGGCACCCACCTGTTTGGGCTTGAGCTTGCAGCTTGCCGCAGCCTAGTGGGCCTAGGTATGGGGGTCTAGGCGTCCGTTTGGGCAATTCTGAGGGGTGGAAAACACAAAAAGTGGGGGGTTACGGGTGGAGTAGGTGCCCTTGGAATCGCGTTTTGAGCCATGTAGCCAAAGATATGGCCTATTCTTGGTTTGTGGCTGTCGGCATTTGAAGCTTCTTGGGGCCTTTTTGGGCCGTTTCCGGGACATATCATGGATTCAGAGGGCCGCAAAGAGCTCCTTGACACGGGGAAGTCAAGCCGCACGTGGAGTGTACCCACCGTTTCCCTTCGTTTGGCCGTTTTGAATGTGTTCCGGGGCTTTTTTGGCCCAAAAATGGCTGTTTTTGGGCCCTAAACTGCAGTTTTTGAAACTGAGGTCCGCCACTTGCAAATCCCGTTCCCGGCCGCCACCGTTGAGTTTCTTGCTCAAATTTTGTGTGAATGTACTTCACACCCATAGGTATCATCCACCAAAATTTCACCCGAATCTGAAGCACCACGACGGAGCTCTGATTTTTACCCATTTCGCGCGTGCTGCTTGCTTGCTTGCTTGCTGCTTGCTTGCTTGCTTGCTTGCTTGCTGCTAAACCTGGTAGGTCCACCCTAGACACTAAAAAGGGTTATAAAACCAAGACTGGTTCCACCAGCTCGGTGACCCCAACCCTAATCAAGACTGAATATTGGGACCGAGCTGGTGGGGGAGGGAATATCAGCTATGACTGGTGAGGGACATCAAGAATGATTCACGCATTGATGGCTCTTGACAAAGTGAAATCAGCTTGCAAGTGAACCCCATCACCACAAGGCCTACTTTCAAGGCTTTTTGGACTTCTAAGGGGCCAAAATGCCCCAAAATGGGCTCAAAATGGGCTCATTTCACCCGTTTGTGCACCCCAAATGGTCTAGGAATAGGTTTGGAAAAATGTGGTATTGACCCATTTTTGACCCATTTTTTGTCCCCAAACAGCCCATTTTCCAGGCATTTTGGGATTTTCGGAGGACCAAAATGGGCCACCACAAGCTCAAAACAGTCCAAAAACACTTGTTTTAGCATCACACATGGTCTAGGATCATTTTTGAGAAAAATCATTTTTCTGCCCCTATTGGACCATATTGACCCATTTGGGCACCCACCTGTTTGGGCTTGAGCTTGCAGCTTGCCGCAGCCTACTGGGCCTGGGTATGGGGGTCTAGGCGTCCGTTTGGGCAATTCTGAGGCGTGGAAACCACAAAACTTGGGGGGTTGCGGGTGGAGTAGGTGCCCTCGGAATCGCGTTTTGAGCCATGTAGCCAAAGATATGGCCTGTTCTTGGTTTGTGGCTGTCGCCAGCCAATCTGCACAAAATTTGGGGCTTCTGGGGGCCTTTTTGGGCTATCTCCGGGACATATGGTGGAGTTAGAGGGCCGCAAAGGGCTCGTTGACATGGGAAAGTCAAGCCGCACATGGAGTGTACCCACACTTTCCCTTTGTTTGGCCGTTTTGAATGGGTTCTAGGGCTGTTTTGGCCCAAAAATGGCTGTTTTTGGCCTAAACTGCAGTTTTTGAAACTGAGGTCCACCACTTGCGACACTCGTTCCCGGCCGCCACCGTTGAGTTTCTGGCTCATACTTTGTGTGGTTGTCCCTCACACCCATAGGTATCATCCACCAAAATTTCAGCCGAATCCGAAGCACCACGACGGAGTTTTGATTTTTACCCATTTCGCGCGTGCTGCTTGCTGCTTGCTGCTTGCTGCTGCTGCTGCTGCTGCTGCTAAACCTGGTAGGTCCACCCTAGACCCTAAAAAGGGTTATAAAACCAAGACTGGTTCCACCAGCTCGGTGACCCTAACCCTAACCTCCAGAGTCAGACCAATTCCGCAACCCTCGTCACGGAGGATGACTCATGTTGTCGCCTGCGTGCAGGGCAGGCACACCGCAACCCCCGACAAGCCCCACCACATCCTCCACAAACCTGTTCCAGCGCTCCTCTGTGTCCAAGTGCGACGGCTCATGCCACTCCGGCCGCTCCTCCAGCCCCGGCCTGGCCTGCCCCTTGCCCTTCGGGGACCTCGCCTTCTTGGGCTTCTTGCGCGTGGGCTGTGGCTTGGCCGGGTCCTCCACCCCCGGACTGCCCCGCTCCTGCGGCACGTGCGGCTGGGGCTGCGGCTGCCCAAACACCCCCGGTGTGCCCCCCAACGGCCCCCCCAAGGGCGCCAGCGGGAATTGCGGAGGCAGCAGCGATGGGGGTAGTAGCCCCGAGCCTTGCACTAGGCCGGGCTGTGCGCCCATCAGCAGCTGCGGCTGCATCATCGGCACCTGCGCAGGGCCTTGAGGTATGAGCATGGGCTGCAGCATCATCGGCTGCAGGTACATGGGCTGCAGCATCGCTTGCTGCTGCCTCAAGGCCTGCGTCTGGAAGTCACCGGCGAGGCCTGGCATTGGCAGCACCTGCGGCATGCCGAACATGCTGGGCAGTGGCTGTGGCATCAGCGTCAGCGCCACCCCGGCATCGGAAGGGGCTCGGCTGCGGTCTGGGGGGGCACCGGTGTTCGGGGGCAGCGCCTGTCGAAAGCCGAGGCCGGGCTGCGTGACGTCGTTGCTGGCGAAGAGGGGGCCAACATCAATCGGGTCAACGGTGGTCCCTGTGCCGGAGAACTCCATTTGGGCCCAAGAATGTGTGACATCCTTCACTGGACTTCTGCCATTGAAAAGCGCCTGCCAGAAGCGAACGCGTACGCGGTCAATGGGGCCGCCGCCAGTGCTTCACAAGCCTGCACAAGGGGGGGGGGTCACGGGATGAATCCTTGGACTGTACAATCCACAATGCATGCTACTATTGGAACATACTTCCCCAAAAGCCATTGTGGTTGTTCTTGAAGCTTTTGGCTACACACCGCAGAATCCGGGGAGTTTGTAACACACACTTTTGAACTCTTCAAGAAACAACCTTGCAACCTTGTAATATTGGTAAAAGCCCTTGGATACCAAAGCCTGATGTTTTTGGATCCTTGTACCTTATTGTGCAATGTCAATGTCAATTCTTTGTTTTTGTTTTGTCTTGCCCCCCCCCCCCCAAGTGTTGATCGCAAAGGTTGTCCGCTTCAACCCCCCCCCCCCGCGTTCAACAACCCTGTTGATCGCCCCCCCCCCCCCCCCCGGGGCGTTTGTGCACAGCGGAGCTTTAGGTCCATTTGAACGAGCTTTTTGCAGGTTCTTGGTGGGGGTAGAACACGAAAAACTTCTTGACATTTTTTCAAAAGATCAGCTCATTGAATAACCCAAATGGTGAGGCGCATTCCATAGGGCACTGGGAGGGGTGCTCGCCCCCTTGGCAAGTCCTTCTTCTTGCAAGGCCAGAGAAGGCAACCTGAGCTCCTGAAGATATCTACCTACCGACCTTGGGTATGGTCCTGTACAAACTTTGTGGACAGTGCACAATACCCCCCTCCCCCACCACACAGGAACCCCCCCTAGACATGCATGCTGCACCCTATGTGCGTTAACATATGGCTGATCCAATCAGCCGTGGAAACCCTGACCCTGCTAGTTATGTAGAGCATGGATGCAGGGAAGCCTGGTGTGGCTGGGATAACCAAAGCTCGCAAGCCCCAAATGCGGTGGTGACTGGGATAGGGAAGTCAATTGGCTGGTGCCCGTCTGCAGTGAGTAGAAGGTACCAACGATCTTGGGCTGGTTGATGCGGGCTTGTGCAATGGTTCTGAGCCGAAGAGGTATGCTTCACACAAACTGGTATGCTTCACACAAAGTCTTCCCAAAGACTGTCAGGTTTAGAGGGTGCTCACTACCACTAATGTGGGAAACGTAACAGAGGGCCAGGGGGTTCCGGATCACCAAGTGCCACCGTGCACGGTGTTTCCAAGCATTCTAACATTGCCCCCCCCCCATTTGTGCAGTGCCACTGGTAACAAAATGTAGACAAGGCCGCAGCCCCATGACCTCTGTTCAGGGCAGACCCAATAGATTTCGGCAGGGGAAAAAGTCGGGGGGGGGGGGGGGATTTCGTTTTTCAGATTGGGGCCGAAGTTTCCCCGAGCAGTTTGGTGTTGGTAGCGTGCTTTTGCTGTTGGATGCACAGCAGACACTTGGAGAGATGGTGTGCATTTGTGGAGCATATAACAGTGTCCGGATGTGCTATCAAGGACATCCGGAGATGTGTTGTAAAGGCCTTTGCATGAGACCAGATGGGAAATACACAGGGGGTTGGGGGTTGGGTGGGGAAAATTTCGGCACCCCAAAATTTTGGTGCCTTGTGTACAGTTGTGGGAACCACAGTCCCTGGGATACACAGCGGATACACAAGAAACAATCTCTGGGAACACGCACCAGCATGAAACACTGATCCTGACATGCAATACACGGGCACCAGTACCTCCCCACAGAAGAAAAATGTGAGCCGCCAACCCAGGGAGCAAGAAATGGCTCGGATTGCGCAGAAAAATTCGGGGCGTGCCATAGGTCGCCTTTGGACTCCTATCGCTCAACACAGGATGTGCGACCACACTGTGAGCGTTGAACCGGAATCTCTCAGTATTCCGCTCTGAACTTGTTTGAAAGTCTCTACGCATCTCTGCATGTCACATGACATGCTCGCTCACACGCTGCCTTACCCATGGGGAACGAGTGCAGTTACAAGCACAAACAGCCTGGCAAGGATGCCCAAATTGAGTGACAGCAAAAGCAAAGCACCGGACCACTCCAGGTTTCTCTCGAGCGTATGCCTGGGGGGTATCATATCAACAAAGAGCTCCATTGGGATTGACAGCGGATGCAGCCGGCAAAGCCAGCCGCTGGGTCTGCACTGCTGTAGTATAGCTCTCCCACCGCAGACAAATCACTGTGCCATGGAGGGGGCGATGGTGCGACCGCGATGATAGTGAATTGATGTGGAGAGTGCAGACAGCGGGGGGGCTGTGTTGCAGCCCGTGGAAGTCAAAACCCTGGTGCCGTACCAAGACCGACATGCAAAGTGCCAGCCTCCCCGTCCAGTGTGATGTTTTGTGGTCAGAGGAGGAGCTGGGCATGGGGATCAGGAAGTGTTGTGAGCCATCGACCTGCAAAGGGGCAGAACATGCAACACACAGCAAACTGGGGCTCAAATGGCACTTGGGGGACATCTGGGGCCCACGTTGCGCATCAAAGTGGGTTAATGGAAGGCGTGTTCAAAAAATGTGAAAAACAGTCACAGTGTGAAAACTGGTCCGCAGATAGCCCAACGCTACCCTCTGCCGGGCTTGTTCGGTCTCTACAGGCTTTCTGCAGGCTCCATCGATCCACATTGCTTGGTGTGCCACCGCCATCGGCAGAGGGCTAGGGTACCGTGCAGGGATGGATATTGGGGGAGCGGGGGGGATGGTCTCCCCCCTTCAACCCTGGAGGAAGCCTGAGTCATGGCACGTGCGCACAAGACGCAGACAGCACATAAGCGCAGGAAGAAAATGGGCTCGTCAGTGCCAAACCCTTTCAGGCTTCCCCCCCTGATGACGAAATGGCAATAACCACAATCGGTCTGGTCGAAATGGCCCATGGTAATTTCAGCAGTCCGTCGCAAATCCCTCCCCTTTGAGACAGGAGACAAGGCATTGCACGGGGGGTTTGAGCAAGAAGCAAACACCCACGTAAACTCAGCTGTTACTGACTGAGGCGTGTTGACACATTTAGCCGTTCGGTGCAGACAATTGTTTGGAAGTGTTTGGAACTATTGCATCCATCCCTGGGACCATGCACTGATTGAAGACAATGAAGTCATAAACACCGCTTTGCCCCCACACGCAAAAAAACCACAATTCTCATTTAAGGTGGGGGCAAGCACGAGCAGAAAGCTGGTTGCCCTGTTTTTCTCCGACCGCCCGCGCACACAGCCATCGGCCTGCATGGCCACTGCTCTGAACTGAAAATGATTTTGTTCCATTCCCACGGTGTCTTTCAGCGTGCGCGCCCTCTTCACATGGCCGCTGCAAATTTCTGGGCACTGGACGTGGTGCACTCGGGGGGGGGCACAGGAACGCAAAAGATGCCGGATCAGACCCACAGGCACAGGGCGGGACGGAAGACGAACGAGGAGGCGATGAGCAGGAGGTTGGGGTTGGGATTAGGGGCAGCCCCCAACCCTCGTTCGGCCGCCCGTCTTCCGGGGAACAGGGCACGGCCGCGGGAGGGTGCCCGTCCGTCACGGGGGGGGGGGGGGGGCTTGAATTGCGGGGGCGGCACGGGGGGCGGGCGACACCTCGGGTTAGGGTGAGGGCTGGGGTCCAAAGTGGAGAGCAATGGTGTGGCTTTAGGCAGCCACGGACAAACTCCCTCTGGCCCGCTTGTCGCATGACGGCAGCGCCCGTCAGGCGTGAGCCCCCACAAGCGACTCAAGCAGCGCTTCCACTGACGGAAATCTCGTTTTGGGAAGCAGCACCTCCAGGAACACCAAGAAGTTCACCAGCCCCATCTGCGCCGGAATCCCACGGGGCATGGCCCGCTGGCAGCCCGGCGTGTTCTTCAGCTTCACCAGCGCCAAATCGAGATCTGCAGTGCAGAGGACCTTCGACTGCAACAGGCCGGCGAACGCTGCCCGGAGGCTGCCCCCCGAGAACGTGGCAACCCCCACAGCCCCCAACGCGCCGTCCTGCGGGCGCGGCACCACGACCTTTGCGGAGAAGAAATCCTCCAGCCTCGTCAGCAATTGCAGCAGCGGCCCATCGATTGCCACCTCCTTCCAGCCCGGGGGGTCCACCCCCCGTGCCATGTCCAGGAACCCACGCGCAACCACGGTCTTCACCGCCACGTCCACCGGCCCGTCTTGGTGCCGATGCACTCGATGGTGCTCCATGCAGCGGCACGTCCCGTTCTCCTCGTCCTCGATCACTTCATCGATGGAAAGCGAGGGCGAGTTGTTCACCTCGATCAGCTTCAAGACCCCCTTCGAGTTGAGCATCACGTCAAATCCAAGCACTTGCGCGCATCTTGGGGTCCGCAGGCAGTCCCGGTTGTATTGCCGCAGCGTCGCCGTCAGCACGGGGCTCGCTGTGGAGACCCACATGCGGACAATCTCCTCGAGTTGTGCCCAGAAACTCTGGGCAATTTCCTCCCCGAGCTGCAGCAGTACCAAAGAAAGCCGCCGCTTGCTGGCGGTCTCCTCCGTGCTGGTATGGACGAATGCGCTGCTCCGTTTATTCACGCTGTAGTTTGTCAAGTGCTTGCAGCTTTGTTGAAATGCAGCGCCATCTTCATAAGGCTCAGTACAAAAGCGGACTAGACCCTCTTCGCATAGCAATGCTCGCAGACTCTCCCGGAGCCCAGTAATGCACACGTAGACGCGGAAGTCGAACTTCAGTCCTCCCAAAAGGAAGGGCTTCGTGATATACTTCTGGACAACCGCCTCTTTATGGGTGCATCGCAACGACAAGTCCCGGAACTTTTGCGCAATGAATATCCCATCGCCTTGGGAGCCCTGCTCCGGTTTCACGATCACCGTCGTCACTTTTTTTTGGCCCATCCATTGCTCTATCGCGTCCATATCCGAAGGGTACACGAAAGTGGTCGGGACGTGAGTATCACAGAACGTGTTGAACTCCTCGTTCTGCAACGCCCGGAGCCGCGTGAAATAGTGGCCCTGGACCGTTTTCTCACACAGGTCCCCGAGTCCCGGATACCGGGAGATCACTGCGCCTTCGTGCTTTTTGACTTCGGGGAAGTGATCGAGCCAATCGTGGCCCTGCATCACATACGAAACGGAGTGTGGCCCCGTTCTCTCGGCGATCGAATAGCCGGTGGTGCCTTCTTCGATCACTTTGCGGAACACATCCTGCCATCGCCCCCGCCCCGCAAAAGGCATCACCAACGTCCAACTTGGTGCCATTGCAATCTGCCAGCGACAGAAAACACAATAGATGTGCCCCGTTGGGGGATCGCAACCGCAGAAGCACACAACCCGATGCTCGGGTTGTGTGCTTCCCACAGCTACAAATGAGGACCGAATTAAAATAATTCCCAAATAAATGCGGTGCATGGCCCCTCCCAATCTGCATGTGGAGCTGCCGAACACAATGGCCAAAACACCACCAAATTCCAAAATGCAAGCCTCGCATCATTAAGAAGTGGCCCGGGGGGTTTGAGCAAGAAGGAAACACCCACGTAAACTCAGCTGTTACTAACTGAGGCGTGTGACACATTTAGCCGTTCGGTGCCCCACGTCTCCGGAGGGCGACGACCATCATCTGTCGTGGGGTCAAGGTACAGTGTGTTCAAGGGGCATGATGTGGATGGATGATGTCCAATAGGGGCCCAATTTCAATGCGGTTCGAAATGAGCCGTGCATGAAGACTCCAAAAGAGAGTGTTCGATCTTGGACGGGGTTAAGGGGGGAGCAGGGGGTACATGCGCAGCTCGGATAAATGCAGCGATGCATTGAGAACCACTGGCAGTCACTTGTACCTTGGACAGCCGGGAGGGCGTCCCACGAGCACGCCGTGGGTTCTTGACTAGCCACGTTATTTTGGTATATAAGGAGGTTGTGAATCTACATTTGCTGCTTGCAATGTGTGTCTTCAATCTGTCTGTCCTGTGTGCCCTGCGTTGGTGTGGACTGCTATCAAGGACCACTGGCAGGTGTCACCTAATCTGGGGCAAAGGGCGTGTTAACACAGCCGGCCAACACGGATGTGAAAAATTAGCCCCCTCCCCCTCCTGTGTTGTGTTGACACAGGCCCAACACGGAGGCGAAAAATACCCCCCCCCCCCGTGAAAAATGTAAGTCATGTAAAAAAAAAATCGTCAAGTCGTGTAATTTTTTTTGCGGTTATTGCGTGTAATTTTTTGTTTGCGGTAAGTCCTGTAAATTATAAAAAAAATTGAATTGTTTTTGCGGTGAATGCGTGTAATTATTTTTTTCGCCAAGTCGTGTAAATTACAAAAAAAATTGAAAAATTGAAAGAAATGCAAGTTTTCCAACACATGAGCAATATGTATAGCTGCTGGTTGCGTACGGCACCCCTTAGCGACCTTAACGATGAAACGCCGTGTCCACAAAGCACATAGTACCACGTGTGGCCGGCAATTAGTTGGGACTTGGCCGATATAACATAGTTTCACATCGTGTCATGGGCACTAGACACAAAATCAGGCCCAAGAAAAGAGTCTTGGCAGGGCCATGGCAAAGATCCAGTGTGCCAGCACTGGCAACAAAATCAGGCTCAAGAAAAAGAGCCCTGACAGGGCCATGGCCAACGCTAGTGCCACCATTACAGGCCACCAAGGCACGGGTATGGGGCCAATATAACATAGTTTGGGCACGAGACACAAAACCAGGCCCAAGAAAAGAGTCGTGACAGGGCCATGGCCAACATCCAGTGTGCCAGCACTGGAAACAAAATGCTCAAGAAAAAGAGTCCTTACAGGGCCATGGCCAAGGCTAGTGCCACCATTATAGGCCACCAAGGCACTGGTATGGGGCCAATATAACATAGTTTCACATGGTGTCATGGGCACGAGACACAAGATCAGGCCCAAGAAAAGAAGCCTGAAAGGGCCATGGCCAACGTCCAGTGTGCTAGCAATGGAAACAAAATCAGGCTCAAAAAAAGAGAATCCTAACAGGGCCATGGCCAACGCTAGTGCCACCATTATAGGCCACCAAGGCACAGGTATGGAGCCAATATAACATAGTTTCACATCGTGTCATGGGAACGAGACACAAGATCAGGCCCAAGAAAAGAGCTTCCATTTCTTGGGGTAAAAAGGGCAAGACAGCAAGCTTGCTCATACACAAAGCAAACTAAATTCACCGCCGAGTTGGTGGGGGTACCTCGTTGTCACTCATGCCCGCGCCCAAAAACCACATCCCGACAAACATTGTGATCACTACTCCAGTTGTGAGGAACTCGCGATGGCACACTCCAATGTGAAAGGAATGACTTTGCCATATTTTGACTATCATTGCATCCCGCACTAGTATGCCTAGATTTTGCCAATTCAACGGTGACATCATTCCCATTTCACCCTAAAGGTTACAGTAAATGTTAAATAATACCGCAAAATGTAAATGTAAATTTAACAGTAAACAATAATGATGCAGCGGACCGCCAGTACTGTTACTATGAAGCACTTTGGACCCTCCATAATGTAGTGTACTACATAGACCTGGGTGAAACTAAGGCGGATCAGGCAGAGTCTAAGTGGGAGGACCTCCTGCTCCACCAATCTTCTACTACCTCCCCTGATAATTAATTTTGGAGGGGGGGGGGCAAGTTGGAGGTGGGCACTTTCCAAAAATAATTCCACTGGCTCTAGGGGGGCAAGTGGAAGGTAAACACGGCGGTAATTAATTATTCCAGGAAGGGGGGGGCTGCGGAGATAAGCGCGCACTTGAAGAGAACTCCTCAGACAAACATGGCCAGGTCTAGGAAAGTTAGCAAAAAATTTCTTTCGCGCTTCACGCGACAAGAAAAATATTGTCCTCCTCAGGATTCTTACCTACCCATAGAAAAAGCGTTCCATGACGCCCTGAATGCACGCCACAACACATTTGGAACACAATCAATCACTGGAATGTGAAACGACGCGGTGCTCAGGGCCTCGCTTCAAACGCCGCAATGGGCTCGTCACAACCCCACAAGTTGGTGGCTGGCTCCCAGGAGTCTGCAAGGGCGAGCAAACACGTACAAGAACTCCTCAGACAGACATGATCATATCCATGAGGCGAAAAAAAAATAGACACTCAGAAAGTCCCCGTCTTCGCCCCATCCCTTCCAACACACATAGTACCAAACCTTGCCCCGTTTCTCAACCTTCTGCGGAATTTCTGCTACCTCGTATGTGTCTGTGAACATACAAAATGTAATAATTTGGCATTTGCAAATGTATGCCTTTCAAGCTCCAAATGCTTCAAATCCGATTTCAAGAATTCCCGAGTTGCCGGCTCAGGGAGGCTCAAAAGCAAAACCTATTGAGGTAAGGAGTAAATGCAAGCAGGTAAGTTAATTAGATAATTCCTGGACAGGGGGAGCAGGGAATAATTAGGGGCAGGAAATAGAAGATTGGTGGAGTAGCAGCCATGGATGGGTATGTGGAAGGTGGGGAGGCAAAGGTAATGGACGATGGGAGGGAGGCCGTGTTGCCGGATGCGCTGGCCGAGTGCTTCACTCGGTCACGGAGGTGGACGAAGTGGCCCAAAAGGGATTGGTCGTCAAATTCTGATTTGTGCTACATTGGTCCATTGCTCGTGTTGTGTTTGGAGGGAGGGATTCTAGAAGACGCAGTTTTGCATTCTGTGGGCCCGTCCATCGAAAAAATACATTTTTGCATTCACATACCTTTGTGAAGTGGTGCCCCCCAAAGGGTGGTCAACCTGGGACCGCACTTTGCATTCTTGGAGTTCACAATCTTTTTGCATTTACATTTTATATTTCGTGCTTACATCGTACATTTCGTTATCACACTGTAATCCATTTTCAGGGCCCATGCATTTTCACGCTTCGGGATCTGGCCCGCCCCCGCACCGCACAACCCAGATTCCGGCAAGAAGAAATACACCGAACAGTAACAGTTTGCATTTTGTGAGGGACAGTGTTTGATTAAAATTGGTGGAGAAATATACTCTTTTTCCACATTTGCTGAGGAACAAACACGTTTTTTTGGCGATCACCGGTATTGGTCAAGTGTGAACATGCAGAAAGGCTGGGTAGGTCCGCTTCTGTGATTGTTGTGCTTTCGCACATCTGCTGAAAACCACACACGTCTTTTGGCAGTCACCGGCATTGGTCAACTGGGAACCTGCGAAACGCTGGTAGGTGCGCTTCTAAGATTGTCGTACTCGGTTCACGTTATTTCGTTGCACCCTCAAGCAAGACTGCGCGTTGTGTTCTTCGCTGTGGTGAGTGGTGTGCCCTTTGAACAGGACTTTTAGTTGGACACCATGACGGTGGACAAGACGCTTCGTAAATCCAGCCAGGCAGCCGCAGTGGCACTATGCTTGTCTTTCTGTCTGACTGTTGTCCTGGGCGTCGCGATCGGCTTGCCGCTCTGGTCGCGGTACACTTCAGTTACCAACGGCATCAACTATGAGCACCAGGTCGGTATCTGGCAGTATTGTGTCAAGTCCCAAGGCAACAGGGCCTGCAACGCGATGTCAGGAGCTAACAACAACTTGTGCAAGGGATGGGTTGCGGCGACTGCGGCCTGCGCCATAATCGCCGTCACTTTCTTCTTCCTGTGCATGATCCTGTCATTGCTTATCCTTGTTTCCAAGAAGCCTTTCAAGACCAAGGGTCTCAGGTTGGGTTTGTTTGGTCTCTCCTTCCTGGCCTTCCTCTTCTGTCTGCTTGCCTGGATCTTCTGGTTCTGCTTCGGCGAGAGCCACAGCTGCTGGGCCCTCACGGCACCAAGCCCACTCCGGAAGTACGGCGCTTCGTTCATTATGGCGGCTCTCGGTTCGTTCTTCGCCATGTTCCTGGTCTGTATCGCGGCCTTGCTGGTTGGCCTTACCCCAAAGCCACCCAAGATGGCCCCGCCACCAGTTGTGGAGCCTGTCGTCTACTACGAAACGGTCCCCCAGGTGCCCCTTGTGGAGTACCCAGTTGCGCCCGCGTACGAGTTCGCGCCCGCCGCGTACACCGCCTACCCAGAGGTGCCAGCATACCAGCCCGCGTTGCCCGCTTACACGGCCCCATCCGTCGCGGCAGCTCCTATGTACACGACCTACTACTAAGCGGGCGGAGAAGCTGTGCTTGGGAGCGGTGTTAAGTTAAATTTGGTCCCATGTCGAAGACGAAAACTTGAACTTGACTGCAGCCTGCACAGTGGAACCAGACCTAAACCGTACCAGCAGTTTTTGCCAACGTTGGAAGTGGCTCTGGTTGAGCGTGTTGCGGCGCAGCACACTTTCAACGAGTCACCGACTGCTGGTTCCTGTTTTAGCCTGGACACCCCGTGGAACCACATTCCTCGGTGCCCCTGTTCGCTGACCCGTAGGTGTTCCCCTGATGCAAGGGCCCATCATGCCCTTACATATTGCCCATAGAAGCAGCACTTCGTGCACGTGTTCCGAAGTTGCAGCCCATCGCAGGCACAGTGCCGTGCAATATTGCTTCGATCCCCATCGGAGCCGCAACATCAGCATGGCTTGAATTAGCTTGAGAAACAGCTCTTTCACGAACTTTTCCACTGAGCAACTCAAACGGACTACGAAGTATATTCTGAACTGTTTCACTCTCTTCTGTGCGTCGCCTTTTGGTTGGTTGTTCCAGTGCATGACTGAGTGCTTGTGCATCCCGCAGAACAGCTTTGTGGCACTGGGCTCCTCAAGAGCTACGCGCAACCCTTGCCTTCATGAAAGCCCACGGTGGTGGGGTCGTCAGTGGATGCGCTGCAACTGAGCGCCCTGCCTGACAGAACCGTTCTAGGAAAGCTCGAAACTTTGAGTGCGGCTCCGGGTGAAGTCACCACAGGGAGAGGGTGGTCCAGCGTTGCCGGCTGCAGGTGGAAAACAGTTTTGGTTTTCAGGTTTTTCGAGAACCTCTTGAAAAAACCTGTTGGGCCGTGGGGTGTGCCCTCGCTTTGAAACCCAGCTGCCTCAGTGGAATTCTGTCCAATGAAAAATTAAAACGAGAGAACATCAACACAGACAGCCAGTGCGTTTGCCTGCAGGCAATTTCTATGCAAGATACGAATTTGCATGGAAAATTTGCTGGACCATAATTGCACTCCGTCGAAAGCAGGGTGCGTGCGGATCGAATGTTGACGGCACGTCAGTGAGGAAATGAGTATTGATCGCATTGATCGAAAATTTCCATTCGTTTTCCTCTTTCATGTCCATTCTGCGTCAAAAGATTCTGCAAGCAACAGTTTGATGTTGTACAGTTGTTGCATTAACGCACTAAAACGCGTCGACAGTAATGAACATTTACCAGTTGTTGGGCTTGGTGAACCATTGGGCTCTGGTTGAACAACCATCCAAGGCCCACAGGACACCTTTAAGGTTAGGGTGTACAACGTTTTTTTTGTTTCGCATGATCATCATGTTGTTGGGGAAAAGGGGTGGGGGTGAAAAGAGTGTTGTTACCCTCCACAAGAGGAGTTCAAATTGTCCCAGCCTGTATGTGGTTGTTAGACCTTCATGCCATGAGTCACTCATGGCATGGACTACAGAGCCCAGCTACGTAGCATTGTAACTGGGCAGGGAGGCTCAATCAACCCACAAACCGAAATCAACCAATGCAGTTATAAGTGTAACACAGAAGATTCCCCAATATTTGTGGTTGTGTGCCCATGTGTAGGGGAGCAAAATGTCACCAATCTAGTAAGTAGAGTGCTTTTTGGTAGTGCACAGTGTCCCCTGTGCACCTGCCCATATTTTCAGGGAGTTTTCGCCATGTGAAGTGTCCCCATGCCCATAAATGATAGGCATTTTGTCAATGCAAACTGTCTCCATGCCCACATTTTGGGGGTCTTGTCCCAATAAAAATTGTCTCAGTGCCCTGATATAGGGAGTATTCTGGTATTGCAAAATTCCCCTGCCCATAAGGAGGTCATGGTCCTGTGCTGAAAGGAGGCACCTAGATGTCCAACAATTTCTGACTATGGCGACAAGGAACATCGTTCACGACTACGAGAGCGTACGAGGACGACACCGGTGTATCCAGAGACCGTTTGAAGGATTCATCATGGTCTACATTTGGTCATTTATGGTTGGTTCTACTGCCAATTTTTAGTAAGATTGGACCTCATTGACGCCGGATGGAGTTGAGATCTGTTGGTTACGTGGAACATGGGAGTCATTCTTGGGCAACGCATTCACACACAGTGTGTATTCAGGCCGGGAGGGGTGTTAAAAGTCCATGAATGAGCAACAATTTCTCAAAATATTGGTTTCATATTGAGCAATGGTATTATTCTTTATTGGAGTTTGGTTGGGACATTGGGGGAAATTTTATCCATGGAGCTTGATCACTTCCAATATGGGTGAAAGATATTGAGTGGCCTAACTTTAATTCAAAATAGGGTTTATCTATTGTATTATATTCCATGAGTTATTGTTTGTTATTCCATTGTTTCTTCTTTGAACATTATTTGTATTATAGCACAACATGGGTGTTGGCCTTTGCTTTATCTATTTTTTGGGCTAGTCTCATTGAGGCTGAGCTGTTCAGTAATCTGCATTTTTCTCGAACATATGGTCCTTTCACAGAAAAAGAATATGATTTTCAGAATCAGCATAAAATTCCGCATCTATATAGTGCTCATAAGACTATTTCATTTTTTTCGCCACTTTTGCCTAATGAGCGCGCCGGTTCCACTATGGGCAGTTCCTACTGAGTTCTGATGTCATCAGGGTAGTTCCTACTGAGTTCTGCAGTCACGACTTAATTGTTTCCTGAGCTACAGAAAATTCCCGGCAGACATTTGAAGTGATTTTCTATCATATTTTATCTTTTTTAAAACCATTTTTCTTTCGTCTGTTTGACTATCTCTGCAGGAAGCCTGATTTCTGAGACATACCATTTTTGCCTTGATCTGAAGTCACTGTCCACTGTCGCAGATTGTAGACCTGAGTGGTCCTGATGCATACATGCATGCATATGAGCAAACGCAAGGCCCAACATCACCCATTGTTTGTCAGTTCATTGTACAGCCCCAGCAAGTTCTTCATTATTTTATTGATCCCGGTTCTGCTCGTCTTGGAGTCTTGGTCTGGTTTTATTTTCCACCTAAATCTTTGGGTACCTGAAATGGAGCAGGAGCAAAGACCAAAGCAAGTGCAACTAGAGGATGCAGAGACTTTTCAAATAGATGAACGAGATGCAAAGCGGGAATTTAACAGTCGTAGCAGAGGCATGGATGTTACTGTGCACGACATCGATTCCACACGTCGAAGCGTTGATCTCGCGAGTTCTAGCAATGTCGACGATCCACAAGCGTCACTGGGGTCTTTCGTTCACGGAGCACAAGAAGACGATGGGGCGAATCAAGAAAGGCAACCTTTATCTCAATCATATGAAAGTTACCGACCCATGGGAAAACAAGAACTGGATTCTATTGGCGATCCTTATGCTTTATTATTGGCTGGCTTGGTTGAATGCGAGCGTGCTTGACGAGTGAAGTGGACCCACAATCCTAAGCACCACAGGTTAAAAAGGTTTTGACAGATCGACACATTGATGTCATTTTACTGGCATGCATGTCATTTGCTGATGCATGATGATCATGATTTGGATGGTCACTGATGTATGATGATCATGATTTGGATGGTCATTTATACTGATTTTGTATCATTGCAACCCTGTGTCTCTAAGGCTATGGGAGTCGCTTTTACTACTATTTAACACAGTTTCGTGCTATGCGCCCCTCTTTGAGCGGGAGCCTATGTGGGCTATTGGTGCTATTCATTCTTTTGCTCTTGGTAGGAAATACCCATGGTGGTCACATGTGCACAATACAAATAACAAGCAAAGGGCAATAGAGAAAGCAAACAAGCAAAGCGTGTAAAGTAAACGAAGTGAATGGGAAACTGCGAGTGTAAATAAGTCAGTGGTTTGTCACATACTCTGTGTTTGTACAGCCTCAGTGTGACACAATGAATGAGTCCAAGGTGCAGTGCTTTCTAAGGGGTGCTGGTTAGAGCCTAAATCTTAGTGGTAGCAGAGCGAACGATTCTGAAGGTGTCAACTATACAAAGGCGCCTGATCTGTCTGTGTCTGTCTGTTCTGTCAGTTCTGTGAACAGTTCTGCCTGTTTGAATCTGAACTGTGATAAACAAGACGAGTGACATGGATCCCCCAACCACAACCGAGGCGAAAGAAAAAGACACCCCTACAACAACCTCCACAGATGAGTCCCATGAGACCACCTCAGAGTCTGTGAAAGAATACAGGCGAGAGTTAAAGGAAGTCCTTGAATCTAAACCCTCATCCTCACAAAACTCTGCGTCTAAAAGTCTCAACCATGATCCAGAGGTAAAGGTGCGAAATGTGTCGGGTCCCAGCGCAGAGACAGAAGTGCGCGAAGACGCTCGTGAACACGAACCCATGCGCGAAGACGCTCGAGGTGAAAGGCACGAAAGCGTCGACAGGGACGACGCCAAGCACGAAGACGGCAGCGTAGGTGAACCGGAGGAATGGAAGCAAGCAGTTGACTTTGCGAAGGAACTAGCGAGCGAGGGTAAGCTAGAGTGGTTTAGGACCATGATGGCCAGGATTGAGTCAGGGAGAGTGGACGAGAGGAAGGATGAGGATAGGGAGTCGAGAACAACAGTGTCCGAGAGGTCAAAGGGGAAGAAGCATGACATGGGTGAGTTCAAGTTTGGAAAACCAGGACCACCTTCCTCACCTCCCACTTCCTCGACAAGTTCTCACACTTCTCGTTCGACAAAGACAAAAAGGTCGACAACCAGTAAAGGTGCGTCGGTGGCGTCCACGACATCGAAGCTGAGCCGTGCGACGGAAATCCAAGACTCTTTGTCGAAGATGTTGGAGGAACAGAAGAAGATCCCCCGACGTTTAGACGAGTTGGAGGAGTCTGGGAAAAGTCGCATCGAAAGTGACCTGAACACTTCTACGCTCTCCAAGGTAACAGGACTCCACCTGTTAGACGAACATCAGAAAGGCATTTCACCCTTCCTTCCGAGGATCAAGGAGTCGTACCTGCCGGACGAGTTTGCTGTGAGGATCAAGGTGGGTAGCTTGCAGGAGGCGCGCGACAAGCATGGGTTAACGGCGCTTGCACTGCTCGCCGTTTCACCTTCCAAGGTGGATGACAGCGACCTCGACGACAGCAAAGATTCAGGGAGTGGTACGAAGGGCACAGCGAAAGGAAAGCTGGAGATACCTCTACCTGTGTTCACTGGGAAGCGCCTCGACCTGTACGCGCGTGACTTCGTGAGGTACCTGCGAATGACAGGGCAGAAAGCTGCAGATGAGATGACCCGCGCCGACCTGATCGTGACAGGCTGCAAGAACGAATGGCTTCGAGGAGTGGTACACGACATCTTAACGACGTCGTAATCATGGGTACACTTTCTGAAACAAGTGGAGTCTGCCTTCCCTCACTTCGAGACGGATGCATCCATTCGCGGAGCCTTGGAGAAAGTACAGAAACTTAAAGAACTCCCAACTCTCGCCGATGTTCGTCAACTGCTGCAGAAGCTCAAAAGCCTTATGACACAGTTGAAGATTCCTATGTCCGAGACCCAGAAACTCCTTTTGCTGACCCGAAAGATTCAGAAGAAGACTTGGACCGAATGTCGGTCGACCGTGGAAAGGAAGGCGAAGACGCACACCTATCAAGACTTGGCTGACTTGTTGGAGGAACTCGCTCTCGAACGAGTATCAGACCAACATGTCGAAGGTGAACGCGAAGCTCAACTCAATTTCCTAAAAGGAGGGAACAAGAACAAAAACCAAAACCAAGAACCGCCTCCCGAAGCTGGTCAAGACGAAGAAATCCAAGACTTGTACTGGTCAGAAGGACAAAAAGGCAACGGAGGCAAAGGCAAAGGAAAAGGACGTGTGAAAGGTAGCGGTCGTGGAGGCGGTCGCGGAGAGTGGGTATGGCAACCGCCTCAATTCCATTCCATCGTGTGTTGCGAGTACTGTGGAAAAAAGAACCATGCTCATGACCAATGCTGGACGAAAGAAAGGGACGAGAGGAAAGCCCGCGCTGCAGCCAAGAAACAAGGAGAAGATCCTGGCAAAGGGAAAGGCAAAGGCGACGGAAAGGGCAAAGGCGATGGAAAGGGCAAAGGCAACGGAGAGAAAGGTGGCAAAGGAGAATCCGGCAAAGGACAACCAAGCCAAACCACACCGCCACCCAACGCGATTCCCTTGCCTGAAGCCGTTGAAGGAGAAGAGGGACCAAGCAATCGAAAGAGAAGGAGGTTCCTCAAGCTTCAAGAGAACCTTACCAACATGGCCAAATCCTGTGGACTTGCGTTGATGATGGACGCAAAGCCACTCCCTCCGCAAGACAAGTAGGGAGGCGGCTCTTTGGGGAAGGGCTACCTGTTGCCAGTCGAAGTAACCGAAGCATCCGCGATTGAAAGTTTTATTGATACGGGGGCTACGAGCAGTATAATGGCGGCGAAACCCGTACCTGAGGGAGAAATTGAGTACGCGCCGAGCGTAGGTATTCGTATTGGCCATCGGAGAATATGCCTGACCGAAGGGAAGTACAAAGGGACGGTGATTCTGGGGAGAAGGAGATTACCGAAAAGTTTCTTAGTCCTCGAGACGGACGCGTTCCACGCAGTGCTCGGTGAGGCCTTCTTCGAGGAGAACCCGGAGATTCGTTACCTGGGCCTTCAGTCACCGAGACACCTCCTAGTACGGACAGAAGACCGAGAGTGGGACAAGGTGCACCTCGAAGAGACCGCGGAGATTGTCGAAGGAGTAAAGGTCTTGAGGGACATCAGCTTTGACCTGGACACGGAAGTTAAGGTCGAAGGACTGCTGCGTTTGGAGAAAGAAATGCTACTAACCCTGGAGACCTACACCTTAGCGACGGAGATGAAGCTACACGCGTACGAGGAGTTGAACATCGAAGGTGATCCCTGCGGTGACGATTTTATCGAACTCTTCGCTAACCACGTTAACGCAGACAGCGAACTCTACTGTTGGAGACAAGGCAACAGCGCCTGGTGGTACGATTGGCGAGACTTGGGGAGATGGAAGTACCTGTACGCCAACCCACCGTTCTCCCAAATGGAGAAAGTCTTGACGAAAGTCGCGTTGGAAGGTGCACGAGTAATCCTTGTCGTATCTGAAGAAGGGAAATGGATGAAGAAAGCGTGGAGAGAATTACTGACCAAGCTGACAATAACCCAAGTACGACTACCCGATGTTCCTATGTACAAAGTTGACTACGGGGTGGAGCTATTGCCCGCTCCCAAGTGGCGAACGAATTTTTGTGTTGTTGACGGATCGCTCAACCCGGTGGCGCGAGAGGACTTGAACCCCGAAGTTGTGGAGAAGATCACGAAGAACAACCGAGGATGGGGAAGAAAGCACATGTTACAACACTTCCCTGACCTGAAGGAATCGCAACAAGACCAAAAACGCGAAGACATGAAGGTGACCATGAAAGAACTACCCAAAGGAAACCGAGAACTCCCGGCGGAAGAGAAAAGTGAACTCTCAGAAGAAGTGCACGACAGCGATGGGCTGTCGGAAGCTCCTAGTATAAGCACCATCACACCTGTGACTAAAGGGAGCTACCCAACTTCGATGGAGTACGAGGACATGTTCAACGACGTTCTTTTGGCTTGTGAAAACGAAGAATTGTTGCTCCGACGAACCATCGAGGAGAACCTACAGCCGAAGAGCGAATGGCATGGATTTCAGTACGGGTTCGAAACAAAGAAGCGAAAGACGAATCTAGCCAAGCCGACAGAGTCGTGGCCCATGTCAAAGCAGGATCGAGAAGAAGTGAAGGCCCTACTCTGGACGCGCATCGATCAGATTCAGAAAGAGGAGTTGAAAGACCTCTGGAAGTCTAAGGTTTACTTGCCCGATCACGATGATGGAGCGGCAGACGAGTACTCGGAGGTCTTGAACTACACCGATCTGTGTGACCTGTTAGAAGAGTACAGGGAGACTACGGACTACTATGCCGATGAGGAACTCAACACAGGTGGCACGAAGAGATGCAAGAAGAACAAGCGCCAGAGGAAGAAAGAACGTACCAAAAGATGTGAACGTGTTTTTGGGTTGACTGAAGTCGGGATACCCGAAGAAGTGAAACCGGACGGTCTCCACAACCAAAAGAAGGATGAGTTCGGGCGAAGCAACCTGCAAGCGAGCGAGGACTTCACGAGCAAAGTTAAAGAACACGACGAGCGCGTGTGGAACATCTTACACAAGTACCAAGAGGTGTTCGGACCATTGCCATCACCTGGAACCTGCAAAAAGCTGGTACAGCTTGACTTGGAGCTGAAAGAAGAGCACGCCAAGGATCGAATAAGGTCGAAGCCTTATCCGTGTTCCAAAGCTGACATGGACGAGATCATGCGGTAAGTTTTGGAGTGCGTGGAGGCGGGGCTGATCGAGGAATACAAGGAGGGAGACTACCCCAAGCATTGTTCCCCTTGTTTCCTAGTGGCGAAGCCAGGGTCTACGGCGAAGAGGTTAGTCGTGGACTACCAAAAGCTCGACCGCAAGATCAAGCAACACAGTGGGTCCCTGCCGTTTATGGAGAACACGGTGGAAAACGCAGCGGACTGCAAGTTCAAGACGAAGATGGACAAGAGGTCAGGCTTTTGGCAAGTGGACCTGACGGAGCGCGCAAAGGACATGATGGCTTTCATCACTCCACAAGACCGTATTTTCAAGTGGCGAGTGATGCCTTTTGGCATTAGCAACGCCCCAGCCTTGTTCCAGGAGAGAATGTCTCAAGTTCTGTGCCTCGTCAAGAAGAGACGAGCCGTTCAAGAGCTACTCACAAGAGGTGCCGTGTTGGAGGCGCACATTGACGACGTGCTGCTGGGGACCAACTCGGTCGAAGACCATTTAGTACTCTTGAGCGAGTTTTTCGAAGTCTGTCAAGAGCAACACTTGAGAATAAAGCTGGAGAAGTGCGAGTTCCTCCGGAGTGAAATGGAGTATCTGGGGTTTACGATTGGACCGGGATAATGGAAGCCAACGGATGCAAAGTTGCGACCATTGCTCGACTTTGATCTGTCCGAAGTCAATGGAAAAGCCGAAGGTGTCAAGAAAATACGCCAGTTCGTGGGGTCGTGTAACTTTTACCGAAGACACCTGAAGAACTTCACCTTCAGTAGTGCACCCTTGACCGACCTCATCAAGAACGAGACCAAGTGGCAATGGACAGAGAAAGAGCAAGCAGCAATGGAGGAAATGAAAGGAAAACTCAAGAACTGCCTAATCTTAGGCGTACCTCGGCCAGTTGGTGAGATGTTGCTGGTCACGGACGCGTCGGATGTTGGAGGCGGAGGTACACTCTTCCAATGGCAACGCCTGAACAGGGAATTGTGCCAAGAAGTGGACCAAAAGCTCAGAACGCTGGGCGTAAACAGAGACGGAACGCTACGACACGAGTACAATGAAGACGAGTGGCGTTTGGTCCCGCTAGTCCACTGGAACTGGAAGTGGAATGACGCCCGGAAGAACTACCCAACCTACGAGCAGGAGATCATGAGCGGAGTCCTGTTGCTGGCAAGCCAGACTCTCATCGTGGGATCAAACCCTGTTACGAGGTTGTGTGATCAGGAACCGGCACAAGCATTCCTACATAAGCCTCCACCCGAACAAAAGAGGATCAGGAGATGGTGGACCTTTTTATCACAACTTCGATTGGCGACCTTCCACATTCCTGGCGTGAAGAACGAGTTATGCGACTACCTTTCACGAGGTTCGTTCAACGACTTGCTGGGACGAGATACGGAAGAACTCGCGAAGGAGGCTTTCGCTAAGATGGACGTGCAGTTGGACCTCTTCGCAAAGGCTACACCCTCGAAATCTACAGAATGGAAGGTCACAGACCTGTTGCCCGAGTATCCCATCCTGAAAACGTTGAAGGAGGGACGAAGCTTCGTAGATGACGGAGGAGTCCAATGGGCACGTACGGCGAATCACCTGTACAGAGAAGAAGTGATATGTGTACCGTCAACACACGTGAAGTCGATGGGGCGATGGGCACACAAGACGAACGGACATCCTGGAGTGGAACGAACACGTTGGTTTTTCGAGAAGCATTTCTACACAACCCTGAGCCAAGAGCGACTGAACGAAGTCTTAAGAGAAGTTTGCACGGAATGCTCATGCTCGAAGGCCAAGCAAAGCACAAGTGCTGATCAAGGTTTAACAGCTCACTTACCAATACCGAGAATGTTGAACAGTGTTCTGTACCTGGACTTCACGGAGATGCCCAAGTATTCAGGGCACGACTTCGCCTTGCTCGTGACGTGTAGATTGAGCAGGTACACACGTGTGTTTCCGCTCACGAAGAGATGCGATGGAGAAACTGTCTTGAAAGAGCTGTTCGAAGGTTGGATACAAGCCTACGGGATGGCGAAACGGATACACAGTGACAGAGACATCAGATTTACCTCAAACACTGGCTGGTACACCGGAGTCCTCAAGAACATGGGCGTTGAGGTCGACTTCGGGACGCCGAACTATAAGAGGAAGAACACGCAGTGCGAGAGGCAGATCAAAGCGTTCAAGGCGATTACAAGAATACTACTTGCCGAAGAAAGTAGCCGCAACTGGATTAAGCTGGTGCTTGTAGCCGTTTACATGATGAACAATCAAATCTCAAGTCGGACCGGGTACGCTCCCACCGAGTTGTTTTTGGGACGTCCGGGTTTCTTTTACGAGTTCCCTACCGCGGACGATTGCAACGTGAAGGTGAAAGGATGGCTTGAAGAGCAAAGAACCATGGCTGAGAAGGCACAAGAGCTGCTGACCAGAGTGCGTAATCGAGAACACCGTCGACAAAACAGAGGGAAATCACACGCCGAGTACAGAGAGGGAGACCTGGTACTCGTTCATCATACTCGTTTTCCTCGATGGCCACGAAACGACCTGGATCTGCCGTACTTCGGACCATACCTGGTGACGGAAGTTGGGCCCAGTACTGTCAAAGTTAAGGCGAGCCCAAGCATGGGAGGGTTCGTCGATGTGGGTTACAACCAACTGAAAAAGTACACCGCGGTGGAAGATGACGACCTGGAAGCATGGGAAGAACTGGCGATCGAAGCGGAGAGGTCGAAGATGGCGGCTGACGAGGACGAAAACGAAGGCGGCGTGCAAGAAGAAGACGGGGTACAGCAGCTTCCTGAAATGGACGACGAAGAAATGAAAGAGAAGGACTGCTACACTGTGGACTCGATCCTGCAGCACAAGTACAAGCACGGGTGGCGATTTCTCACACGATGGGCTGAATACGAAGTTAGCGACAGCACGTGGGAACCTATCAGCGCATTCGTGTTAGACAAAGGTAATTTGACATACCAGTTTGTCTCGTACTGTCGGCTGCACGATCTCAGTGGGA
Organism: Eutreptiella sp. 'Long Island Sound 2002'; assembly: GCA_964036045.1. Taxonomy (NCBI): domain Eukaryota; phylum Euglenozoa; class Euglenophyceae; order Eutreptiales; family Eutreptiaceae; genus Eutreptiella; species Eutreptiella sp. 'Long Island Sound 2002'. Next base: position 29,084,176 of record OZ038386.1, on the reverse strand, counting down.
TCCTGGAAACGGCAAGGAAGATGGCTCAAAGGAAGTCGGAACGAACGCTACGTCGCGAAGAGAAAAGGGAAGAGGCACGGAAACCAGTAGACGATGAGCAAGAGCCAGAGGCAGTACCAAGAAGGAGCAAAAGATTGCGAGCAAACTGACCTCCGTATAGGTGCATCCAGGTGAGGTACGAGTTGGAGAAAAAGTGGTCGTAGGCGGCGAGGAAGATGGAGAGCAGGGCGGCGGCGACGGCGGCGTGGGCTGCGCGCTGGTGCTCAGGGCCGATGCCCTCCACTTCCACGATCACCTCCACGTCCTCAACCTCCAAGAGGAGTTCCTCCTGGGGGAGAGCGGGAGGACCATGGCGAGGAGGGATTACCCACTCCTCGGGCACAGGAACACTGGGGCCCGGAGGGTCCTAGGTCCACACCCAGTGGACCCCAGCAGGGGTGAGCCGGGGGGCGCGCCGCATGGAGCGGCGGGGCACGCCTGGAAGCGTGGCGCCTCTTGATCCGAACCACAGGGCAGGAGTTGCAGTTGGAGTCTGCAAGATCCAGGCCCCCTCGAACGGAACCCACATCGGCGTGGTCAACCCAGCAGGCCGTCCGTGCTCATACGCCGTGTTGACGTACGACGGCAGCGACGGAGGCGGGTTGCTGGGGAGACGTGGGGTTTGAGGGGCGACTGGCACAGGCACTGCAAGAGCAGCAGCTGGCGCAGTCGCCGGAGAAGAGGCCCAACGGCGGGGCACACTCTTCTTTTTAACCATACTGTTGACAAGGAAAAGAATCAAAAAAAAAAGGGACGAAAAGTCCGAATTATGCAAGCTGAAGGGAGTGGTCTGCAATATTGGAACAAGTCTGAAGCGCGATATCTGAAGCGCGCACATGCGCTTTGTCTGGGACCAGGGGGGAAAGTAATAGACCCAAAAAGAGTGCCTGACTTGAAACTCTGCTGTTTGTTGACTGTTTAACCACAGACTGTTTGTTTGCAATAGTCCAGAGAGAGTTAGGAATAGGTGGAGTGTGACTGACTGTACACTGCTGACTGAAAACACTGTTGCGCCTGAGTGTAGTAGATACTGGAAGGGTAGTTGGTTTTGAGACCCTAAGGTTAGGTTTGTATGGCACTGCCCCGCAATGGAGTCGGTACCCCAGCAAATCTGTGCGTTCGTCAACCTGCACAATCACTATATCAGACGGATGCAAAATCGTCGACGCGCTGCGCCAAAATGAAGTAAATCGAACTTGGAGTCGACCGAACGAATGGCCGAAGCAACAAAGAAGGCCTATGAAGACTGAAGTCGACGGGGGACTATGACAACTGCGAAGCCTCCAGGAAGATGAGTACTGCAGACTGAGGCCCTTCGAAAAGATGCGAACTGCGTGAAGAACGACAACCGTCCTGCGTCGTCCCCAACGCGCGAATTGGAGGATGAGCAAGGAGTACAACAAGATCCAGCCGAAGTGCAGAAGAGAATGAGGACAGCGACAACGCGTCTGAAAGGAAATCGAGTACAACGCGTAGCTGTGGACCTCAAGCAGGGCAGCGTCGAGGCCTTGAAGAGCGACAGCGACCTGGTGGGAGTCTGAAGGATCGTAGGAGTGAGGAGTCGTCAACAGCGACAAGATCGGCGCCAATCACAACACCGCAGCGTCGAAAAGCCACGAAGACGCGACGAAGTACGCCCACGTGGTCTTCGACGAGGGGGGAGTGAAGTGGACCCACAATCCTAAGCACCACAGGTTAAAAAGGTTTTGACAGATGGACACATTGATGTCATTTTACTGGCATGCATGTCATTTGCTGATGCATAATGATCATGATTTGGATGGTCACTGATGCATGATGATCATGATTTGGATGGTCATTTATACTGATTTTGTATCATTGCAACCCTGTGTCTCTATGGCTATGGGAGTCGCTTTTACTACTATTTAACACAGTTTCGTGCTATGCGCCCCTCTTTGAGCGGGAGCCTATGTGGGCTATTGGCGCTATTCATTCTTTTGCTCTTGGTAGGAAATACCCACGGTGGTCACATGTGCACAATACAAATAACAAGCAAAGGGCAATAGAGAAAGCAAACAAGCAAAGCGTGTAAAGTAAACGAAGTGAATGGGAAACTGCGAGTGTAAATAAGTCAGTGGTTTGTCACATACTCTGTGTTTGTACAGCCTCAGTGTGATACAATGAATGAGTCCAAGGTGCAGTGCTTTCTAAGGGGTGCTGGTTAGAGCCTAAATCTTAGTTGACGCGTCGAAGAAGAGAACATGCAGAAGTTCTTTTACTTACAAGAGATGCTGGTTTTCCACAAGACCGCAGCTACAAGTCGACAGAGCGACGCGCGCACACGCTTGACCAGTTCCATTCCAGGTATGAGTTCGCCAAGTTTCCTGTCAGGATCTACTACGACACTTGTTCCTCTCAGTCCGCCGACCATTATTCTGGAACCTACGTCGACGTCGAAGGATCACATTTTAGCAGACGATCACAGAGTACCTGTTTGGACGTCGAGTTCCGAAGTTGGGCATGATTTCTCCGAAGGTTCTTACGAGTTACCTGAGACGAAATTTGCAAAGGAGTTAAAAGATGACATTGGCAAACTGACGGAGGAGGAGCACGAAGAAATGAGTAGCTTGCTGGAAGACTATTTATTGACGGTTCTTAGGGAGAAAATGAAGCACAAAGCTACCGAAGTACGAGAGAAGCGTACGCGTAAGACACTTAAGGGAAAATCCAAGGTTGACCTTCACAAGAGTCTCTCCGACGATTCTAAGGAAGAACTCCTGGAACCCACTTCTTTCGAAGGTGCTGCAGCGCATTGATCGGATGAACGAGAAGATCTCCAAGACGTCCGAAGACGTTTGGCGCATGCCTACCTCCAGTGGTTCACCACCTACCAAGAGTCCCTTTGTTACACGAGAATCATCGGCCTTTGCTACGCCCACAGAAATATGTGGAGGTGTGAACAAATATGAGTGGTCGGATGACAGTGAAGACGATAAGACTAATGCGCTGAAAATGGAAATTCCACCATTAGATGGGCGCAACGTTGAGAAGTACGCATAAAAATTTGGAATATACCTGGTGCTCACTGGCAAGACCAAAGCCAAAGATCGGGTGAAAGCTAAGTTCATCGTTCAAGGCATCAAGGATCTTGAACTTCAAGAAAGAGTCTCCAAGTTGCTCAAATCGGCCACAAGCTTTGAAGACTTTCTCAAAAGGCTCCAAGACCTCTATCCTACGCTGGAGATGGACCTCTCAATTCTGGGTGCAATTTCGAAGGTGTCCCCTTTACCCTACGACCGGAGGCCGGAGCAAGTTGTCAAATTATTGGAAACACTGGAAAGGCTGTTCGATAAGTTGAACCCGGGAGTTATGACGGAAGAGAGCAAGCTCATGGAACTCTCCCCGAAAGTAAATGATAAGCTTTTCGTTGAATGAACGAAGGACGATAAGCTTATTGCAAGGATGCACTCTTATGGTTCATTGAAGGATCTCATGAAGGAGTGCACACAACTTTCTGTCGGGTTTAAGCATCTTGCCGCCTCTCGTGGCTCTACGTCCGGGCGCACTGCTTCTAGTCGATACCAGGAAGAGCAGAGAGATACAGAAAAGGACACCTCTTTCTCTGGAGCACCATCGTCTGGAAGTTCAGCTCCCAAGGCGGACATCTCCGAGCTCCTCTCCCAATGCCACTCGATGATTGCAGAGCTAAGAGTCTCTGAGAGAGAAGGCAAAGGTGACAAAGGACGAAAGCGTTCTGTCAAAGGAAAAGATCGTGGAAGAGGAAAAGGCCAAGGAGGCAGAGGACGCAAAGCACAGATGGACCCCAACGCGCTGATCTCAGAATTCAAGGCCCGCATACAGTATAAACACTGTGGCAAAACCAACCATTATAGCGATCACTGCTTTGAGATCCAAAGAAAACACAAAGAGGAACGACTCAAGACCTTCGTGATCCAATCCGGTCTCAGTGAGGAGACAGCCCAAAAGGCGTTGGAAGACGCCAAGAAGAAATGGAAGGACCAGAAGCAAAAGGGACCAACAGCTGGCCCAAGAAAGAAAGATGCATGCCGCCCCTCCGCAGCAAGTGCTGGTGCTGGCGCCCCCTCAGCAGAGACGAAACCGATGCAGGAGGACATTGAGAGTCAAGCCAAAAAGAGGAAGAGAGATGTTGCATTTTCGGAGGTTGAGAAAATCGTTGACCTGCTTCGAACCGCTGTCAAGGACGGTCTGACGTTAGAATTTCCCGCAGAGAAGCCTATAGTTTGTTACCTTCACTCAGAGAGTAGGTTCTCATCGACCTTGGTGATTTGAGACCCACCGTGGACTCGTACGCCGACCCCAAAAATCATACCGAACCGTTGTATTGCATCTCTCAATTCATGTTATGCCTACAATTGGCACGACTTTCAGTTATGCTGGGCAAATCCATGGTGATCATACCTCGAGAAGATGGTCACCAAGGCCGTGCTCGACCGAGCGCAAGTCGTGGTTATTTGTCATGATTGGGGCCAAACCGGGGAAGCTGCCGCATGGCGACCATTTTTGGACCGCATGACGAAGGTTCGTGTTCCTATCCCAGATGTATTCCTCTATCTCCCAGATGGGGCGACCAGCCCATTACGAGCCCCACGCTGGGGAAGCATTCCATCCCCCAACGATGGGAATGATTGTGATATTTCGTTGAATGAACTGAATCCCCAAGTGGTCAAGTTTCTCCATCGTGTGAACCGTGGTTTAACCCGGTCTGATTTACTGAAATGATACGGGCACGATACACCTGCAAGAACACCGAAGGACGAGTCTGAAGTACCAGAAATTCACCTTCCAACGGAATTAGATGAAGAACAGGACGCTGGCGTTCGGGATGCTAAAGTTGACAAGGTCGACATTTAGTGGGAAGAAGTCAGCAAAGAACCTGCAGAAGTGCAATGGGATGAAGTCAGTGAAGATGGTTATTTGGCGGATCTCAATATCGCTCAGTCTCTGAAGTACGACCCATTCCCAAGCATTCAGGAAGATTATTCGGACCGGATCGAGGATTAACTGAATGAAGTCGATCTCGATGATTCAGTTCTGGGAGGTGTACAAAATTTTACCATGTCGTGTCTGGCCCCACCTGCTATGCAAGAGTATGGCGTGAGCATGCAAGTCGAGGAGGACAAGGCAAGAATTGCCAACCCACGCGGATGGCCGGTCTCGAAGGACGACTTACGGTCTTTGAAGGAGGACATTGAGCTCCAAATCATCCAGATATATCTGAGGGACCACAAAGGCTAGAGCTCAAGGACAGATAGAAGAGCCATTACAATGAGTTCAGGGGCACGAGTGTTGACGGAAATGAAACAGATTTGTACTACCAATATCTGGATGACGAACGCTTTATCGTGGATGGCAATGAGATTTATCTGGATGTCTCGGCCTTACTCAGTGAGTGTTACTCCATATTCAGGGATGAGTATGGGAAATCGAATTTGGCAGCCGCAGACGATTTCGAGGTGAAGATCAAAAATTTGCCGACCAAAATTCAAGAAGTCCTACGTCGAAGGAAGGTGGCTTTTGGACCGTTGATGGCACATGGTTCATGTGAGAAGCTGGTTACCATCGATTTGGAATTGATGGATGAGCACAAGAATACCACAGTGCGTTCAAAACTATTTCCAGCAAGCAAGGCCGACAGTGAGGAGATAATGCGTGAAATCACCGAATGTATTGCAGCCGACGTCGCGGAAAAATATGAGCAAGCAGAGTATCCGAAACACTGCTCACCATGCTTCTTGGTAGACAAACCAGGGAGCAACGCAAAAAGACTGGTGGTCCATTACGGGAAGTTGAACAAACTTACAAAAAAACATTCCGGGGCCGTACCAAGTTTGGAACAGGCGCTGGAAAGAGCTGCTCATAGCCGTTTCAAATCCAAATTAGATAAGCGCAGTGGTTTCTGGCAAGTGGAATTAACACAACAAGCGCAGGATCCATCAGCCTTTATTGCTCCTAATGGCCAGGTGTTCAAACGGAAGGTTATGCCGTTCGGGTTGACGAATGCGCCAGCAACTTTCCAGGAGCTCATGAACCAGGTGGTGGCCCGTATGAAGTTGAAGCCTACGGTGCAGGCACTACTGAAAAAGGGGGCAGTCATTGAGGTCTATATGGATGATGTCCTATTGGTGACCGATGATGCTGATGACCATTTACGTTTGGTGAAGGAGTTTTTACGTACTTGTGAAGACTGCAATACCCGCGTGAAGCTGGAAAAATGTGAATTTATGCAAGAAGAAATTGAATATTTGGGTTTCCAAGTTGGATGGAGATGGTGGCCACCTGTGAAGGAAAAAGTTGCCCCAATTTTGAAGGCCTCTATTCGTGATGACAAGGTTTGAGGTTTGAGGTTTGATTTTGCGGGTACTAGACACCTTTGGGCCCCAGGGGGCTACCTGGTCGGGCCAGGTGATATCCTCCCCACCGGGTCCTAGTTGGGGCCCCTCCAAGACGCACCTCCTGCCTGGTGGCGGAGTCCCCCGGGTTCACAGGGCTCCGAGCCCCGTCCTTCCCCGGCTTCCCCGTTTCGCCACTCCCCGGTCAGTGCATCAATTCGCAGCCGTGGCTGCTGGTGCTTACCCACTGCGTCGCCCGCCTAATGCGTCGGCGCCCGGGGAGCCGGCGCCGCCGGGCCCGTGCTACTGGCTTGTCGCCAGTGGGACCCCCTTGGGCTGGCGCGGAGGCTGCCTAGCCTAGGGGTTGGGGCGTGGCGCTGTGCGCCACTACTCCCTTGGCGGGTGCATTGCCCCGTCTGTGTGTGCGCGGCGCTCGCGGCCGGTTCGGGAGGTTCGGGCCGGTACCTGGTGTTGTGTCTCTCTCGTTTCCCCCTTCCCGCCCCGCGTGTGCCGCGCTGCGTGTGGCGGGCCGTCCCGTCTGGGTGTCCCTTACCCTCGCTCGCTGGTACGCCATTCCACGCGGTCTGTGCGTTCCGCGCGCTCGCTCCGGTTGCCCTTCTGGTAGTTCCAGCGTGCCCCTTTCGTGTGTGTGCGCTCGCGCTCCCGCGGCGTCCGCTCCCCCCCCCTTTGGGTGGTGTGGTGTGCGCACCTCGCGTGGTCCCGGCACTGGGCGCTGGTAGGGCCGTTCCACGTGGTCCGTGCGCCTCCGCCTGTCCTGCCCCGGTCCCTTGCTCCGTCTGGCGTGCTTGGGGGGGGGCCGTCCGGTCCCGATTCCCCCCTACTTGGCTTGGGGTTGTGGGGGTGGCGATGGGGCGTCCCCGGGGGGGGTGCCTTCTACTGTTGCGAGGGGCGTCTGGGGTCAGGCGCTCCCCCTTCCCCGACTGCCCGCCCACTGGGCGGGCTGTTGGGATCCGCGATCCACGTGTTGTGGGCGCGGGCGTGCGGGTGTGGGGGCCCTTCTCTGTCCCCTCGGCCTGCACGCCCTGTGGGGGCTGCGTGCCGCGGGGCGGGTCCGTGGCGTTCGTGTGCCGGGGGGCGGCCGGGGGGGGGCCTGTAGGGCGGGGGGTCGCTCTGCCTCCTTCCGTCCCTCTGCCTTCCCTGGGCAGGCAACAAAGCGGGTGTCACTGGCGTCGTCTTGTTCATGGGGGGCGTGGCCCCCCATACCACTCCGGTTCTTGCTTACCCGCCTTCTCTGGGCGTGATCTGTGCGGCGTCCTGGCGCGTTGGCGCGGGCTCGCTTCTTCTCCGCGGCCCCCGTGGGAGGCGGCGGCTGGGGCAGGGGGGCGGGTCGCGCTCCGGCTCCTCTCTCGGGCGGGGGGGGACCATCCCCCCTGCCTCCGGGGTTGGGGGCCGGGGCCCCTGCGACTTGCGGGCCGGTGGGGGGGTGGGGGGGGGGGGCGTTGCGCCGCGGCCTCCCTGCTCCCCTTCTGGGTGGCGGCCTGCGGTACTCAATCCTGGCCCCCCTCGTGTCGTCGGCGTACTCCCTTCCGGCGGGTGCGTGCGGTCGGGGTCGCAGTGCCGCCCCGGCCTGGGGGGGGATGAGGGGCGGCCCGTGGACCGCGCCCCCGGGGGCCCCTGCAGACCTGAACCCCCCCTCTGCCCTCCCTGAGTGGGCTGTGGTCACGGGAGGGTCATGTGGGGCGCGGCCCCCATACTGTTCCGTTGCGCGCGTTGCTCCGGCACGCTGGCGTGGGCTCGCCCCGCGGCCGCGACCCCCGCGGGAGCAGGTCCAGCCGCACCCCCCCCCCCCCCCCGCGTCGCGGTCCCTTCTGGGGGGGGGGGCGTCCCCTCGGCTCCGGGGGGGCGGAGGGCCGCTCCTGTGGCTCCCTAGCTGGGGGGGGTGCGGGGGGGGGGGGTGGGGGGGCCGCCCCCCCGCCCCCCCGCCCTGTCGGGCGTTGGCCTGCCTTCCGTTGCCCCCGGCGTGCCCCCCCGGGGTATACTCGTGTTGTGGGGGTTGCCGGGCGGCCGCGGGCGTCGGGCGCGGTCCGGTCGGCCGCCGATGGGTCAGTGCGGCGGGGGGGGGGGGGGAGGGGGGGGAAACCCCCCGCCCTGCTTCGCGCCCCTGTCTTCCCCGGGCCGGCCTCTGATAAGGCCTCTGATTTGCGCCGTCGTGGGCGTCGCCGGTCCGCTGTCGGCCGGCAGCAGGCAGGGCGTGTGGGCGCCTGTCTCGGCCGTGGTGCCCCCGCACCCCGGGTGCAGCGGCCTCTTCGGGGGGTGTGTGGGGCCGCCGTTTCTTCGGTCCGCCTTTGTCCGCCCTTGGGCCTGAGTGGGAGGGGGGGGGGGGGAGTGGGGAGGGCCCCCTGGTCCCCTCGCGACGCCCCCTGACGGCCGGGGGGGGGGGCGGCATGGCGGTCCCGGCCCCGGGGACCAGCCATCGGCTGGGGGGTCGCTCCCTTCCCCCGCCCCCCTCTACCTAGAGCCGGACCCTCGTGCAGTCCCTCGCTGGGGCCCCTCATCCCCCCGGCCGTCGTCGCGCGGCGCTGGCCGGCCGGGGGCGGCCGTGAGGGTTAGCGGTCAGCGGTTAGCGGGCTGCGGGGCAGCTGGTTCCCCCCTGCGCTCTTTGTCTCCGCCCTCCCTCCCGCGGGAGGTAGGGCGCTCTCCTGCGTCATGCCGTACCGTGGGGGGGGCGTGGGTCGGGGGGCCCAGCTCCCCCCCCCACTTTCTCGCGTCCTCCGTCTGGGCCGTCACCTGCGCCGCCGCTTGTGTGGGGGCTGGGGCTGTGGCGGCGGCGGGTTGCGCCGGCGGTAGCGCCAGTGGGCGAGGGCGCTGCGCAAGGCCCGGGGGAGCCAGTTGTTGGCGTCCGCATCCGTGATGCGGAGCACCGCTCCCCCTTCCAGGAAGGCCGGCCACGTCGGCTCCCTGTCGGGCCACGCCCTCCGGATCACTGACCTGAGGACGCACTCATGGTCCTCTGGGGCTGCCCACCCCCCCGGGGGTACCTCTCGGTTTCCTCCGTCTCTCCGGAGGAGCACGGCATCGAAGGGCCGGTTCCTCAACCCCCTGGTGGTCCCCTGGTTGGCCCAGCACAACCACCCGTACACCTCCCCAACCAGGGGGAGGGCCTCCTCCCCCAGAGGGTCCGGGACCGTGCTCCAGTCCCGGTCCCACGGCCGGGCCCCCTCTGCCCCTCGCGCCGGCTCCCCTCGCTGCCCCTGTGCTTGCGGCGCCGATGCCGCGCCCCGCCCCCCCTCCGCCGAGGCCCTCCGCGCCGGCTCCGCTCTCGGTGCGGGGGGGGCTGGCTGGTGCTGGGGTCGTGGGGGTTGGGGGGGGACGAGCTCGCCGGCGTCAGGGTCGATGTTGTAGAGGTGGTGGTGGTGGTGGTGGTGGTGGTGGTGGGTGTGGTGCGCCGGCATCTGTTGGATGCCGGGGGGGATGCACCTCACCGGCTGCACGTCCAGCTGCGGGGGCGCCCCGCTCCCCGCCCCCCTCCCTTCGTCCTGCCCTCCCTCCCGGGCTCCCATGCCCCGTCCCGCCTGTCCCTTGGGGCCCGCGGCGCCCTTGCCCTTGCCCTTGGGCCCCTTTCCAGCCCCCTGCCCGTGCCGCGGGTCCCGCCCCCCGTCCCCCACGCCCTGGCCCGCCCGCTCGCCCACCGCTCCTCGCCCCGCCCCCTGCACCTGGGCTCCCTGCTCGCGCCCCTGCGCGCCCTTCCCGTGACCTGGTCCCTTCCCGGCCCCCTGCCCTGAGTCGCGCCGTCCGCTGCCTGCACTCTTCCCCCCCCCGCTGCTGCGCCCTTGCTCCCTGCCGCGCGTGCCCTGGCTTGCTCCTTGCGCGCGCTCCTGGGCACTTTCCCTGTGGCCTCCTGCCCCCCGCTCCGCGCTCCCGTGGCTGGCACGCAGCTCTGCCTGCGCGCCCTCCCCTCCTTCCTGGATCACGCGCCGGGCGTCCCGCTGTCTTTGCAGCTGCGGCAGCGTGACGCCCGGCGGCGAGCGCTCGGGCGCCGGGGGGCGGACGTGCCGTGCTCGTCCCGGGGGGAAGGGCTTGGGGGGGAACTGCTTGGGTTGGCTGGTGTGGGTGTGGGTGGGGTTGGCGTGGGCGCGGTACTTCGCACTCTCCCTGCCCACTGCTGCTGCTGCGGTGGCCGCCGGCGAGGCGCCCGTGGCCCGTGCGGGGCCCTTCCCCCGCTTTCGGGGCGTGCTGGGAGTCGCGGCGTGGCCGGCCGAGGGGGTGGCCCGGCCCGCTGGGGACGCGGTCGCAACCCCTCGCGCGCCCTCCTCGCTCTCCTCCGCTGCTGTGGCGGCCGCCGACAGGGCGCCCGTGGCCCGTGCGGGGCCCGTCCCCTGCTTTCGCGGCATGCTGGGGGTCGCGGCGTGGCCGGCCGAGGCGGTGGCGCGGCCCGCCGGGGCCGCGGTCGCAACCCCTTGGGCGCCCTCCTCGCTCTCCTCCGCTGCTGTGGCGGCCGCCGGCGAGGCGCCCGTGGCCCGTGCGGGGTCCGCCCCTGCTTTCGCGGCGTGCTGGGGGTCGCGGCGTGGCCGGCCGAGGCGGTGGCGCGGACCGCCGGGGCCGCGGTCGCAACCCCTTGGGCGCCCTCCTCGCCTTCCTCCGCTGCTGTGGCGGCCGCCGGCGAGGCGCCCGTGGCCCGTGCGGGGTCCGCCCCTGCTTTCGCGGCGTGCTGGGGGTCGCGGCGTGGCCGGCCGAGGCGGTGGCGCGGACCGCCGGGGCCGCGGTCGCAACCCCTCGCGCGCCCTCCTCGCTCTCCTCTGCGGCTGCGACAGCCCTTGGCGATGCGCCCGGTTCCTGCGCCGGGGCTACCCCCCGTGTCGGCGGCGTGCCGGGGGCTGCAGTCAGGGCCGCGGCGTGGCTCGCTGGGGCTGCGGTCTCCGCTTCCTGCGCGTCTGGGGCCCCCTCCCGGGGCGGGGCGGCAGGGCTTGCTGCTTGGGCGGCGGGGGCGGTCACCTCGGCTGGTTCAGGCTCCTGAGCCGGCGGCGGCGGCCCGACCAGCACCGCCGCCTCCGCCAGCCTCCGCTCCTCGCGCTCCGCGAGGGTCTCCCCCGTCCACTCCGGGGAGGCGGGGGAGGGGGAGCGGGACCAGCGGTGGTGGCGGTCGTCCCGCTGGGGGGAGCCATTGGAGTCTGCCATCACTGTTATCCTGGTAGGCATGCGTGGTGGCAGGCGCGCCCTTCCCACTACCTCCTGGTGCATCAGTGCCGTGCCGTGGGCAGTGCTGTGTGGCGCTCTGCGGGGGGGAGGGGGGGAGGGGGTGGGGGGCCGGCTGTGGCGTAAGCCCTGCACGGCCGGGGGCCGGCAGCCATCCATCGGCATTGGGAGGGGAGGCGGGGGAGCCACGCGGCCCACGCGTCGCGCCACAGCTCCCAGTCTGGGGCGGAGCCCAGGGCCCTGGGCCCCCGGGGGTCGTCGGGTGGTGTCGGGGGGAGCCGCACTAGGTGGACCCCTGTAACGGCGGTGACCTCCTGTGTTCGCAGGAAGGTGTATACTCCGTCCCGCGCCGCGGGCGCCGGGAGGGGGGGGCGGGGTACGGGTGCTGCCCCATAGAGGTGGGTGGGGGTGATCCCCAGGACCTGCATCGGGTCCCCGCGGGTCGGGACGACGAGGAGGACCAGGGGGCACCAGGGCACTCTTGCCAGAGGACCTGCCCCCTGTGGTGGGCACCCCTGGTTCTGGAGAGGGGGGGGGACAGGTCTGGGTTAGCCCAGCCGCGGGGCGCGTGCGTCGCCGGCGGGAGGGCGGGGCACCAAGTGGGCTCCCTGGGGAACGCCTCGCATACGATGGCGTACGGGGGGGTAGGCCTGGTGCCGTCGTACACCGGGTTGGTCGGCTGGGGGCGGGCGGACGCATCGTCCGCGCCTTCCACGAACACCCTGATCTCGCCTACCTCCAGGTCCTCGTCCGGTGGGTGTAGAAGGTGAAGCGCCGCATCCAGCTCGGACACTCCCCCCGGGTACGTGGCCCGCGCCTGGTTCAGGTACGGGGCCGCGTCCCCGGGGTAGCGCGTCCTGAGGGCGTGCAGCAGGGCTGGGGCGCTGCTGCGGAGGGACATGGCAGACCCTGCTCCCGTCAGCCGCAGGGTGTCCCCCATGGAGAGGGGCCGGCCCGACCGGTTGGACTCGCGCCACTCCTTCCAGTGCCCGTAGAGGGCCGCCTCCGGGCTGATGAGCCATGGCTGGACGGCGTTCACGATCCGGTGCATCGCCAGGAGTAGCGTAGGTGCCCCCGCTCCGTTCAGGGCGCGGACGGCCGGGAGGGCGGTCTCGTTGAGGAAAGCCCTCGCACTGCCCGTCAGGTCACACCGTGCGGCAGCGTGCACCTCGTGCGCCTCCGCCACCGCGTCCGTCACCAGGCCCCGGACGGCCGCCTCCTGCGCTTTGCGGCGGGCCCTGGTGTGTCCCGGCCCATCACCCCGTCGGCGTGGCATGGTACTGCGGGCTCTGCAAAGGGCGGCGGCGGGTGGGGGTCAGGGCGCGAACACGTGCGACAGGTGCGCAACGGATGTGGGGTCCCGCAGCTGCACGTGGATCCACAGAAGGGCAGCGCCCGCGGGGCCTGCGCGTTCGTGTGATGGGGCGTGTGCCCCCTCGATGCGCCGGTGCAGGGCCTCCTCCGCTGTGCGCCTGCGCGGGCCTGTCGGAGGTTCGGGCCAGGGGCACGCGGCCACCTGGGCGCACCGCGCGCACCTATTGGCGCCTGTCGACGCTGCGGAGGACACCGTGTCACATTCCCCGCAGAGCCGGCAAGTGTGTGGGAGGTGGGAGGGCGGCGACCAAGGGTCGAGATGGCGGAGCCAGAGGTCGTCCCACCTCCGTCGGAGGGGGTCCCGGATCTCCACCAGGCGGGCGCGGACGCGGCGCCGGTAGTCCCTGCCAAGCGTCTTCCGCTGCACCTCCCGCCACGTGTCGTCGGGGAGGATCCCGTGGTCGTGGAAGGCGGCGATGAGGTCGTCCCACGCCGGGCGGGGGTGCCCCTGGGGGGGGGTTGCCATGTACACGTGGCGCCCGGTGAGATGGGGCGTCAGCGCATCCCATCGGCACCCGTTCCCGGTGTCTCGGTGGAGGAGGGCCAGCAGGGTGCCGTCCGCGACTGCCTCCCATCCCACTCGCAGCCCTTCGCAGCCGTCCAGCTCCTGGTGCAGCGCGGCTGCAATGTCGGTGGGGAGCATGAGGAGCAAGGGCCCCTGGGTGTCGCCCAGCCGGGACAGGGCGTCGTCGTATACCGGCCCCCCAGCTTTGAAGTGCGCCACGGCGAACTGGGCGGCCCCGCCCTCTGGGGGGTGCCAGCGGACGGTGGCCACGGCGTGTCCCCATGTGCGTATCTCCGTAGCCCGGAGTACGTTGGCGGCGTGAAGGACGATGCGGGGCGGGACGGGTGTCCTGACGAGTGAGGACACGTCCCCAGTCCATCCCGTTTGCGGCCCCGGGGCCGCCTGCAGCCATTCCCCCGTCGCCGCGTCCCACGGGTGGTCAGGTCCCGCCCCGCGGATCACGGTGGGTCTCGGCCGGGTGTCCGGCCCCCATTCCTTGAGCGGGATGGCGGCGTATCGTTGCGCAGGGGTCTCCGGGGCGCGCGTGGCGGCGCACCACCGGCCCCACTCGCGCGCCCATTCCTCACCCACGATGCGCGCCTCCCACGCGGTCATAGAGCCGCGCCCGATGATCCACGGTGGGAAGAGGGCGTCTTGTAGGTGCTTCGAGAACCCCCCCGGCAGGTCCTGGTACGGGTGGGGGCCCACTTGGGGCCGGCACTCCAGAGTGCCATTCACGACACGGAGGGAGGCTACGAAGTCCTTGTCAGGGCGCGGGGGAGGGGGAGGGTGGTCGCCCTCCGCCGCAGTGAGCCACCGGTGTGCCCGGGCCGCCGCGCTTTGGGGCTCGCGGAGGAGTTGTTCCAGCCGGTGGTTGCGAAGCTCCCATGCGAAGTCCCCCAGCCGGAGCATGTGGTGGAGGAAATCGTCCACAGAGGTCCCTCTGGGCGGGTCGTGGCGGGCTATGGCGCGGAGCTGCGCCTCCGCGTCCTCGGGCACCAGCCCGGACCAGAAGACTTCCGTCCATGTGGCGCCTGCGGAGCGCCACGAGGCCACCCACAGGGCTTTGTCCCCGGGTGGGAGGTGGCGGGCCGCCTCGTGTACCGCCTGGCAGTAGAGGGGCCAGAGGAGCTGTGAGTGGGCGCACCCCACGTGCATGTGCACCGGGGTCTCCTCCGGGCCGCCGCATGGGAGGCACGGTTGTGGGACGATGGCGACGCCGGAGAGCCGCTCCTTACGGACGCGGAGCCTGCGCTGCACCGGCGTGTGGCCGTCTATGGCCCGCAGCGCCCGGCGGTTGGTGGCCGCCGTGGTGAGGTCTCGGGCGTGGACATAGGCTGTGGCGTGGGCCGCGCCCAAAGGTTTGTGTCCCCGGTGCGTCAGCGCATGGTCCGTCTACGCGCGCTGCTGAAGCCGGTTCGGACCCCCGTGGCCATCTTGGGGTCACTTGGGGTGTGTATCTATGTGCCGGCAAGCCGCCATTGGCTGATATCATACTCTCCCGTCCACCTGAACTAACCCGATGTGATAGTGTGATAGGTTTGGCCATTCCGGCTATGGGCGGCCACATTCAGTACCGAGGCGCCGCCAGCGGAGATCTATATATCAGAATATCAGGAATCAACAGGGTTTTATTATCATAATGTTTCCGTAATTTTTCAGCCTTTCGTTCTGATGGTCAATGTATCGGCGACTGTCAGGTGGCGCGCGATTTTGCGTTAACCGATTGGTTAACTGTTATTTCCAGATATTTTGGCGGATATTCCGTTGAAGGGTCAGATTTCATCAGCAAAGGGTTCGTTGCTTCCGCAATCTTCTAAATAAGCACTCCAAATCTTAATCTGAATTTTTCGCGATGTCGAAATCCGATTTTCGACTTCGACATCGCCGCACTTGATTTGGACTTCTTCGAGTGGTCGTACTCCTTTCCCTATGTCCGAATCAGGTTTCCCTTATACTTGCCACCCATTGGACTTGGAGATATAAGGGAAACAAAAGCGAATCGTGGGACCACTTTGAAGGATCATATCTACGCGCGTGTGTGAGGAAATGGAATAAGAAAGGTTGGGTTGCAAGTGCCTTAGTCTCAAGTTATTTTAGAAAGCATCAAACGCCTTTGGTGTGTACACATGCCCGGTGTAGCAAGGGATAATGGTCAAGAGGGTATAAAGTGATATATAACTCTTGGACCGTGCAACCGAATATTTTAATGCGACTTTCGAGTGTACCGCATGAGTGTTGGGGTTGCATAGATACTTTCCTTGGGTTCCTACGTATTTTTAACGTGAAGTTATGCCCATGGAGGGGCATGGCATATCATGGTGGGAGCCACTTTTGAGGGTATGTTTTATATGCATGGTATATGTCTTGATATGCTCACGCCCATGTTATATATCTTCGTGTGGCCGAAGAGATGGGGAGCCATACGTGACAAGGGCTTTGCCCATGTCCCAATTGTGGAATTCAAAGCGCTAGACCAAGTCTACCGCGTATGTATTGCTCATGGTATGTTTGACAAAGAGATCCATGGGTGCACTCCCATTTTCATGGGGCATGTAGATATTAGTGGCGAAGGTATCTCCATGCGCCCGATTGGGGATCCAAGTGGGGGAATTGTTCGCAAATGGTTCCAATCATTTGTGTATTGAATCATGAGCGGATCTCATGGGTGAGCATAGAGATATACTATCATGACAACTTTGTATTTTGTCATATTTTCATGTTTTTGACCTCAATTTTTGCTCATTTTTGCGTTTTGTGTACTCACCTGGTCAGCTAACAGCAAGAAGCCTATGGAGAGTCGAACCATGGTATGTTGTTCATATGTTGGCATATGCTTTGGAGTTGAACACCACCATATGCCGGATCGCATACTCCATTTGGCTTGGCGCACGAAGGATTATAAGAATTGGTCTCAAGATCATGGGCTGACTTGGGCAGTGCGTGGCGCCCATATTCGAAGGGGTTTCGAGGGTAAAATGGGTATGTACAGGGGCATTGGCCTTTGGTCTCTATCCTCCATGAATACTAGACTTCGATTCCATGCATGCTTTGAGCCTTTGGATAAGTGGTAACTTCAATTTTGTGCAAATATTTGATATATGGCCAATATGGTGTGAATTGGCAGTTTTTTGGCATGTTATGAGTTCAAACTCATAGGTCATTTCTCTAAGCCCATTCGACTCCAAGTCCAACCAAGGTTATGTCAGGGTAGGGCATGGTCCTGAGTGCCACTCTAGGCCATGACACGCCACCTTCCCTATTGGGCTAGGATTTAGAGGCTTGGGAGTGAACACATTTTTGGGGTTTGTGTAGTGACTTGTGACACATGGCATTCAGCCATCTCATTTGACCTGGTTCAGGGCAATATGTTGGTGAGTCAAGGGAAGGTCCTGAGTCCAGGGAATGAGGGGCTTATGGTTGTGGGTGTGTATGTTTACCTCTTTCCCCAACATTGCTCTATTTGTGTTCATATGCCAATTTCAGGGCTTTCTTCCTTGGTGCAATTCTTGTACATGCCCGCCATCGTGAGACCATCGATGTGCTGAACGAAAGCCCGCCATTTGGATTGGATTGTGGATTGGGTTATTGCTGTATTTGTGGGATCTGGTTGCTGTTCAGGGTTGAAGGAGGATTGTATTTTCTATTTTCTATATTTTTGGATTTGGACCCTGGAAATTGAGGAATGCAATCGTTGATCCGGAGTAAATCAGCAGGGGTTACAGGCGGAAGGGGCACAGCGGGGGCCGGTCCTGGTAGGGACCTTCTTTATGGTAGCAGAGGCTTACCTGCTGCCCCTACCAACCGCCGACCCGGGGACTTGGGCCCTTATGAGCCCTGCCCAAGTACGCCCCGGGTGCGTATTGTGGACTCGGTGGAGACCACGCCCGAGATTGGAGCCATAGAAGGACCGAGACGTTCAAGAGCATGGCGAACTCCGGAAGTTGAAGCCCGAAGAGAAGAACGACACTCGGGAAGAGGAGGACGTGACATGGAGGACCTGGTTTCCATGTGTGAGCGTCGCTGCCGAAAGGCATGCAACCTCCGCTCCGCCGCGGAGGACTCTGATGAGGCCTGCCATTCAGGCAGCAGTGGAGGACGGGCCCGGCGCTACCGGAAGCGCGGGTCACCCAAGTCCGCGGCAAGGGACGCCGGGGCTATGGACACGGACCCCAGCCCGGTCAGGCTGTGGGAATCCGAGGGGCACTCCGAAGGCTATCGGACAGCCTACGAGCCACCTTCGGAGCCGGAGACGTCCGCGCCGATCGCCAGGGCGCATACGGCCCCCGAGCCCGCCCTGCATCACGACGCCGAGGGCTTGGAGAGGCCAGCCAGGGCCCGGACGGCACCTGTGCCCCGGCACACAGGACCAGAGACGGACGCCATAGGCGATACGCCCATGGGCGATGAGTCCGAGGTGCCGGGAACCGCGGGATGCGCTGAATCCGGCGGAAAGCACGCTACGTGCCACTGCGAGCACGTGTCCTTCCTCATGGGCAAGTACCCGAAGATGGGGATGGACACCATCGTGCATCACCTTGACCGCCTGGACAACGCCAAGGACGCTCTAGAGGAGGACGTCGCGGGGATCCTGGACGACCAGTCGGCCGCGGAGAACCACATGGAGGAGCTGCGAGCGGATCAGGCCCGGTACCGGGAGAATCTGGAGCTGGCCCTGCAGAAGCAGCAACAAGTGGTGGACAGCCTCCTCCACTTAGTGGAGGACATGTCGGGACGCCTGATCAGGCTAGAGGAGCGACAGCCCCTCGCCTCGGGTCCGGAGCTCCCGGCAAAGCCGGCCGCGGTAGAGCTGGTGGAGCGGGTTAAGACCCTCAGGAGCGCCATGGAGAAACCCATGGGCGGCCCTGCAGAGGCACCATACGCGCCTCCGCGTGTTGACCCGGGTGCGCTGCCGTATGTTCCCCTGTTCAGCGAATCCACAATGCTCGGGGAACACACGGCACCGGCTGGGTAAATGCCGGAAGGGCACGTGACCACGGACCCGAGGAGCCTGACGGTACAGATGTCCCATGCCGCCCAGGATGTACCGCTCACGACGAAGATGGCAGTCTATGCGGAAGAGAAGATCGAGATCCAGAACCAGACCATGCAGGGGCGAACCATGGGAAGCGCCGACGGACATGGTCGAGGCCATCCAAGCGGAAACCTGTGGGCGAAGGATCCCAATACGGGGATATGGACGGCCGATGGGGCACATCCTTCCCGCATTCCAAACCCCATGGGTTCAGGCCCAACTGGACCGCACTCCATGGAGGAGAGGGATGTACGGGGAGTGTACTCAAACCCCCCGGCCACAGGTGGTATCCGTCTCGGTTGAGTGGTGGCTGGAGACGTCGGAGACGCCATCAGGATTGACGACCTCAGGGGAATCAAAATCCCCTATTACGACGGGAACCCGTCCAACCTGGATGACTTCATCCTGGACTGGGAGGACTTCGCCGAGGAGGTCGTCGGCGAGATGCGGGGAGCGCCGCGGGACAAGTGGGTATGCCGGACATTCCCACACCGCTTGGCGCAGGACCTGAAGGAGGAGCTGCGGGATCAGATCCGGGAAGGATTGATCCGGACGGAGCAGGCCTGCCTCCAGTGGCTGGAGGATGAGGAGCGGGTGGACGCTCCAAACCAGAAGCTGGAGGACCTGTGGTCCATTCCACTGCCGCTGGACCGCGGTGAGTTGCGGGTCCGGGAGTGGAACCGGTATCTGCGGAAGTACCGCAGATGCCTCAAGTTGGTGGAAGACTGGAACGAGGCCAGTGAGATCCGCCACTTGCTGAAGGACGTCCTCCCCGGCAACTGGAAGAGGAGAGTGGAGGACGAGGAGAAGAAGAGGGCGAAGAAGCGCGTGGCGGTGAGGATTATGGCGGCGGAGGATACCCATGCGGGTATCATGGAGTTCTTCAGGAGGAACCTGGGCGAACCCAACCGGATGTTGGGCCTGAAGAACGCCGTGTACGTGGAGGTATTCGGGGACTCCATGGGGCAAAGGTTGCTGCGCCTCAACAACGTGGAGTGGAGGCGCGGGAAGCCGCTGAGGATGCAAGTCATCTTCGCCCGCATGAGCCTTGACGAGATCGTGAAGTACATCACGGTGGAGTTGAAGCTCAATGCGAAGAACGAGGCCCACGTGCAGGATCGACATGGTCATGGACAACGAGGCCACCGAGAAGACCGCCATCATCGAGAGATCCAGGAGGACACGGCCAACTCCGCGGAGGATGGTAGTGGAAGTGGCCAAGATCACTGGTCCCGGGAGGATCACGAGGAGGCCCATTTCTTCGCGTTTGTGGCGCACAACGTGAAGAACCATGGGCAAGATCGGTCCAGATGGAGCCAGGTGGGACCCAAGAAGGGCAAAGAGCCAAGGAGGATCGGGAACCCACCGCTCTCGTTCCGGGAGTACAGGTCTCAGCACGACGGGTGCTGGGTCTGTTATGGCAAGGGAAATAACCATGCACACGACCACCGTCAGTGCAAGGTGTATGAGGCGGACAAGAAGGCCTACTTCGCAGCCCACCCCGAGAAGAAGCCCAAGGAGCAGCGGATTTCCGACTGGAAGGCGAAGGGCGGAGATGGGGGAAAAGGCCAAGGCAAAGGCCAAGGAAAAGGCGGAGGAAGAAGCTATGGTGGTGGACATGGCCAAGACCGACGAGTGAGGTCGATCGAGGAGGTTGCTGAGGACATGTTGAGGATTTTGGAGGAACTCAAAGCCCAGCAACGTGGTGGACAAAGTCCTGGTGGATCGCAGCCGGAAGTGGCTGCGGGAAGCCAAGTCTAGAGGAGCCCCCACGGGAGTGGGACCTCGGAGGTCTCTCCTCCGAAAATCAGTGGAATCCCAGAGAAAGCGAAGGCACATCGGGTGCCGAAGAAGGCTCCGGAAGAGCCAAAACCACTGAGCTTCGCCACTCCCAACCCCTGGAGTGCCCTGCCAAGGGAAGTACATGTGGGTACGGGACATGGCAAGAAAGAAGGAGCGACCACGGAGAGCCCCGTGGACGGGCAGGACCAACCCAAGATCTACACCATCCGTGACCATACCCTTGAAGTCCTGATGCACCCGGACGTGCTAGAGTTGCATGCCGTGAGAGTCGTCCATACACCTCATGGCGACGAGCGGCAGTTGCACTTGAAAGTGCGAGTACGGTGCGGACGAGAGGAGAAGGTGGTGGATGTGTTGGTGGATACGGGTGCCCAGGTGAGCCTGGTCCGGAGAGGGTTCTTCAAGGAGGAATTCCTGCAGCCCAGCCGGAGACCGGTCCGCCTGAAGGTCGCCAACGGAGAGATTAAGGGTGGTGGCACCCATGAGGCCACTATCAGTATGGAATTCTTGGAGCATGAGCGCTTGAACCGCCCTGATCAGGCGAAGAGAAGCACTCTATCCGGGAACTTCTACGTGGCCGATATTACAGATTGGGATATGATCATGGGGTATGACTTCATGGTGGCGAACGCCATTGGAGCCCTTCCCCATCGTGCAACGCTGGTCCGTGAGGATGATGAATGCCTCACATGGCTGTCCACGGACTATGCATGCGGATCATCCCAATGGAATGCTGAGGAGGAGGATCGGATCGTCCAAGCGGTGCAAGCTGTGGGTGCCAAGTCCAGAGGAGACCATGGAGTTCAGCTCACGGAGTATGGAATGGCGCCGCATGTGTACGTCAGGATGATTCAGACGCTAGGAGCTGAAGAGCCCGAGACGGACGTCTTTGCTTCCCGGGATGCCCCACTTCTGCGGAAGTGTCGGAGGCATTGGCATCGAGGAGACTCAGCCTGGCACAGGCATTGGGGTTTGAAGGAGTGGGGACCCATGTATTGGCATGGATCCCTGGAAAACACCAGACGTACGGTGGAGAAGATCATCGCGGATAGGGCGAAGGGGATCCTGGTCATAACCGGCATAGGATCGACCCCATGTCCGCTGGAGGGTCTCAAGTCGACGCTGGACTCCATCACCCTGAACGAGATGTCATTCGGGCCAGAGGAGGAGCTGTTCATCGACGCCAAGGGTGTATCAGTGCCCTTCCCGGGTCAAGCGTGGGGTACCAAGGCTTTCCTGGTGGACGGGGCGCAAGCCCAGCCCACGGGTGATGAAGCATTCATCTGTAGGGTGGAGGCGGTGCCCATGAAGGTCATGTTTGAGCCCAAGGAGGGGACGGATCAGCCTATCGATGGCATTGACGTCCTGTCCCACGCCGAGATCGACGACGTCGTCAACTACATGCGGATGGGGATGCACGACCGTGTGGCAGCCAAGAAGAGGCGAGCCATGGTCACATCTCCGCATTGGTGGGATGACAAGATGTTGGTCACCGGCAAGTACGAGAAGGATGAGTTCGTGGCGAGGGTCATGGACCACGTCGCGGACCAATACGATGGTCCGGTTGGGTCGGACCCACCAACGTGGGGTTTTCCAAGAGTGGGAACCGGTAGCGACGAGCACCAGCCCGAGGCCGCAAATTTCCGAAGATTATCGGTGGGAATCGCGACCCACGACGATGAAGACGGCATATCGGACGAGGAGAAGTCGGACTCGGACCCAGAAGAGGCCTATACCGCAGTGCGGTCGGTTGTATCAATACCGAAGCAAGCGGCTGAAGAGGCCCAGGAGAACCCGAAGGTCGCCGAGCTGAAGGAGAGGCTGATCCATGCCTATCCGCGGCTATTCAGTGGCGTCGCCAACAAGAACCCTCCAGATCGTGGGAGGTTTGGTACAGCGAAGATCAAGCTGAAGCCCAACCCGAAGATCTATCGTCATCGGGAGTACCAACTTCAGGGCGATCGGGCCGAGGCCATGAAGAAGCTGTTGGCCGAGTTCATTGAGCGGGGATGGATCGAACCCTCCGACAGTGAGTGGGTCAGCCCAGCCTTCATCGTGCCCAAGAAGGAGAAGGGCGAGTGGAGGTTGGTGGTTGATTACAGAGGTTTGAACGAGCAGACCGAGCACGACTCGTACTCGCTTCCCCTGATCGACTCCATCCTCCAAAAGCAACAGAAAAAGCGGATTTTCACGGTGTTGGACCTGAAACACGGTTACCACCAGATGCCGCTACACCCGGACTCCAGGCCCTGCACAGCGATGTCGACGCCGCTGGGGCGCATGCAGTGGAAAGTGGTGCCTATGGGTGCCAAGAATGGCAACGCCGCTTTCCAGCGCATGATGGAGGACCTCCTCGGTCCTGTCCGGGACTGTGCCGATCCCTTCGTGGATGACATCATCATCGGGTCCGGCACGGAGAACATGACTGAGGACGAGCTCATCGACGCGCATGAGAAGGATCTGCGCCGAGTGCTCAGCGAGTTGGACAAGCACAACATGGTGTGCAAGCCCACCAAAGCCTCACTCTTCGTGAAGGAAGTGGAGTTCGCGGGTCACGTAGTTGGTCACGGGCAACGCCGTCGCATGCCTGGGAAGCTGGCGTCCCTGCACCACTGGGAGAAGCCCCAGACCATCAGCGAACTCGGGTCCTTCATGGGGTTCTGCAATTACTATTCGGGCTATGTCCGGATGTATGCAGAACTCTCGGGGCCGCTGCACAAGATGCTGCAAGTGGGCAAGTTCGATGGCCGGAAGGGGAGCAAGAAGAAGCTTGCTTGGACCCCTGAGGCCGAAGATGCGTTCAGCCGCCTGAAGGAGCGACTCCTGGGGCAACTGGGGCTATTCCTGGTGGACCCGGACAAGGGACTCGTGCTACGGACGGACGCCTCGGACTATGCTGTGGGGGCAGTCCTCGAGCAGATCCGAGACGACGGGTCACATGTACCCGTGGCGTTCTGGAGCCGGATCCTGGCCGAGGGCCAACGCCGCACCTGGACCGCGAGGGAGAAGGAGACGTACGCCATTGTTTGTGCGCTCAGGAACTGGTCTGGCCACATCGGATTGCAACCGGTGGTGGTTTGCACGCACCATCAGTCCTTGCAGAGCTGGCACAAGGAGCACGTGGACACCCCCTCGGGACCGGCGGCAAGGAGGGCCCGATGGCATGAGACGTTCGCCAAGTTCGACCTCAGCGTCGTATACGTCCCGGGGAAGGACAACACTGTGGCAGATTGCCTCAGTCGATGGGCCTACCCCGCGGGCAAGGCGTCGATGGACATATCCAGCCATGGGGACGCCGAGGAGACCGAGGAGGCCAAGCGCATCATCGAGATGGAGAAGGTCATGGAGCAAGAGGGGGTCAAGTGCTTCGTGGTGATGGCGAACCGTACGGACCTGGCCAAGTTCCGGGGTGCCCGCGTCCAAGCTATTCGAGAGGAAACCCTCGAGCAATGGATGGTGGCCCCTGTAGAGCTAGTCAGGTCGGTGCTCACAGAGGACTGGTCGGATGACTACGCGGCATCCGAGCACTGGAGCAAGTACTGGAATGCCGTGAGCGCCCCGTCGGACGATGAATGGCCTGAGGGCTTGACCGAGGAAGGGGACAAGTTGTTCCTCAAGGACAAGCTGCTGGTGCCCGAAAACCGAGTGGAGGAGCTCATTGACCATTGGCACAACGCCCAGCTCATGCACCCTGGCCGAGACAAGATGCAGCAGGACCTGGAGTGGCGTTTCAGGTTCCCACCGGGGTACTACGCCATCCTGGATAGGTACTGCAGCGACTGTGCCGTGTGTCGGGCCACGAAGAGCCCCAACCACTCCACAGCGGGCAACCCGGTGTACACGGCTATACCGGAGGCCCCTATGCGGTCCGTGGCCATGGATGTGTTCGCCATGCCTGAGGTCACCGTGGACGGAGAGACCTACGACTGTGTCATCCTGGCGGTGGACAGGCACAGCGGGTACATCGTGGCAGTCCCGGGCAAGAAGTCCAAGAAGAAGGACAAGAAGGACAAGCATGGAGTGGGTCTGCAGGCCAAGACCGTCGCTAATGCCATGATCAGGCATTGGCTGACGATTTTCGATGTCCCAGCTGTCATCTGCAGCGATTGGGGCAGCCAATTCGTGGGGACGTGGTTCAAGACGATGTGCAAGCACATGGGGATTCGGCATGCCAAGACAGTGGCATACCACAGCCGGTCGAATGGCCGGGCTGAGGTGGCGGGGCGGCAGATGTTCGAGAAGTTCCGCCAGTTGCACATCGACGAACCGGGCCGGAACTGGTACAATTCGCTGTGGAGAGTGCTCCAAGCGTACCATGACCTTCCGGGACCCACTGGACTGTCGCTCCATCGCATCCTGTTCCTACGGGATCGAGTGTCACGCACTCTCCCGTGGTTGAACCATGGCAAAGTGGCCCAGGATGCGAATGCTATGATGGCTGAGGCGGACGACACGGCGGCCAAAGTGTGCAAGGCACTTCAGGACGAGCATGACAAGAGGGCCAAGTACTTCAAGCAAGGAAAAGTCCAGAAGTATGCTCTGCAAGACACCGTGTGGGTGGAGCGGCACCACAAGGATGTCCTGTCCAGGCATCGGCAGGCATCTTGGTATGTGCCGGGGGTAATCGTGCGGAAGGTCGGTCAGGATGTGTATGCGGTTCGTGTGGGGGATAACAAGATCCTGGACCGCGACCATACCCAGCTTCGTCCCCGAGCACCAGACCCCAGCGGACGTCCCGTCACCTTCGAGTTCACGGCCGGCGATGTGGACTCGGACGACGAGGGTGAGGACGACGACTTCACCGCTGAGAAGATCCTGGCGGACAAGCCGGACCCGGGGACGCCTGGGGGTAGGCTTTATAAAGTCCGTTGGAAAGGATTCGCCGCATCCAGGGACTCGTGGGAACCTCCCAGCAGTTTTGTGCCGAGGTACACCACGGTCTGGATGGACTACCTAAAGAAAAAGAATATTTCTTTGGATGTCAAGGACGTATTGGTCCATTTGGTTGCTGCTGTAGCACCGTAATGGATCCCCCTTGGCATTTTGTTTGTTTCTGTGAATGGGGAGACAAGTGAGGGCGTTCATCCGGGGATTTTTCGGCCTTGATCGGCCATATACCCCCTTCACTCGATCTCCACATATATATTGCATTGTGGTATACTTATTTAGGTCGACCGACGACGTTTTTCTATCTTTGATTCCCTTGGTCCATGTTGTAGATCAAGAGGAGACCGGATATGGCGTAGGGCGCTGATTATCAGTGTCCTCACCCCTCCTTTGGGGCATGGGGGACGCCTACGACGTGTGTGGGGCCTCCATGTGTCCTTTGGACATGGAGGGGGGGGTTGGATCCCATTGGGGTCCTCCCGTCCTCTCTTCATTTGTTTCCGAGCGGATACAACGCTCTGAGAAGGGGGGTGAAGCCGGTTCGGACCCCCCCGGCCATCTTGGGGTCACTTGGGGTGTGTATCTATGTGCCGGCAAGCCGCCATTGGCTGATATCATACTCTCCCGTCCACCTGAACTAACCCGATGTGATAGTGTGATAGGTTTGGCCATTCCGGCTATGAGCGGCCACATTCAGTACCGAGGCGTCGCCAGCGGAGATCTATATATCAGAATATCAGGAATCAACAGGGTTTTATTATCATAATGTTTCCGTAATTTTTCAGCCTTTCGTTCTGATGGTCAATGTATCGGCGACTGTCAGTTGGCTCGCGATTTTGCGTTAACCGATTGGTTAACTGTTATTTCCAGATATTTTGGCGGATATTCCGTTGAAGGGTCAGATTTCATCAGCAAAGGGTTCGTTGCTTCCGCAATCTTCTAAATAAGCACTCGAAATTTTAATCTGAATTTTTCGCGATGTCGAAATCGGATTTTCGACTTCGACATCGCCGCACTTGATTTGGACTTCTTCGAGTGGTCGTACTCCTTTCCCTATGTCCGAATCAGGTTTCCCTTATACTTGCCACCCATTGGACTTGGAGATATAAGGGAAACAAAAGCGAATCGTGGGACCACTTTGAAGGATCATATCTACGCGCGAGTGTGAGGAAATAGAATAAGAAAGGTTGGGTTGCAAGTGCCTTAGTCTCAAGTTAATTTAGAAAGCATCAAACGCCTTTGGTGTGTACACATGCCCGGTGTAGCAAGGGATAATGGTCAAGAGGGTATAAAGTGATATATAACTCTTGGACCGTGCAACCGAATATTCTAATGCGACTTTCGAGTGTACCGCATGAGTGTTGGGGTTGCATAGATACTTTCCTTGGGTTCCTACGTATTTTTAACGTGAAGTTATGCCCATGGAGGGGCATGGCATATCATGGTGGGAGCCACTTTTGAGGGTATGTTTTATATGCATGGTATATGTCTTGATATGCTCACGCCCATGTTATATATCTTCGTGTGGCCGAAGAGATGGGGAGCCATACGTGACAAGGGCTTTGCCCATGTCCCAATTGTGGAATTCAAAGCGCTAGACCAAGTCTACCGCGTATGTATTGCTCATGGTATGTTTGACAAAGAGATCCATGGGTGCACTCCCATTTTCATGGGGCATGTAGATATTAGTGGCGAAGGTATCTCCATGCGCCCGATTGGGGATCCAAGTGGGGGAATTGTTCGCAAATGGTTCCAATCATTTGTGTATTGAATCATGAGCGGATCTCATGGGTGAGCATAGAGATATACTATCATGACAACTTTGTATTTTGTCATATTTTCATGTTTTTGACCTCAATGTTTGCTCATTTTTGCGTTTTGTGTACTCACCTGGTCAGCTAACAGCAAGAAGCCTATGGAGAGTCCAACCATGGTATGTTGTTCATATGTTGGCATATGCTTTGGAGTTGAACACCACCATATGCCGGATCGCATACTTCATTTGGCTTGGCTCACGAAGGATTATAAGAATTGGTCTCAAGATCATGGGCTGACTTGGGCAGTGCGTGGCGCCCATATTCGAAGGGGTTTCGAGGGTAGAATGGGGATGTACATGGGCATTGGCCTTTGGTCTCTATCCTCCATGAATACTAGACTTCGATTCCATGCATGCTTTGAGCCTTCGGATAAGTGGTAACTTCAATTTTGTGCAAATATTTGATATATGGCCAATATGGTGTGAATTGGCAGTTTTTTGGCATGTTATGAGTTCAAACTCATAGGTCATTTCTCTAAGCCCATTCGACTCCAAGTCCAACCAAGGTTATGTCAGGGTAGGGCATGGTCCTGAGTGCCACTCTAGGCCATGACACGCCACCTTCCCTATTGGGCTAGGATTTAGAGGCTTGGGAGTGAACACATTTTTGGGGTTTGTGTAGTGACTTGTGACACATGGCATTGGGGTTTCCCTAATACGACCGTATTCCTGTAATACGCGTATCCTGCCGTATCCTGCCGTATCCTGCCGTATCCTGTCGTATCCTGCCGTATCCTGCCGTATCCTGCCGTATCCTGCCTTATCCTGCCGTATCCTGCCGTATCCTGCCGTATCCTGCCGTATCTGCCGGATACTGCCGTATCCTGCTTTCCCTGCCGTATCTTGCCGTATGCCAGTAACCGAAACCCTAACCCTAACCCTAACCTTAACCCTAACTGTAATCCTAACCTGGAGTTTCAGTTATTGGTAAAGGTCTCATAAACAGGCGGTGCCTTGCAGGTGTGCGGACGTAATGTGATCCGACCTTGTATGAACCAATGCAAATTGACCTTTCTTCATGCCATATGATGTGATGCCTTATAAGTTGATAGGATGTGGTGTTCGCAACGTGATGTGATGTGATGTGATGCAATGTGACATGACGTGATTCCATGTGATGTAGTGTGATCTCGTGTGGTGTGGTTTGGTGTGGCGTGATGCGATGTGATGTGATGTGACGTGATGAGAGGCGATGTGATGTGACATGACGTGACGTGCCGTGACGTGACGTGACGTGACGTGACGTGACGTGATGTGATGTGATGTGGTATGATGTGATGGGATGTCATGTATTGCCATGCGATTTCATGTGATGTGATTTGGTGCAGTGATATTTGATTTGACTTGATGTGATGTGGTGTGATGTGGTGTGATGTGATGTCCTGTGATTCAATGTGATGCGAAGTGTGTGACCATATTTGATTTGCCGTGATGTGGTGTGATGTGATGTGATGTGACTTGGTTTCTTTGCGAAAACGTCTTCAAACCCACTGCAGCTTTTATCCTAACAAACAAAAATGCATTACCAATTATTTTTTTTCCGAAACCGTTTTCCAACCCACTGCAGCTTTTATCCTAACAAACAAAAATCCATTTCCAATTGTTTTCTGCCCAGAAACGTTTTCAAACCCACTGCAGCTTGTATCCTAACAAACATAAATGCTTTTTCAAAATATGGTGTTCTTTTTTTGGAAACTGTTCAACCGTCCGGTTTTTGAACCTCTGCATGCTTTTTTGTTGTTCCCTGCTATGCTGAAAGGTAACAAAATGACTTGACACATAACCCCAACTGCCAACTACTTTCCTCCGTCATTGACTGGCGCACTCACAAAGCTGGGAAGGCACAGCGACATTACACTGAGCAGAGAGACGAATGGCCATTCGATGCGTGTGTCTGAAGAAGCTGCACTGTGGTGTATTCCACTGTGCGATAATATAAATAATCAACAATAAAAGAAGTTATAGACATACAAAAATATATAGTTATACTGCTGCACTATGGTGCATGCCACTGTGCAAACAAAAAAACAGATAAACAAAAAAAATAATTAAATATATTACCAAAATAGTGTACTTAGCTGACCTTAGTGGTCGCTGGCTGCATGCCAGGTGCGGATGCGGCTCCAGGGAAATCTTGTTCCATCGCCGAATTCAACAGTACCGCCACCGGCCAGGCCCTCGTACCAGCCGTCGTTGAACATGACGTGCACCAATGTTCCAGCTGCTGCACGTGGCTGCTCAGACCGCTCCACACGACGCTGCACTGTTGTGCACTTCCATTCCCGCTGTCGCAACCGTTCAGAGTCCAACGCTCAGCCTTTTCCAATTTCTTTTGTTCTCGCCACGCAGGCGCATCCTGCAAACTGGTGACAAAGACATCAAACTTTATTTCATCTGCAGTGGTGGGCGTCACCCCTCTCTCAGACAGCATGGCCAGCCACAGTGATCTGGCAGTTTGTTTCCAGGTGTCCGACGGCAGATCACTGTAGTCCCAATACACGGCGTACCAAACATCATCACCAAGCAAACTGCCATGTCCATGCGGCCCAATGCGCGCCGCTATCCATTGAGGCGTGTACTCGTTGGGCAGCACCTCGCAAATGCGCGTGAAGTTTCTGCCAGTGCGGCTGAAGATGCAAAGCAACAATCTTTTGAATGAATACGTAGTTCTCTGCCCACGCACACGCCTCATGTTGGACGCCCTGCACAGAGGGGTGGAAGCGTGTACCACAGCGTGAACTCTTGTAGCGGCGTCGCCTCACGTTGGACGCCCTGCACACAGGAATGGAAGCGTGTACCACAGCGTGAACCCTTGTCGCGGCGTCGCCTCATATGATGGACGCCCTGCACAAAGGGCTGGAAGCGTGTACCACATCGTGAACCTTGTCGCATTGTTGGCGGTGCTGTCATCCGCCGCACTGAGACTCATTAAGAGTGGAGCACCATCAGGCACCTTTCACGTCACTTGGCCCGGCTCGCAAGAATCATGGATGGCAGCGCTTCACTGACACTCCTTAAGAGTGGAGGACCATCAAACACTGTTCCCGCCAAGAGCCATAGATTGCTTCGTTGCCCTCACTGTTGATTTCATAGACAGCACATATCTGAGACAATGAAAGAAGAATGTTACTCATTAGTTACATTAGCACTATTAGAATGTTTTTTCCGCTGTTGTTATATCGTTTCTGCACTGCTCAATCATTTAAGTTCTTCAGTCCTTAAGTCTTGAAGTTTACGTGGATCTCTGTGGATCGTTCTGATAGCGGCGACTCCCCGCACTGCGCTCCACTTGCAGCAATGCCGCCCATGAATGCCACCGGGTACAGAATGGGATTTCTGCTGTTCCTGGTGGCAAATTCCATTTTCACATTAGAGGAGTTTGTAATTACAATCTCTTTCCTGCGATTGGGGTACAGCCAGATTGCATGTGCGAGGACATTGGGAATTGGTCGGGACTACTGTATCCAAGTACTACGTGACGTGTCACAACGGGCTCACCTGTGGGATACGTTCACGGATGCTTTTGAACGCCGATGGGAATTCCACCAACACAGTCATCCAATTCACCGCCATGTGTCTGCTATTGTCGATAGCACGCATGTGGCCATCCAGTCACCTTCGCACCCGGTAGACCGGGAGCTGTTCTGGTTCGACAAACCCACTTACCGCGGGCATGCGCTCGTGTTTAATGCCATGATCAACTGGGGGCGCGAGGTCATTGCCTGCTCGTGGTGGTATCCGCCCCGTGCCACCGATGCTGAGATGACGGCGGACATGGATGCATCCATTCCCTGGAACTTTAATGGTCCTTGGCCTGACTTCCGCCTCGGTGACTGTCACTACAGCACTGCGGACAACATGTTCTGCCGTGTGGCCGGGGGGGATGGCCGATTGACCTGGTTCATGGTGCATTACAACCAGATGATCAATGAAGGCCGTCATCTAGTGGAGAATGTTTTCAGCAATGTTAAGAAGTGGCGATTCTGGAACGGCCGTGATGAGGCTCCCGGGCGGCCGTATAACTACGACTTCCTTGCCGGCCTGTTCATTTTCTGCTGTAACCTACATAACATGGAGCAGAGGTACACCGAAAGTCTATAACCATAATAGTACAGGCTGCAATGATGTGATTGTCTTTTTTTATGCTCGTGCATCTTG
Organism: Eutreptiella sp. 'Long Island Sound 2002'; assembly: GCA_964036045.1. NCBI lineage: Eukaryota > Euglenozoa > Euglenophyceae > Eutreptiales > Eutreptiaceae > Eutreptiella > Eutreptiella sp. 'Long Island Sound 2002'. The sequence continues at coordinate 29,053,073 of OZ038386.1, read as the reverse complement.
TGTTTTGGGGCACAGGAAGTGTAAACAGAAACAGCACAATGGGCACGCAGGAACAGGATGAAAAACCACCAAGCTCAGGAAGCAGGTAGCAATCTTCTTCTTTTTTGAAACGAATAATTGGTGTACATGAAGCGGGTTGTCAGCCGGGAAAGTCACAATAGGCATGCAAGAACAGTATGAAATACCACCAAACGCTGAATGAACGCAAAATGGTTGTTTTCGTAGTGCAAACAAGCAGATATTTTGGACCCTGTCGTATCCTGCCGTATCCTGCCGTATCCTGCCGTATCCTGCCGTATCTGCCGTATCCTGCCGTATCCTGCCGTATCCTGCCGTATCCTGCGTATCCTGCCGTATCCTGCCGTATCCTGCCGTATCCTGCCGTATCCTGCCGTATCCTGCCGTATCCTGCCGTATCCTGCCGTATCCTGCCGTATCCTGCCGTATCCTGCCGTATCCTGCCGTATCCTGCCGTATCCTGCCGTATCCTGCCGTATCGAATACGCGTAACAGGGAAACCCAATTCAGCCATCTCATTTGACCTGGTTCAGGGCAATATGTTGGTGAGTCAAGGGAAGGTCCTGAGTCCAGGGAATGAGGGGCTTATGGTTGTGGGTGTGTATGTTTACCTCTTTCCCCAACATTGCTCTATTTGTGTTCATATGCCAATTTCAGGGCTTTCTTCCTTGGTGCAATTCTTGTACATGCCCGCCATCGTGAGACCATCGATGTGCTGAACGAAAGCCCGCCATTTGGATTGGATTGTGGATTGGGTTATTGCTGTATTTGTGGGATCTGGTTGCTGTTCAGGGTTGAAGGAGGATTGTATTTTCTATTTTCTATATTTTTGGATTTGGACCCTGGAAATTGAGGAATGCAATCGTTGATCCGGAGTAAATCAGCAGGGGTTACAGGCGGAAGGGGCACAGCGGGGGCCGGTCCTGGTAGGGACCTTCTTTACTGCGCGACCTCGCCGAGCACCCGCATCGTGGGGGGCCGTAGATCGAGATGGCCGTCACGGCCGGCGACGATGAGTTGGGCGTGGCCAGGGTCCGGAGGCGTGTTCTGCAGGACGGTGTCCTGGGACGCCGCCCAGTCCGCCTTGTGCAGTTGGGCGTCACTGTGGTGCGAGGTGGCTCGGATGTACCAGAAGAGGTGCCCGGCGTGTTGCCCTCGCGCGCACAGGCTGTCCCGGAGCCACCGCAGGGGCATCTTGTTGACCACCTTCGCTGCGCCCGCGGGGACCCCCGTGGTCCGCTTGCGATCTGCGTGACGCAGGAGGTGGAGGATGACTTCGGCGTCCACCGTGTGGACCCATGGTCGGTGGGCACCGTATTGTAGGGGGAGGGAGGCGGCCACTCCCTCCCCGTAGGACACCGTGCCCGAGATGGCCACCGCCCATGTGCGGGTGAGGTCGGCGGCGAGAGCCACGCTGGTGGCGTGTTTGCAGGGTCCGCCCCAAGACGCGTCGGAAGAGGTGTGGCCCCAGGCCTCCGGGATCCAGTAGTACCCGGTGGGGCTGAGCCACCCCGCGTTGAGGTCGGCGGAGTGCCACCGGACGTCGGGGTGGCTGGGGGTCAGTTGGTCCACAATCAGCGCCCTTGTGTCGTCTGGGAGGATCGCCGGGTGGTCGTGCAGCCGGATCTTTGCCCCAGTGATCGTGCTCGCCCAGGACCGAAGTGCCGTCACATGTTCCTTGAGCCACGCCGGGCCTCCGCGCTGGTGCACCACCAGGTGCCCCGTGTCCTCCGGCTGGTTCTCCAACGCCTGCACTGCCATTTGTGGATCGTGCGGCACTGCCGTAGCTACCAGCAGGGCGGTGCCACGGGGGAGCCCACGGGGTTCGGGCTGGCCCGCCCCCACCTGCACTATTACCCACTTGGCCCGAAGCTGCGCTTGCCCCGTCGCTTGGGTGCATTGGTCCTCCGTGGTCACCAACCACAACGGCGTCGGCGCGTGGGGCCGGGGGCGCAGGGGCTCGGGCCATGCCACGTCCGCGTGAGGCTCTTGTTGCTCGCTTTCCGCGAGTACGTCGCGGAGGATGTACATGAGGGCTGCCGGCGGGTGGTACGCCGCCCCCCGCTTGGGGGGGGATAGGCCGCCCCGGCGGTGGTAGCCCCCGACGTGGAGGTGCAGGCGGTCCGGGGTCACCCGTGGGCCGGTGTGGGCGTCCTGCTTAGCCCTCGTGGGGTGGACGAGTCTCAGCCGGGGGTCCCGCGTGCCGGTGGTGTGGAAGAGGTGGACCAAAGGCGTCGCGCCACCCAGGGTTGTTGGAGGGCTCCTGCTCGCGGCGGCAATAGTGGAGGTGTTCATTGGCGCATTGGTTGAGGCATTCCCGCACCGCCGTCGGCCACGGGTCGTCGTTGTCGGGGAAAAGCTGGCGTGGCCCGTGGTGCCCATGCCGTGGCGTTGTGTGCGGCACCATCAGGCGGCACGTGTCGCGGTGCCGCAGCTTGGCGGTGCGCAGCGTGACGATGTTGCCCGGCGGGGACTGTAGTTGGACATGGGCCGCCCTAGGGCACGCGATGGGGTTGTACAGCCCCACTCCCAGGGCGGCCAGGGCCCGGGGTATGCGGTGGACCCAGTCGCCCCCCGCTAGAGTTGCGAACTCCGGGACGGGATAGTGCACCTCGGGACATATTCCGTGCGCGCCAGCTATTTTCCAGAACATCTTGGTGACCTCGGCGCGCACGGAGGTTGAGCGGTGGTGGACGAGTGTACCCACGAGGGCCACCGCTGCCTGCTGGCACCGCGTTGGCACCCGTGTGAGCCCCAGGGTCCGGTCATCCTGCCGGCTGTCCCGCGAGGCGTCGAAGGCGTACCGCGCCCTGTTCTTCGCGACCTGGACCGTGATGTTGTCCAGGCCGCGTGCAGTGTCGGAGTCGTCGGCGATGAAAGGGGCGACGTACTGCGTCACCCCCCCGAGGATCGCCAGGATGACGTCCTGCACCACTTTTGGTGGCGCGAGGGTGTTAAGGCACCAGTGGTGCACTGCCGCCAGGCGTAGCTGGTGCTTGCGCTGCAGGGAGAACTCCCCGTCCGGCTGCAGCTGGAGTCCCAGGTAGGGGACGGAGTCCGCCGCTGGTACCCAGTTCCACGGCTTTTCCAGGTGGGGACAGAGGCGCAGCTGCAGGCCCGGGACCCCCTCCCCGGTGGCCATGGCGCACTTGCCGGGGTTGAGCTCCATGCCCATCATCCCCAGGTACGCGGCCACCGCCTCCACGCCCTCGACGAAGTGCTGCAGCGTGTGGGCCACCACCAGCAGGTCGTCGATGTAGCCCTGGATGAGGCCGTGCTCAGCCCCTCCCGGCGCGCGCAGGCGGTGCCCCTGCGCCCTGAGCAGGGGCTCCAAGAGGAGCGCGTACAGCAGGGGGCTCTCGGAGTTGCCCTGCCGGACGCCGCGCAGCATGTAGACGGGCTGCGTTAGCCCGTGTGCGGTGACGATGCGCAGCCTGGCGCACGTGTGGAGGAAGAGCAGGAGGTTGATGACGTCCGGCGGCACGGAGAGGTGGCGCAGGATGAGGCGGAGGGCGCCGTGTGGGGTGGTGTCGAAGGCCTTGCGGGCGTCGAAGGAGAAGACGTAGTTGGGCCTTCCCCGCTGGAGCTGCCGCTGCGCCATGAACAGCGGGGGGCCTGTGTTGGAGCCAGGGAGGGCCCCTTGCTGCCAGTCGCTGACCACTCCGTGCCGTGTGAGCACTTCTGTGATGCGCTGGGTGAGGGGGCCCGTGAGCAGCTTCATGTCAAGCTGGCCCAGGGCTATGGGCCTGTAGTCGTCCAGTCTGGCAGAGCCCGGTACCTTGGGGCTGGGCCAGATGTGCGCGTCCCTCCAGTGCATCGGCGGCGGGGCGCCGCGGAGGATGGCCCGGTAGGAGTGGACCAGGAGCCACTGGACGGGTGCCGGGAGGGCCTTGATGAAACGGGCCTCCACGTGGTTGGGACCTGGGGCCTTGCCATCGGCCTTGTCCAGGGCGGACTTTAGGTCCTGCATGGAGTACTGCTGGACCTGTGTCCAGGCCCCTTCAGGGACCCGGGGGACATGGCGGCCGAGGACTGCCTGGAAGCCTGGGAGGTCCACCGGGCGTTTGTCATACAGTTCTCGCCAGAAGGCGGGAACTGCGAACATCACGTCGTGGGCCTCCGTGAGGAGCGTTTGGGTGTTGGGGACCCGCACGTTCCAGAGGCTTGACGGGCCCGGGGCCTCTACCTCTATGGCTCCCTGCACGGCTTTCCAATGCTGGGCGATCTTCGGGGCGTGGCGGCGCCAGAAGTCCTTGATGGCGCGCTTGCGGTCTGCCGCCAGGAGTGCGCGGAGCTGGCGAATGTCCTCCTCGAGGGCGGCTGCTTGCCTCTCGAGCTCCTCCTGTAGCTGGCCCTGTGTGATCCGGCGGAACACGGGCGACACACCCTGCAGCTCCTCCGTGAGCCGGAGCGCCGCCTCGGACCGGATGCCATGCCGTGCCGCGTCCGCCTGGTACGCTGCCGGCGCGCGCGCTGCCAGGGTGTCATAGCGGAGGACCGCCGCCTGGAGCCGCTTTCCGCTCTCCGGGAGGTTCCCCTCCGCTGGGTCGGCCCCCGCCGGGGACGGCTGCCGGCGTCCCACCACACGCGCCAGGGTGTCATGCGTCGCGTGGCGGTGTTCGAACACCTTGTCCACCGCGGCCGCGGGCATGGACCCGTAGTCGTGCTGCTCTGCGGGACCCAGCCAAGGCGCCAGAGAGGGTTCATTCTGCGCGACGGTGACCGCTGCCCACAGGCAGTGTTGGACGGGCGCGGCCTCGGCGTCGTACGGGAGGAGGCGGCCCTCTGTGTGGCTGTAGGGGGTGGGCATCGCCGCGCGCCCCGCTGCGCTGAGGAGGCCCGGCAGGGCCAGGCGGACCGGGAGCTGGTCCGAGCCGACCACCTGGGGGTGTGCCATGCCGCGAACCCAGACGCTTTCCCGCAGGGACCACGGCAGGAGGGGATCGTTGACCAGGAAGGTGTCCACCCTGTGCCGGGAGGGGGTGGAGCGTGGGGGTCATGTCCTCCTCGCCGCCTGCCGCGGCCCTTCGGAAACCGCAGGCCTCCCATCCTGCTCGGAAGTGCTCCGTTGCCGGGTTGGTGGGGACATCCATGTAGATGTTGGTGTCGCCGGCGATGACCACCGGGTGCCTCCCACTGAGGCTGCGTGCCGTGGCATACATTTGTATGTCGGCCCACAACGCCGCCCGTCCCGCCCACGGGGAGCAGCCTGCTTGCGGCCCGTGGACGTTGCTGAGGGTAAGGCCTCCCCCGTCCGTGCGGATCTCCAGGGCCGCGGCCTTCCCGGGGACAATTTCCGTGAAGCTGAGCACCTCGTGCTCCGCCACGTACTTGCTGCTGACCGCGGTGAGGAGGCCCCCCCCTCTCGAGGTGGAGGTGGCACCCGTCTCCGCCAGCCGGCTGCTGAAGAAGGCGGTGTACCCCTTGTCCCGGAGCGCCGCGGCCACGTGCATCTCCTGCGCCCGGGTGGCGATCCCTGTTTCCTGGAGCATGATGGCAAAGCCCCCCTCCTGGGGTAGCATGCCGTTGATGAGGTGCTCCTTGTCGGTACAGGCCGCCGGCCCCCGGCGCCGCCGGAGAGTGTCCCGGAGGGACCGGTCTGGCGGCACGAGGCCGTTGCGCAGGTTCCACGAGAGAAGCCACAGGGCGTCGCCCGCCATGTCCTCCTGGAGTCAGCTATCCCGCATCGGCATCGCCGCCGGGTTCGCCGGCGCAGCCAGGGCATCCAGGTGCGCCGCATCCGCTGAGCCCGTTCCCAGCGGGGCCCACAGGGGGCCCGGGGGGCCGGGGGAGCCAGGGGTGCCAGGAAGGCCAGCCCCGCGGGGATGGACATGGACCCTGGTTGGGCCGCACCGCCGGTCCCCGGGGCCGCCCTGGGTGCCTCCTCATCTACGTCTGCGTGGTCAGCTGCCTGGGGTTCGGGGCGCCGGGCGTACGGGGCGTGCCATGGCCTCCGTGCTCTCCCTTGCAGGATGTTGGAGGCCGGCTCCTGGTTGTCCGCCGGGGCGGCAGCGTGCACCGCGTGCCACGCCAGGTGTTCCAGCATTGCCCCGCCTGTGTAGTACTTGTCTGCACACAGGGGGCATTTCGTCCGCTCCGTGGCCCCTCGCGCCGGGGGGAGCGGCACCGACTTCTGAATGGCGCCCTCTGCCGCTGGTTCGAAGGGCAGGTTGGCCAGTGGCACCGTGTGTGGCGCCAGTGTGCAGCCCGGGGCCGCCGCATCGACGGCTCGTGCCGCGGGCACGGGCCCGAGACCCCGGATGGCATCGCGCTGCGCGTCCGCTTGCAACCACGTTTGCCAGTGCGTGGAGCCGATTTGGCGGTCGGGTTTGCCCCTCCATCGCAGGTCGTGGAAGGCTTGTAGCCAGTGGTACACTGTGGTCGGGACCGCCAGCTGGAGCTCCAGGTCGGCGGGGTGCGCCGCTGCCGGCCACACCCCCGGCCTCGCCGCCCGGGCGTTGTCCTTCAGCCTGACCTGGAGCAGGAGGGCGTGGTGCTCGCCCTCCCGTAGCGCCTTGACGATCATGCGGGTGCAGTCTGCCACGCGGATCACGGCTTCGGGCTGGCAGGCGCTCGGGGTCGCAGACGACGATGTGCGCGTCCGCTGGGCTGAACATGCAGACCACCCATCGCGGGTTCTGCTGTCCCTGTTGGGCCACCGCCAGGGTAGCCGCTGGGCGGGCGTGCGTGATTGGCCCCGCGTGGAGGTCCAGGGCGTCCGTGGCCCTGATGGCGTCTCCCTGCCACGCGGCCTGTAGATGCTCCTCCTGGTCGGGGCTCCACACCAGTGCGGGGGGGTTGACCCACCCCGGTTCCTGCCTCTTGTTGGGGGCGCTGACGGTGTGTAGCAGGACTGTCAGCGGCCAAGGGTCCGCCGACATATAGTAGGCCTCAGTGGGCCCCTGCTGCCAGTCGACGTGGGGCAGGAGTGGGAATGCCCCTTGCCTGGTGGTGCTGTGCCAGACAGTCCAGCGGCCTCCGGCCAGGACGTGCGACCGGTAGCCTCCGGCGTGGCCGTGTAGGATGGCCTGGTAGCCTGCCGTCTGCAGCACCAGTGCCTCCCCTTGCTGAGGCCCGGGTGGAGGTTTGCCATCGCCCGCATCCCACACGCGGGTGCGCCCGCGGAGTGTGGCATGCCACGGGTCTTGCGCATTGCGCTGTGGCCCTTGTATGCTTCCCGCAATCTGCGCCGGGCCGTGGTGGTGGACGAAGCTCTCCCCGCCGTCCGCTAGCAACGCTGCCGCGACGATGTATAGCTGCTCCGCCGTGAGCAGTGCCGTTGGCGCGTGCGTTGCGGCCGGCCGGCGGGGCTGCGTGTCGCGGCAGGGGACGTTGGGCAGCAGTTGCGTCGGCCACGCCGCCACGGGACCCATGGTGACGGCCGTGACCGCGGACGCCAGCGCCGTGCGGTCCGTTGGTCTGTACTGCCGGAGCCCCGTGGTATCTCGGGCGAGGTGCCTGCAGGCTGCCATCCAGGCCACCGCCCCGCAGTTTGTGACGTCCGGTTCGGCACCATCCGCGCCGTCGCGTCCCCTTTCTTGTGCCGTGGTGGCGGTGTCCAGCGGGGGGCCCTGCAGTAGCGCCTCCGGGTCCTGCCCCGGCAAGAGGGCGGGCGGGACTGGCTGCGGGAAGTCCTGCGCGCCTCGGCGCTCCGGGTGCGTGTGGTACGGGTTTTGCAGGCGGTTTTCTGGGGCTGCCCGTGGTAGGAAGAGGAGTTGGTGTAGGTACCAGTGGCCTTCCACGGTGGACGGGTTGCGGAGCGTTAGCCACTGTTCCACCACGCCTCCTGGGTGCGCGGCCTCGACGCGGCGCTGCAACCCCAGGCGGCCTAGGCGGTTGGACGTGCCCGCGGGTGGGATGTGGGTCTGCGGGTAAAGCACCCGCAGCGGCTCCAGCGCCAAGTCCAGCACCTCATCGTTGAGCTGCTCCGTGACAGCAGACGCCCTGTGCAGGGCGTGGCGGACCCCGGGTGTGGGGGCCGTGAGCTGTTCGAGCACCGGCCCCGGCGGGTACCGTGCACCCGGGTTCGTTAGCCACTCCCTGGTGTGTCTCAGTATGGCCTTCCACACGTCCCTCGTAAAGCCGTGTTGGGGGGCCAAAGAGGGGACCATCCGTAGGAGGCGGTGGCACGCCGGTGGCGATCACATGGGCTGTGGGGCGGCCGCTGTGAGCCACCTGCACGCCGTGCCGGGCACGATCACCCCCCATTCCACGGTCCCCATGCCCTCGGCGTGGAGCAGCGCCTGGCCCTGGACCAGGGGGAAATAGAGGCTGGAGCGCCCTTTTCCTTCCTTCCACCGTACCCAGGCGGCCCCCGCCTGCAGGCTGCGGAGCAGGGCCACGCCGGGGAGGAGCGGCTGGGGGAAAGCCCCCTTGACGGCTTGGGTGGCGTGGGCCAGGGTGCCCATGGGCAAATACCACAACGGGAGGGTCCAGGGGCCCGGCAGCGGTTGCGCCTCCCCTGCGTCCCATCGCCACTCGGAGTCTGGCGGGGTGGCCGGGACCGTGCCCTTCTGCAGGAAGTGGCGTGCCTTCTTTTCGGGGTGCCGTTGGAGGGTTGCCGCGAGGCTGAGCCCCTCTGCCGCGGGTGCCAATGGGAGGCCGCCCCGTGGCCTGCGCCAGGGGTAATCCTGGTCGGCCGGCCAGGTGTGCAGGTCCCGGGCGATTTCCTCTGCGGTGCCTGTGGGGGCGTCCTCCGGTGCCAGGTGCCACATGACGGCGAACACCGCCCACGTGGAGAAGGGCCACGCCCGTCGGGGGGTGTACACCTGGATGGTCCACTGTGGGCACGCCCGCCGCACGCGGGATGCGTGGAGCACCCCTCGGACCATGTCCGCCGCCAGGACCAGCACCATTCCCGAGGGTTCCACAATGATCCCCTCTGCGGGTCCGCCGTGGCGGCCCCGGGTGTGCAAGGCCACTGCCGCCTGTCCCGCGTGGGTGACTCGGTGGACGGCCTCCTGGATGTTCACGCTGCCGCGCGCGGTCTCATCCAGGATCCAGCCCTGCGCCACCCCGTAGCGCAGAGCGGCGCATGCGGCCGCGGGTTTCACCTCGGGCAGCGCTCCGTCATCGGGGCCGGGCTGAGGGTGCTGTTTGGGGCACCAGCCTTCGCCGGTGCAGTGGCCCCGTTTCCACGCGGGGCAGAGTGTGGGCACGCTGCCCGCCGGCGGCACAGGTTCCGCGGGCGCGCCTCCCGTGGGGGGCTCCGGCACTGCCTCCAGGTCGGAGTCGGTGCCCGCGTCCCCTTGTGGGGGTTCTCCTTCGCCGTCTCTGAGTCCCAGCGCCCTGATGACCTCGTGTGCTTCGTCCAGCGTCGGGGATCGGGGGCGCGTTTTGCGTGGGGCCGCGGGTTCCGCCATTGTTGTGTCGCTGTGCCTAAGAGCAGGGTCTGGGGTGCGGATGTCCCGTGGCTGGTGCGTTGGTGCGTTGGTGCGTTGCCCGTTGTAGGGGTGGCAGATGGGCGTCCCCGGGGGGGGTGCTTTCCATCATTGCGAGGGGCGTCTGGTGTTAGGCGCTGTCTCTCCCCCGGCCGCCCGTCCTCTGGAGCGGGTAGCCGGGGTTCCGCGACCCGTGTGTCCCAGGTGCGGTCGGCGCGGGCGTAGGGACCCTTACCGGCCCCACAGCGTGCGCCCTTGCGGGCCGGCGTTGCTCGCTGTGGGGGTGGCGGAAGGGTGTCCCCTGGGGGGGCGCCTTCCACCATTGTGTGAGGGGCGTCTGAGGTCAGGCGCTGTCCCTCCCCGACTGCCCGCCTATGGGGCGTTCTGTTGGGGTCCGCCACCCACGTGCTGTGGGCGCGGGTGTGTGGGTGTGGGAGCCCAACACTGTCCCCTTGGCCTGCATGCCATGTGGGGGCTGCATGCCGCGGGTGTGGCGAGGGGCCATCCCCGGGGGGGGTGGCCTGCCACCGCTGAGAGGGGCGCCTGGTGTCAGACGCTGTCCCTCCCCCGGAAGCCCGCCCTCTGGAGTGGGCAGCCAGGGTTCTGCGACCCGTGTGTCCCGGGTGCGGTCGGTGCGGGCGTGGGGACCCAGCACCGGCCCCACAGCGTGCGCTCTTGCGGGCCGGCGTTGCTCGCTGTGGGGGTGGCGGGAGGGCGTCCCCGGGGGGGGTGCCGTCCACCGTTGTGGGGGGCGTCTAAGTTCAGGCGCTGTCCCTCCCTGGACTGCCCGCCCACTGGGCGGGCTGTTGGGGTCCGCCACCAACGTGCTGCTGGCGCGGGTGTGTGGGTTTGGGGGCCCAACACGGTCCCCGCGGCCTGCATTCCCTGTGGGGGCTGCATGCCGTGGGGGTGGTGGGGGGCCGTCCCTGGGGGGGGTGGCCTGCCACTGTTGTGAGGGGCGCCTGGTGTCAGGCGCCGTCCCTCCCCCGGCCGCCCGTCCTCTGGACTGGGCAGCCAGGGTTCCGCAACCCGTGTGTCCCGGTTACGGTCGATGCGGGCGTGGAGGACCCAGCACCAGCTCCACAGCGTGCGCCCTTGCGGGCCGGCGTTGCTTGCTGTGGGGGTGGCGGAAGGGCGTCCCCGGGGGGGGTGCCTTCCACCATTGTGGGGGGCGTCTGAGTCCAGGCGCCGTCCCCCTCCCGACTTCCCGCCCACTGGGCGGGCTGTTGGGGTCCGCCACCCACGTGCTGTGGGCGCGGGTGTGTGGGTGTGGGGGCCCAACACTGTCCCCTCGGCCTGCATGTCATGCGGGGGCTGCATGCCGCGGGGGTGGTGGGGGGCCGTCCCCGGGGGGTTGGCCTGCCACCGTTGTGAGGGGCGCCTGGTGTCAGGCGCTGTCCCTCCCCCGGCCGCCCGTCCTCTGGAGCGGGCAGCCAGGGTTCCGCGACCCGTGTGTCCCGGGTGCGGTCGGTGCGGGCGTGGGGACCCAGCACCGGCCCCACAGCGTGCGCCCCTGCGGGCCGGCGTTGCTCACTGTGGGGCCGGCGGAAGGGCGTCCCCGAGGGGGGTGCCTTCCACCATTGTGAGGGGCGTCTGGGGTCAGGCGCTGTCCCTCCCCCGACTGCCCGCCCATTGGGCGGGCTGTTGGGGTCCGCCACCCACGTGCTGTGGGCACGGTTGTGTGGATGTGGGGGCCCAACACTGTCCCCTCGGCCTGCATGCCATGCGGGGGCTGCATGCCGCGGGGGTGGTGGGGGGCCGTCCCCGGGGGGGTGGCCTGCCACCGTTGTGAGGGGCGCCTGGTGTCAGGCGCTGTCCCTCCCCCGGCCGCCCGTCCTCTGGAGCGGGCAGCCAGGGTTCCGCGTCCCGTGTGTCCCGGGTGCGGTCGGTGCGGGCGTGGGGACCCGGCACCGGCCCCACACCGTGCGCCCTTGCGGGCCGGCGTTGCTCGCTGTGGGGGTGGCGGAAGGGCGTCCCCGGGGGGGGTGCCTTCCACCATTTCGAGGGGCGTCTAAGGTCAGGCGCTGTCCCTCCCCTGACTGCCCACCCACTGGGCGGGCTGTTGGGGGCCGCCACCCACGTGCTGTGGGCGCGAGTGTGTGGGTGTGGGGGCCCAACACTGTCCCCTCGGCCTGCATGCCCTGTGGGGGCTGCGTGCCGCGGGGGTGGTGGGGGGCCGTCCCCGGGGGGGGTGGCCTGCCACCGTTGTGAGGGGCGCCTGCTGTCAGGCGCTGTCCCTCCCCCGGCCGCCCGTCCTCTGGAGCGGGCAGCCAGGGTTCCGCGTCTCGTGTGTCCTGGGTGCGGTCAATGCGGGCGTGGGGACCCAGCACCGGCCCCACAGCGTGCGCCCTTGCGGGCCGGCGTTGCGCGCTGTGGGGGTGGCAGAAGGGCATCCCCGGGGGGGGTGCCTTCCACCATTGTGAGGGGCGTCTGAGGTCAGGCGCTATCCCTCCCCCGACTGCCTGCCCACTGGGCGGGCTGTTGGGGTCCGCCACCCACATGCCGTGGGCGCGGGTGTGTGGGTCTGGGGGCCCAACACTGTCCCCTTGGCCTGCATGCCCTGTGGGGGCTGCATGCCGTGGGGATGGTGGGGGGCCGTCCCCGGGGGGGCCGGCCTGCCACCGTTGTGAGGGGCGCCTGGTGTCAGGCGCTGTCCCTCCCCCGGCCGCCCGTCCTCTGGAGCGGGCAGCCTGGGTTCCGCGTCCCGTGTGTCTCGGGTGCGGTCCGTGCGGGCGTGGGGACCCAGCACCGGCCCCACAGCGTGCGCCCTTGCGGGCCGGCGTTGCTCGCTGTGGGGGTGGCGGAAGGGCGTCCCCAGCGGGGTGCCTTCCACCATTGTGAGGGGCGTCTGGGGTCAGGCGCCGTCCCTCCGCCAACTGCCCGCCTACCGGGCGGGCTGTTGGGGTCCGCCACCCACGTGCTGTGGGCGCGGGTGTGTGGGTGTGGGGGCCCAACACTGTCCCCTTGGCCTGCATGCCCTGTGGGGGCTGCATGTCGCGGGGGTGGTCGGGGGCCGTCCCCAGGGGGGCTGGCCTGCCACCGTTGTGAGGGGCGCCTGGTGTCAGGCGCTGTCCCTCCCCCGGCCGCCCGTCCTCTGGAGCGGGCAGCCTGGGTTCCGCGACCCGTGTGTCCCGGGTGCGGTCGGTGCGGGCGTGGGGACCCAGCACCGGCCCCACAGCGTGCGCCCTTGCGGGCCGGCGTTGCTCGCTGTGGGGGTGGCGGAAGGGCCTCCCCGGGGGGGGTGCCTTCCACCATTGTGAGGGGCGTCTAAGGTCAGGCGCTGTCCCTCCCCCGACTGCCCACCCACTGGGCGGGCTGTTGGGGTCGGCCACCCACGTGCTGTGGGCGCGGGTGTGTGGGTGTGGGGGCCCAACACTGTCCCCTTGGCCTGCATGCCCTGTGGGGGCTGCGTGCCGCGGAAGTGGTGGGGGGCCGTCCCCGGGGGGGGTGGCCTGCCACCGTTGTGAGGGGCGCCTGGTGTCAGGCGCTGTCCCTCCCCCGGCCGCCCGTCCTCTGGAGCGGGCAGCCTGGGTTCCGCGTCCCGTGTGTCCTGGGTGCGGTCGGTGCGGGCCTGGGGACCCAGCACCGGCCCCACAGCGTGCGCCCTTGCGGGCCGGCGTTGCGCGCTCTGGGGGTGGCGGAAGGGCATCCCCGGGGGGGGTGCCTTTCACCATTGTGAGGGGCGTCTGAGGTCAGGCGCTGTCCCTCCCCCGACTGCCCGCCCACTGGGCAGGCTGTTGGGGTCCGCCACCCACGTGCCTCGGGCGCGGGTGTGTGGGTGTGGGGGCCCAACACTGTCCCCTTGGCCTGCATGCCCTGTGGGGGCTGCGTGCCGTGGGGGTGGTGGGGGGCCATCCCCAGGGGGGGTGGCCTGCCACCGTTGCGAGGGGCGCCTGGTGTCAGGCGCTGTCCCTCCCCCGGCCGCCCGTCCTCTGGAGCGGGCAGCCTGGGTTCCGCGACCCGTGTGTCCCGGGTGCGGTCGATGCGGTTTTGGGGACCCAGCACCGGCCCCACAGCGTGCGCCCTTGCGGGCCGGCGTTGCTCGCTGTGGGGGTGGCGGAAGGGCGTCCCCCGGGGGGGTGCCTTGCACCATTGTGCGGGGCGTCTGAGGTCAGGCGCTGTCCCTCCCCCGACTGCCTGCCCACTGGGCGGGCTGTTGGGGTCCGCCACCCACGTGCTGTGGGCGCGGGCGTGTGGGTGTGGGAGCCCAACACCGTCCCCGCGGCCTGCATGCGCTATCGGGGCTGCATGCCGCGGGGGTGGTGGGGGGCCGTCCCTGGGGGGGCCGGCCTGCCACCGTTGTGAGGGGCGCCTGGTGTCAGGCGCTGTCCCTCCCCCTGCCGCCCGTCCTCTGGAGCGGGCACCCAGGGTTCCGCAACCCGTGTGTCCCGGGTGCGGTCGGTGCGGGTGTGGGGACCCAGCACCGGCCTCACAGCGTGCGCCCTCGCGGGCCGGCGTTGCTCGCTGTGGGGGTGGCGGAAGGGCGTCCCCAGGGGGGCTGCCTTCCACCATTGTGAGGGGCGTCTGGGGTCAGGCGCCGTCCCTCTGCCGACTGCCCGCCCCCCGGGCGGGCTGTTGGGGTCCGCCACCCACGTGCTGTGGGCGTGGGTGTGTGGGTGTGGGGGCCCAACACTGTCCCCTTGGCCTGCATGCCCTGTGGGGGCTGCGTGCCGCGGGGGTGGTGGGGGGCCGTCCCCAGGGGGGGTGGCCTGCCACCGTTGTGAGGGGCGCCTGGTGTCAGGCGCTGTCACTCCCCCGGCCGCCCGTCCTCTGGAGCGGGCAGCCAGGGTTCCGCGACCCGTGTGTCCCGGGTGCGGTCGGTGCGGGCGTGGGGACCCAGCACCGGCCCCACAGCGTGCGCCCTTGCGGGCCGGCGTTGCTCGCTGTGGGGGTGGGGAAAGAGCAACCCCGGGGGGGGTCGCCTTCCACCAATGTGAGGGGCGTCTGAGGTCAGGCCCTGTCCCTCCCCCGACTGCCCGCCCCTTGGGCGGGCTGCTGGAGCTCGTTGGCTGTGTGCGGTGTGTGTGGTGTCTGTGCCGTGCGTGTTGTGGTGCGTGGTGCCGCTCTTCTCTTGTCCCTCTGGTGCTCCCCTCTCCGGTGTCTCGGTGCGGTGTTGTGCTCGCCGTGTGCCTGCCGTGCCCCCTTCCCTGTGCGCGCCCCTGGCTCGGCCGCTGGCTACCCCTTGTTCCTTTCGTGGCTTCGTTGCTCTTTACCCTTTCCTCTACCCCTCTCCCTGGCATGCACTTTTTCCCTGCCTCCGCTTTGTTGCGTGTCTCGGTCTTTTTCCTTGCCGGCTCGCCGTTCTCTCTCGTTGGGCCTTCTCCTTTGAACCTGCGAAGAGAAAGGATGTAAACGGGCGTGCGGCGGCGGGGGTTTTGTCGCGACGTGGCACCTCGACAGTGCCATCCTCGGTCGGTCTCTTACTCCCGCGGCGGTGTGGTATGTTACCTATTTATGCTTTGTTCGTGTGCTCCTCTCCCCTTTTTCTTACCGTGTTGTGCTTGTTACGGCGTGTTTTTTTTCCTGCGTCGTTTGGCGTAGGTTTATATCCTACTTGCTCTCGCCTTGGCTCCCCACACCTCTTTGGCCGCCACCTTTGTTCGTTGTCCGTTCCGCGCGCGCGGCGTGACATGCAACATACTTGTTTCTTTCCCCACTATCTTAGTGTGTCCTAGTCCTCTTGCTTTGCCTACGTGTGTATGGCGCGGGCCGGGCGCTCGTCGTTCCTTGTTGACCTTCCCGTATGCGCGGCGTGACATTTAGGGAATGGCGAATGAGACACGACGGCACGACGCAAAACAAGCCTAAGCGTCTAAGACAAGCCTGCTTTAACGCCCAAACGACGCAAACACGAGCACACACTTCTCCTTTGAACCTGTGAAGGGAAGGGAAGGTGGGTGCATGCACATGAAGGTCAAGAAGGACAAGAAGGAAGCGTGGCAGCGTGTGTATGTCGGAATCCGTCACACGACGCTATGCATATTCGTGATGACAAGCCCCGTGGCGTCAAGGACATCAGAGCTTTCCTGGGATCCTTTAATTTTTACAGGAGGCACATCCCCACTTTCACGTACAACAGTCACCTTCTCACGGACTTGACCGAGAAGACTGTACCTTGGAAGTGGACACCAGAGCATGAAGCTCAGTTTCAGGAGATCAAGGAAAAACTGAGTTCACTGAGGCTGTTGGGCACACCTACACCTGATGGTGAGTTCGTGGTCATCACTGATGCTTCTCTTGTGGGAGGCGGAGGTACGCTCCTGTAGTGGCAACAAATTCCAGCAGCAGCTGCAAGGAGAATAGCGGATGAACTGAAGACATTCGGAGTCATTCATGACGGTTCACTAAAGCACAACTACCATCCGCAGAAATTCCATCTCGTACCCATTGGCCACTGGAACTGGAAATGGTCCTCAAAAATAGCAAACTACAACACGTATGAATGTGAATTACTCTCTGGAATTTTGCTTATCTCTGGACAAAGCAGACTGTTTGCCAGCAATTCCGTGGTGTGGTTATGTGATCAGGAGTCAACGGAAACGTTTCTCAAGGGGGCCCGTTCTGAAAACCGAAAGCTCAGACGTTGGTGGACGTTTCTGGCTCAGCTGAAGCTCAACATCTACAGGCCACCGGGTCTGAAAAATGAGCTATGTGATTGGCTCTCACGTGAAAATTTCGATGAGAAAATTTCTGCAAGCTCTGAAGCCCTCTCTCGAGAAGCTCTCCAAAAAATGGATTTCCATTTGGATCTCACTATGAGCAAAGCTGAATTACTCAGTTCAGGCACTACAGCACTAGTAGTACTTTTACTGTTCTCTATGTGGAGGAGTATGGAGATATTTTGAAAGCCCTAGGGGACGGATCCTATGCACTAGTGAACAAGGAGCTGTGGTCGCTATCTTCAAGTGGTATTTTAAGGAAGGAAGTGCAAACATGTATAACCCAGAAGGCGCTGGCCGCAGCTTTACAGTGGACCCACGATGTTGTCGGTCATCCTGGACCGGAATCCTGGCTCTAGGCTTTCGAGAAGATGTTCCACACTCGCGTGCCTGACACAGAGTTGACACATAAAATTGAGGACATGCAC
The DNA here is from genome assembly GCA_964036045.1 of Eutreptiella sp. 'Long Island Sound 2002'. Taxonomy (NCBI): domain Eukaryota; phylum Euglenozoa; class Euglenophyceae; order Eutreptiales; family Eutreptiaceae; genus Eutreptiella; species Eutreptiella sp. 'Long Island Sound 2002'. The sequence continues at coordinate 29,036,588 of OZ038386.1, read as the reverse complement.
AGGACATGCAAGGAGTGTGTCACGAGCAAGCGGAACTGACCCAGCGACCGAGGCCTACTTTGTGTCCTGCCACTGCCACACATGGTCAATGCACTGTTGTATGTGGACTTCATTGACAGACCCCAGTGTCATAACTACGACTATGCCTTGATGATTGTGGACGCTCAGAGTGCTTTCTGCCAAGTTGTACCATGCAAGAAGACTGTTGATGGAAAGGGCGTGCTGAAGCTCATCAAACACCATTGGATTCGTTTCTATGGTCCACCTGTTTGCATCCACAGTGACAAGGATATTCGCTTCAAGAGAGACTATGGCTGGTATCGCAACGTATTTGCTGCAATTGGGGTGGAAGTATCGTTCTCACAACCTTACCGTCCACAATCAAATGGACTATGAGAGCGTATGAATGATGAGTACCAGGAAGAGCTCCGTATTCTGAGGCAGAGTATTAAAACCAGTAATTGGGTCCAGTTGAACGACTACGTGGTCATATGTATGAACCACAAGCAGCGAGGGAAATCTGGCTATTCACAAGGAGACGTGTTCCATGGAAGGCCTACTTTACGTTTGGACCTACCCTTTCCACACAAAGGCAACGTTCAAGTGCAGGACTGGGTCAAGGAACAAAACAAGATTGTCCAAGTTGTTCAAGCCCACTTGAGGAAAGGACGAGCGAGTCGGTTTGAAGTCGTCAATAGAAGGAGGAAACGTGCAGTTTTCAATGTTGGCGACTACGTGCTTGTGAGCAGACGGAGGTTCAAGCAATTAGTGGTACCTAAGGGAGCCCCGAAGGATGTTATGTGGTATGGTCCCTACCTGGTTAGTGGAGTCAGCAGCGGCGGTATTACAGCGCGTTGCAGTTCCACGTTGGGCGGTGAAGTACCTATGGCCTTTGAGTTGATGAAGCGCTTCCCATTTGAGCTGGTGGATGACTATGGCGAGGACACGATCGAAGAAGGAGACACAGACATGCTGATTGATGACGAGCAAGCAGCGTTGGCTGATGAACAGGACATCGTGGCAAATGAGCACGATATACCAATCTACAATCAGACTGAGATGGAGAGAATCGGAGCTTATCACGTTCAACAGATCCTGAGAGGACAATATAGGCAAAGCTGGCGTTTTTTGACGAAGTGGGAAGGCTATGGCACGAGCGAGAGTACTTGGGAGCCAGTTTGTGCATTCGTGCATGATGATGGAAAGCTAAACCATGTGTTTGTGGACTACTGTCTGGCACACGCACCTCGCTTTGACACAGCGCTAAGGCAGGCTCCGCGGATCAGCAGCACACTGAAGAAGAAGTCCAGCGCGGAGGAACCCAACGAAGAGACTGCCACGCACAACAAGGAACCAGGAGAGGTGAGTACCAAGAAGGTCTCACAGCAGCGCGGAGGCAAGCGACGACGTACAGACGAGCCTACAGCTGGCGGTATGGCAGAAGACTGGTTGCCTTGAGTTATTACCAAGAGCCTGAGAAGCAGGGAGTACCTGGAAGTCAGTTCACATGCTGCTTATGCGTCCACCGGCGGACCAAGGAGAAAACCTGCAGAACTTCACTTCATTGTGCAGAACAATTATTGAAGTTTAGAATATATCCGGAAAAGTTCAGTTTAAGGCATGGAAAAGCCCACACCTCATTTGGACCCCATTATTCCTCGTTAGAATTTCAGAGGGACTGCTGGACTTTGCGCTCTGAGACGCTCGCGCCGCCAGCAAGGTCAGCAGGACAATTTTGGGAACCAGAAAGAAAGGAGTTGGAAGAAGTTTAAAGGTCAAATATTGAACAGTTTTGAAAGGCGGACATGACTGGCCTCACAGCAAGTTCTGGAGTTACGACAATTTCTGGAGGGAGTTGAGTTGGGGGGAGCCAAGTATCAAGGAACCTGGGGTTATTGAGGTTCCCAAAATCTTTTGGTTAGTTCATGGTTGGAAAGTACTGTGAATATTACTTGGTCCTGGTTTTACTTCGCAGCACCTATGGTCAACTTGAAGCCAAGTTTAAGTAGCTACAAGTTGAGTTTTGGGGTTTTGGAGGGAGTTATTCCCAGGGCACCAACTTGACTTGAATCAGTGGTCTACATGTTGAGGCAAACACGTAAAGCAATGCGTTAGAATTCTGGACGCGCCGTTGTACACGTGCAGTGAGGAGCTGAGTCCTCATGCCCTGTCATTTGTGTTATGACAGGCTCATTCGTGTGGCTGGATTGGGGCATCCTGGTACATTTATGATGTGGGATCTGGAGCTCAAGTTCGTATGCTGGAGTTCTCATGGCTGCAGGTGCAGGCCCCCAGCGACACCTAGGACCACCTGACAGCTGAGGTACTGGCCTGATATCTAAGGTGTCTACTTCACTGAATTTATGGCTCAATTGTTGTGTTCATCTGCCCAGATTGATTGGATTTGGTGACATTTATTGGGTCAAGCGTCTGGATCAGAGTTTGATTTCTGACTACAGCGACAAGGAACATCGTTCACGACTACGAGAGCGTACGAGGACGACACTGGTGTATCCAGAGACCGTTTGAAGGATTCATCATGGTCTACATTTGGTCATTGATGGTTGGTTCTTCTGCCAATTTTTAGTAAGACTGGACCTCATTGACGCCGGATGGAGTTGAGATCTGTTGGTTACGTGGAACATGGGAGTCATTCTTGGGCAACGCATTCACACACAGCGTGTATTCAGGCCGGGAGGGGTGTTAAAAGTCCATGAATGAGCAACAATTTCTCAAAATACTGGTTTCATATGGAGCAATGGTATTATTCTTTATTGGAGTTTGGTTGGGACATTGGGGGAAATTCTATCCATGGAGCTTGATCACTTCCAATATGGGTGAAAGACATTGAGTGGCCTAACTTTAATTCAAAATAGGGTTACTAAGAAAAAGTCACTGCCATGTCTTTCTTGGAAGGCTTGATCCAGGCTAAGCCCCCCTTAAAACCCTTTGTTGATGCTAAGACAAACTTAAGTGTTTTTATCTCTCCTTTGTTGCCTAAAGTACACCTTCTCAAAGTAACTAGGGTTGTGACCCTAGCCCCCCCATGAAGTTCACCCCTACCACTCAACTGAGCGGAGGTACCTTCCTTCATGGAGGACATACCAAAATAAATCAGGCATTTCATGCTTGTTGGCCTTGGAGGTTAAGCCTAGTGGTCTCCCACCCCAAGACCCCTATAATCAATTGTTGGTACCACTTATTGTGGTCCTACTTTGTAACTGTTTCTGAATTCAGTTGCTTGGCCAAGTCATTTTCTGTGTGGTCCTGACATCCATGCCCCTCAGTCCTAACCAGCACCATTTCACCCAAAAGAGTGCACATGAAGTGCCTATTGCAACCTCTGAGGCAAGAGTCAGACCAATTTTCATATAAAACCTTTTGTATTCTCCATTTGTGATTGAATCTATGTGCATAAACCTGCTTTGTCTATCTGCAGCCCTTCTGTGTTACACTGGATTCCAAAACCAATCTTTGATTCGATCCACATCCTCTTATTGCTCTACTTGCTGCTTTGGTTTGGGTTTTCAACTACAAAACCTGCAGGACATCATCAAAATATCTAGGGCATAAAGCAAGGACATCTTTCCGGTAGCAGAGACAGTCCCTTGTGACCTTTGAAACCGACCCTGAGAAGAAGTGCAGCACAAAAGCTCAACAACAAGTTCATCATGTCCACGCCAAGCGTCAGGACCTCGCCCATCCGAACTGTCCAAGTGCAAATGGGCAGCATGGCCCACCCAATGAGTTAACCACCTTACCGAGCTCCACATCATCTCAGTGGCGCATCTGGGTCCCAAGGAGATCCAGAACGCAGAAGGGCGGAAGAGAATAAAGGCCTTACCACCGAGGCCTTAGCAGCACACGGTGGAGACAGCTTCAGTCACCTCCACAGACGTGTCGCTGCTTCAGTATCAAGATCCAATTGTCCAGCTTCATCCTCAACTGCCATTGAAGGACCTGAGGAGTATGAGGAGCTGAAGAAGAAGATGGATGAGTACATCATGCATGAGGAGTACTATAAATCCATCCGTGGGGAAGATGGAGAGGAGCCATTGGCTGTACATGGATCCAGACCACGTACAGACCTAGGGTCCTACGCACACTCTGGTCCTCCGTCCACTGCATCCCTGCCAAGACGACTAAGACCTGAGTATCCAACCCCAAGGGCTCCCGAAGTGGGCCCTACTCGAGTCGAAGAACAACATCATCCAAGGCCAACCTACGGTGCCCTGGATCATACGGCCGAGCTGTTGGCCAAACTCCTGTCTGGATCAGAAGATCCAGATGTGACGGCCTTATCGGAGGCCATTAAGGCTAAACTGGGTATTGCAGAACCCTTACCCAAGCCAGAGTTGCCCTCTCTCTCTCCAGGACTGAGTACCCTGGCCGAGGATCTCAAGAGATCAAGGGTCTCAAGGCTGTTGCCTAAGGTCACCTGCCCCAGCCCCTTTCACCCCCGTGCCAAGACTGTGCCTATGGCTGATCTACAGGACGTGCCTGTCACAGAGAGTGAGAGAAGAGGCCTGTCAGCCCTGGCCCCTCTTGCCGGCGTGTCGCCTTCAGGCCTAACTCCGGGGGGTGGGAAGACGGGCAGACCAATTGCCCAAGCGAACATCCAGCTGGAACTGCCGGAGTTCGACCCCAAAAATCTGCCTGAATGGGCAGAAGAATTTGCAGAGTTCCTTTTGTTGACCGGCCAATCCCATGTGGATGTGGCCACCAAATGTTCACTGCTAAAACGCTCATGCAAAAAGAAATTTTTGCAAAAACAGGTCAAACAGATTGTGAAAACTTGTTCTACCTGGGCAGAGGTAGTCCTGAGGTTAGAGAAAACATTCCCAGTCTATGAGACTGACCTCAGCGTACGCACACAGATCGAGGAGCTACCTATGCTCCCGGAGTTTCCATCCGCTGCGCGAATTTCTGAGTATGTGTGCGACTTGGAGTACTTATTTTCGAGGATGAACGTGGGCTCCTACGGAGCCTCTGAGCCCCACCTGTGGCTCATGAGTAAGATCCCCCAGCGTACGTGGGATGATTGCCGCTCCACCTCTGAGAGGAAGAGCAGGACCCACTCGTACGATGCACTGGTGGATCTCTTGACTGAGCTAGCTCTTGAGAGAGAGAATGACTCCCACCTGGAGAAATTCCTCAAGAAGCATTTGGGACGAGGTGGTACCCCTACCCCCGAACGTGGCGAAGGGAAGGGGCATAAAAATCCCACTAACACCAGCCAGGGAGGTGGTAAAGGGAGGGGCAACCTACGTGCCATGAACGAGGTTCAACCTGATGCAGGCACATCCCCCCTGTTCTACTGCAGACCTGTGAATGACAAGGGGGGACCTTGTCATGCCTCTGACTGCGATCTCTGCAGTGGCTGTATGCTGCAGATGAAACGTCAGCAGCACACAAAAGATGGGAAACAGGTGACCCATCAGGACCATTTCAGGTGTACCATCACCTGTGGTTACTGTGGCAAACGTCTTCATTACGAGGACGAATGCCACATCAAGAAACGCGAGAGTGACAAACTCAAGCGTCAGGAGGCGGAGCGCTAGAAGACACAGACGCCCGCCAGAAATCCCCCGAACGGGGATAAAGGTGGTAAAGGAGGTGGCAAAGGGGGTGGCAAAACTGGACCCCCTAACCCCCAGAGGCGCTCATCAGCGCCCGTTGCAACACCCACTCCTGCTGCTACACACGCTCCTGCCGCAGGTGACCCCAAGAAACGCCCCCAAGGGGATAACGCTACCCCTGAGGGGAAAAATTCCAAGAAGAGGCGCTTGGCCTGGATGGCCAAGTCCCTCATGGCTGCAGGGGTGGATGTGAAATTCCCTCATGAGGAATAGGGGGGCGGCTCCGAAGAGGAGGACTTGGTTTTCTGGATCCTCGTGAAAATTGGGGATTAGGTTTTTCGAGCGGTGCTTGATACTGGTGCAACACTTTCCATAGTGGCCCGGCGCCTGCTTAAAACTTACAGGAAAACTAAGACCGTGGCCATAAGAGTAGGGGATGGGCGTACCATCCATTCCTTGGGGGGGGTCGATGTGACCATATGTCTGGGCAACGAAACCGTGACCCAACACTGCAGAGTGTTGGACACTGACGCCTTTGACATCGTCATTGGCACCGACTTTTTAAGAAGAAACCCCCAGGTAAAAATGCTGTCCCTACAGCGTCCTTACTCTTTGCACTGCGACTTTGACAGTGGGCTTTTCTCCGTTCCTTTGGAGCTGTCAGGACGAAAAGAGTCTGGGCTGCGCTACGCAGCCAAGACGAACTATCGTACTGAAAACTACCAACTGGCCCGTCACGTTCTTGAAAATGGACTGGCGGCCCTTCAGGTAAACCTGGATGAGATCCAGGTGGAATTGTTTGCGAGCCAACAACAGCACATCATGCAGTTGTACTGCTCGAAACAAATGAAGAATGCTTTCCGTTTCTTCTGGAAAGCAATGGGCCTAGCGTATGCTAACCCTCCCTTCTCCCTGCTCGCGAAGGTTCTAACCAAGATCGCTTATGAGGGAGGAAGGGTTGTTATGTGCACCCCTGACTGGGGTTGCTCTGGTGAACATGCTTACTGGCGCCGTATGCTAGACCGAATGACCGTGGGAAGAGTGCAACTCCCCGACGGCCCCATCTATGTGGCTGAGGACTCACACACAGCTATGCAGGCCCCTGAGTGGGCCAGTTTCCTGTCCATCATCGATGGATCTCTCAATCCTGTACCCCTGTGTGACCTGGACCAGGTGCTACTAAAAGAGGTCATGGCCGAAAATCGTGGCCTGACCCTTTATGATCTCAAAAATCGATCTCCTGAGCACCTATCTGCCACACTTACAGGGTGTGAGTCTCCTGATGACTATCTGGAACCTGCAGCTGTAAAAGAGGACGCTGACGACCAACTGTCTGAGATCGCCAGCACTATTCCCTCTGTTGATCCCAGCTGTGTTGACCTAAAACATAGTGCTTTCCTGGCCCAGCTGTTGCTAGAGGAGGTAGATCTAGAGTCAACCTCTGAACCCGCTTCCTCTGTTGGGAAACCAGTGCTACACATGCAGCCTGTGCACACAGGTGAACCCGTGGCCCGGAGTGCTGATGCTCTGGCACGGCCTGCTGCTAATAACATGCCATTGTCTGAGCATGACACTCAAGAACTCCGACGGCTGTTGTATTTGAAGGCCGAAGGTATTGAGCGCCAAGAGCGGCTGCAATACCTCAGACAGACCTGGAAATACTCCATCTGGTCTGAGGAGGACGATGAGTCCTATACGCTGCCTGATCCTGAGATACCTCTAGTGTATTCTCTACACTATGGGCAGCAATGTCCCCCTGAGTGGGACGATGGTACTGTACCTGCCGAAACTGCTGATCGGCATAAAAAGAAAGAACATGGAAAAAGCAACCTCCATGCTGAGGAGGATTTCCTTCAGAAACTCGAGAGTCTTAACCTTGACCCCCGCCTGAAGAAACTGCTGATGACCTATGAGGAGGTGTTCGGCCCCTTGCCGCCTCCCCTTTCTTGTAAAAAACTGGTCCAGATGGACCTGAAATTGAAACCAGAATTTGAAAAGACGCGAGTGAGGCGTCGTCCCTATCCCGCTCCGCAGGAACAGGTTGAGGAAATCGAGCGCCAGATTCAAGAATGCATTGATGCTGGCCTCGTTGAAGAGTATAAACACGGGGACTATCCCCATCACTGCAGTCCCTGTTTCCTTGTTGCTCAACCAGGGTCGACTGCCCTACGTCTTGTTGTAGACTATGGTGAGGTCAACAAGAAAACCCAGAACCACTCAGGGAGTATTCCTAACATGGAAAACACCCTGGAGCGTATTGCCAAATGCAGGTATAAGACCAAAATGGACAAACGCTCTGGTTTCTGGCAGGTGGACCTAACCGCCGCAGCTGATGAGCTGTTGGCCTTTATAACCCCTAAGGGTCGTGTGTTCAAGTGGAAGGTTATGCCTTTCGGGGTGGCTAATGCCCAGCGCTCTTCCAGGAGCTTATGAACAAAATTTTGTACATACTGAGGCGCAGGCCTCTAGTACAAGAGTTGATTTCTCGGGGTGCAGAAATGGAGGCCCACATCGACGACGTGAGTTTGGGTACTAATACCAAAGAGGACCACGTCCTTCTCCTCCGTGAATTTTTCATTGTCTGCAAAGAAAACCATCTCCGAATTAAACTCGAAAAATGTGAGTTTATGAAAGAGGAGATGGGGTATTTGGGTTTCGACGTGGGGTATGGCTGGTGGAAACCAGCCTCGTCTAAGATGCAGCCCCTACAGGACATGCAGATTCGCGATGACCCTAAGAAGGGTCTACACGATGTGAGGAGTTTTGTGGGCGCCTGTAATTTCTATCGGCGTCACAACCACAATTTTACTTACTCCTCTGCACCCCTCACTGACCTGATCAAGAAAACTACTCCCTGGAGGTAAACCTCCAAAGAGGAAGAGTGTTTTTAGGAGTTGAAGAAGAAGATTGCCTCCTCCAACTGCCTGGGAGTGCCCCGCCCTGAGGGCGAGATAGTCCTGATCACTGATGCCAGTGATGTAGGGGGGGGAGGTACGATCTATCAATGGCAGGAGCTTAACCCCGCTGAACTAACCCACTGCTATTATCGTACTACTGGACTGAACCGTGATGGTTCGTTGAAACATGACTATCCTACCAGTGAATGGCGACTGGTGCCACTGGGACACTGGAATTGGAAATGGAACCAAGCGCGTTCCAACTACAGCACCTATGACCAGGAACTCCTGGCCGGTATGTTGGTGCTATCGTCACAATCCCGACTCCTGGGATGTAACCCTATTGTCTGGCTGTGTGACCAGGAGCCTGTGAAGTCTTTTCAGAAGGGCCCACCACCAGAAAAAAGCAAAGGTAAAACGGTGGTGGACTTACCTGAGCCAGTTCAGGCTGACAGTGCATCATATCCCCGGGATTAAGAATGAACTGTCTGACGATATATCGCGCAACAACTTCGATGCGCTTATTGGTGAGAGCTCTGAGGCGCTCGCCAAAGAGGCTTTCCAGCGTTTGGATGTCCAGCTTGACCTGTCCATGCGCACTGCTCGAATCCTGGAGGGTTGGAGTCTAACCGACTATCAGTCAGAGTATGAAGAAATTCTCCAAACCCTCAGCACTGGTCTCGAACCCCGTGTCAATGACGGGCACCAGTGGTATTAAAACAATCAGTACCTCTTCTACGAGGACCGTATTGTGGTGCCTGAGGCACGTTTGGATGGGTGCCTACAGTGGTCCCATCTCAGTTCTGGTCACACTAGCGCTAATCGCTCAATGGACTTTTTCCGTGAGTGTTTCTACTCTAGTCTAACCCTGACTGAACTGAGGTCGCGTATGCAGACCATTGTGGATACTTGTGGCTGTCATGCCAGCAAGCAGAGCGGCAGTAGGGATAGGGGCCTGATCTCCAGCTTACCCATACCCTATTGTGCTAACTCTCTTCTCTACGTGGATTACATCCACGGCCTACCACGCTTTGGCGGCTATGATAGTTGCCTCGTGGTCACCTGTGGTCTATCTCGCTTCACCCGTGTGTTCCCTTGCAATAAGAAAATCACAGGTGAGCAGACTGTGAAAATGTTGGTCGAACAATGGTTCGAACCCTATGGAGCACCTAAACAGGTGCACTCTGATGAGGATGTACGCATCCGCAGTGACACTGGATGGTACAAACGAGTGCTAAATGCCCTCAACGTGGAGGTAACCACAGGTGTGCCCTATACCCACACTTCTAACCCTCTCTGTGAGAGACAGAACCGTGTGGTGGAGCAAAACTTCACAATCCTGATGAAACAGGAGCGCACCAAGGACTGGGTACGCCTAGTGCCCTGGGCAGTGCTGTCCATGAACTCACAGCGGAGCTCTTCTACGGGTTTCACCCCCCACGAACTGTTCCATGGAGGACGACCTGCTTGGTTCTTCAAGACCCCCTTTCCTGAGGACTTCAAGAGCCCTGTGGGAGATTGGCTAGAACACAAGCAGTTTCTGGCTAACCAGGCTGGTACTAACCTGAGGCACATTCGTGACCGTGAACAGAGCCGACGGAACCGCCTACGGCGACCTGCCAGCTTCAAGGTTGGTGACCTTGTTTTGGTACACCATTCACGCTTACCCTCCTGGCCACGTAACTGCCTACAGGACCCTTACTTTGGACCCTATCGTATCATCAGGATAGATGGATCTAGGATCCATGTCAGGTGCAGTCCACGTCTAGGTGGTGAACTGCTGTGTGCTCCTAAGCAGTTGAGGCACTATCACTCCCTTGACGACTTGTCTTGGGATGAGTGGCGCCTCAGCGACAGTGAGATTGAACGTATAGACCTAGAGAACGCTGCTAGTCCAGGGGAGGCAGACGAACTCGAAGAGATGACTGCCGATGAGATGGCAGTCGATGGTTCCTACGTGGTTGCAGGTATTGCTCGCCACGAGTATAAACAGGGCTGGAAATTCCTTACCCTGTGGGATGGCTATGGGTTGTCTGAGGCGACCTGGGAACCTATGTCAGCCTTCGTACAACCAGATGGGAGTATCAACCCCATCTTCCGCACTTACCTCGTTGAGAATAACGAGGGGCAGCTCCTAACCCGTGCTGAGACTCTGTCCCAGCGTAAGAAGCGAAACTAATCGCCCTGTGTCAGTCTACTGACAGGTGCAGTGAGCACTCTTCTGCAGACGTGCCTGTATATGGGTGTAAGAGCAGTTGTCACAGTTGCCCCGCATTGCATCGCAAGTCAGGACCGTTAGCCCCCCGTGACAACCACTCCCTGGCCGAAGGCCATTGGTTTTTTCACAGACTACTGCTTACTGAGCACTGCACTGACCCTGTCTGTGCCCTGCAGACCCATGCCTATGGTTTCCAGCGTGAGCCAGGTGGCCGCTTATCATGATTGCAGCCACCCAGCGAGTGAGTACCTTGTTGACCATGTGTTGCATGGGTACTGCCCTAATGTAATGACCTTGGTGAGCCCAAGAAGAACGGTGGCTTACTACACCAGGGGGGAATGACAAGCAAGGTGTTATGAGGCAAGGTGTGTCTTCCCTCCTTGGGGACAAGCGAGCCCACAGTTAGGACCCCTGACGGGTCCGGACCCATGGGGTTCTACCCTTCCTTACAGGGTTTACCATACCCCTAAGTGTGCTACGTATGTCTGCATGTGTCTCACTTCTCTCCCCAGCGTGGCTCCCGGAGACCGGGCTTCGCTGACGTCGGACCGAAGGTCCTAATCAGGTACTATTACCACTCCTATGGCGCCCAATTTCTGTGTTGGCGCCTATCCTTGGGGTAAGACGGCAAAAGCCCTACCTACTAAGAGGGGAGGGGTGGCCAAGTGTGCTAAGGGCATACAAAACGCCCATTTTTGCTATAGGCAAAAAGCTAACGCACTCCCCTGCCCACGAGGAAAAGCACGCGGGACAGGAGACACCACTACACTACACTCACTAACGCCAGCACCGGCCTTCGAAGGCAGGGTGAGCACTCATCACTTGCACTCACCTCCTGCCAGGCCTGCTGACCCTAACCCCTACACACGCTACTGGGTGCTGCTGTCGAAGTTCACTCAGGCCCTAATGGCCCTCCTGTGAGGAAGACAAGAGAACACAGCGCTCCTAAGCAGCTGTGGCCTAACAGGGGACGCCACAACGCGTTTCCCCTGCTAGGGCTTGGAGGGCGGGGGTGCTCTCGTTGCGTGCACAGCGCAGATGTCGTTGAGGTCGAACTGCCCTCGCCAGTACTGGCTGAGGCACAGTGATTTGATTTGTGATCAGCGCCCCTGTTTTGCTGGGGCAGAAAAACGGTAGCCGCCGAAGGCAGCTGCTGCGTGCACCAATCACCCTTAACCTCTCCCACCTGTACAACAGAGGCAAATGAAGGGGTGTTTGCAACGGAGGAACCAAGCCACACTGCAGGTATTATACCCTTCTCAGTGTGGCCTATAATACACTGTTCGCAAACACGCTGACGGATCACCTCCCCTGTCAAGCAAGCAAGCTTTAAGAGACTCCTCAGGTTCTCTTAAAGAACGTACCGAGGAGCCTCTGGGTAACCTAAACAAGGTTTACCGTGCGCAATTCGCGTGGCCTACCCTTTAATGCATCATGTGCACGCAGGGAAGGGAGGCTGAACCACTGACTCAACCAGGAGGTGAGCTCCTCCTGGGCTAACCTGCCTTACTCACCATGCATCGTGTGAATGCCGAATTGAAACGAAACAAGCCTAAGCGTTTTAAGCAACCCTACTTTAACGCCACGGCCGCACACGAACAAACGCTTTCTTTACTTACCTATGAAGAAGGAAACAAGGGTGAATTAGGGATACAGGTGAAGCGTCACAGCGTGTGGATGCCTTGATTAGGCACATGCATCGCGAGCACAGCGCATATTCTAACCCTACGTGCGCGCTGCGCGCTCCATTCGCATCACATACCTTTCATTCCTGTTTTTACCTGTGCAGAGCACGAGAGAAGAACACCCGACCCCCCAACGAGCACAGCGTGGACAACCCTAACGTTTTGACGAAACAACCAACACGAACGCAATGCGTGAGTGTGAGGTGACACTGACATACCTGAGAGATGGGTTGTTGATCTGCTCTGTGGTGTGGGCTGAATTTGAATACTTGAGTCTGAAGTTTATAAAAATTTTGATGCAACTGTGCAAAAATTTCCTTTAAAACTTTGAAAACTACGGCCCATACCTTCTTTTCCAAAAGCTGTTTACGCTTGCGCAACCCTTTTCTTGGAGTCCGCTTCCTTTGCGCTTGTCTGCGACTTTGAGTTATGTGTAAAAATGACGATTTCCCGCGTGGTTTCGTCGATTTTTAACGATTTCACTTGCTAAATCGCAACCCCTTCCGCTAAACCGCAGGAATCACTCCCTGCTGGTTCCATTTCCTGTTTTTTCCAGCCCCTGGGGGTTTGTGTCCTCCATTGGGAGTATTGCTCCGCCCTGGCTCTTGGTCAGGACGTATACTAAAACGCTGTTTATACAACGATAGCCGTCCGCATTAGAGCGTTCGACTGTACCCTAGTGGGCAAGCACATTGGCTCTAGGGTGGGAGTCCTGGGTTCAATTCCCACTACCCCCAAACTTTTTCCGAAAGTTTTCGTCGCACGCCGGCGACCTTTGAGGAATGCCCCTTCGAAGGGACATCATTGCCGGTACATTACACTGTTTTTCAAGGGTACCTACAGTGTGATAGGCTTCTATGAAGTGATGAGGATGTTTTTGGTAAGTTTAATGCATTTTTTGAGGTAATTTTGGGAATATTTGAGCCTTTTTCCTTGGTCCTACTAGCTTAGCTAACTAGTACTCCAGGGGGGAGTAAGAAAAAGTCACTGCCATGTCTTTCTTGGAAGGCTTGATCCAGGCTAAGCCCCCCTTAAAACCCTTTGTTGATGCTAAGACAAACTTAAGTGTTTTTATCTCTCTTTTGTTGCCTAAAGTACACTTTCTCAAAGTAACTAGGGTTGTGACCCTAGCCCCCCCATGAAGTTCACCCCTACCACTCAACTGAGCGGAGGTACCTTCCTTCATGGAGGACATCCCAAAATAAATCAGGCATTTCATGCTTGTTGGCCTTGGAGGTTAAGCCTAGTGGTCTCCCACCCCAAGACCCCTATACTCAATTGTTTGTACCACTTATTGTGGTCCTACTTTGTAACTGTTTCTGAATTCAGTTGCTTGGCCAAGTCATTTTCCGTGTGGTCCTGCCATCCATGCCCCTCAGTCCTAACCAGCACCATTTCACCCAAAAGAGTGCACATGAAGTGCCTATTGCAACCTCTGAGGCAAGAGTCAGACAAACTTTCATATAAAACCTTTTGTATCATCCATTTGTGATTGAATCTATGTGCATGAACCTGCTTTGTCTATCTGCAGCCCTTCTGTGTTACACTGGATTCCAAAACCAATCATTGATTCGATCCACATCCTCTTATTGCTCTACTTGCTGCTTTGGTTTGGGTTTTCAACTACAAAACCTGCAGGACATCATCAAAATATCTAGGGCATAAAGCAAGGACATCTTTCTAGGTTTATCTATTGTATTATATTCCATGAGTTATTGTTTGTTATTCCATTGTTTCTTCTTTGAACATTATTTGTATTATAGCACAACATGGGTGTTGGCCTTTGCTTTGTCTATTTTTTTGGCTAGTCTCATTGAGGCTGAGCTGTTCAGTAATCTTCATTTTACTCGAACATATGTTCCTTTCACAGAAAAAGAATATCATTTTCAGAATCAGCATAAAATTCCGCATCTATATAGTGGTCATAAGACTATTTCATTTTTTTTCGCCATTTTTGTGCCGTGAGCGCGCCACTTCCACTATGGGCAGTTCCTACTGAAGTGTGATGTCATCAAGGTAGTTCCTACGGAGTTCTGCAGTCACGACTTAATTGTTTCCTGAGCTACAGAAAATTCCTGGAAGACATTTGAAGTGATGTTCTATCATATTTTATCTTTTTTAAACCATTTTTCGTTCGTCTGTTTGACTATCTCTGCAGGAAGCATTATTTTCCAGACATACGTTTTTTGCCCTGATCTGAAGTCACTGTCCACTGTCGCAGATTGTAGACTGATGACCTGAGTGGTCCTGATGCATACATGCATGCATATTAGCAAACACAATGCCCAACATCACCCATTGTTTGTCTGTTCATTGTACAGCCCCATCAAGTTTTTCATTATTTGATTGATCCCAGTTCTGCTCGTCTTGGAGTCTTGGTCTGGTTTTATTTTCCACTGAAATCTTTGAGTACCTGAAATGGAGCAGGAGCAAACACCAAAGCAAGTGCAACCAGACGATACAGAGACTATTCAAATAGAGGAACGAGATGCAAAGCGGGAATTTAACAGGGGGGTAGGTACTTTGTTTTCAAGATAGGTCCACAACCACCCAACCTTATGTCACGACCAGGTTTCACTTTCCCTAACCATCCCGTACCCCCAAACTGCGCGTCCCCCCAAAACTGCGCAACTCAGACCCTTGGGGGCCCTTGGGGGGGACTTACTTTGGCCAAAAGAACTTGGGTTGGAGGTTACTCACCAAAAAATCGGGGCCCAAAACACACCACAACTTGCCTAAAAAGTCTTACTTGTACACTGAATACACCTTGGAAATGACCCCTCAAAAGTCAAAAACAAAGTGCATTGTCTTTTAATAAGTGACACTTTTGGACACTACAATTTTGTTTTCATTTTTACCTCACTTTTCCGCGGTGTTTGGGGAACAACTTTTTCTAGACGGGGAGTTAGGACAAACCGTAAGAAGATCCGATATCCCGCTTTCAGCCCAAATGCAACAAGCTACTACATGCCAAGAGTATTACCAAACTCAAAGTTTTGAGTTTTGGCCCGGATGCCAGCAGCACCATCCAGACCGTGGCCTCATTTGAGTCGGGGTTAGAGTGGTGCCACCTGGGCACCTATGTGGGTAACCCAGTACCCCCCCCCCCATTTCGAGGTCGCCGAATATGAATATCAACTCAGATTTGGCCAGTGGGGCGGTTATTAACGAGTTTTTTTTAGGACCAGCCCACGCTCATTTGGACGCCCCCATATCTCGGTCCCACTGTCTGACATTCGCAACAAAAATCAATTTTTGGATTCAGCGACCTCGAAATAGGGGGCTGGTGTGGCGAGCCGGAAACCACACAATGCAAAGTGCTTCCATTACGCAAAACCCGACCAGTGCACATCAGGGCGTCTGTAACAAACGTTTTACGAACGAACTCGGGATGTACGCAAACTAAGAGGACACTGGAGCGCGCCCATTACGCATTCCATACTGTGGTGAGTAAATTGAATGAAACTCAGCGCAACTGGGTGAAAGATGTGTTTCGTGGCATGATAGACCTTTACGAACTGGCAGTAGATCATGTGTTTCGTGCAGCTTCTTCACCAGTTGTCTCCATGTCCTTACAAATCACGTCTGTTAACCCTGTGTCCCTTCGTGTGGCTTAAGTTGACTTACACTCGTACCACCCATGAACCTGCATCCGTGGACATGTAGGGATCACAGGGACATTCATTACTAAGGTAAACTGACCGATAACTATACCAGCGACCAATTTTTATGCGACCATGTATAAAGTGAAAAGTTTCACAAGATAGGGTGGTTTACGGAGTACTTTTATATCTTGGGACCATAAGTTATTGATTAGATTTCTTACCTACGATTGGGTAAGGATGTTGCTACCCTTTAGGGGCCCAGGTGTGCCTTGATGAGTGTGCAAGAACCCGTTTTGATGATCTTGAAGAGGGAAATTTTTTGAAATTTTTTGCAAAAATTTTGGAAAACGTGTAGCATGACCCATGCATTGCTATTTGTCATTGTTCTACCGATTTACATCCTTTATTTAACTTGTTGTTGGTGCGCAAAACACATTTTCTACATTAAATAATGCCCAAAATAGTTTCAAAAGCTAGGATTCTGAAAATGGAAATTTTTTGTAGTCTTTTTGTTGTTTGTACACGTGTTGTGCTTTCATGTTCCTTCGTGAGAAAGCAGGGTGCAACTTCTCATTACCAAAACTCCTCCACTCTTTCTGCGTCAACTTTGCATCTGCACGCTGACTGTCACACATCTGTGCTGCTCTCTCCTTCAGCTCTGGGCTCCAGATCTTGAACAGTCTCCACCATTTTTGCCCACTGCTAATTGCTGCTGGCTCTTCCTCCTTTGTAGGTGGTGCGATCTCCTTTGCTTTTTTGAGGATTTAGTCTGTCGTTGGACTCATTGCCTTGTTGCATTGTTCGTTAATCCAGCACATCATTTGTGCTTCATTGATCCTTGGCTTCACACCTCTTTTGATGATGACGGGATTACCTCTCTTACAACACCAATTAGGGCAACCACAAGGGGGGTTCCTTTCACTTGAACACTTGTTGAGTAGTGTTACGTCGCGTTGCTATCAAAACTGCCTTTTTGATACAATCCAAAATTTCCAAAATCCAGTCCTCATGATGCATATGTGGCCATGTGCTTATATGCAGGTTCATTTTCATAGGTAAAAGTATCTCCATGGAGGCCAGGAAGGCTCCAAGAGTATGCTGACACTCCAGTACAGATGTCAGCTAGTCTGTAGTATCAGGAAATAGCTCCAGCTTGGCCTGGAAATAGCTAATTTAGTCATTTTTTTAAGGTTTTTGAAGTTTCTAAAACATTTGAAGGTTCATTGAGGCTTCAAAGTAATTAGAACCAACGGCGCAGCAGCGGGCGCCAGTCGTCGCCGTCATTAGATTCGGGCCACCTCGCTCTCCTGTCGCCATCCTGTCGCCTCCCTGTCGCCTCCCTGTCGCTGTTTTGGCACTTTTAGCCCCCTGTCGCTCCCCCGTCGCTTGCCTGTCGCTCTCCTGTCGCTCCCCTGTCGCTCCCCTGTCGCTCCCCTGTCGCTTCCCTGTCGCTTTCCTGCCGCCCTCCTGTCGCTATCCTGTCGCTTCATGTCGCTTCCTGTTGTTTCTTGTCGCCATGCTAATTTTTGCCTGGCGCCTTCCTGTTGCTCTCTTATCGCTCCCCTGTCGTTCCCTCCTGTCGCTCTCCTGTCGCTATTTCCTGTTGCCTCCCTGTCGACCTCCTGTCGCTTGCCTGTCGTCTTCCTGCCGCCTCCCTGTCGCCTCCCTGTCGCCTCTCCGTCGCCCAATGTGGTAACCTGTCGCTCTCCTGTTGCTTGCATGTCGCTTGCCTGTCGTCTTCCTGCCGCCTCCCTGTCGCTCCCCTGTCGCCTCCCTGTCGCCTCCCTGTCGCCCAATGTGGTAACCTGTCGCTCTCCTGTCGCTAGGCTGTCGCTTGCCTGTCGCTTGCCTGTCGCCTCCCTGTCGCCTCCCTGTCGCCCAATGTGTTACCCTATCGATGGAAAGCCACAAACACCTCAAACAGGCTGTTCGATAGTAACAAAAATGTTCTTTGTTCATGCCAAATTGTCAGATCTCGCCTTAGCAAACCTCCCCAAAGGCGTGCAAAGCAATGATGCAAATCGCAGATCGATGGTCCAATCATTTGCATTGTTTCACAATCATAAATTCCTAACACCCTTGGTGATCTACTATGCACATTTGCATGGCCGCTCAGCTGTAGGCTCGCAACCATTTTGCAAATCAAACTGAATCTCACAATTATGTAGCACACACGCCGCCAAGAAAAAGTAGGTCAACTCATTATATTCGTATGATCCACCTCGGCTCTTAACTCGATGAAAAAGGCCAAACTTCTTGATGTTGGAGAATGCACGTACTCGTCCAAGAATGCGAAGGAGTAGGGATGTGCCCAGGTCGCCGTGCACTTCCAACGGAATGGCATACCATTGGATTGCTCAAGCACTCTGGCATTGCATGACCAACACCCAGAGCGTTGGAAACTACCAACAGGGCCACCCCAAGCCCACGGCAACAAGTGGCAAACAAACTTTTGGAGCAATCAACCGGCACTCGCGAGTTGCACAACCTCCAAGGATTGGTACACACTTTGTTGCGGTAGGCATTGGTGGTCAGGTTATTGCCATCCTCATGGGCGTTCGGTGCCGCCAACTCCCTGCGTAGGAGGGTTGCAACCGTCCCTTCTCGGTTTCATCGGGCCATTGCCTCAGTACCATGCAAAGGCCCAGGAGGTGGTGCACTGGAGCTACGTGCCCGCACTCGCTGAGCCTCATCAAGGTCCTCTCGGCCACGTTCAAGAAATTGGACGAAAACTTGATGTTCCAAGCCGGGGTGTCGTACTTCGTGTACTTTTTCAACACCTCTTCCCGTAGTACCCTGACAGCAGCCAGCAAATCAGCCGTATTCATCCCGCAATACTTTGCGCAAATCCTCTTGCCGCGCTCCGTCCCCAACCAGCTGCCGTGCTCGCTGTTCACAATGATTGAGCCCAAGGCAGCTCGCGTGCGCCATGGGGCTGCATTGTTGGCCAGAGCTGCCCATTGACCCAGGCCCATGCGCATGCATAAAGCCAGCAGGTACTCTACCTCACTTTCTTCATACGCTCGGTTCACTGGAACCTCTTGTGGTGGGACGTCAGACATTAGGTGGGACTTGTCATTCCTACTCCAAGTCACCCGAAACTATCATGAGCAAACAGACGGCACACCACAATTTAGGAAACTTTGGATTCCAAGCCCAAGCCCATAATGCGGCACAAAACCTGCCAAAATGTTACACCTAATGTTGGGCATCAGGAATGGTGGTCAGCATTGTAACACCACCTCTTAGATTTGCTCCCCCACTGGGCAGTGTGTGGAATCCCATGCATTTAAGACAGCGTCTTGGCGGTGGGCCTGAAAAGTTACAGAGATTGAAATATTGTAAGCGGGAGAGATTACCCACCGTTTGGAACACTGGGGCATAATCTTTACCCAAGATATTTTTACCCAAACTGTACTGTTGCACGCACAGAAATACATCAGGAACACTGGGCCCTCTTGGCAAAACAGGTACTTGCCTTGACCACAAGGGCACCATGCAACCAGAAACAAAGCAGAGAGACATCCTTTGGCCTTGAATATGCTTCATGGTGCTGGCTGGGCCATGAAACATCACTGCCTCTTTGTGCACGCTCAGAGGTCCAACAAACAAACACTCAGAGAAAAGAGGGTGGTTGAAGTTCGATTGTGCTACACTCAACTTACCTTGTGGGTGCGTTTCCAAACAATCACCACACAATCACCACGAAAAGGTGAGTTTGCGTTGCACACCCACTTCAGAGCAACCAAGTGCTCCTCTTATTACGATACCACACCGGCCCCCAGGCACTGTCCAAATTTCGGCACATCGTACACCCCCTCCCGTGTGCTTGAACACCAGTGCCAGATAGAGAAAGCTGGAAAAAATCCCCAAACCTCCACACGATCATCCGACAGAACAAAGGATGCAATTCCCCCCACAGCAACCAAAGAAGTCCACAAAGCTGATAAAGTCCAAGGCTCTCGGTTGTCCCAAGGCAGCACAGGCACACACAGCCACGCGCGTGCCTGGCACTACGAAATGCTCGTCATCGTTAAGCTTTCAGGCAGCATAGGCGCAGTCAGCAGTGCAAGATCACAGTGATGCGCAAGAGTCTCAACCGTTGGCGATGGCGTCGAGCAGGCCCCGTGTGTCCTCTCGTGTGCGGCAAACTTGCAAATCGTTCTCAACGTTTTCCTTGTGCAAATCCTGAAAATGCACAAGTGCGAAGCACGTGTAAGCCCTCGACGCTACTACCCTCTGTGACATACATTCAGTTCTGCGCAAGCAGCGTCGACAGCATCAGCCGTTAAAGTCTTCAGATCGTCAAACTGCGTCAACAGACTGTTCATAATAGTCTGAGATAGTGGTTCATTGTTTGAAAGAGAGGAAGCGGCAAACTGAAAAAGCAGTGCACTTTGGCACAGTGAATTACCTGGACTTGATCAACCAGTTGTGTTTGTGTGTTCTCAAACTGCTCCGTCATTTGCTTCAGCGTGTCGCTGCAGGTTGAAGATTACTGGGGTGCTGAGTTGTGCTGTGCTGTGCCGTGCGGTGCTGAAATTGTGCTGTGCTGTGCCGTACGGTGCTGAATGGTGCTGCGCTCTGCTGTGCGGGCGTTGTACACACACACACACACACACACACAAGTACCTTTTCTTTCTTGTTTCTTCTTCTTGCGGCCTTGTCTGAGATAACGGAGAGCATGTTCATAACAGAAACTATAAACAGAAAATGTGAAAAGAAGAGGACAAAAACGCAATCAGAAACAATTTTTGGATTAACTCAATGAATTGCTAAAATAAAAGTTCTTGCTGTCGGGACGAGTTCTTGCTGTCGGGACCTGTCGGGGTCATTGCTGATCGGGAAAGTTTGCAGTTGACACTTATCTTTATCATTTAGTTCTCAGTTTCAGGCGAAATCTACCTGCAAAATGAATCAATAAAAGATGAAAATTCACCAAACGCTAAAAGTTTATCCATCTAACAATGAAATGACATCTTCATAAGAATCCAAATAAATGTAAAACATTGGTTCTCATTTTTTTTACATTTATCCACCTGTATAAGAATCCATGTACTATTTTGTCCCACTTGTTGTCTTCCACAGGCGTGTCGCTCTCCTGTCGCACCCCCGTTGCCTTCCTGTCGCCTTCCTGTCGCCTTCCTGTCGCAAAAAAACACCCTGTCGCTCTCCTGTCGCTCTCCTGTCGCTCTCCTGTCGCTTTCTCCTGTCGCTTCCCTGTCGCTTTCCTGTCGCCGCTAGCCCTGTTGCCCTCCTGTCGTCTTCCTGTCGCTTTCCTGTCGCTTATCCTGTCGCTATGTCTTGTTTCCTGTTGCTTCCCTGTCGTCTCCCTGTCGCCACCCTGTCGCCGCCCTGTCGCCCTCCTGTCGCCCTCTTGTCGCCCTCCTGTCGCACCTCCCCTGTCGCCTTCCTGTCGCCTGCCTGTCGCTTCCTGTCGCTTCCTTGCCGCTTTCCTGCCGCTGGCCTGTCGTCTTCCTGTCGCCACCCTGTCGTCTTCCTGTCGCCACCCTGTCGCCTTCCTGTCGCTTCCTGCCGCATTTCACTGTCGCCTGCCTCGTGTGGCCCGAATCTTTTTTTACGACATTATTTTCTTGACGGAAAATGTTGTAAATGTTCGTAAAAGCTCCAGAAAAGCTGTTTTTATATCAATTTTTAATGAATTATGATGGATTTTTAGTGTATTTTATGGCATTGTTCATGAAAATGCACTATCTTGCCAATTTTCTACAGACGGCTTGCTGCGACGGCCGTTCCCTCCCCTATGGGGGATATTAAGTATAAGACCATAGGTTTTCAGAAAAAATATCATATGGCGCCAGAATGCCCTAAGGCCTCTAGGCTGGCGCTTGGGGGGAGACCCATGTTTCAAGTTTTAACCATGTTTTCAACATGTTCATGACATTGTTTGACTTGTTTGACCTTGGTTTGACCCAGAACCAACTTAGACATGTTGACCACAGCACAGTTCCTGTCGACGACAGTCGTTAATGACCTGAATCTCAGGTCACAGGGCCTGTGGTGCCCTGATTTACTGTGATTTTTCCTAGAAATTTAACCTTAGCACATGGTTTGGTACTTAGGTATGTTTACATGTATATTAACCTAAGTTATTGCCTTGTTTGCCCTCTCTTCCTCTTTCAGGACACCAGATTGTGTCATGGGGCGAGCAAAGCTCCTAGAATAATTTGTATTTGCGTGGTATTACGGAATCTCTTGTGCCTACTTGCTCTTTTAATGTGTCTTGAAGAGTGCTCACATAATTTCTAAAATGAGTGCTCCATATGCCTCAAAAAAGAATATAAAAATCGGTTTGAAAGACCTCAAGCTCTTCCCCATGGAGCAGATTTCAGTAACCAAGATCCAGGGGCGTACCAATACGCGTCAAATTTGTTCTAGAGTCGATGCAGCTCTGAAGGAGAACTTGGAGTTCTTTGTGTTCTTCAAGGTTTGTGGACCCTTGGCACAAGCAACAAGAAGGAGCCAATCCAAGGGGCTCAAGTTCTTCACCAAGGCCAAGATTGGACTGCAGCTCAACCAGTCGACGCCCTGGTCTGGCCTGGGAAGGCCTGGAGCGACAAAACATCCAGGTATGTCCTCCACAACCTCCGCATCCTCCTCAAGTACTTGGACGGGGGAGTATCATCAAGAACTTCAAGAAAATCAAGAAATTGATCATGACCAAGACAAGGAGCCTTGGTGGGCTACTTACTCTGGTTCAGAAGCGGCGGATATCGCCAAATATTTTACAACAAATTTGTCAGCGACGTCCTGCGACGACAATGGGCGAGAAACCAGCCCAATAAAATGGTATGACCATGCTCCCCATGAGTTTCAACAAGCCATTGACTTTTATGAATCCCAACAACAAGACCATCAAGAATTTGACATGTGGGACAGCTCCAGCGAAGGTAGTTGTCGCCAGACGACGACGTCAAGACAAAAAGAGCTTCGTCCACTCACAGCCAAGGAGCTGGAGATCTTTGACAAGGAGATGGAGAAGTTTTTCAAGAATTATAAGAGCCCCATTGGCTCTGAGAGTGGCTAACCCTCTCTAATCATATTTGTTTGATTTTTCCAAGCCCCTTGTCATTTCCTGCCAGTCCTGCCAGAGTCCCAGTGATATATATTCAGAAGTATATGTTGTAAATACTTCTGTTTTCTGGTGATTCTTGCCATTGTTTGGTTGTACTATACTTTTTTTTAAGGTTGTTTGAACCATACATTTTACTTGCAACCACAGTTTTTTATACTTGTTTCTTTTGCTTATGTCTTCTTGCGCAAGGACTCTGATTTTTCAGGATGGGTTTTTTTTGAAATACTGAAGCAGGAAAAACATATAGCGCAAAGCATGAGTTACTTTTACCCCTTTGAGGTTTCTCTAAACAAAGCTCATAGAAACCTTTTAAGGAGGGGGGTGATGCATATGTGGCCATGTGCTCATATGCAGGTTCATTTTTATAGGTAACAGTATCTCCATGGAGGGCAGGAAGGCTCCAGGAGTATGCTGACACTCCAGTACAGATGTCAGCTAGTCTGTAGTATCAGGAAATAGCTCCAGCTTGGCCTGGAAATAGCTAATTTAGTCATTTTTTTAAGGTTTTTGAAGTTTCTAAAACATTTGAAGGTTCATTGAAGCTTCAAAGTAATTAGAACCAAGGGCGCAGCAGCGGGCACCAGTTGTCGCCGTCATTTTTACGACATTATTTTCTTGACGGAAAATGTCGTAAATGTTCGTAAAAGCTCCAGAAAAGCTGTTTTTATATCACCTTTTAATGAATTATGATGGATTTTTAGTGTATTTTATGGCATTTCTCATGAAAATGCACTATCTTGCCAATTTTCTACAGACGGCTTGCTGCGACGGCCGTTCCCTCCCCTATGGGGGATATTAAGTATAAGACCATAGGTTTTCAGAAAAAATATCATGTGGCGCCACAATGCCCTAAGGCCTCTAGGCTGGCGCTTGGGGGGAGACCCATGTTTCAAGTTTTAACCATGTTTTCAACATGTTCACGACATTGTTTGACTTGTTTGACCTTGGTTTGACCCAGAACTGACTTAGACATGTGGACGAGAGTGTAAAGGGAAGCTCAGGACAGGACAGAACAAGGTTGGTTTCTTCTGTGGACCTCTGCATTTGGCAGGGTCAGGATTACAGCAATTATGTCTAATTTTTGTTTGTTGTGCATGACATAGCCCCATATAAGTTATTTGTTGTGGTGCGTCGCAGATGCCGCTATTTGGGCACTGCAGGGCACGCGTGCGCACTGATGTGTGCATTGTTTTCTTTCTGAGAAGCACTGATTTTTATTATAAAAAGATCTGATTTTGTAGGATTTTAGCATGTTTACAGTGTATGTATTGTGCTGAGCGTCCATTATTGTTTAGGCCATGAAACGGCTTATCTGTTGAATCACTCCGTATCACCAAGTCAAGATTGATCAACTCATTTGATTTATTGCGTGCGGCAATTACAAGAAGGGCGTCGTTTCAAGGTTTTCAAAATGGGACTGCAGGAGATTCAAAATGAGAGGTTTGAAAATTCTGAGTACTGGCCGAAACAAGACTCTGAGGTCTTGAAATATTCAACAGATAAACACGACGTTTCTTTGCCTTTGCCTGTAGCTGCAGATGAGATCAATAAGAGTGAGGAGTGCAATCACAGGAGTCTACGGCCCGGCCGAGCCGTCAATCAAGACACCATCAAGGCGCTGTCCAGACCAGCGCCAGCCCCGCCCAGGACAACACGGCCGCCGCAGCGCCTTTCAAGTGGAGTAACAGAAGTGCCACGATGTGCTGAAGCCGCCGCCATCACAGCAGTGCAACGACTCGTCGCACAGGAAGAACGAATAAGGCAAAGTCTCAGGTATGAGCAACAAGTCATCTGCGCGAAGAGGTACGCGAACTTTGGCCACGTTTTTCAAAAGCTCTATTGCCGGTTGTTCCAGCCTTCGTTGAATTCGGGGCAGACAAGTACGCCGCCGAACCAACTGAAGGAGCCAGGGAAGCGCTCATTGAAGGAGCTGGCGGATTCCAGCAAGGCAACGCCAAAGAAGAACACCGCAAAATCGAATGCGCCGCCGAACAAGAACAAAGCGTCTGAGTACTCAGGTGTGTTGGCGAAGTTGGAGACCTCGTTGGAAAATTCCTTGAAGCGATCCTTAAGTGACCTCCGACGAGTTGTGGAACTGTTGGGTAACTGTTCGCCCTCTGTGTCCGTCAGAACGAACAAATGGAACAAGTTCGTCGAGAAGCAAGAACCAAGGCCCGTTTCAAGTGTGACGAAGCGCCGGCAGAACGAATCCCAAGTGACTGAGTGCCGAACGGACGAGTTACAAGCGAGTTTGGATGATTTTGACGCGTGGACAGTAACTTCGGGAGATCCTGGTGGAGCTCAGCAGCGAAGGAGCTCCACAAATGAGTCGTCGAGCGTCGCGAGGCCCAAACAAAGGGGACAGCGAGCAGGACGAGCTGTGCAGCGTCGCCGCGCTATAGCCAAGTTCTTTGAGGTATTAAACTCAATCCAAGGTCGCGCATGCCGAGGTACAAGCGAGAAGAAGACCGAGTGCCCTACGCGAGACATGTGGGGGCAGTCTGTGGTGAACTCCAAGGAGAACCAAGGGAATCCCTTCTTGGACTGAGCAGTGCTCTTTAAAGCGCGCTGCTTTTGCCGTTGGCGCGCTGGCTGAAGCGCAATGCCTTTGGTGTGCTCAACGAAGGGAGAGGCCTCCGGAAAATAGTGGATCATAACCATCAACAAAATGATCAACAAGTTCGGAAACTTCACCAAGACCTCAGGGGGTTTCATACTTCGTTGAAGCAATCATACGACAGACTTGTGGAATGCGCAAGCAATGTAGACAAACAAATGGAGACCATCACCAACTCAATTTCGACATCAACAAGCATGCTTTGGCCATGATTCAACTACAAGAGAAGCAACAACAAGCCAGCTCTTCACATCAAGGGCCGTTGGTTCAATATGGTGGAAATTTTCCAACACCACAAGATCAATTGATACCTCATCAAGAAGGGCCCCAAGAGTTACCACCACATCAAGATAGTGCAGTGGATAATATGGGAGTGCAACCGTGAGCGTTGTTCAATGTGCGAGCGCTTGCAGCGCTTTCTTTGTCAGCTTTTGGCGCTGTGAGCGCCTTGTGGTATATATCTGCCACAGATGGCAGAATGTGATGTAAATTACAATGCATCCAAAAGTTGACTTTGTCAACGAGGTCTTTTTTGGCCTCTTCTTGGGCGCCAAGCGCCTTGTTTGCTGGCACTGACATGTGCCTTTGCTTTCTTTTTCGTTGTAGATACTATTTTGGATCTGCAATGAGCAGTGGTGGGATACACCCTGCTTTACACTTTGAGTGAACTCTGGTTTACTCAGTTTTGCAATTCTGTTTTGCTTTGCACCTGCCTGCTTGTGAGCAGTGTGTCTTTTTTTCTTTTTCAGCTGCTTCTGTCTTGGAGAAAAAGCAGAGTGGTTTTCCCGTTTGTTTTTCTGCTTTTGTTGGAAAAAGCAGGGGTTTTCTTTCAGTATTTTTATACTAAATTTTATCTGTGCCATGAGCACCTCAGGTTGTGTGCCATGAGCACTTATCAAGTTTTTACACCCTTTGAGGAGTTTGAGTGGGTATAGGTTGAAACACCACTTCACCACGCCCCCAGGGCACTGTTTTGTGACAGAAATCCCTTTCAGGAGGGTAAAGCTATCTATGGTATCAGTGGTATTCCACTAGCATGATCTGCACATAGATAGTAGCTGTTTTTACCTGGAATGGATAGAAATAGCCAGATCACAGACAGTAATATCTGTATTGTACTGTATTGTAGGTTAAAGCCTGCATGTTTTGCTATTTTTTTTTCTCGGGTCAGCAACTCATTTGGGGAGTGCTGAGCCTGGGGGGGGAGTGTAAACATGCAAGGCAGCCTTTTGGGTGCTTGCGTTTTACACCCACCCAGCTCTGTCTGAGCTTTTCCCAGCCCTATGGTAAAACCCTTCGCACCCTTTTGTTTTGGGGTCTCAGCCACACATCAGGGTATGTGTGGGCTTGGGGGGGGATTGTAAAGGGAAGCTCAGGACAGGACAGAACAAGGTTGGTTTCTTCTGTGGACCTCTGCATTTGGCAGGGTCAGGATTACAGCAATTATGTCTAATTTTTGTTTGTTGTGCATGACATAGCCCCATATAAGTTATTTGTTGTGGTGCGTCGCAGATGCCGCTATTTGGGCACTGCAGGGCACGCGTGCGCACTGATGTGTGCATTGTTTTCTTTCTGAGAAGCACTGATTTTTATTATAAAAAGATCTGATTTTGTAGGATTTTAGCATGTTTACAGTGTATGTATTGTGCTGAGCGTCCATTATTGTTTAGGCCATGAAACGGCTTATCTGTTGAATCACTCCGTATCACCAAGTCAAGATTGATCAACTCATTTGATTTATTGCGTGCGGCAATTACAAGAGAGGCGTCGTTTCAAGGTTTTCAAAATGGGACTGCAGGAGATTCAAAATGAGAGGTTTGAAAATTCTGAGTACTGGCCGAAACAAGACTCTGAGGTCGTTTTACAGAGAGCACAGTTCCTATCGATGACAGTCGTTGACGACCTGAATCTCAGGTCACAGGGCCTGTGGTGCCCTGATTTACTGTGATTTTTCCTAGAAATTTAACCTTAGCACATGGTTTGGTACCTAGGTATGTTTACATGTGTATTAACCTAATGCATTGCCTTGTTTGCCCTCTCTTCCTCTTTCAGGACACCAGATTGTGTCATGGGGCAAGCAAAGCTCCCAGAACAATTTGTATTTGCGTGGTATTACGGAATCTCTTGTGCCTACTTGCTCTTTTAATGTGTCTTGAAGAGTGCTCACATAGCCTCTAAAATGAGTGCTCCATATGCCTCAACAAAGACTATAACAATGGGTTTGAAAGACCTCAAGCTCTTCCCCATGGGGCAGATTTTAGTAACCAAGATCCAGGGGCGTACCAATATGCGTCACTCACAGCGAACTCAGCATCAGCACAAGCAGAATCGATATTCTCTATACAGATCGTTATACTCTTCCATAGTTCTAAAATACCCTGATGTACAAACAGAATAAAATCTCAGTTTTTCTTGATACAAAATCCTGAATTTCAGCACCGCGCGCGATCGCGACCTAAGCCTAAATCTGCCTGCGTCTGCGGGTGACCCAAGGATGGGCATGACCCGTCACACCCCCCGCCAAGCCCTTGCCGCGGCCACCAGGCCACGTGCAAGGGCTGACACATACCAGGGGTATGCACCGCCTTATGCCAAATTTTCCAAAATTTTATTACTAATCGCAACAGAAATGCAAAACTGAGCTGAACATAAATTGACTGAGATAGTATACAATCCCTGACCCCAAAAACCTGAAATCCTGAACCAAGGTCCCTCTACTTTCCTTCGGGTATTCTACACACTATAGTGAGTGGGTGGGCCACTGCCACCTAAAAAAACCCACCTGACTATGTAAAAAATTTCCTGAGAAAGCACTTAAGTTCTAACCAAAAATCTCTGACTATGCAGAAAAATTTTAACCAAAATTTCTAGCCTAAAACTCAGGGGGGGCAGTTTTCCAAACTGATGTTCAAAACAGTTTCACTGATTGTGTTCTACTTACTGCCCATGCCACCAGTCTGATTCAAAAAAATTTCCTGCACCAAAAACAACCGTGCTCAGAAGTTTGAAAAAAAAATGGACACACAGGCACAAAAGCAGCAACAACAGGGCACAAAAAAGGACAGTGAATACACACTGTGCTGCCCCACAGGGTATAGAGACCCTTATTGCTAATATACAAAAAGCATCTGCTGCGGCCTTGTGAATAAATATATAAAATTAAATTACTTCTGAGCATCGTTGAAACTCCTTCATCGTCGGCGCTTCCATCACCTCGCACTGCAGTGGCAGAGAGAGCCAGGAGAAAAGGGAGCGCTGACGTGCAACTGAAGGGGGGGGAGGGGCTGGTGCAGATTGACAGAAAAAAAAATCACACACCTGGATCAGGCGTAGGCTGGGCACTATTGATATTTTTCGACTTCTGATTGCCCCACCGATAATTTCACCCAGATCCCACCTGAAAACAAAGCAGGGACAATGGATAAGGGTTCAGAAACGAATTCAGGTCAGAGCAAACGTGGTAGCTTGCATAAATAGGCATAGGCATATGCACAAGTTTGTACACATGGATGCACTAGAAATTTCCTGAGCGTCCCCAGGAAAACATCTTTGCAAACAAACAGTACACGGGCCAGCTGCACATATTGTGCTGTGGCCGTCCCCCCTCCCACTGTGGGGGGCTGCCCTCAGGCAAAAACTGCACCCCAAAATTCTCTTGTAAAAAAATAACAAAGAAGAACTTTCCCATACACTCCAGCCTAGAGTGTATATGGCCCCTGGGGCACTATCGCCCCCAGAGGTAGGGGCTAAGAGTCACTGCAGTAGCAGTGGCTCTGCAATGTATATAACTCTGCAGCGGCAGAGTCTAATAGTCCCAAACTGGGATAGCGAGTGGGGAGGGTACAAAAAAATATAACAAGTTTACCCATAGAAGAGATATGGGAGCAGAGCACCGGCAGATGCACAGGCGTGCTCTAGCTCTGAAACAGGAGCAAAGAGTTGAAAAAACAGAAGAGAAGAGCCACACTGTGACTCCGAAAAAATTTCAGAAGTCTTTTGAAAAGAAATTCCTCTTGTCAGCATAACAAGCCAAAATTGGGTTGACATCTCACCAGCAAAATGCCCAAAATCAGGCCAGCGTAAAACTGGGCCTGAAGCCTCGGATTCAAAAAACTGAAGCAAGGCTGCACATCAGCGTGAGGCACTGAGCACGAAAACAGTGCTTTTTGAGCGCCGAAGGCGCTTGACGTTGAACCCATTTTTGTCATCTAGCTCATTTGAGCTAGGATCTACCAAAAAAAAAACTGACGAACGCCGAAAAAAAAACTCAAGGACAAAGCAAACGCACAAAGCGCCTTACTGCCCAAGCACAAGGCTCAGGGTAGGCGCGCGTCGCTCAGTGCTGTGCAGCACTGCACAGATCCCACAACTGACTGGGGTAGCGGAACTGACGCGAAGCGAAGATGAGTTGAGTCTGAAACCAGGTTATGCAGTGAAAAACTGCCACCACTGTGGCTCTCCACTGCGCAAGCATGCACGAACACACACAACACACTACACAACCTTTATGTTTATATTCGTCCGCCACCAGGTGGTCTCTCTCTTCCGCATTGCCTTCACCGCATCAGCGCTCACAGCCAGCGCCATCGCCAGCGCGCTCGAGCAAACTCCTTATCGGCGACCTAACCAGTTCTGGACCTCAGAGTCATTTCAACCGAGAAGGCTTCAGAGAATTTCCACCGTTGTGTCCAGAGTGAGGCGAAAAGGCGCACAACTGCTCTGAACACGGACAGGGTTACACACCACGACCAATGAATGAGGCGGTGAACGCACAACTGTTCAGCGTGGGCATCGTGGGTGATGACTTCGTCCTCCTCTTTTTCTCTTAGTTCTACTCCATACATTTGGGCTACGTGGCGAGGTGATTGACTCCATGGGCTCACGCAATGCACCCTCCACTCCAAAGTCTGCATCATACCCCAAACCTTCAGGTCCAGTCTGAAAGATCCACCCTTGGAAGGACCCTTTCCACGTAGGCGAAGGCACAAAGGGTTTGTCACTTGGCACTCTCCACAGAGCACGAAGAGCTACCATACGGGCAATCCGTTGATTAACGACTTCTATTGGCACTTTCAGGATCTTGGAACGGCACAAGAACTCTTCACGCAAATCAGAAAAACCCGTCGCTCACTGCTTCAATAAACACTCTCGCTCAACCTGTTCGTCAGCTTGCACCCAAACCTGCGCACGCGGGAACTTCTGTGGAACCTCAAAGCAGCAGCCCCATACTTTGTAACACTGCATGCTGATCCCACTAGCAGAACTAACAGAGTACAGAACCCGAAAAAATTTCTTCAAATAGCGCTGCCTTGAAAATTGACTTCTTCGGAAATGTTGCTGACACTGTCCAGCGACACGGAATGAAAGATAACGATCTTGCTATCAAAACTGCCTTTTTGAAAAAATCCAAAATTTCCAAAATCCAGTCCACACAGCGAACTCAGCATCAGCACAAGCAGAATCGACATTCTCTATACAGATCGTTAGACTCTTCCATAGTTCTAAAATACCCTGATGTACAAACAGAATGAAATCTCAGTTTTTCTTGATACAAAATCCTGAATTTCAGCACCGCGCGCGATCGCGACCTAAGCCTAAATCTGCCTGCGGCTGCGGGTGACCCAAGGATGGGATGACCCGTCACACTTCCGTGTGTGCAAGATGCTACCATGAGATACACCTAACGAGTTGCAACCGACGATCGTTCGCAGGTACATATGGAGCACGCTTGCATGCGTCTCCGAGTGTGACTCTGTTTATGCTGTGGTCTCTTGCGGCTGCATGTTGAGTTTTTTGTAAAGACAGGGTCTCGGCGACGGCTTCCTCCAGCAGCGATGCTTTTTTTGGCAAAGGATAGACGGTTACTGGGCAGGAGGGAGGTCATGGGGTTACGGTGGCTTTGGCAGTACTCCGCTTGGCCTTTGGCGCAGTGCTGAAAGCCGGGGTGAACCATGATTTGCACCTTTCTTTTGCGCCATGCATTTTGATACATAGATTTATAGACAATTGTGAAAACTACAATTCTGTAAAATTTTTTTCAAATTTCATGGAGTATCAACAAATCTTTTCTTCAACCAGAGCTGGCTCATAAATTGGTCTAACGCGGTACCGAAGATGCGCGCGATGCAGGATTTCAGCGCGGATTCTTCGGCAGCATCTGCATTTTTCAAAACTTTGATTTATAGTTCTACACTTTCATACTTGAAATACTAATCTAACAATTCTTTGGTTGCTAGCATTAATCGCAGCCTTCAACTACATTTGCACACTATCGGCCCGTTTACCTTAACCTGTCTGCAAGTGGACAAACACGCTCGACAGCAGATGACGACTATTTTGTATGGAGTTACACGTAATTCGTTTTCAAGCCGACCAATCTATGTTACCGCCTCCTGCCTAGAGAGATCAGTAGACGTGAATCAACCATTCAAATTTTTGAGCATCATCTTGTTTACCTACCCACACAGCGAATGTCTTGGAACATGATGAACGACGAAAAAATCAGTCTTTATCCGCAATCTCTAAAAATTAAGGTCTGTAAACGGTTCTGGCGATTAACCGATTAATTGATGAATTGGCGAATATCGTTGATAATTTTTGAAAAATTGCATCCAATCGGTTATTTTTTTATCAAAAAATCGCCATCGCATCAATTATTCAATCACAAATGCCGCTACAAAGTGCGCCCTCAAACGCCGCTGTTACAGCCGCAAGCCGCAACCGAGAATGTCATGTGGTTCGCAGAAGAAGGAAGTAACATGAGAAATCAAGTACATCTTTGGTGAAAAATGTAACCATTTCGAAGAATGCTAATAATATCGTTTCGCTGCATTTTTTGTTATCTTCAGAAAACCAAAAAGAATAAGAAGAACGATGTAGGAGACAAGTCAATGCTACTACAGGAGAGGGCCAGCGCCTGAGATTTTTGAACAAAAAAGGCCAGCAAGCTGGGGACTTCGCCAGAGAATTGCAGCGAGCAAGAGACTTCGCCGTAGAACTCCATCAAGCAGGAGACTTCATCCAAGAAGGCCAGCATGTAAGATGCTTTGCCTGAGAAGCACAGCGAGCAGGAGACTTCGCCGAAAAAAGGCCAGCGGGCGCAATGCTTCACCGGAGAAGGCGAGCGAGCAACAGACTTCGCCGGAGAAGGCCAGGGAGCAGGAGACTTCGTCCTGGAAGGCCAGCGCGTGAGATGCTTCGCGGAAGAAGGCCAGCGAGCAAGAGACTTCGCCCGGAGAAGGCCAGCGAGCAGGAGACTTCGTCACAGAAGGCCAGCGCGTGAGATGCTTCGCCCGGAGAAGGCCAGCGCGTGAGAGGGGACTATCGGGACGGGGACAAGCAAAGCACGCCTTCTAAGGGTGTGACTACTCCGTGATTTTGTCTTTGTCTTCGGTAGCTTTTGTTTGTCTTCGTTCCTTTTCGTTTGTGCCGTCATTCTCGTGCTCTGATTTTGTCATCTAATTGTTCCAGTTTGTACCTTTGCTGTGGAAACCTTGTAACTGAACAGGACTGTCGCAGAGATCGCGAGCATTGCGAGCGACAACGACTGTGCGAAAAAAAGTAAGAAATCAATAACACTGATTTTGTGGGCCCTGATTGCAGTAGTGCTGCACTGTTCCGCAGGCCTTGTTCTTACATGATTTGGACGGATTGATCGATCATCATCGGGTGTGCACCGCCTTGTTGCTCTGCTGGTTTCTAGTATAATCTAAAACATCAAAGAGGCATGGATTTGGATACAACTAGAGATCTATTACATTCAGAGATCAAAGAGAAGTGGGAGATGCAGGGTTGCTAATTAAGGTTCAGGGCAGGTGCTGGCAGTGTGTACAGGCATGGGATTGCCCGAAAACTGCCATTCAAGTTCCAGGGGCTGTGTACAGCAGGGTTGGCGTTTGTCTGGGAGCAGGATAGGGGTTGCCTGGGAGCAGGTGAGGGTGCATGTGTCGGTGCGGATATGACAGACATGACAGATATGACCAATATGACAGTTCCTGCCCCCCCCCCCCTCAGTGCAGAATTGAGAGTCCTGCCCCCCCCCCCCCAGTGCATGACAGCAATTCAGGACCGCTCCCGACTAGCTGTCTTGGAAGGGGAGTGTGATTTATGCATGTTTCTCTGTCATTTCGAAGACCAGCCTAGTCAGTTTAGCTATTTTTTCGTAGGCTTCTGAAACTGTTTACGTCTCTATTTCTTTGTAGGGAGACCTGCAGACCCATGCCTGGGTTAGTTCCCCAATAGGCCTCTGGGCTTCCTTTTTTTTGTGTAAATGGCGGCCTTCGACAGGGACGTACATGCCCCCCCCCCCTCTTTCCCTATCTCATCACAGGCAACAGATCACGGGGCCTGTAGATCACAGGGACGTGACATAACAGATACAGACATATAGACAGGGCCTGTAGATGTCTGCAGAGACCTGCACATGTCTGTACATAATCGACAGGTCATGCAGGCGCCTGTGTGTTGCAGACAGGTCCTGCAGGCGTTCCAGACAGACATTCATACATCACCGGCATCTGAGTTAACAGGCTGGTCCTGCAGATGTGCAGCAGTGCAGTGGCAGTCTGGAGCACTGGTGTGCCAGCCTGTCATCCAGTCAGCCAGTCAGAGTGCCCCCCCTCTTTTTTGCCTGCCTCCTCTTTGTTTGTTCTGCCAATATGCCTGGCATGTGTATCACCAGGCAACTAAGAGCATTGCCTGTGGCATGGCGACCAGTGACACAAACCTCACCTACTTCTGACTCTGTCCCTTTGACTTGCGTGTATTTTGACCATGTATATACACTGAGGGGAATAACAAGTACGCATCTCAGTGCGCGAATTTACATGAAGCTTCACTGGTGCACTTTCCCTATTTTCTTTGCCAACTGGCAGATTCAATTCAATTGAAGGAGTACTGCAAGAATTGGGATCACTGACATTTGGGAATTTGAATGGCCATGCTTTGCACAGAAATTCAGGTACAGCTTCAGGATTTTTTTTTGGATTTCTGTTTGGTTTTGCTGGCAGTCGGGCCCTTCAGTTTTTTTTTTGGATGCCCGTGGGCACTGCCAGCGCAGGTGCAGGCCCAGGTGTTAGTGCAGCTTCAACAGCCCAGGTCTAGTGCGTCAGTGCAGATTTCTGAAACTGGTTTTTGTGTCTGGCACTGTGTGGATAACCCGGACAGCACAGACAGCGACAAGGGATTCAGTGCATGATGCATGTTGGTTGGAGCTTCAGTGTAAAACATTGTGAGCCACCTCCAGGGGGTACTGTAGTGCATTTTAGGTCGCTGGGCCTGTCGTCCCTGCCCCCCAGTGACAGTCAGTTTGTATGCATATGTTTGCTCTGTGCCGTCAAGCAAAAGAAAGCCGGTGTGGGTCCATGGAGCAGTTTGCCTCATCAGACATTTTGGCCCCTCTCCTGTCTTAGAAGGGGAGTGTAACTGAATAGGACTGTCGCAGAGATCGCGAGCATTGCCAGCGACAACGACTGTGCGATAATAAATTAGAAATCAATAACACTGATTTTGTGGGCCCTGATTGCAGTATTGCTGCACTGTTCCACAGGGCCTTGTTCTTACATGATTTGGACGGATTGATCGATCATCATTTGGTGTGCACTGCCTTGTTGCTCTGCTGGTTTCCGGTATAATCTCAAACATCAAAGAGGCATGGATTTGGATACCAGTAGAGATCTATGACATTCAGAGATCAAAGAGAAGTGGGAGATGCAGGGTTGCTAATTAAGGTTCAGGGCAGGTGCTGACAGTGTGTACAGGCATGGGATTGCCTGAAAACTGCCATTCAAGCTTCCAGGGGCTGTGTACAGCAGGATTGGGGTTTGTCTGGGAGCAGGATAGGGGCTGCCTGGGAGCAGGTGAGGGTGCAGGTGTCAGTGCAGATATGACAGACATGACAGATATGACCGATATGACAGTTCCTGCCCCCCCCCCCTCAGTGCAGAATTGACAGTCCTGCCCCCCCCCCCCCCAGTGCATGACAGCAATTCAGGACACCTCCCGACTAGCTGTCTTGGAAGGGGAGTGTGATTTATGCATGTTTCTCTGTCATTTCGAAGACCAGCCTAGTCAGTTTAGCTATTTTTTCGTAGGCTTCTGAAACTGTTTACGTCTCTATTTTTTTGGAGGGAGACCTGCAGACCCATGCCTGGGTTAGTTCCCCAATAGGCCTCTGGGGTTCCTTTTTTTGTGTAAATGGCGGCCTTCGACAGGGACGTACATGCCCCCCCCCCCCCCTCTCCCTATCTCATCACAGGCAACAGATCACAGGGCCTGTAGATCACAGGGACGTCAGATAACAAATGCAGACATATAGATAGGGCCTGTAGATGTCTGCAGAGACCTGCACATGTCTGTACATAATTGACAGGTCATGCAGGCGCCTGTGTGTTGCAGACAGGTCCTGCAGGCGTTCCAGACAGACATTCATACATCAAGTAAGAAAAAGTGCTTTTCCAATGCTTTAGGGTATACTTTAGTTGTATTAGAGATGCTCTAAGCACCCCTGCATTTTCTATCTGAGTATTGGCCTAACCAAAATGGGTGATAACACATTTTGACCTATCGAACCAAACACTAAATCAGGATGTAGCGTGGACCCCTTCATCCCCAAGCTACATGCACTAAAACATCTTTTCCTGGGTGACTGAGGCACTGATATACTGAAGGCAGAGCCTATGAATTTATCTATGTTTTCTCATGAATTCTTAGCTATCCTAGTGGTATGCACCCTAGGGGGCTGGGGCACCTCTTTTTGAGAGGTCCTGGGTTC
The DNA here is from genome assembly GCA_964036045.1 of Eutreptiella sp. 'Long Island Sound 2002'. Taxonomy (NCBI): domain Eukaryota; phylum Euglenozoa; class Euglenophyceae; order Eutreptiales; family Eutreptiaceae; genus Eutreptiella; species Eutreptiella sp. 'Long Island Sound 2002'. The sequence goes on along the minus strand of OZ038386.1, from coordinate 29,000,120 downwards.
AATACCCAGTCAGCCTAGCTAAGTAGGAATATCCCATGTGACATGGCAGTGACCTCAGTGCCACAAGCCATGTCACCTCAGCACCTATGGGGCCCAAAAACAAAGAGTGCACATCCCTAGATGGCACTATGGAAGAGAGTGAGCCTTTGGGGCAGTTTTCCAATCACGTTTTCTCAAACATGTAAAATATTTCATCCTGAGTTGCATTGAATGTAAATTGCTGTGGTCTATTGTTGATAGTTGTCTTTATCTAACCCTTTGTGACTGCAGCCCTTCATGCTTTGATCCTGTTTATCTTCTACTTGCTTATCTCTGGCTTGGGTTATCCTGGAGTGGTTGTATTTCAACAAATAACACATTTTCCTCATCAGAAACAAGCAGCACGAACCGTACACCACCAGCAAGCAGCAGGAGAGGCACATCAAAAACACAGTGCTGAAAACACTATAAAACTTTGTGGTAGCAAGAGGCAGACAGTCTCTGCGTACCGGCAGCAACCCCGTGCCGTACATCCAGTGCGCCGAGTACTGTCATAAGCAAGAAGGGCGAATATGGACACAAAGAAGGAGGACACCAACGCGAGGACGGCGCCTGAGGCACCAGCAATGCCAGCACCTGGTGAACCTGGACCTGGACGTAGCGTTGTACCTTTGGTGCCCTTACATGGGCCAGTAGATGTGGTTGATGACTCGCTGGAGGGACTTCAGTCGGCCTTCAGGGCCCTCCCAGTCGAGGAGGTGGACACCAACCTTATGAAGAGAAAGAGTGAGAGAGAGAAGGATGCGGGAGAAAGCATGGCAGACGCAGGAGTAGACCATGGGCACGACCCGACGAGTGAGTCCGGCTTCGAGGGCGCACCAAGTGCCTCTGGCCTCCACGCATCACCCTCTCCTACAAACACCACACTCCCAACTGCAGACCCAGCCGCGGCAACAATGAGGCACTCCGAGTAGCCACCTCTAAAATTGTGGGTGATCTCACTCAAGGGATTCGGGCTAAACTGGAGCCCCTGATTCCTCCGCAAGTGTCACCTACCGTCCTGGGAGTTTCACCCCACAGAGTACAAGCCAACCATCTCGTGGCAGGGTTGACAAACACCCTGGGGAGCTTCAGGAGCCGACCGATGCCGACCCCTGCTGTGATACCGAGAAGCCCTTCCATACCGAGAATGGCCCAGCCTCCCCACAGCCACGTGGGGAATTCCACGAGAGCCGAGCTGGACTATCTGGGGCTGACAGCCCTAAGGGCAATGGTTGACGTGGAGCCCTATGGCTCTAGTGACCTAGACGGAGACCCCTCTGACGATCAGCCGCCGTCCATTACTTCTGCTTCGCCCTCGGAGGACGACGACCTTGAGGACCCTGAGAACCCGAGTGGGCGGAAGAAGAAGAAGAAGAGGAAGACCAAGCGCCCTGAGGGACGCAGATCTCAGGAGGCTAAGGCAATTGCCACCTCCAAGATCGTGGTGAACCTGCCTGAGTTCAGAGGCAAGGATCTCAGCGAGTTCGCTGAGAATTTTGGCCGGTTCCTACGAATGACCGGCCAAACCCATGCCAGTGGGCGAGTCAAGTGTGATCTGCTCCTGCAGTGCTGCAAGACCAAGTACCTGGAGAAGCAGGTCAAGCAGATCGTGACTAAGTCCGCCACCTTTGCCGACGTGTAGGTTGCCTTGGAGAGGCAGTACCCTACCTACGAAACCGACCTCTCCATTAGGGCCGAGATCCAGAACCTGGCCGTGCTGCCCAATAACCCCAAACCTGCCAGGGTCTCCGAGCTACTGGCTGACCTGGATCACTGGGCTGGATGACTGACGCCCGGTTCCTACAGCAGCGATGACCTGCTTTTCTGGTTGGTGGCTAAGCTCCCTCGGGAGCTGTGGGACGAGTGCCGGTCAACGGCAGAGCGCAAGGCTAGAGCCCTCAACTATGAGGATTTGTCTGTGCTACTCTTGGAACTGGCGCTGGAGAAAGAAAGCGACCACCACCTGAATGCCTACCGTCCTGGAGGGGGAGGCTCTGGAAGCCATGGCAAGGGGTACCAAGGACCCAGACCTGGACAGGGGACTACCCCCAAGCACGCCCGTATCATGGACAATGTCAAGGAGCTCTTCTGGTGTGACGCCAGAGATGAGCATGGCCACCTGCAGCACGCCCCCGACTGCAAGCAGCGAGACTGCTTCGTAGTCCAAGGGAAGAGGCAGGAGACCAACACCGGCGCCAAGCCTAAGATGCCGGATCACTACAGGTGTACTATCACCTTTGCCTTCTATGAGAAGAGGAAGCACTATGAGGATGAGTGCTACAGCAAGCAGCGCCTGTTGGCGAAGCTGAAGGGCGAGGATCCTGGCAAAGGCCCTGGCAAGGGCGGTGGCCAGGGCAACGGCAACGACTGCGGCAAGGGCAAGTTGAAAGGACGTGGAAAAAGACAAGACAACAGCCACGGTGGACGAGGAGGAGGCGCTAACCGCCAGCCAGACAAGGACAACAAGAACCCGGACAAGAACGGAAGCAACCCCAACCCTATTCCAGGGGGGAACTCGGAGCCCTCTGGAGGGCAGTCTGGTCCTACCACACGCTCGCAAACTCAGGCCGAGCGAGAGCAAGGGGCCAAGCGTGAGCATGAAGGTGGTGATGACGGCAACGCCAAGAAGAGAAGCCGTTTCATGAGGATGGCCCGCAAATTGCGGAACAAGGGGTTCGAGGTGACCTGTCCCGCGGAGTTTTGACGGGGACGCTCCGGTGGGGCCCTGGACCTGGTGTTCTGGGTACGTATCCGACTAGGGGGACGTGAATACCTGGGGGTACTGGATACTGGAGCAACCAGATCTATAGTGGCCGGGAAAATTTTACCTTGTGGGAGCCTGAAGAACACCATGACCACAGCGGCTATACCAATGGGGGATGGACATGTGGTGCACAGCTGCGGGGACTGTGAAGTGGAGGTACCAATGGGCTCCCGAGCTATCGCCCATCGGTTCTATGTGATGGACACTGAGGCCTTCGACTTTGTATTGGGGACTGACTTCTTCATGCAGCACTCCAAGACACAATCCCTGACGCTACAAGCGCCCTACCTCCTCTACGTGGACCACGGCAATGGCAAAGAGTCCGTGCCACTGGAGCAGTCGGAGTATACCTCGAGCTGCCTGAGGGTATCGAAGGAGGAGCCCTCAAACATGATGGCGGCCTCCAAAACTGAGGACTGTCAACTATTGGGAGAAGTCCTAGACCAAGGTCTGAAGGAGTTGGGTTACTCCAGAGAAGACCTGAGCGTGGAGTTGTTCGCCAGCGACAAGCAACATGTCTTGGACCTTTACTGCAGCAAGGGGAAAAACTGCAGTTACAAATTTTACTGGCCCTCTTTCGGGATGGCCTGAAGGAACCCCAGGTTCAGTGAACTAGGAAGGTCTTGACCAAGGTGGCCCTGGAACGTTCCCGTATGGTCCTGTGTGCCCCCGATTGGGGAGCCCATGGGGGCAACGAGTACTGGCGAACCCTCCTGGACAAGCTGACTATCAGCTCTGTTCGGTTACCTGATGAGGCAATCTACGTGCCTCTGGGGCGTAAGACGCCCATCGGAAAACCCGGAAGGGGAAGTCTGCTCAGCGTGTGGACGGAGGTCTTACCTCCAACCCCTGGGAGGACCTGGACTCGACTCTGGTCCAGGCTATACAACGAGAAAGCGATGGACTCACGCTGGGTGACTTGAAGGATCGACTACGACCTCAGGATGCTATTGAGACTATACCCGGAGGAGATGAATACGTCGTGACTAACACCAGTGCCCCCAACTCTCCCTTCCATGTATCTGTTCCTGATGGAGTCTCTGAGTGTGGACTATCTGAGCTCCCCAGCTCTATCCAATGAGATGACGAAACTGAGCATGGTGCCTTCTTCGTGCAGACATGCGTGGAGGAAGTGGAGAACGCCGAGTACGTCGCCCCACTGAAACCCCTACTCTCCATGAGGGTGGAAGACCCCGTGGACGAAGAGCTGGACCCCCGATCCAGGCTAAGTGATTACGTGGACTCCAAGAGGAGGTTGGTGGCGAAAAAGCTATGCTACGCTACGCTCATGGCCACTGAAGCAAGGACGTATGGGAGATCCATCCCAATTGAAGGAGGGCCTCGAACAGAAGATCACCACCTGGCAAAGGGAGGTAGATCTTAAGCTCATGAAGAGCGTGTGGGGTGCCCATGTGAGGACCCCAGAGGAGGACGACCTCTCGGAGGAATGTGTATGTGAGCCCCCTTGAGCGTGCCTATGTTGCCATCGTCCACCGGAGATGGTTGAACGAGACCTACTATATGCCTACCAAGGGATGAAGGATACTACCAAGGGCGAAGAGTCTGTGGAGGATCACCTCCCGACGTCTATTTCTCAGGGGGCAAGCAACTTACACTCTGACGAGGACATGCAGGACAAGATCAAACTATTGGACCCGCGGGTGCAGAATCTTATAAGGACCTATTTGGAGGTGTTGGGGGAACTACCACCCCCTGCCTCGTGTGACAAGCTGGTACAGATGGCCCTCAAGCTGAAACCCGAGTTCGTGGGTCCCAAGATCCAGAGGAGACCCCATCCAGCTCCTAAAGAGCAGGCCGACGAGATTGAGCGACAGATACAAGAATGTATCGACGCTGGCCTAGTCCTGGAGTACAAGGACGGGGACTACCCCCAACACTGCAGCCCCTGTTTCCTGGTGGCTAAACCTGGGTCTACAGCCAAACGGCTAGTAGTGGACTACGGAGAGCTGAACAAGAAAACGCTGAACCACTCAGGGTCCACTCCTAATATGGAGTCTACCCTTGAGAAGATAGCCTCCTGTCGTTACAAGACCAAGATAGACGAGAGGAGCGGATTCTGGCAGGTGGACCTGACGCCCAAAGCTCAGGAGCTACTAGCCTTCATCACCCCTCAGGGGAGGATGTTCAAGTGGAAGGTCACGCCCTTTGGCGTGGCCAACGCACCCGCTCTATTCCAAGAGCTGATGAACAAGATCTTGTCCATCCTACGGCGGCACCCCAAGGTGCAAGAACTCATATCCCGTGGGGCCCAGAGGGAGGCGCACATCGACGATGTATGCCTCGGGACCAATACCCAGGAGGATCACCTAATCCTCTTGGGTGAGTTCTTTGCGGTCTGCCAGGAGAACCACACACGACTCAAGCTGGAGAAGTGTGAGTTCATGCAGGAGACCATGCAGTACCTGGGGTTTGACGTTGGCTATGGGTGGTGGACCCCAGCGGCCTCTAAGGCCAAACCCCTGATGGACGTTAAGGTACGACATGAAGACCCCAGGAAAGGACTCCATGATGTACGCAGTTTCATTGGGTCGTGCAACTTCTATCGCCGCCATATCAAAAACTTCACCTACACCAGCGCCATCCTGACACACCTGATCAAGAAGAGTACTACTTGGCGCTGGGTCCCACAAGAGCAACAAGCGTTTGAGGAGCTCAAAGACAAGGTGGTCAACGCTAAGTGCTTGGGCGTGCCTAGAGCACAAGGTGAGATTTTCCTGGTGACCGACGCCAGCAATGTGGGAGGTGGTGGAACGAGAAAGATGTCCTTGAATTATGCCCTAGATATTTTGATGTATTCCTGCAGGTTTTGTAGTTGAAAACCCAAACCAAAGCAGCAAGTAGAGCAAGGACAGGATGTGGATCGAATCAATGATTGGTTTTGGAATCCAGTGTAACACAGAAGGGCTGCAGATAGACAAAGCAGGTTTATACACAAAGATTCAATCACAAATGGACAATACAAAAGATTTTATATGAAAATTGGTCTGACTCTTGCCTCAGAGGTTGCAATAGGCACTTCATGTGCACTCCTTTGGGTGAAATGGTGCTGGTTAGGACTGAGGGGCATAGATGTCAGGACCACACAGAAAATGACTTGGCCAAGCAACTGAATTCAGAAACAGTTACAAAGTAGGACCACAATAAGTGGTAGAAACAATTGAGTATAGGGGTCTTGGGGTGGGAGACCGCTAGGCTTAACCTCCAAGGCCTAAAGCATGAAATGCCTGTTTTATTTCGGTATATCCTCCATGAAGGAAGGTACCTCCGCTCAGTTGAGTGGTAGGGGTGAACTTCATGGGGGGGCTAGGGTCACAACCCTAGTTACTTTGAGAAAGTGTACCTTAGGCAACTAAAGAGAGAGGAAAACACTTAAGTTTGTCTTAGCATCAACAAAGGGTTTTAAGGGGGGGCTTAGCCTGGATCAAGCCCTCCAAGGAAGACATGGCAGTGACGTTTTCTTACTCCCCCCTGGAGTACTAGTTAGCTAAGCTAGTAGGACCAAGGAAAAAGGCTCAAATATTCCCAAAATTACCTCAGAAAATGCACTAAACTTACCAAAAACATCCTCATCACTTCATAGAAGCCTATCACACTGTAGGTACCCTTGAAAAACAGTGTAATGTACCGTGTATGATGTCCCTTCGATGGGGCTTTTCTCAAAAGTCGCCGGCGTGCGACGAAAACTTTTGGAAAAAGTTTGGGGGTAGTGGGGTTTGAACCCAGGACTCCCTCCCTAGAGCACATATGCTTGCCCACTAGGGTACAGTCGAACGCTCTAATGCGGACGGCTATCGCCGTATAAACAGCGTTTTAGTATACGTCCTGACCAAGGGCCAGGGCGGAGCAATACTCCCAATGGAGGACACAAACCTCCAGGAGCTGGAAAAAATAGAAAACGCAACCAGCAGGGAGTGATTCCTGCGGTTTAGCGGAAGGGGTTGCGATTTAGCAAGTGAAATCGTTAAAAATCGACGAAACCACGCGGGTAATCGTCATCTTTACACATAACTCAAAGTCGCAGACAAGCGCAAAGGAAGCGGACTCCAAGAAAAGGGTTGCGCAAGCGTAAATGGCTTTTGGAAAAGAAGGTATGAGCCGTAGTTTTTAAAGTTTTAAAGGAAATTTTTGCACAGTTGCATCAAAATTTTTATAAACTTCAGAGTCAAGTATTCAAATTCAGCCCACACCACAGAGCAGGTCAACAACCCATGTCTCAGGTATGTCAGTGTTACCTCACACTCACGCATTGCGTTCGTGTTGGTTGTTTCGTTAAAACGTTAGGGTTGTCAACGCTGTGCTCGTTGGGGGGTCGGGTGTTCTTCTCTCGTGCACTGCACAGGTAAAAACAGGAATGAAAGGTATGCGATGCGAATCGAGCGCGCAGCGCGCACGTAGGGTTAGAATATGCGCTGTGCTCGCGATGCATGTGCCTAATCGAGGCATTCACACGATGTGACGCTTTCCCTGACCTTAAATTCACCCTTCTTTTCTTCTTCACAGGTAAGTAAAGAAAGGGTTTGTTCGTGTGTGGCCGTAGCGTTAAAGTAGGGTTGCTTAAAACGCTTACGCTTGTTTTGTGTTCGTTTGAATTCGGCATTCACACGATGCATGGTGAGTAAGGTAGGTTAACCCAGGAGGAGCTCACCTCCTGGTTGAGTCAGTGGTTCAGCCTCCCTTCCCTGCGTGCACATGATGCATTAAAGGGTAGGCCACGCGAATTGCGCACGGTAAACCTTGTTAGGTTACCCAGAGGCTCCTCGGTACGTTCTTTAAGAGAACCTGAGGAGTCTCTTAAAGCTTGCTTGCTTGACAGGGGAGCTGATCCGTCAGCGTGTTTGCGAACAGTGTATTATAGGTCACACTGAGAAGGGTATAATACCTGGAGTGTGGCTTGGTTCCTCTGTCGCAAACACCCCTTCATTTGCCTCTGTTGTACAGGTGGGAGAGGTTAAGGGTGATTGGTGCACGCAGCAGCTGCCTTCAGCGGCTATCCATTTTTCTGCCCCAGCAAAACAGGGGCGTTGATCACAAATCAAATGACTGTGCCTCAGCCAGGACTGGCGAGGGCAGTTCGACTTCAACGACATCTGCGCTTTGCACGCAACGAGAGCACCCCTTCCCTCCAAGCCCTAGCAGGGGAAACGCGTTGTGGCGTCCCCTGTTAGGCCACAGCTGCTTAGGAGCGCTGTGTTCTCTTGTCTTCTTCACAGGAAGGCCAATAGGGCCCGAGACTTCCTCGACAGCAGCCCCAAGTAGCGTGTGTAGGGGTTAGGGTCAGCAGGCCTGGCAGGAGTGGAGTGCAAGTGAGGAGTGCTCACCCTGCCTTCGAAGGCCGGTGCTGGCGTTAGTGAGTGTAGTGTAGTGGTGTCTCCTGTCCCGCGTGCTTTTCCTCGTGGGCAGGGGAGTGCGTTAGCTTTTGGCCTGTAGCAAAAATGGGCGTTTTGTATGCCCTTAGCACACTTGGCCACCCCTCCCCTTTAGTAGGTAGGGCTTTTGCCGTCTTACCCCAAGGATAGGCGCCAGCACAGAAATTGGGCGCCATAGGAGTGGTAATAGTACCTGATTAGGACCTTCGGTCCGACGTCAGCGAAGCCCGGTCTCCGGGAGCCACGCTGGGGAGAGAAGTGAGACACATACAGACATACGTAGCACACTTAGGGGTATGGTAAACCTTGTAAGGAAGGGTGTAACCCCATGGGTCTGGACCAGTCAGGGGTCCTAACTGTGGGCTCGCTTGTCCCCAAGGAGGGAAGACACACCTTGCCTCATAACACCTTGCTTGTCATTCCCCCCTGGTGTAGTAAGCCACCGTTCTTCGTTGGCTGTCCAAGGTCATTACATTAGGGCAGTACCCATGCAACACATGGTCCACAAGGCACACACTCGCTGGGTGGCTGCAATCATGAGAAGCGGCCACTTGGCTCACGCTGGAAACCATAGGCATGGGTCTGCAGGGCACAGACTGACACAGGGAGATTAGTTTCGCTTCTTGCGCTGGGATATAGTCTTAGCACGGGTTAGGAGCTGCCCCTCGTTGTCCTCAACGAGGTAAGTGCGGAAGATGGGGTTGATACTCCCATCTGGTTGTATGAAGGCTGACATAGGTTCCCAGGTCGCCTCAGACAACCCATAGCCATCCCACAGGGTAAGGAATTTCCAGCCCTGTTTATACTCGTGGCGAGCAATACCTGCAACTTCGTAGTAACCATCGACTGCCATGTCATCGGCAGTCATCTCTTCAAGTTCGTCTGCCTCCTCTGGACTGGCAGCGTTCTCTAGGTCTATACGTTCAATCTCACTGTCGCTGAGGCGCCACTCATCCCAAGACAAGTCGTCAGGGGAGTGATAGTGCCTCAACTGCTTAGGTGCACACAGCAGTTCACCACCTAGACGTGGACTGCACCTGACATGGATCCTGGATCCATCTATCCTGATGATACGATAGGGTCCAAAGTAAGGGTCCTGTAGGCAGTTACGTGGCCAGGAGGGTAAGCGTGAATGGTGTACCAAAACAAGGTCACCAACCTTGAAGCTGGCAGGTCGCCGTAGGCGGTTCCTTGGGCTCTGTTCACGGTCACGAATGTGCCTCAGGTTAGTACCAGCCTGGTTAGCCAGAGACTGCTTGTGTTCCAGCCAATCTCCCACAGGGCTCTTGAAGTCCTCAGGAAAGGGGGTTTGAAGAACCAAGCAGGTCGTCCTCCATGGAACAGTTCGTGGGGGGTGAAACCAGTAGAAGAGCTCCGCTGTGAGTTCATGGACAGCACTGCCCAGGGCACTAGGCGTACCCAGTCCTTGGTGCGCTCCTGTTTCATCAGGATTGTTAAGTTTTGCTCCACCACACGGTTCTGTCTCTCACAGAGAGGGTTAGACGTGTGGGTATAGGGCACACCTGTGGTTACCTCCACGTTGAGGGCATTTAGCACTCGTTTGTACCACCCAGTGCCACTGCGGATGCGTACATCCTCATCAGAGTGCACCTGCTTAGGTGCTCCATAGGGTTCGAACCATTGTTCGACCAACATTTTCACAGTCTGCTCACCTGTGATTTTCTTATTGCAAGGGAACACACGGGTGAAGCGAGATAGACCACAGGTAACCACGAGGCAACTATCATAGCCGCCAAAGCGTGGTAGGCCGTGGATGTAATCCACGTAGAGAAGAGAGTTAGCACAATAGGGTATGGGTAAGCTGGAGATCAGGCCCCTATCCCTACTGTCGCTCTGCTTGCTGGCATGACAGCCACAAGCATCCACAATGGTCTGCATACGCGACCTCAGTTCAGTCAGGGTTAGACTAGAGTAGAAACACTCACGGAAGAAGTCCACTGAGCGATTAGCGCCAGTGTGACCAGAACTGAGATGGGACCACTGTAAGCACCCATCCAGTCGTGCCTCAGGCACAACAATTCGGTCCTCGTAGAAGAGGTACTGATTGTTTTTATACCACTGGTGCCCGTCATTGACACGGGGTTCGAGACCAGTGCTGAGGGTTTGGAGAATTTCTTCATACTCTGACTGATAGTCGGTTAGACTCCAACCCTCCAGGATTCCAGCAGTACGCATGGACGAGTCAAGCTGGACATCCATACGCTGGAAAGCCTCTTTGGCGAGCGCCTCAGAGCTCTCACCAATAAGCGCATCGAAGTTGTTGCGCGATATATAGTCAGACAGTTCATTCTTAATCCCGGGGATATGATGCACTGTCAGCCTGAACAGGCTCAGGTAAGTCCACCCACGTTTTAGCTTTGCTTTTTCTGGTGGTGGGCCCTTCTGAAAAGACTTCACAGGCTCCTGGTCACAAAGCCAGACAATAGGGTTAGATCCCAGGAGTCGGGATTGTGACGATAGCACCAACATACCGGCCAGGAGTTCCTGGTCATAGGTGCTGTAGTTGGAACGCGCTTGGTTCCATTTCCAGTTCCAGTGTGCCAGTGGTACCAGTCGCCACTCACTGGTAGGATAGTCATGTTGCAACGAACCATCATGGTTCAGTCCAGTAGTACGATAATGGCAGTGGGTTAGTTCAGCGGGGTTAAGCTCCTGCCATTGGTAGATCGTACCACCCCCGCCTACATCACTGGCATCAGTGATCAGGACTATCTCGCCCTCAGGGCGGGGCACTCCCAGGCAGTTGGAGGAGGCAATCTTCTTCTTCAACTCCTGGAAACACTCTTCCTCTCTGGAGGTCCACCTCCAGGGAGTAGTTTTCTTGATCGGGTCAGTGAGGGGTGCAGAGGAGTACGTAAAATTGTGGATGTGACGCCGACAGAAATTACAGGCGCCCACAAAACTCCTCACACTGTGTAGACCCTTCTTGGGGTCATCGCGAATCTGCATGTCCTGTAGGGGCTGCATCTTAGACGCGGCTGGTTTCCACCAGCCATACCCCACGTCGAAACCCAAATACTCCATCTCCTCTTTCATAAACTCGCATTTCTCGAGTTTGATTCGGAGATGGTTTTCTTGACAGACAATGAAAAATTCACGGAGGAGAAGGACGTGGTCCTCTTTGGTATTAGTACCCAAACTCACGTCGTCGATGTGAGCCTCCATTTCTGCACCCCGAGAAATCAACTCTTGTACTAGAGGCCTGCGCCTCAGTATGTACAAAATTTTGTTCATAAGCACCTGGAAGAGCGCTGGGGCATTAGCCAACCCGAAAGGCATAACCTTCCACTTGAAGACACGACCCTTAGGGGTTCTAAAGGCCAGCAGCTCCTGAGCTGCGGCGGTTAGGTCAACCTGCCAGAAACCAGAGCGTTTGTCCATTTTGGTCTTATACCTGCATTTGGCAATACGCTCCAGGGTGTTTTCCATGTTAGGAATACTCCCTGAGTGGTTCTCGGTTTTCTTGTTGACCTCACCATAGTCTACAACAAGACGTAGGGCAGTCGACCCTGGTTTGGCAACAAGGAAACAGGGACTGCAGTGATGGGGATAGTCCCCGTGTTTATACTCTTCAACGAGGCCAGCATCAATGCATTCTTGGATCTGGCGCTCGATTTCCTCAACCTGTTCCTGTGGAGCGGGATAGGGACGACGCCTCACTCGCGTCTTTTCAAATTCTGGTTTCAATTTCAGGTCCATCTGGACCAGTTTTTTACAAGAAAGGGGAGGCGGCAAGGCGCCGAACACCTCCTCATAGGTTATCAGCAGTTTCTTCAGGTGGGGGTCAAGGTTAAGACTCTCGAGTTTCTGAAGAAAATCCTCCTCAGCATGGAGGTTGCTTTTTCCGTGTTCTTTCTTTTTCTGCCGATCAGCAGTTTCGGCAGGCACAGTACCATCGTCCCACTCAGGGGGACATTGCTGCCCATAGTGTAGAGAATACACTAGAGGTATCTCAGGATCAGGCAGCGTATAGGACTCATCGTCCTCCTCAGACCAGATGGAGTATTTCCAGGTCTGTCTGAGGTATTGCAGCCGCTCTTGGCGCTCAATACCTTCGGCCTTCAGGTACAACAGCCGCCGGAGTTCTTGAGTGTCATGCTCAGACAATGGCATGTTATTAGCAGCAGGCCGCGCCAGAGCATCAGCACTCCGGGCCACGGGTTCACCTGTGTGCACAGGCTGCATGTGTAGCACTGGCTTCCCAACAGGGGAAGCGGGTTCAGAGGTTGACTCTAGATCTACCTCCTCTAGCAACAGCTTGCCTAGGAAGGCACTATGTTTTAGGTCAACACAGCTGGGATCAACAGAAGGAATAGTGCTGGCGATCTCAGACATTTGGTCGTCAGCATCCTCTTTTACAGCTGCAGGTTCCAGATAGTCATCGGGAGACTCACACCCTGTAAGTGTGGCAGATAGGTGCTCAGGAGATCGGTTTTTGAGATCATAAAGGGTCAGACCACGATTTTCGGCCATGACCTCTTTTAGTAGCACCTGGTCTAGGTCACACAGGGGTACAGGATTGAGAGATCCATCGACGATGGACAGGAAACTGGCCGACTCAGGGGCCTGCATAGCTGTGTCTGAGTCCTCAGGCACATAGATGGGGCCGTCGGGGAGTTGTACTCTTCCCACGGTCATCTGATCTAGCATACGGCGCCAGTAAGTGTGTTCACCAGAGCAGCCCCAGTCAGGGGTGCACATAACAACCCTTCCTCCCTCATAAGCGATTTTGGTTAGAACCTTCGCGAGCAGGGAGAAGGGAGGGTTAGCATACGCTAGGCCCATTGCTCTCCAGAGGAAACGGAAAGCATTGTTCAGTTGTTTCGAGCAGTACAACTGCATGATGTGCTGTTGTTGGCTCGCAAAGAATTCCACCTGGATCTCATCCAGGTTTACCTGAAGGGCCGCCAGTCCATTTTCAAGAACGTGACGGGCCAGTTGGTAGTTTTCAGTACGATAGTTCGTCTTGGCTGCGTAGCGCAGCCCAGACTCTTTTCGTCCTGACAGCTCCAGAGGAACGGAGAATAGCCCACTGCCAAAGTCACAGTGCAAAGAATAGGGACGCTGTAGGGACAGCATTTTAACCTGGGGGTTTCTTCGTAGAAAGTCGGTGCCAATGACGATGTCAAAGGCGTCAGTGTCCAACACTCTGCAGTGTTGGGTCACGGTTTCGTTGCCCAGACATATAGTCACATTGACCCCCCCCAAGGAATCGATGGTACGCCCATCCCATACTCTTATGGCCACGGTCTTAGTTTTCCTGAAAGTCTTAAGCAGGCGCCGGGCCACTATGGAAAGTGTTGCACCGGTATCAAGCACCGCTCGAAAAACCTGATCCCCGATTTTCACGAGGATCCAGAAAACCAAGTCCTCCTCTTCGGAGCCGCCTCCTTATTCCTCATCAGGGAATTTCACATCCACCCCTGCAGCCATGAGGGACTTGGCCATCCAGGCCAAGCGCCTCTTCTTGGAATTTTTCCCCTCAGGGGTAGCGTTATCCCATTGGGGGCGTTTCTTGGGGTCACCTGCGGGAGCGGGTGTAGCAGCAGGAGTGGGTGTTGCAACGGGCGCTGATGAGCGCCTCTGGGGGTTAGGGGGTCCCGTTTTGCCACCCCCCTTTGCCACCTCCTTTACCACCTTTATCCCCGTTCGGGGGATTTCTGGCGGGCGTCTGGGTCTTCTGGCGCTCCGCCTCCTGACGCTTGAGTTTGTCACTCTCGCGTTTCTTGATGTGGCATTCGTCCTCGTAGTGACGACGTTTGCCACAGTAACCACAGGTGATGGTACACCTGAAATGGTCCTGATGGGTCACCTGTTTCCCATCTTTGGTGTGCTGCTGACGTTTCATCTGCAGCATACAGCCACTGCGAAGATCGCAGTCAGAGGCATGACAAGGTCCCCCCTTGTCATTGACAGGTCGGCAGTAGAACAGGGGGGGTGTGCCTGCATCAGGTTGAACCTCGTTCATGGCACGTAGGTTGCCCCTCCCTTTACCACCTCCCTGGTGGGTGTTAGTGGGATTTTTATGCCCCTTCCCTTCGCCACGTTCGGGGGTAGGGGTACCACCTCGTCCCAAATGCTTCTTGAGGAATTTCTCCATGTGGGAGTCATTCTCTCTCTCAAGAGCTAGCTCAATCAAGAGATCCACCAGTTCATCGTACGAGTGGGTCCTGCTCTTCCTCTCAGAGGTGGAGCGGCAATCATCCCACGTACGCTGGGGGATCTTACTCATGAGCCACAGGTGGGGCTCAGTGGCTCCGTAGGAGCCCACGTTCATCCTCGAAAACAAGTACTCCAAGTCGCACACATACTCAGAAATTCGCGCAGCGGATGGAAACTCCGGGAGCATAGGTAGCTCCTCGATCTGTGTGCGTACGCTGAGGTCAGTCTCATAGACTGGGAATGTTTTCTCTAACCTCAGGAGTACCACCCAGGTAGAACAGGTTTTCACAATCTGTTTGACCTTTTTTTGCAAAAATTTCTTTTTGCATGAGCGTTTTAGCAGTGAACATTTGGTGGCCACATCCACATGGGATTGGCCAGTCAACAAAAGGAACTCTGCAAATTTTTCTGCCCATTCAGGCAGATCTTTGGGGTCGAACTCCGGCAGTTCCAGCTGGATGTTCGCCTGGGCAATTGGTCTGCCCGTCTTCCCACCCCCCGGAGTTAGGCCTGAAGGCAACACGCCGGCAAGAGGTGCCAGGGCTGACAGGCCTCTTCTCTCAATCTCTGCGACAGGCACGTCCTGTAGATCAGCCATAGGCACTGTCCTGGCACGGGGGTGAAAGGGGCTGGGGCAGGTAACCTTAGGCAACAGCCTTGAGACCCTTGATCTCTTGAGATCTTCTGCCAGGGTACTCAGTCCTGGAGAGAGAGAGGGCAACTCTGGCTTGGGTAAGGGTTCTGCAATACCCAGTTTAGCCTTAATGGCCTCCGATAAGGCCGTCACATCTGGATCTTCTGATCCAGACAGGAGTTTGGCCAACAGCTCGGCCGTCTGATCCAGGGCACCGTAGGTTGGCCTTGGATGTTGTTGTTCTTCGACTCGTGTCGGGCCCACTTCGGGAGCCCTTGGGGTTGGACAACATGGTCTTGGATACTCAGGTCTTAGTCGTCTTGGTAGGGATGCAGTGGACGGAGGACCAGAGTGTGCGTAGGACCTTAGGTCTGTACGTGGTCTGGATCCATGTACAGCCAATGGCTCCTCTGCATCTTCCCCAGGGATGGATTTGTAGTACTCCGCATGTAGGATGTACTCATCCATCTTCTTCTTCAGCTCCTCATACTCCTCAGGTCCTTCAATGGTAGTTGAGGATGAAGCTGGACAATTTGATCTGGATATTGAGGCAGCTACACGTCTGTGGAGGTGACTGAAGCTGTCTCCACCGTGTGCTGCTAAGGCCTCGGTGGTAAGGCCTTTATTCTCTTCCGCCCTTCTGCGTTCTGGATCTCCTTGGGACCCAGATGCGCCACTGAGATGATGTGGAGCTCGGTATGGTGGTTCACTCATTGGGTGGGCCATGCTGCCCACTTGCACTTGGACAGTTCGGATGGGCCAGGTCCTGACGCTTGGCGTGGACATGATGAACTTGTTGTTGAGCTTTTGTGCTGCACTTCTTCTCAGGGTCGGTTCAAAAGGTCACAAGGGACTGTCTCTGCTACCGGAAAGATGTCCTTGAATTATGCCCTAGATATTTTGATGTATTCCTGCAGGTTTTGTAGTTGAAAACCCAACCAAAGCAGCAAGTAGAGCAAGGACAGGATGTGGATCGAATCAATGATTGGTTTTGGAATCCAGTGTAACACAGAAGGGCTGCAGATAGACAAAGCAGGTTTATACACAAAGGTTCAATCACAAATGGACAATACAAAAGATTTTATATGAAAATTGGTCTGACTCTTGCCTCAGAGGTTGCATTAGGCACTTCATGTGCACTCTTTTGGGTGAAATGGTGCTGGTTAGGACTGAGGGGCATAGATGTCAGGACCACACAGAAAATGACTTGGCCAAGCAACTGAAATCAGAAACAGTTACAAAGTAGGACCACAATAAGTGGTAGAAACAATTGAGTATAGGGGTCTTGGGGTGGGAGACCACTAGGCTTAACCTCCAAGGCCTAAAGCATGAAATGCCTGTTTTATTTCGGTATATCCTCCATGAAGAAAGGTACCTCCGCTCAGTTGAGTGGTAGGGGTGAACTTCATGGGGGGCTAGGGTCACAACCCTAGTTACTTTGAGAAAGTGTACCTTAGGCAACTAAAGAGAGATAAAAACACTTAAGTTTGTCTTAGCATCAACAAAGGGTTTTAAGGGGGGGCTTAGCCTGGATCAAGCCCTCCAAAAAAGACATGGCAGTGACTTTTTCTTACTGAACGTTGTCCCAACGGCAACCACTAGAGCAGAAGGAGTCCAACTCGGCCATTTTCCAATGGGGAACTGAAGGCCTCAACCGAGATGGAACTCTCAAGCACAGCGACCCTGACGACAAGTGGGTCCTAGTACCCCTGGGCCACTGGAACTGGAAATGTAACCAGGCCGGGGGAACTACTCCACCTATGAGCAGGAATAGCTCGCGGGTATGCTGGTGCTATCCTCTCAGGGACGACTGCTGGGGAGTAACCCTGTGGTCTGGCTGTGTGACCAAGAGCCGGTTCGCACTTTCCAGAAGGGTCCCCCACCTGAGAAGGCCAAGCTACGGCGCTGGTGGACCTACCTAAGCCAACTACGGCTGACGGTACACCATATCCAGGGAGTGAAGAACGAATGAGAAAGTTTTATAGTGTTTTCAGCACTGTGTTTCTGATGTGCCTCTCCTGCTGCTTGCTGCTGGTGTACGGTTCCTGCTGCTTGTTTTTGATGCGGAAAATGTTTTATTTGTTGAAATACAACCACTCCAGGATAACCCAAGCCAGAGATAACCAAGTAGAAGATAAACAAGATCAAAGCATGAAGGGCTGCAGTCACGAAGAGTTAGATAAAGACAACGATCAACAATAGACCACAGCAATTTACATTCAATGCAACTCAGGATGAAATATTTTACATGTTTGAGAAAACGTGATTGGAAAACTGCCCCAAGGGCTCACTCTCTTCCATAGTGCCATCTAGAGATGTGCACTCTTTTTTTTTGGGCCACATAGGTGCTGAGGTGGCATGGCTTGTGGCACTGAGGTCACTGCCATGTCACATGGGATATTCCTACTCAGCTAGGCTGACTGGTTATTGAACCCAGGACCTCTCAAAAAGTGGTGCCCCAGCCCCCTAGGGTGCATACCACTAGGATAGCTAAGAATTCATGAGAAAACATAGGTAAATTCATAGGCTCTGCCTTCAGTATATCAGTGCCTCAGTCACCCAGGAAAAGATGTTTTAGTGCATATAGCTTGGGGATGAAGGGGTCCACGCTACATCCTGATTTAAGGTTTGGTTCGATAGGTCAAAATGTGTTATCACCCATTTTGGTTAGGCCAATACTAAGATAAAAAATGCCTGAGTGCTTAGAGCATCTCTAATACAACTAACGTATACCCTAAAGCATTGGGGAAGCACTTTTTCTTACTCCCCCCTTGTGCTGTGGTGCCCACCACTGTCGCATTTTCAGCAAAAAGGGAGGCTTTTTTCTTGGCCTTTCCTTGGTTTCCACACCTACCTTAAAATACCTATAGCCTCCGTAACACTGGAAATGAGCGCTTCACCATGGCCAGCGACTCTTGCTGCACTGTTCATGACAATTTCCAACAGAAAACTCAGCGCTCTTGGCGCTGCAGGGGTTCCTGTGGCTTGATGGGGTTAGAGTAGGGCATGCAAAGACCATATGGATATGCATCCCTCCCTCCAAGCTGCAGCGTAACACAACCCAACGCCAGACGCTCATAGGACTCTCGATCTAAGTCTCCTGGAACCTGATGGAGACACCTGTCCTGGTACTGAGGCGAGGGGGCGACTATTAAATTAGAATTGCCCCTTGGAGGGGTCTTGGTTCTGGTTCAGTCTCCTGCTGCTGCTTTTTGGCCCGAACAGCGGCCTACTCAGGGACGCTTTGCGAGGATTTCTGTACCACAGAGGAATGGGAGGATGAGGGACGAATCCACGTAATCGCGAAGCGATAACACCTAAATCCGTCAAATGACGGCCTAGAATTTTTCTGAAAGCACAGACCTGAACAGAATCCAATTGTGCATCAGATGCACATTTTTGTGAAATTTGTGGTCATCTCCTTATGTTTTCAATCAAGAAATTCTCACGCAGAAAAAAACGGCGCGCAGGAGCGGGTCTTAGCGAAGCGCC
The DNA here is from genome assembly GCA_964036045.1 of Eutreptiella sp. 'Long Island Sound 2002'. Lineage (NCBI taxonomy): Eukaryota > Euglenozoa > Euglenophyceae > Eutreptiales > Eutreptiaceae > Eutreptiella > Eutreptiella sp. 'Long Island Sound 2002'. Next base: position 28,981,639 of record OZ038386.1, on the reverse strand, counting down.
GGAAAACAAAGAATTAATAAGATTATAAACGTATGTTACGCATAATGACGAAAATGACGAAACACACATAAATAAATAAACATAAAGATTCCACCCACACTGACAGAAAGAATTCAAGATTCAAGAATTCGAAAATCAACAGAAGGACCTCAATGGATCAGATACAAACCACAGGTGTGCTCGTCTTGTGGGCAGCATGCACATTGCTCGTTTCGTGTCTCCGTGAACGTGCCTTGTAGCAGCGCTAAGAAACGATAGAGGGATAGATTAGAAGATTGCCGATGATTAGAGGTAAGTTCAGGATGATTAGACATACACACATATGCATAGCGTCGTCTCTCGCTTGTGTTTCGGTTTTTCCCTCACCTACCTTCACTCTCCAGCAGTGAGTAAGGTAGGTAAGCACAGGTGGGGCAACCCCATGGTGGAGTTCGTGATTGTGGGTAAGATTTGTAGGAAAAACAGAGATTGACACCGGTAACTTCGAAACTGGTGCATGCTCGTGCATTCACACACGCATGAAAGGGTAGGCCACGCGTGGTGCGCTCGGTACAACCCTTGTTTAGGTTATCCAGGTGCTCCACTCCACGTTCTATAAGAGAACGGGTGGAGTTCCTTAAGCTTGCTTGCTTGTACTGAGGTTTGAGGACAGTGTATTATAGAGCTACCTGAGAAGCGTATACTACGTGGAGGTAGTCTTGGTTCCTCAGCCGCAAACGTCAGTCATCTGCCTTTGCTTTACAGGTGGGAAGGTCAGGGTGATTGGTGCAGCAGCAATCCCTTTTTTCCTGCCCTGCTAAACAAGGGCGCTGATTACCCAAAGAAATAACTCCGCCTCTGCCTATGGCAGGGCAGCGAGTCCGACTCCATCGACAGATGCGCTGTGCACGCCACAAGCTCACAAGAGCAGGTAGGTAGGTAGGTGCACTCGGTCGTGGAGAGGCGCCCCATGGTTCCCCCTGGCGTCGCCCCACTCCTTCCCTCCAAGCCCTAGCAGGGAAACGCGTTGTGGCGTCCCTGTTAGGCCACAGATGCTTAGTAGCTCTGTGTTCGCTTGCCATTTCACAGGTGAGCTGCTAGGGCTCGTGACTTCTCCTTCAGCGCCACCAAATAGAGCGTGGGTGTAGCAGTGGTAGTCCTGAGTGGGGGCTTGAGCCAGTTGCAGAAGTGCTCGCCCACCAGGATGGTGCCACTGCAGGGTGTGTAGGACCTGTAGTGCGTGTCTCGCTGTCCGACCCGTTTCCTGCAATTGTAGCGGGGTTGGTGGGCAGTGGCAGTGGTTAGGCTAGATTTTGGTCATCGTAGCAAATAGGCGTTTTCAAGCCTTCATAGCTTTTGGCCACCCCTCCCCTGAAGTAGGCAGATAGGTAGGGGAAACAATACCTGGATTAATATGCTGGGTATTCCCCCAAGGTTTTGCGCCAGCACAGAAACTGGGCGCTTAGGGGAGGAGAGACCCGGGGCGTACCCCGTGGCACCGGTAAGACATCCTCCAGGTTTAGCAAGCGTGCAGACTTGGGTATAATTAGGACACCATTTCTGCGGCTTGCTCTCAGGACCTTAGGAATAGCACACTCACACATAGGCTTAGGCAGGTAAGGCTAAGGTTCGGTCTCTAGCCTTAGTCTTGGAAGCAAGCGTGTCAGCGAGCCTCAGCAACTCACCAAGGTTGTTCTGGGACAAGTAGTCTACCAGAACTGAGTTTAGCCGTCCCTCAGGTAGAACAAACGCTGAGAAGGGCTCCCAGGTGGCCTCTTCGACTCCAAACCCTTCCCAGAGGGTGAGGAAGCGCCAACCCTGGCGATAGCGGTGGCGTAGGACAGACTTCACCAGGTAGAAGTCCTCCTTAGCCATCTCATCGGGGTTCATGTCGGGGAGGTCCCCTTCAACTTCCATAGGGCTGGCAGCCCCCTGTAGGTCTAGGGCGGCGATCTCCTCGTCGTTCAGCTCCAACTCCTCCGCACAGAGGTCTTCAGGATCATAGTAGCGCTTCAGGTGTTGAGCAGCGCACACCAGGGTCCCCCCTAGACGGGGAGAACACCGCACTGTGATACGGTGTCCATCCACAGATAGAATCTTGTAGGGCCCGAAGTAGGGGTCATCGCTAGTAGAGCGTGGCGAGGCGGGTAGTCGGCTGTGGTGCACAAGAACCCAGTCCCCTTCTTGGTAGATGGCAGGTACTCGGTGCTTGTCCTTTCTGTTCCACTGACGCTCCCTCACTGTCTGGAGCATAGCCTTGGCCTTGTCCACCTTTGCTTGTTGCTCTTGGACCCACTCATCCACAGAAGAATGGGTGTCTTCTGGATAGGGAGCATGTAGGAACCACGCTGGGCGCCCTAGGAATAGCTCATGGGGCGAGTAGCCAGTCGCCGAACTCTCTTGGGAGTTCCTCATCAAGGATATGACGGGGAGTAGTCTCACCCAGTCTCTGGTGCGTTCAGTTTTGCACCATATCCTTACATTCTCGTTGAGGACACGAATCAGTCGCTCACATAGGGGGTTGCTCGTGTGAGAGTCGGGGATCCCCGTAGACACCTGGACATTGAGGGACCTCAGGACCCTCTTGTACCAGCCGGTATCTGAGCGTACTCATACGTCCTTATCGGAGTTGATCTCCTTGGGCGCCCCATAGACACAAAACCACTCCTCCAGGAGTATGTTGATAGTCTCCTCCCCGGTAATGTGCTTAGTACATGGGAACACCCTGGTAAACCTGGTCAACCCACAGGTTACCACGAGGGCGAAATCATAGCCCCCAAACTTAGGCATCTCCGTGTAGTCCACGTAGAGAACACTGTTAGCACAGTGAGGGATGGGCAGGGTCGAGTAGAGACCCCTGCCCCTGATATCCCCAGGTTTGCAGGATCTAGACGGGCACTTGTCCAAGATAGGCTGGAGGCTCTTTCGCAGTTGGTCATCAGTCCACGTAGTGTGGAACCACTGCTTGAATAGCCTCAGGGTACGGTCAGCACCCACATGACCACTGGACTCATGGGTCCACTTCAGCAGCGCTGGGACTCTGTCACTGGGTACCACGATGCAGTCCTCGTGCGGGAGATAGCTCTTGTCCCTCTTCCACTGTTCTTAGTTGACCAGGAGGGGTTCAAGGCCTTTCTCCAGGCGCTTGTAGATATCCCCAAACTCCTTCATGTACTCCGCTTGTTGGAGTCCATCTAGGGGGCGTATCATAGTCATGTTGAGGTCCAAGTGTACATCCATACGGCTGAACGCCTCCTTAGCAAGCGCTTCAGACCGGACACCAATCAGGGCGTCGAAGTTGTTGCGGCTGATGTAGGCTGCACATTCGTTCTTCACTCCCTGGATATGGTGTACCGTTAGCCGTACCTCCCACCTGGGACACATGGACCGGGTGGCCGCAACAATGCCTTCCCAGGCACATGCGGGAGCGGCTGAAGAGGCACCTGACATAGGGCAGTTGGAGGGACAGGACGTCCCCTTGGTAAGACCATCTTCCTGCCTTGTCAAAGGAGGCATCCCCAGCTCCCGAACATACCTACCTACCTACCTGTACCGTCAGCCGTAGTTGGCTGAGGTAGGTCCACTAGCGCCGTACCTTGGCCTTCTCAGGTGGGAGACCCTTCTGGAAAGTGCGAGCCGGCTCTTGGTCACACAGCCAGACCACAGGGTTACTCCCCGACAGTCGTGCCTGAGAGGATAGCACCAGCATACCCGCGAGCAAATCCTGCTCATAGGTGAAGTAGTTCCCCCTGGCCTGGTTCCATTTCCAGTTCCAGTGGCCCAGGGGTACTAGGACCCACTTGTCGTCAGGGTAGCTGTGCTTGGGAGTTCCATCTCGGTTGAGACCTTCAGTCCCCCATTGGGAAATAGCCGAGTCGAACTCCTCCTTCTCTAGTGCTTGCCATTGGAACAACGTTCCACCACCTCCCACATTGCTGGCGTCGGTCACCAGGATAATCTCACCTTGTGCTCTAGGCACGCCCAAGCACTTAGCGTTGACCATCTTGTCTTTGAGCTCCTCAAACGCTTGTTGCTCTTGTGGGCCCCAGCGCCAAGTAGTAGTCTTCTTGATCAGGTCCGTCAGAATGGCGCTGGTGTAGGTGAAGTTTTTGATATGGCGGAGATAGAAGTTGCACGACCCAATGAAACTGCGTACATCATGGAGTCCTTTCTTGGGGTCTTGATGTCGTACCTTAGCGTCCATCAGGGGTTGGGCCTTAGAGGCCGCTGGGGTCCACCACCCATAGCCAACGTCAAACCCCAGGTACTGCATGGTCTCCTGCATGAACGCACACTTCTCCAGCTTGAGTCTTGTGTGGTTCTCCTGGCAGACCGCAAAGAACTCACCCAAGAGGATTAGGTGATCCTCCTTGGTATTGGTCCCGAGGCATACATCGTCGATGTGCGCCTCCATCTGGGCCCCACGGGATATGAGTTCTTGTACCTTGGGGTGCCGCCGTAGGATGGACAAGATCTTGTTCATCAGCTGTTGGAATAGAGCGGGTGTGTTGGCCACGCCAAAGGGCATGACCTTCCACTTGAACACCCTCCCCCTGAGGGGTGATGAAGGCTAGTAGCTCCTGAGCGTTGGGCGTCAGGTCCACCTGCCAGAATCCGCTCCTCTTGTCCATCTTGGTCTTGTGACGACAGAAGGCTATCTTCTCAAGGGTAGAATCCATATTAGGAGTGGACCCTGAGTGGTTCAGCGTTTTCTTGTTCAGCTCTCCGTAGTCCACTACTAGCCGTTTGGCTGTAGACCCAGGTTTAGCCACCAGGAAACAGGGGCTGCAGTGTTGGGGGTAGTCCCCGTCCTTGTACTCCAGGACTAGGCCAGCGTCGATACATTCTTGTATCTGTCGCTCAATCTCGTCGGCCTGCTCTTTAGGAGCCGGATAGGGTCTCCTCTGGATCTTGTGACCCACAAACTCGGGTTTCAGCTTGAGGGCCATCTGTACCAGCTTGTCACACGAGGCTGGGGGTGGTTGTTCCCCGAACACCTCCAGATAGGTCCTTATAAGCTTCTGCACCCCCGGGTCCAATAGTTTTGTCTTGTCCTCCATCTTCTCGTCAGAGTGTAAGTTGCTTGTCCCCTGAGTAATAGACGTCGGGAGGTGATCCTTCACCGACTCTTCGCCCTTGGTAGTATCCTTCAACCCTTGGTAGGCATATAGTAGGTCTCGTTCAACCATCTCCGGTGGACGATCGCAACATAGGCACGCTTGAGGGGGTTCACATACACATTCCTCCGAGAGGTCGTCCTCCTCTGGGGTCCTCACATGGGCACCCCACACGCTCTTCATGAGCTTAAGATCTACCTCTCTTTACCAGCTGGTGATCTTCTGTTCGTGGTCCTCCTTCAATTGGGATAGATCTCCCATATGTCCTTGCTTCAGTGGCCATGAGCTGCGGGTAGGATTAGCGTTGCATAGCTTTTTCGCCACCAACCTCCTCTTGGAGTCCACGTACTCCCTCAGCCTGGATCGGGGGTCCAGCTCTTCGTCCACGGGGTCTTCCACCCTCATGGAGAGTAGGGGTTTCAGTGGGGCGACGTACTTGGCGTTCTCCACTTCCTCCAGGCATGTCTGCACGAAGAAGGCATCGTGCTCGGTTTCGTCATCTGAGTGGATAGAGCTGGGGAGCTCAGATAGTCCACACTCAGAGACTCCATCAGGAACAGATACATGGCAGGGAGAGTTGGGGGCACTGGTGTTAGTCACGACGTATTCATCTCCTCCGGGTATAGTCTCAATGGCATCCTGAGGTCGTAGTAGATCTTTCAAGTCACCCAGCGTGAGTCCATCGCTTTCTCGTTGTAGAGCCTGGACCAGAGTCAGGTCCAGGTCCTCCAAGGGGATGGAGGTAGGACCTCCGTCCACCACGTTGAGCAGACTTCCCCTTCCGGGTTTCCCGATGGGCGTCTTACGCCCCAGAGGCACGTAGATGGCCTCATCAGGTAACCGAGCAGAGCTGATAGTCAGCCTGTCCAGGAGGGTTCGCCAGTACTCGGTGCCCCCATGGGCTCCCCAATCGGGGGAACACAGGACCATACGGGAACGTTCCAGGGCCACCTTGGTCAAGACTTTCCCTAGTTCACTGAACCTGGGGTTCCCGTAGGCCATCCCGAAAGAGGGCCAGTAAAATTTGTAACCCTTGCAGCAAAGGTCCAAGACATGTTGCTTGTCGCTGGCGAACAACTCCACGCTCAGGTCTTCTCTGGAGTAACCCAACTCCTTCAGACCTTGGTCTAGGACTTCCCCCAAAAGTTGATAGTCCTCAGATTTGGAGGCCGCCATCATGTTTGAGGGCTCCTCCTTCGATACCCTCAGGTAGCTCGAGGTATACTCCGACTGCTCCAGTGGCACGGACTCCTTGCCATTGCCGTGGTCCACGTAGAGGAGGTAGGGCGCTTGTAGCGTCAGGGATTGTATCTTGAAGTGCTGCATGAAGAAGTCAGTCCCCAATACAAAGTCGAAGGCCTCAGTGTCCATCACATAGAACCGATGGGCGATAGTTCGGGAGCCCATTGGTACCTCCACTTCACAGTCCCCGCAGCTGTGCACCACATGTCCATCCCCCATTCGTATAGCCGCGGTGGTCATGGTGTTCTTCAGGCTCCCACAAGGTAAAATTTTCTTCGCCACTATAGATATGGTGGCTCCAGTATCCAGTACCCCCAGGGATTCACGTCCCCCTAGTCGGATACGTACCCAGAACACCAGGTCTAGGGCCCCACCGGAGCGTTCCCGTCAGAACTCCGCGGGACAGGTCACCGCGAACCCCTTGTTCCGCAATTTGCGGGCCATCCTCATGAAACGGCTTCTTTTCTTGGCGTTGCCGTCATCACCACCTTCATGCTCACGCTTGGCCCCTTGCTCTCGCTGGGCCTGAGTTTGCGAGCGTGTGGTAGGACCAGACTGCCCTTCAGAGGGCTCTGAGTTCCCCCCTGGATTAGGGTTGGGGTTGCTTCCGTTCTTGTCCGGGTTCTTGTTGTCCTTGTCTGGCTGGCGGTTAGCGCCTCCTCCTCGTCCACCGTGGCTCTTGTCTTGTCCTTCTCCACGTCCTTTCAACTTGCCCTTGCCGGAGTCGTTGCCTTTGCCCTTGCCATCGCCCTTGCCAGGGCCTTTGCCAGGATCCTCGCCCTTCAGCTTCGCCGACAGGCGCTGCTTGTGGTAGCACTCATCCTCGTAGTGCTTCCTCTTCCCACAGAAGGCAAAGGTGATAGTACACCTGTAGTGATCCGGGATCTTAGGCTTGGCGCCGGTGTTGGTCTCCTGCCTCTTCCCTTGGACTACGAAGCAGTCTCGCTGCTCGCAGTCGGGGGCGTGCTGCAGGTGGCCATGCTCATCTCTGGCGTCACACCAGAAGAGCTCCTTGAGATTGTCCATGATACGGGCGTGCTAGGGGGTAGTCCCCTGTCCAGGTCTGGGTCCTTGGTACCCCTTGCCATGGCTTCCAGAGCCTCCCCCTCCAGGACGGTAGGCATTCAGGTGCTGGTCGCTTTCTTTCTCCAGCGCCAGCTCCAAGAGTAGCACAGACGAATCCTCGTAGCTGAGGGCTCTAGCCTTGCGCTCTGCCGTTGACCGGCACTCGTCCCACAGCTCCCGAGGGAGCTTAGCCACCAACCAGAAAAGCAGGTCGTTGCTGCTGTAGGAACCGGGCGTCAGTCGTCCAGCCCAGTGATCCAGGTCAGCCAGTAGCTCGGAGACCCTGGCAGGTTTGCGGTTATTGGGCAGCACGGCCAGGTTCTGGATCTCGGCCCTAATGGAGAGGTCGGTTTCGCAGGTAGGGTACTGCCTCTCCAAGGCAACCAACACGCCGGCAAAGGTGGCGGACTTAGTCACGATCTGCTTGACCTGCTTCTCCAGGTACTTGGTCTTGCAGCACTGCAGGAGCAGATCACACTTGACTCGCCCATCGGCATGGGTTTGGCCGGTCATTCGTAGGAACCGGCAAAATTTCTCAGCGAAGTCGCTGAGATCCTTGCCTGTGAACTCAGGCAGGTTCACCACGATCTTGGAGGTGGCAATTGCCTTAGCCTCCTGAGATCTGCGTCCCTCAGGGCGCTTGGTCTTCCTCTTCTTCTTCTTCTTCCGCCCACTCGGGTTCTCGGGGTCCTCAAGGTCGTCGTCCTCCGAGGGCGAAGCAGAAGTCATGGACGGCGGCTCATTGTCAGAGGGGTCACCGCCTAGGTCACTAGAGCCATAGGGCTCCACGTTAACCATTGCCCTTAGCCTTAGGGCTGTCAGCCCCAGACGGTCCAGCTCGGCTCTCGTGGAATTCCCCACGTGGCTGTAGGTTTGAGGTTTGAGGTTTGATTTTACGGGTACTAGACGCCTTTCTGCCCCGGGGGGCCACCTGGTCGGGCCAGGTGATATCCTCCCCACCGGGACCTAGTGGAGGGCCCGTCATGACACACCTCCTGCCTGGTGGCGGAGTCCCCCGGGTTCACGGGGCTCGGAGCCCTGTCCCTATCCCGCTTCCCCATTTCGCCACTCCCTGGTCAGTGCATCACTTAGCAGCCGTAGCTGCAGGCGCTTACCCACCGCGTCGCCGCCCTGATGCGTGGTCGCCCGGGGCGCCGGTGCCGCCGGGCCCGTGCTACTGGCTTGTTGCCAGTGGGACCCCGTGGGCTGGCGCGGAGGCTGCCTAGCCTTGGGGCTGGTGCGTGGCGCGGTGCGCCACTACTGCCTTGGCGGGTGCAGTGCCCTGGTCGTGTGTTCGCGGCGCTCGCGGCCAGTTCGGGGGGGTTGGGCCGGTACCTGGTGTCGTGTCTTCCCCGTTTCCCCCTTCCTGCCCCGCGTGTCCTGCGCTGTGTGTGGCTGGCTGTCCCGTCCAGGTGTCCCTTACCCTTGCTCGCCAGTACGCCATCCCACGCGGTCTTTGCGTTCCGCGGGCTCGGTCCGGTTGCCCTCCTGGTATTCCCCGCGTGTTCTTTGTGTCTGTGTGCGCTCGCGCTCCCGCGGCGTCCGCTTCCCCCCCCCCCCTCCCCTGGTTGGTGTGGCGCGCGCACCTCGCGCGGTCCTGGTGCTGGGCGCTGGTAGGGCCGTTCAACGCGGTCCGTGCAGCTGCGTGTGTCCTGCCCCGGTCCCGTGCCCCGTGTGGTTTGTTTTGGGGGGGGGGGGGCGGCCCGATCCCGTTTCCCCCCTACCTGACTTGGGGCTGTGCGCTCTCCGTGGGGTGGGTCTGCGCGTCTGGGGCGTTCCTGCGCCGAGGGGTGGGCTGGGGTGGGGGGGGCGGCCTGCGCGCCCTGCCCCCCAACTGTGCGGCCGGGGGGGGCAGTGGGGCGGGGGGTCGCTTTGCCTCGGTCCATCCCTCTGCCTCCCCTGGGCAGGCAACAAAGCAGGAGTCCTTGGCGTCGCTCTGCCATGGAGGGCGTGGTCCCCATACCGCTCCGGTTCGTGCTCGCTTGCTGTCCCCGGGCGCGGTCTGTGTGGCGCCGTGGCGTGTTGGCGCGGGTTCGCTTGTCTTTCGTGTTTCCTGCGGGAGCAAGCGGCTGGGGCGGGGGGGCGGGTCCTGCTCCGGCCTCCCTCTCGGGCGCCGCGGTCCTGCCGGGGGGAGGGGGGATCATCCCCCCTGCCTCCGGGGGGATGGGGGCCTGCTGGCCGGTGGGGGGGGGTGGGGGGACAGAGGGGGGCGTCGCGCCGTGGCTCCCCTTCCCTCTCTCTGGGGGGGGTGGCCTGCGGCTCCTTGCCCAGTCCCCCTTTCGTCGCCGGCGCATTCCCCCCTGGTGTACGCGTTTGGTCGGGGTCGCGGGGCAGCCCCGGGCGTCGGGTGCGGCCTGCCGCCGGCGGGCCAGCCTGGCGGGGGGGGGGGGGAGGGGCGGCCCGTGAGCCGCCCCCCCCCGAGGGGCGGCCGGGGGGCGGGCGGGCCGGGGGGTCGCCCACGTGGCTGTAGGGAGGCTGGGCCGTTCTCGGTATGAAAGGGCTTCTTGGTATCACAGCAGGGGTCGGCATCGGTCGGCTCCTCATGCTCCCCAGGGTGTTTGTCAACCCTGCCACAAGATGGTTGGCTTGTACTCGGTGGAGTGAAACTCCCAGGACGGTAGGTCACACTTGGGGAGGAATCAGGAGCTCCAGTTTAGCCCGAATCTCTTGAGTGAGATCACCCACAACTTTAGACGTGGCTCCTCGGAGTGCCTCATTGATCTCCGACCGCGTCAGGGACCTGTTGGAGGATCTCCCCGATCCTCTAGTCCTGCCCCCGCATGACTCAGGGTCTCTCCTCAGCCCACTCAGGGTTGCATACCCGGGAACATCGACATAGGCTCCCGTAGCGGGTAGAGGATGGTGATAGTCTGCCGCATACCAGCGAGGCGCAGAACTGGAGGCCACTGGCTCACCGGCAGTAGTTGCCTCAGGAAATGCAGTTGTAGATGGGTCCACACCATAGGCAGCGTAGGTAGGCATACCAGTAAAGCCTGTGCCCTCAGCCATAGGCGGGGTGGTTATGGGTGTGGATGTTGCCGCGGCTGGGTCTAGACCTGGGAGTGTGGTGGTTGTAGGAGAGGGTGATGCGTGGAGGCCAGAGGCGCTTGGTGCGCCCTCGAAGGCTGACTCACTCGTCGGGTCGTGCCCATGGTCTACTCCTGCGTCTGCCATGCTTTCTCCCGCATCCTTCTCTCTCTCACTCTTTCTCTTCACAAGGTTGGTGTCCACCTCCTCAACTGGGAGGGCCCTGAAGGCCGACTGAAGTCCCTCCAGCGAGTCATCAACCACATCTACTGGCCCATGTAAGGGCACCGAAGGTACAACGCTAGATCGAGGTCCAGGTTCACCAGGTGCTGGCATTGCTGGTGCCTCAGGCGCCGTCCTCGCGTTGGTGTCCTCCTTCTTTGTGTCCATATTTGCCCTTCTTACTTGTGACAGTACTCGGCGCACTGGATGTACGGCACGGCGTTGCTGCCGGTACGCAGAAACTGTCTGCCTCTTGCTACCACAAAGTTTCATAGTGTTTTCAGCACTGTGTTTTGGATGTGCCTCTCCTGCTGCTTGCTGCTGGTGTACGGTTCGTGCTGCTTGTTTTTGATGAGGAAAATGTGTTATGTGTTGAAATACAACCACTCCAGGATAACCCAAGCCAGAGATAAGCAAGTAGAAGATAAACAAGATCAAAGCATGAAGGGCTGCAGTCACAAAGAGTTAGATAAAGACAACTATCAACAATAGACCACAGCAATTTACATTCAATGCAACTCAGGATGAAATATTTTACATGTTTGAGAAAAACTGATTGGAAAGCTGCCCCAAGGGCTCACTCTCTTCCATAGTGCCATCTAGAGATGTGCACTCTTTGTTTTTGGGCCCCATAGGTGCTGAGGTGGCATGGCTTGTGGCGCTGAGGTCACTGCCGAGTCACATGGGATATTCCTACTTAGCTAGGCTGACTGGGTAGAACCCAGGACCTCTCAAAAAGAGGTGCCCCAGCCCCCTAGGGTGCATACCACTAGGATAGCTAAGAATTCATGAGAAAACATAGGTAAATTCATAGGCTCTGCCTTCAGTATATCAGTGCCTCAGTCACCCAGGAAAAGATGTGTCAGTGCATATAGCTTGGGGATTAAGGGGTCCACACTACATCCTGATTTAGTGTTTGGTTCTATAGGTCAAAATGTGTTATCACCCATCTTGGTTAGGCCAATACTAAGATAAAAAAAAATGCATGGGTGCTTAGAGCATCTCTAATACAACTAAAGTATACCCTAAAGCATTGAAAAAGCACTTTTTCTTACTGAATGTGCAGACTACATCAGCCGCAACAACTTCGACGCCCTGATTGGTGCCCGGTCTGAAGCGCTTGCTAAGGAGGCGTTCAGCCATATGGACGTACACTTGGACCTCAACATGACTATGATACGCCTCCTAGATGGGCTCCAACAAGCGGAGTGCCTGAAGGAGTTTGGGGATAGCTACAAGCGCCTGGGGAAACGCCTTGAACCCCTCCTGGTCAACCAAGAACAGTGGAAGAGGGACAAGAACTACCTCTGGCACGAGGACTGCATCCTGGTACCCAGTGACAGAGTCCCAGCGCTGCTGAAGTGGACCCATGAGTCCAGTGGTCATGTGGGTGCTGACCGTACCCTGAGGCCATTCAAGCAGTGGTTCCACACTACGTCGACTGATGACCCACTGCGAAAGAGCCTCCAGCCTATCGTGGACAAGTGCCCGTCTAGATCCTGCAAACCTGGGGATATCTGCGACAGGGGTCTCTACTCGACCCTGCCCATCCCTCACTGTGCTAACAGTGTTCTCTACTTGGACTACACGGAGATGCCTAAGTTTGGGGGCTATGATTTCGCCCTCGTGGTAACCTGTGGGTTGACCAGGTTTACCAGGGTGTTCCCATGTACTAAGCACATTACCGGGGAGGAGACTATCAACATACTCCTCGAGGAGTGGTTTTGTGTCTATGGGGCGCCCAAGGAGATCAACTCCGATAAGGACGTATGAGTACGCTCAGATACCGGCTGGTACAAGAGGATCCTGAGGTCCCTCAATCTCCAGGTGTCGACGCGGATCCCCCACTCTCACACGAGCAACCCCCTATGTGAGCGACTGATTTGTGTCCTCAACGAGAATGTAAGGTTTGAGGTTTGAGGTTTGATTTTGCGGGAACTAGACGCCTTTCGGCCCCGGGGGGCCACCTGGTCGGGCCAGGTGATATCCTCCCCACCGGGTCCTAGTGGGGGGCCCTCCAAGACGCACCTCCTGCCTGGTGGCGGAGTCCCCCGGGTTCACAGAGCTCGGAGCCCCGTCCTTCCCCGGCGTCCCCGTTTCGCCACTCCCCGGTCAGTGCATCAATTCGCAGCCGTGGCTGCGGGCACTTACCCACTGCGTCGTCCCCCTAATGCGTGGTCGCCCGGGGCGCCGGCGCCGCCGGGCCCGTGCTACTGGCTTGTCGCCAGTGGGACCCCCTTGGGCTGGCGCGGAGGCTGCCTAGCCTAGGGGTTGGGGCGTGGCGCTGTGCGCCACTACTGCCTTGGCGGGCGCAGTGCCCCGTCTGTGTGTGCGCGGCGCTCGCGGCCGGTTCGGGGGGGTTCGGGCCGGCACCTGGCGTCGTGTCTCTTTCGTTTCCCCCTCCCTCCCCCGCGTGTTGCGCGCTGCGTGTGGCGGGCCGTCCAGTCCGGTGTCCCTTACCCTCGCTCGCTGGCACGCCATTCCATGCGGTCTGTGCGTTCCGCGCGCTCGGTCCGGTTGCTCTTCCGGTAGTCCCCGCGTGTCCCTTTTGTGTGTGTGCGCTCGCGCTCTCGCGGTGTCCGCTCCCCCCCCCCCGCTGGGTGGTGTGGCGCGCGCATCTCGCGTGGTCCCGGCACTGGGCGCTGGTAGGGCCGTTCCACGTGATCCGTGCCCCTCCGCGTGTCCTGCCCCGGTCCCTTGCTCCGTCTGGCGTGCTTGGGGGGGGGCGGTCCGGTCCCGGTTCCCCCCTACTTGGCTTGGGGTTGTGGGGGTGGCGGCAGGGCGTCCCCGGGGGGGTGCCTTCGACCGTTGCGCGGGGCGTCTGGGGTCTTGCGCTCCTCCTCCCCCGACTGCCCGTCCACTGGGTGGGCTGTCGGGGTCCGCGTTGTGGGCGCGGGCGTGCGGGTGTGGGGGCCCTGCTCTGTCCCTGTGGGGGCTGCGCGCCGCGGGGCGGGTCCATGGCGTTCTTATGCTGGGGGGCGGGCTGGGGGGGGGGTGGCGTGCGCCGTTTCTTCCGGCTGTGCGGCCGGGGCGGGGCCCGTAGGGCGGGGGGTCGCTCTGCCTCTTACCGTCCCTCTGCCTTCCCTGGACAGGCAACAAAGCGGGCGTCATTGGCGTTGTGCTGTCCATGGGGGGCGTGGCCCCCCATACCACTCCGGTTCGTGCTCACCCGGCTTCTCTCGGTACGATCCGTGCGGCGTCCCGGTGCCCAGGCGTGGGCCCGCTTGTTCTTCGCGGCCCCCACGTGAGCCGGCGGCTGGGGCGGGGGGGCGGATCACACTCCGGCTCCCCTCTCGGGCGGGGGGGGCCCATCCCCCCTGCCTCGGGGGGTGGGGGCCGGGGCCCCCGCGGCTGGCGGGCTGGTGAAGGGGCGGGGGGGGGTTTGGTTTGGTTTGGGTCAAGGCCTGTGCCGGACGCCCTGGCCCATGGTCAGCACTCGCCTTTGTGCCGACACGACTGGGCTAGGCGAATCGCGGTTGTCCGGTCCCAAGGCCTGCCGGACTGTTGACCGCCCCCGTACCCCGTGGTGGCACACACGGGAGGGAGATGCCGCCGTGCCTGTGTGTGTGGCGCGCGCGGGGCAGGAGGGCGGGGCGTGCATGCTGGTGGCGCTCGCAGGGCATGACGGGTCACATGGCTGCGCCGCGCCTGGCCCTGCCCGCTGGCGCCGGTGCCGCTCCAGTGTTTCTGGTTTCCCCCGCTGCGGCTTGGTCCGTCCGTGTCGCCGCTTGTAGTGGCGTCCCGGCTGTTCGTGTGGTCGTCGGGTGTGAACCAGGGTCCGCCACCACCGGGCCCTGGCTGCTTGTGGTGGAGGCGCGTCGGGGGGGGGGGGGGGGGGTCGTGTGGGGGGTTGTGTGATGCCTGGTGCTCCAGGCCCCGGCAGGGAGGCCATGGGAGCCTGACGCTGAGCCCGCCGGGGGAGTGTTCGGACTGGACACGCCGCCTCCCGGTCATTGACATGCTGCCAGCGGCCCCACGACTGCATGAGGCACGGGGGCGCGCTCCCTGGGCGCTCGACTGGGGGGGTCCACACCTCCTGACTGCTCTAGGCACTGGTGGTGTTGTCGTGGACTGGACCATCCGACCACGGCGCTGAGGGACGGCAGGGGGAGGGGCTCCAGGGCGCGCTGAGCGCTGCCCTGCCCTGGAGCCTGCCCGGGCTCGGGGCCTGGGTGGCGGTGCTACTGCCCGCGTAAACGGGGGGGCCCAGAGGGCACACCACCCGAGTGACCGCTCCGTTTGGAAGGGGGAGGGGGGGGCAGGGGTCGGCAGGTGGCTGTCTGGCCTCCAGGGGTCGCCCACAACTGAACTGGAGTGCACGGGGCTGTGCTGGCCTAGGCGTCTGTGATGAAGTTGGAGGGGCACGCGCACACCTGGAGGTTCCCTAGGCAGGCCGCTCAAGGGATACCCACAGCAGTCAATCTGCGAGCCTTTCACAGCCTCCACTTTTTAGGCCCTGAGGGTGCCGACTCCGTGCACCTCTCCCGTCGGGGGGCAGGCTGGGGGGGGGGGGGGGTAGTGGTGGTTGGGTCTACCTGCTCACTTGTTTGGGAGAGGAGGACCACCTGCTGGGTTACCATGCGGGTCCCAGATCCCAACATACCCATCGTTCGGCGTCCGCTCCCTGTCCGTGAGGGGAGGGACCTTGATCACCATGTGACGGCCTGCAGTGAGGGTGCGGGGGTGCGAGGGCATGCTGGGGGGGGGGGGGCTGTGCTGGGCCTGCTTTCGGCCCCATTTCTGTTGCGGGGGGGGGGGGGGGGCAGCAAAAGGCCTGCTCCCCTGTTTCCTGGTCCCCAAGGGGGACCAGCCCACGGCCTGCACCCTCGCTTTGTGGTGGCTGAAATTTGGGCCGACAAGGGGGCGGGGGGGGGGGGGGGGTGTCGCGCTGCGGCCTCCCTGCTCTCGCTCCGGGCGGCGGCCTGCGGTACTCCTGGCCCTCTCCGTGTCGCCGGCGCGCTCCCTTCCGGCGCGCGCGTGCGGTCCGGGCTGAAGTGCCGCCCCGGGATGGGGGGGGGTGAGGGGCGGCCCGTGGACCGCTCCCCCGGGGGCCCCAGCTGACCTGAACCCCCCCTCTGTCACCTCGGAGTGGGCTGTGGTTACGGGAGGGTCATGTGGGGCGCGGCCTCCTTCCCGTTCCGTTGTGCGCGTTGCTCCTGCACGCCGGTGTGGGTTCGCGGGAGCAGGTCCAGCCGCCGTTGCCCTTACCGCGCCGCCGTTCCTCCTGAGGGGGGGGGCGCCCCCCCGACCCTGGGGGGGCGGAGGGCCGCGCCCGTGGCTCCCCAGCTGAGGTGGGTGCGGGGGGGGGGGGGATGGGGGGGCCGCCCCCCCGCCCGCTCTCGGGCCTGTGTGGGAGGGGGGGGGAGGGGGGGCGCACGACGGATGTGTGCTGGGGTTGCGTGGCTGAAACCCAAAGGCTTTGCAAAACCCTGGTTGCACGGGCTGCCACTGGGTATGGGTTGGTGGTCCAGGGGGATTATGGCAGCGATCAAAAAAAGCCAGGATTGGGGCCAGTGAGTGTGTTCCTCAGGGTCAATTAAGTTGAAGGAAGAAGCATGGGTATCTCACAGGGCTGGCATGGGTCAGGGGGCCAGAGTGGCAATGGTGTGGGAGTGTGTGCCATAAAAGCTGAGTGAGGGGGCTGGGGAGGGGGGGGGGTTTGGCATGACGCCATGGTGTGATGATTTCGTCTGCAGCTGGCGGCGCCTACTAGCCGATCGCCATTCGCTGCCTCTCCCTTGGACCCTTTCCCTCCATAGGCGGTGGTGCCCATCAGCTTCTCACCACCCTTTGACCTTCCTCTTCCTCCTTGCCCTAACCTTCCCTCTCCCCTCCCCTTCCCCTTCCCTTGGCCTTTCCCTCTGTAGGCCACCGTGCCCATCGGCCTCACCACACTCCTTCCCTTCCCTTTTCCTTGGTCAGTTGTGCCAACGGACCAAGGGGGGGGGGGGGAGTGGGGGGGGCCCTTTGGTCCCCTGGCGATCCTGCAAACCTGGGGATATCTGCGACAGGGGTCTCTACTCGACCCTGCCCATCCCTCACTGTGCTAACAGTGTTCTCTACGTGGACTACACGGAGATGCCTAAGTTTGGGGGCTATGATTTCGCCCTCGTGGTAACCTGTGGGTTGACCAGGTTTACCAGGGTGTTCCCATGTACTAAGCACATTACCGGGGAGGAGACTATCAACATACTCCTGGAGGAGTGGTTTTGTGTCTATGGGGCGCCCAAGGAGATCAACTCCGATAAGGACGTATGAGTACGCTCAGATACCGGCTGGTACAAGAGGATCCTGAGGTCCCTCAATGTCCAGGTGTCGACGCGGATCCCCCACTCTCACACGAGCAACCCCCTATGTGAGCGACTGATTTGTGTCCTCAACGAGAATGTAAGGATATGGTGCAAAACTGAACGCACCAGAGACTGGGTGAGACTACTCCCCGTCATATCCTTGATGAGGAACTCCCAAGAGAGTTCGGCGACTGGCTACTCGCCCCATGAGCTATTCCTAGGGTGCCCGGCGTGGTTCCAACATGCTCCCTATCCAGAAGACACCCATTCTTCTGTGGGTGAGTGGGTCCAAGAGCAACAAGCAAAGGTGGACAAGGCCAAGGCTATGCTCCAGAGAGTGAGGGAGCGTCAGTGGAACAAGAAGAACAAGCACGGAGTACCTGCCACCTACCAAGAAGGGGACTGGGTTCTGGTGCACCACAGCCGACTACCCGCCTGGCCACGCTCTACTAGCGATGACCCCTACTTCGGGCCCTACAAGATTCTATCTGTGGATGGACACCGTATCACAGTGCGGTGTTCTCCCCGTCTAGGGGGGACCCTGGTGTGCGCTGCTCAACACCTGAAGCGCTACTATGATCCTGAAGACCTCTGTGGGGAGGAGTGGGAGCTGATCGACGAGGAGATCGCCGCCCTAGACCTACAGGGGGCTGCCAGCCCTATGGAAGTTGAAGGGGACCTCCCCGACGTGAACGCCGAGGAGATGGCTAAGGAGGGCTTCTACCTGGTGAAGTCTGTCCTACGCCACCGCTATCGCCAGGGTTGGCGCTTCCTCACCCTCTGGGAAGGGTTTGGAGTCGAAGAGGCCACCTGGGAGCCCTTCTCAGCGTTTCTTCTACCTGAGGGGCGGCTAAACTCAGTTCTGGTAGACTACTTGTCCCAGAACAACCTTGGTGAGTTGCTGAGGCTCGCTGAGACGCTTGCCTCCAAGACTAAGGCTAGGGACTGAACCTTAGCCTTACCTGCCTAAGCCTATGTGTGAGTGTGCTATTCCTAAGGTCCTGAGAGCAAGCCGCAGAAATGGTGTCCTAATTATACCCAAGTCTGCACGCTTGCTAAACCTGGAGGATGTCTTACCGGTGCCACGGGGTACGCCCCGGGTCTCTCCTCCCCTAAGCGCCCAGTTTCTGTGCTGGCGCAAAACCTTGGGGTTTGAGGTTTGAGGTTTGATTTTGCGGGTACTAGACGCCTTTCGGCCCCGGGGGGCCACCTGGTCGGGCCAGGTGATATCCTCCCCACCGGGTCCTAGTGGGGGGCCCTCCAAGACGCACCTCCTGCCTGGTGGCGGAGTCCCGCGGGTTCACAGAGCTCGGAGCCTTGTCCTTCCCCGGCTTCCCCGTTTTGCCACTCCCCGGTCAGTGCATCAATTCGCAGCCGTGGCTGCGGGCGCTTACCCGCTGCGTCGCCCCCCTAATGCGTGGTCGCCCGGGGCGCCGGCGCCGCGGGGCCCGTGCTACTGGCTTGTCGCCAGTGGGACCCCCTTGGGCTGGCGCGGAGGCTGCCTAGCCTAGGGGTTGGGGCGTGGCGCTGTGCGCCACTACTGCCTTGGCGGGTGCAGTGCCCCGTCTGTGTGTGCGCGGCGCTCGCGGCCGGTTCGGGGGGTTCGGGCCGGTACCGGGTGTTGTGTCTCTCCCTTTTCCCCCTCCCCGCCCCGCGTGTTCGGCGCTGCGTGTGGCGGGCCTTCCCGTCCGGTGTCCCTTACCCTCGCTCGCTGGTACGCCATTCCACGTGGTCTGTGCGTTCCGCGCGGTCGGTCCGGTTGCCCTTCTGGTAGTCCCCGCGTGTCCCTTTTTTGTGTGTGCGCTCGCGCTCTCGCGGTGTCCGTTCCCCCCCCCCTGGGTGGTGTGGCGTGCGCACCTCGCGTGGTCCCGGCACTGGGCGCTGGTAGGGCCGTTCGACGTGGTCCGTGCCCCTCCGCGTGTCCTGTCCCGGTCCCTTGCTCCGTCCGGCGTGCTTGGGGGGGGGCGGTCCGGTCCCGGTTCCCCCCTACTTGGCTTGGGGTTGTGGGGGTGGCGGCAGGGCGTCCCCGGGGGGGGGTGCCTTCTACCGTTGCGAGGGGCGTCTGGGGTCATGCGCTCCCCCTCCCCCGACTGCCCGCCCACTGGGTGGGCTGCCGGGGCCCGCGATCCACGTGTTGTGGGCGCGGGCGTGCGGGTGTGGGGGCCCTGCTCTGTCCCCTCGGCCGGCACGCCCTGTGGGGGCTGCGCGCCGCGGGGCGGGTCCGTGGCGTTCATGTGCTGGGGGGCGGGCTGGGGGGGGGGGGGGGGGGCGTGCGCCGTACCCCCCGTTTGTGCGGCCGGGGGGGGCCTGTAGGGCGGGGGGTCGCTGTGCCTCATTCCGTCCCTCTGCCTTCCCTGGGCAGGCAACAAAGCGGGTGTCACTGGCGTTGTGCTGTCCATGGGGGGCGTGGCCCCCCATACCACTCCGGTTCGTGCTCACCAGGCTTCTCTGGGTACGATCTGTGCGGCGTCCTGGCGCGTAGGCGCGGGCTCGCTTGTTCTTCGCGGCCCCCATGGGGGCCGGCGGCTGGGGCGGGGGGGCGGGTCGCGCTCCGGCTCCTCTCTCGGGCGGGTGGGGACCATCCCCCCTGCCTCGGGGGGTGGGGGCCGGGGCCCCAGAGGCCCGCGGGCCGGTGGGGGGGCGGGGGGGGGGGTTCGCGCCGCGGCCTCCCTGCTCCCCTTCTGGGCGGCGGCCTGCGGTACTAAATCCTGGCCCCCTTCGTGTCGCCGGCGCGCTCCCTTCCGGCGTGTGCATGCGGTCGGGGCCGAAGTGCCGCCCCGGGTGGGGGGGGGTGAGGGGCGGTCCGCGGACCGCACCCCCGGGGGCCCTTGCAGACCTGAACCCCCCCTCTGCCCTCCCTGAGTGGGCTGTGGTCACGGGAGGGTCATGTGGGGCGCGGCCTCCATACTGTTCCGTTGTGCGCGTTGCCCCGGCACGCCAGTGTGGGCTCGCGGGAGCAGGTCCAGCCGCGCTCCCCCCACCGCGTCGCCCCCCTGGCTCCGGGGGGGCGGAGGGCCGCGCCCGTGGCTCCCCAGCTAGGGGGGGTGCGGGGGGGGGGGGGGGGAGTGTGGGGGGCCCTCTGGTCCCCCGGCGATGCCTCCTGACAGCCGGGGGGGGGGGGGGGCGGCATGGCAGTCCTGGCCCCGGGGGCCAGCCATCGGCTGGGGGGTCGCGCCCTTCCCCCGCCCCCCTCTACCTAGAGCTGGATCCTAGTGCAGGCCCTCGCTGGCGCCCCTCATCCCCCCGGCCGTTGTCGCGCGGCGCTGGCAGGCCGGGGGCGGCCGTGAGGGTTAGCGGTCAGTGGTTAGCGGGCTGCGGGGCAGCAGGTTCCCTCCCGTGCTCGTTGTCTCCGTACTCCCTCCCACGGGAGGTGGCACGCTCTCATGCGTCGTGCCGTACCATGGGGGGGCTGTGGGTCGGGGGGCGGGGCTCCTCCCCCGACTCTCGCGCATCTGCCGTCTGGGCCATCACCTGCGCCGCCGCTTGTGTGCTGTCCATGGGGGGCGTGGCCCCCCATACCACTCCGGTTCGTGCTCACCCGGCTTCTCTGGGTACGATCTGTGCAGCGTCCTGGTGCGCAGGCGTGGGCCCGCTTGTTCTTCGCGGCCCCCATGTGAGCCGGCGGCTGGGGCGGGGGGGCGGGTCACACTCCGGCTCCCCTCTCGGGCGGGGGGGGGGGCATCCCCCCTGCCTCGGGGGGTGGGGGCCGGGGCCCCCGCGGCTGGCGGCCGGGTGGGGGGGCGGGGGGGGGGGGTGTCGCGCCGCGGCCTCCCTGTTCTTGTTCCGGGCGGTGGCCTGCGGTACTCCTTTCCGGCCCTCTCCGTGTCGCTGGCGCGCTCCCTTCCGGCGCGCGCGTGCGGTCGGGGCTGAAGTGCCGCCCCGGGCCGGGGGGGGGTGAGGGGCGGCCCGTGGACCGCTCCCCCGGGGGCCCCAGCTGACCTGAACCCCCCCTCTGTCACCTCGGAGTGGGCTGTGGTTACGGGAGGGTCATGTGGGGCGCGGCCTCCTTCCTGTTCCGTTGTGCGCGTTGCTCCTGCACGCCAGTGTAGGTTCGCGGGAGCAGGTCCAGCCGCCGTTGCCCTTACCGCGTCGCCGTTCCTCCTGAGGGGGGGGGCGCCCCCCCGGCCCTGGGGGGGCGGAGGACCGTGCCTGTGGCTCCCCAGCTGAGGTGAGTGCGGGGGGGGGGGGGGTGGGGGGCCCGCCCCCCCGCCCGCTCTCGGGCCTGTGCGGGAGGGGGGGGGGGAGTGGGGGGGGCCCTTTGGTCCCCTGGCGATGCCTCCTGTCGGCCGGGGGGGGGGGGCGGCATGGCAGTCCTGGCCCCGGGGGCCAGCCATCAGCCGGGGGGTCGCGCCCTTCCCCCGCCCCCCTCTACCGAGAGCCGGATTCTCGCGCAGGCCCTCGCTGGGGCCCCTCATCCCCCGGCCGTTGTCGCGCGGCGCCGGCCGGCCGGGGGTGGCCGTGAGGGTTAGCGGTCAGTGGTTAGCGGGCTGCGGGGCAGCAGGTTCCCCCCCGGGCTCGTTGTCTCCTCACTCTCTCCCGCGGGAGGTGGCGCGCCCTCTTGCGTCGTGCCGTACCGTGGGGGGGGCGTGGGCCGGGGGGCCCAGCCCCCCCCCCCAACTCTCCCGTACCCGCCGTCAAGGCCTTCACCTGCGCCGTCGCTTGTGATGGGGCTGGGGCTGCGGCGGCGGCAGGATGTGCTGGCGGTAGCGCCAGTGGGCGAGGGCGCTGCGCAAAGCCCGGGGGAGCCAGTTGTTGGCGTCCGCATCCGTGATGCGGAGCACCGCTCCCCCTTCCAGGAAGGCCGGCCACGTCGGCTCCCTGTCGGGCCACGCCGCCCAGATCACTGACCTGAGGACCCTCTCATGGTCCTCTGGGGCTGCCCAACCCCCCGGGGGTACCTCTCGGTTTCCTCCGTCCCTCCGGAGGAGCACGGCATCGAAGGGCCGGTTCCTCGACCTCCTGGAGGTCCCCTGGTTGGCCCAGCACAACCACCCGTACACCTCCCCCACCAGGGGGAGGGTCTCCTCCCCCAGAGGGTCCGGGACCGCGCCCCAGTCCCGGTCCCATGGCCGGCCCTCCTCCGCCCCCCGTGCCGGCCCCCCTCGCTGCCCCTGCGCCTGCGGCGCCGATGCCGCGCCCCGTCCCCCCTCCGCCGAGGCCATCCGCGCCGGCTCCGCCCTCGGCTCGGGGGGGGCTTGATGGTGCTGGTGTCGTGGGGGTTGGGGGGGGACGAGCTCGCCGGCGTCGGGGTCGATGTTGTAGAGGTGGTGGTGGTGGTGGTGGTGGTGGTGGTGGGTGTGGTGTGCCGGCATCTGTTGGATGCCGGGGGGGATGCACCTCACCGGCTGCACGTCCGGCTGCGGGGGCGCCCCGCCCTCTGCCCCCCTCCCTTCGCCCCGTCCTCCCCCCTGGGCTCCGATGCCTCGTCCCGCCTGTCCCTTGGGGCCCGCGGCGCCCTTGCCCTTGCCCTTGGGCCCCTTTCCAGCCCCCTGCCCGTGTCGCGGGTCCCGCCTCCCGTCCCCCAAGCCCTGGCCCGCTCGCTCTCCCACCTCCCCTTGCCCTGCCCCCTGCACCTGGGCTCCCTGCCCGCGCCCCTGCGCGCCCTTCCCGTGCCCTGGCCCCTTCCTGGCCCCCTGCCCCGAGTCGCGCCGTCCGCTCTGCTCCCCCCCGCTGCTGCGCCCTTCCTGGACCACTCGCCGGGCGTCCCGCTGCCTTTGCAGCTGCGGCAGCGTGCCGCCCGGCGGCGAGCGCTCGCGCGTCGGGGGGCGGACGTGCCGCTCCCGCCCCGGGGGGAAGGGCTTGGGGGGGAACGGCTTGGGGGGGCTGGTGTGGGTGTGGGTGGGGTTGGCGTGGGCGCGGTACCTCGCGCTCTCCCTGCCCACTGCTGCTGCTGCAGCGGCCGCCGGCGAGGCGTCCGCGGCCCGTGCGGGGTTCTTCCCCCGCTTGCGCGGCGTGCTGGGGGCCGCGGCGTGGCCGGCCGAGGCGGTGTCGCGGCCCGCTGGGGTCGCGGCCGCAGCCCCTCGCGCGCCCTCCCCGCTCTCCTTCGCTGACGTGGCGGCCGCCGACGAGGCGCCCGTGGCCCGTGCGGTCGCAACCCCTCGCGCGCCCTTCTTGCTCTCCTCTGCGGCTGCGGCAGCCCTCGGCGATGCGCCCGGTTCCTGCGCCGGGGCTGCCCCCCGTGTCGGCGGCGTGCCGGGGGCCGCGGTCGGGGCCGCGGCGTGGCTCGCTGCGGTGTCCGCCTCCTGCGTGTCCGGGCGGGGCGGGGCGGCAGGGCTGGCTGCTTGGGCGGCGGGGGCGGTCGCCTCGGCTGGCCCAGGCTCCCGAGCCGGCAGCGGCCGCCCGACCAGCACCGCCGCCTCCGCCAGCCTCCGCTCCTCGAGCTCCGCGAGGGTCTCCCCCGTCCACTCCGGGGAGGAGACGGGGGAGCGGGAGCGGGACCGGCGGTGGTGGCGGTCGTCCTGCTGGGGGGGCGTCGGGCCACAGCTCCCAGTCTGGGGCGGGGCCGAGGGCCCTGGGCCCCCGGGGGTCGTCCAGCGGTGTCGGGGGCAGCCGCACCAGGTGGACCCCCGTAACGGCGGTGACCTCCTGTGTTCGCAGGAAGGTGTGTACTCCGTCCCGCGCCGCGGGCGCCGGGAGGGGGGGGCGGGGTACGGGTGTTTGGTGGGGGTGATCCCCAGGATCCGCCCCGGGTCCCCGCGGGTCGCGACGACGAGGAGGAGGAGGGGGGTGCCAGGGCACTCCTACCAGAAGACCTGCCCCCTGTGGTGGGCACCCCTGATCCTGGAGAGGGGGGGGGACAGGTCTGGGTTAGCCCAGCCGCGGGGCGCGTGCATCGGCGGCGGGAGGGCGGGGCACCAAGTGGGCTCCCTGGGGAACGCCTCGTAGACGACGGCGTACGGGGGGGTAGGCCCGGTGCCGTCGTACACCGGGTTGGTCGGCCGGGGGCGGGCGGACGCCTCGTCCGCGCCTTCCACGAACACCGTGACCTCGCCCACCTCCAGGTCCTCGTCCGGCGGGCGTAGAAGGTGGAGCGCCGCATCCAGCTCGGACACTCCTCCCGGGTACGTGGCCCGCGCCTGGTTCAGGTACGGGGCCGCGTCCCCGGGGTAGCGCGTCCTGAGGGCGTGCAGCAGGGCTGGGGCGCTACTGCGGAGGGACATGGCAGACCCCGCTCCCGTCAGCCGCAGGGTGTCCCCCATGGACAGGGGCCGGCCCGACTGATTGGACTCGCGCCACTCCATCCAGTGCCCGTAGAGGGCCGCCTCCTGGCTGATGAGCCCCGGCCGGACGGCGTTCACGATCCGGTGCATTGCCGGGAGCAGCGTAGGGGCCCCCGCTCCGTTCAGGGCGCGGACGGCCGGGAGGGCGGTCTCGTTGAGGAAAGCCCTCGCACTGCCCTCCAGGTCACACCGTGCGGCAGCGTGCGCTTCGTGTGCCTCCGCCACCGCGTCCGCCACCAGTCCCCGGACGGCCGCTTCCTGCGCTCTGCGGCGGGCCCTGGTGTGCCCCGGCCCATCCCCCCGTCGGCGTGGCATGGTGCTGCGGGCTCTGCAAAGGGCGGCGGCGGGTGGGGGTGAAGGGGGCGAACACGTGCGACAGGTGCGCAACGGATGTGGGGTCCCGCAGGTGCACGTGGATCCGAAGAAGGGCAGCGCCCGCGGGGCCCGCTTGTTCGTGCGAGGGGGTGTGTGCCCCCTGGATGCGCCGGCGCAAGGCCTCCTCCTCTGTGCGCCTGCGCGGGCCTGCGGGAGGTTCGGGCCAGGGGCACGCGGCTACCTGGGTGCACCGCGCGCATCTGTTGGCGCCTGTCGACGCTGCGGAGGACACCGTGTCACATTCTCCGCAGAGTCGGCAGGTGTGTGGGAGGTGGGAGGGCGGCGACCAAGGGTCGAGATGGCGGAGCCAGAGGTCGTCCCACCTCTGTCGGAGGGGGTCCCGGATCTTCAGCAGGCGGGCGCGGACATGGCGCCGGTAGTCCTTGCCAAGCGTCTTCCGCTGGACCTCCTGCCGCGTGTCGTCAGGGAGGATCCCGTGGTCGTGGAAGGCGGCGATGAGGTCGTCCCACGCCGGGCGGGGGTGCCGCGGGGGGGGGCTCGCCATGTACACGTGGCGCCCGGTGAGGTGGGGCGTCAGCGCATCCCATTGGCACCCGTTCGCGGTGTCTCTGTGGAGGAGGGCCAGCAGGGTGCCGTCCGCGACTGCCTCCCACCCCACTCGCAGCCCTTCGCAGCCGTCTAGCTCCTGGCGCAGCGCGGCTGCAATGTCCTTGGGGAGCATGAGGAGCAAGGGCCCCTGGGTGTCGCCCAGCCGGGACAGGGCGTCGTCGTATACCGGCCCCCCAGCTTTGAAGTGCGCCACGGTGAGTTGGGTGGCCCCGTCCTCTGGGGGGTGCCACCGGCCGGTGGCCGCAGCGTGTCCCCACGTGCGTATCTCCGTAGCCCGGAGCACGTTGGCGGCGTGAAGGACGATGCGGGGCGGGACGGGTGTCCTGACGAGTGAGCACACGTCCCCAGTCCATCCCGTTTGCGGCCCCGGGGCCGCCTGCAGCCATTCCCCCGTCACGGCGTCCCACGGGTGGTCAGGCCCCGCCCCGCGGATCATGGTGGGTCTCGGCCGGGTGTCCGGCCGCCACCACCGGAGCGAGATGGCGGCGTATCGTTGCGCAGGGGTCTCCGGGGCGCGCGTGGCGGCGCACCACCGGCTCCACTCCCGCGCCCACTCCTCCCCCACGATGCGCGCCTCCCATGCGGTCATGGAGCCGCGCGCGATGATCCACGGTGGGAAGAGGGCGTCTTGTAGGTGCCTCGAGAACCCCCCCGGCAGGTCCTGGTACGGGTGGGGGCTCTCTTGGGGCGGGCACTCCAGAGTGCCATTCACAACACGGAGGGAGGCTACGAAGTCCTTGTCAGGGCGCGGGGGAGGGGGAGGGTGGTCGCCCTCCGCCGCAGTGAGCCACCGGTGCGCCCGGGCCGCCGCGCTCTGGGGCTCGCGGAGGAGTTGCTCCAGCCGGTGGTTGCGAAGCTCCCACGCGAAGTCCCCCAGCCGGAGCATGTGGTGGAGGAAATCGTCCACCGAGGTCCCTCTTGGCGGGTCGTATCGGGTTATGGCGCGGAGCTGCGCCTCCGCGTCCTCGGGCACCAGTCCGGAGCAGAACACCTCCGTCCACATGGCGCCTGCGGAGCGCCACGAGGCCACCCACAGGGCCTTGTCCCCAGGTGGGAGGTGGCGGGTTGCCTCGTGTACCGCCTGGCGGTAGTGGGGCCAGAGGAGCCGTGAGTGGGTGCATCCCACGTGCATGTGCACCGGGGTCTCCTCCGGGCCGCCGCAGAAAAGGCACGGTTGTGGGACGATGGCGACGCCGGAGAGCTGCTCCTTCCGGACGCGGAGCCTGCGCTGCACCGGCGTGTGGCCGTCTCGGGCCCGCAGCGCCCGGCGGTCGGTGGCCGCCGCGGTGAGGTCCCGGGCGTGGACGTAGGCCGTGGCGTGGGCCGCGCCCAAAGGTGTGTGTCCCCGGTGCGTCAGCGCATGGTCCGTCTGCGCCCGTTGCGCGACCTCGCCGAGCACCCGCATCGTGGGGGGCCCTAGATCGAGATGGCCGTCACGGCCGGCGGCAATGAGTTGGGCGTGGCCAGGGTCCGGGGGCGTGTTCTGCAGGACGGTGTCCTGGGACGCCGCCCAGTCCGCCTTGTGCAGTAGGGCGTCACTGTGGTGCGAGGTGGCTCGGACGTACCAGAACGGGGGCCCGGCGTGTTGTCCCCGCGCGCACAGGCCGTCCCGGAGCCACCTCAGGGGCATCTGGTTGACCACCTTTGCTGCGCCCGCGGGGACCCCCGTGGTTCGTTCGCGATCTGCGTGCCGCAGGAGGTGGAGGATGACTTCGGCGTCCACCGTGTGGACCCATGGTCTGTGGGCACCGTATTGTAGGGGAAGGGAGGCGGCCACCCCCCCCCCTGTCGGGCACCGTGCCCGAGATGGCCACCGCCCACGTGCGGGTGAGGTCGGCGGCGAGAGCGACGCTGGTGGCGTGTTTGCAGGGTCCGCCCCCGGACGCGTCAGAGGAGGTGTGTCCCCAGGCCTCCGGGATCCAGTAGTATCCGGTGGGGCTGAGCCACCCCGCGTTGAGGTCGGCGGAGTGCCACCGGAGTTCGGGGTGGCTCGGGGTCAGTTGGTCCACGCTCAGCGCCCTGGTGTCGCCTGGGCTGATCGCCGGGTGGTCGTGCAGCCGGATCTCCGCTCCGGCGACCGTGCTTGCCCAGGACCGTAGCGCCGTCACATGTTCCTTGAGCCACGCCGGGCCCCCGCGCTGGTGCACCACCAGGTGTCCCGTGTCCTCCGGCTGGTCCTCCAGCGCGTGTACCGCCATGTGTGGGTCGTGCGGCACCCCCGTAGCCACCAGTAGGGTGGTCCCACGGGGGAGCCCACGGGGTTTGGGCTGGCCTGCCCCCACTTGCACTATTACCCACTCGGCCCGGAGCTGCGCTTGTCCCGTCGCTTGGGTGCATTGGTCGTCCGTGGTCACCAACCACAACGGCGTCGGCGCGTGGGGCCGGGGGCGCAAGGGCTCTGGCCACGCCACGTCCGCGTTAGGCTCTTGGTGCTCGCTTTCCGCGAGTACGTCGCGGAGGATGTACATGAGGGCTGCTGGCGGGTGGTACGCCGCCCCCTGCGTTGGGGGGGATAGGCCGTCCCGGCGGCGGTAGCCCCCGACGTGGAGGTGCAGGCCGTCCGGGGTCACCCGTGGGCCGGTGTGGGCGTCCTGCTTAGCCCTCGTGGGGTGGACGAGTCTCAGGCGGGGGTCCCGTGTGCCGGTGGTGTGGAAGAGGTGGGCCAGGGCGTCGCGCCACCCGGGGTGGTTGGTGGGCTCCTGCTCACGGCGGCAATAGTGGAGGTGTTCATCGGCGCATTGGTTGAGGCACTCCCGCACCGCCGTCGGCCACGGATCGTCGTTGTCGGGGAAAGGGTGGCGGGGCCCGTGGTGCCCATGCCACGGCGTTGTGTGTGGCACGGTCAGGCGGCACGTGTCGCGGTGTCGCAGCTTGGCGGTGCGCAGCGTGACGATTTTGCCCGGCGGGGACTGTAGTTGGACATGGGCCGCCCTGGGGCACGCGATGGGGTTGTACATCCCCACTCCCAGGGCGGCCAGGGCCCGGGGTATGCGGTGGACCCAGTCGCCTCTCGCCAGAGTTGCGAACTCCGGGACGGGGTAGGGCACCTCGGGACATATTCCGTGCGCGCCGGCTATCTCCCAGAACATCTTGGTGACCTCGGCGCGCACGCAGGTTGCGCGGTGGTGGACGAGTGTACCCACGAGGGCCACCGCTGCCTGCTGGCACCGCGTGGGCACCCGTGTGAGCCCCAGGGTCCGGTCATCCTGCAGGCTGTCCCGCGAGGCGTCGAAGGCGTACCGCGCCCTGTCCTTCGCGACCTGGACCGTGATGTGGTCCAGGTGGCGTGCAGTTTCGGAGTCGTCGGCGATGAAAGGGGCGACGTACTGCGTCACCCTCCCGAGGATCGCCACGATGACGTCCTGCACCACTTTCGGTGGCCTGAGGGTGTTAAGGCACCAGTGGTGCACCGCCGCCAGGCGTAGCCGGTGCTTGCGCTGCAGGGAGAACTCCCCGTCCGGCTGCAGCTGGAGTCCCAGGTAGGGGACGGAGTCCGCCGCTGGTACCCAGTACCACGGCTTTTCCAGGTGGGGGCAGAGGCGCAGCTGCAGGCCCGGGATCCCCTCCGTGGTGGCCATGGCGCACTTGCGGGGGTTGAGCTCCATGCCCATCATCCCCAGGTACGCGGCCACCGCCTCCACGCCCTCGACGAAGTGCTGCAGCGTGTGGGCCACCACCAGCAGGTCGTCGATATAGGCCTGGATGAGGCCGTGCTCGGCCCCTCCCGGCGGGCGCAGGCGGTGCCCCTGTGCCCTGAGCAGGGGCTCCAGGGGGAGCGCGTACAGCAGGGGGCTCTCGGGGTTGCCCTGCCGGACGCCGCGTAGCATGTAGACGGGCTGCGTTAGCCCGTGTGCTGTGACGATGCGCAGCCTGGCGCACGTGTGGAGGAAGAGCAGGAGGTGGATGACGTCCGGCGGCACGGGGAGGTGGCGCAGGATGAGGTGGAGGGCGCCGTGTGGGGCGGTGTCGAAGGCCTTGCGGGCGTCAAAGGAGAAGACGTAGTTGGGCCTTCCCCGCTGGAGCTGCCGCTGCGCCATGAACAGCGGGGGGGCTGTGTCGGAGCCAGGGAGGGCCCCCTGCTGCCAGTCGCTGACCACTCCGTGCCGTGTGAGCACTTCGGTGATGCGCTGGGTGAGGGGGCCCGTGAGCAGCTTCATGTCCAGCTGGCCCAGGGCTATGGGCCTGTAGTCGTCCAGTCTGGCAGAGCCCGGTACCTTGGGGCTGAGCCAGATGTGCGCGTCCCTCCAGTGCATCGGCGGCGGGGCGCCGCGGAGGATGGCCCGGTAGAAATGGACCAGGAGCCACTGGACGGGTGCCGGGAGGGCCTTGATGAAACGGGCCTCTACGTGGTTAGGACCTGGGGCCTTGCCATCGGCCTTGTCCAGGGCGGACTTCAGGTCCTGCATGGAGTACTGCTGGACCTGTGTCCAGGCCCCCTCAGGGACCCGGGGGACGTGGCGGCCGAGAACCGCCTGGAAACCCGGGAGGTCCACCGGGCGTTTGTCATACAGTTCTCGCCAGAAGGCGCGAACTGCGAACATCACGTCGTGGGACTCCGTGAGGAGCGTTTGGGTGTTGGGAACCCGCACGTTCCAGAGGCCTGACGGGCCTGGGGCCTCTACCTCTATGGCTCCCCACACGGCTTTCCATCGCTGGGCGATGTCGGGGGCGTGGCGGCGCCAGAAGTCCTTGATGGCGCGCTTGCGGTCTGCCGCCAGGAGGGCGCGGAGCTGGCGAACGTCCTCCTCGAGGGCGGCTGCTTGCCTCTCCAGCTCCTCCTGTAGCTGGCCCTGCGTGGTCGGGCGGAACCCGGGCGACACACCCTGCAGCTCCTCCGTGAGCCGGAGCGCCGCCTCGGACCGGATGCCATGCCTGGCCGCGTCCGCCTGGTACGCTGCCGGCGCGCGCGCTGCCAGGGTGTCATAGCGGAGGACCGCTGCCTGGAGCTGCTTTCCGCTCTCCGGGAGGTCCCCCTCCGCCGGGTCCGTTCCCGCCGGAGATGGCTGCCGGCGTCCCACCACGCGCGCCAGGGCGTCATGCGTCGCGTGGAGGTGTTCGAACACCTTGTCCACCGCGGCCGCGGGCATGGACCCGTAGTCGTGCTGCTCTGCGGGACCAAGCCAGGGCGCCAGGGAGGGTTCATCCTGCGCGGCGGTGACCGCCGCCCACAGGCAGTGTTGGACGGGCGCGGCCTCGGCGTCGTACGGGAGGAGGCGGCCCTCCGTGTGGCTGTAGGGGGTGGGCATCGCCGCCGCCCCGCTGCGCTGAGGAGACCCGGCAGGGCCAGGCGGACCGGGAGGTGGTCCGAGCCGACCACCTGGGGGTGTGCCATGCCGCGAGCCCAGACGCTTTCCCGCAGGGACCACGGCAGGAGGGGCTCGTCGGCCAGGAAGGTGTCCACCCTGTGCTGGGACGGGTGGAGCGTGGGGGTCATGTCCTCCTCGCCGCCTGCCGCGGCCCTTCGGAAGCCGCAGGCCTCCCAGCCCGCTCGGAAATGCTCCGTGGCCGGGTTGGCGGGGACATCCATGTAGATGTTGGTGTCGCCAGCGATGACCACCGGGTGCCTCCCGCCGAGGCTGCGTGCCGTGGCATACATTTGTATGTCGGCCCAGAACGCCGCCCGTCCCGCCCACGGGGAGCAGCCCGCTTGCGGCCCGTGGACGTTGATGAGGGTGAGGCCTCCCCGTCCGTGCGGATCTCCAGGGCCGCGGCCTTCCCGGGGACAATTTCCGTGAAGCTGAGCACCTCGTGCTCCGCCACGTACTTGCTGCTGACCGCGGTGAGGAGGCCCCCCCCTCTCGAGGTGGAGGTGGCTTCCGTCTCCGCCAGCCGGCTGCTGAAGAAGGCGGTGTACCCCTTGTCCCGGAGCGCCGCGGCCACGTTCATCTCCTGCGCCCTGGTGGCGATCCCTGTTTCCTGGAGCATGATGGCAAAGCCCCCCTCCTGGGGCAGCATGCCGGTGATGAGGTGCTCCTTGTCCGTGCAGGCCGCCGGCCCCCGGCGCCGCCGGAGTGTGTCCCGGAGGGACCGGTCTGGCGGCACGAGGCCGTTGCGCAGGTTCCACGAGAGGAGCCACAGGGCGTCACACGTCATGTCCTCCTGGAGTCAGCTATCCCGCATCGGCATCGCCGCCGGGTTCGCCGGCGCAGCCAGGGCATCTGGGTGCGCCGCATCCGCTGAGCCCGTTCCCAGCGGGGCCCACAGGGGGGCCCGGGGGACCGGGGGAGCCAGGGGGGCCAGGGGGGCCAGCGCCGCGGGGATGGACATGGACCCTGGGGGGCCGCACCGCCGGCCCCCGGGGCCGCTCCGGGTGCCTCCTCATCTCCATCTGCGTGGTCGGCTGCCTGGGGCCTGGGGCGCCGGGTGTACGGGGCGTGCCATGGGGACCTCCGTGCTCTCCCCTGCAGGATGTTGGTGGCCGCCTCCTTGTCGTCCGCCGGGGCCGCAGCGTGCACCGCGTGCCACGCCAGGTGTTCCAGCATTGCCCCGCTGGTGTAGTACTTGTCCGCACACAGGGGGCATTTCGTCGGCTCCGTGGCCCCTCGCGCCGGGGGGAGCGGCACCGACTTCTGAATGGCGCCCTCCGCCGCTGGTTTGAAGGGCAGGTTGGCCAGCGGCACCGTGTGTGGTGCCAGCGTGCGGCCCGGGGCCGCCGCATCGAGGGCTCGCGTCGCGGGCGCGGGCCCGAGACCTCGGATGGCATCGCGCTGCGGGTCTGCTTGCAGCCACGTTTGCCAGTGCGTGGAGCCAATTTGGCGGTTGGGCTTGCCCCTCCATCGAAGGTCGTGGAAGGCCTGTAGCCAGTGGTACACCGCGGTCGGGACCGCCAGCTGGAGCTCCAGGTCGGCGGGGTGCGCCGCTGCCAGCCACACTCCCGGCCTCGCCGCCCGGGCGTTGTCCTTCAGCCTGACCTGGAGCAGGAGGGCGTGGTGTTCGCCCTCCCGCAGCGCCTTGATGATCATGCGGGTGCAGTCTGCCACGCGGATCACGGCTTCGGTCCCCGGCAGGCGTTCGGGGTCGCAGACGACGATGTGCGCGTCCGCCGGGCTGAACATGCAGACCACCCACTGTGGGTTCTGCTGTCCCCGTTGGGCCACCGCCAGGGTAGCCGCTGGGCGGGCGTGCGTGATTGGCCCCGCGTGGAGGTCCGGGACGTCCGTGGCCCTGATGGCGTCTCCCTGCCACGCGGCCCGTAGATGCTCCTCCTGGTCGTGGCTCCACACCAGTGTGGGGGGGTTGACCCACCCCGGTTCCTGCCTCTTGTTGGGGGCGCTGACAGTGTGTAGCAGGACCGCCAGCGGCCAGGGGTCCGCCGACATATAGTAGGCCTGGGTGGGCCCCTGTCGCCAGTCGATGTGGGGCAGGGGCGGGAAAGCCCCTTGCCTGGCGGTGCTGTGCCAGACCGTCCATCGGCCTCCGGCCAGGACGTGCGACCGGTACCCTCCGGCGTGGTCGTGTATGATGGCCTGGTAGCCTGCCGTCTGTAGTACCAGTGCCTCCCCCTGCTTAGGCTTGGGCGGGGGTGTTCCATCGCCCGCACCCCAGACGCGGGTGCGCCGGTGGAGTGTGGCATGCCACGGGTCTGGTGCATCGCGCTGAGGCCCTTGTATGCATCCCGCAATCTGCGCCGGGCCGTGGTGGTGGACGAAGTTCTCCCCGCCGTCTGCTAGCAACGCCGCCGCGACGACGTATAGTTGCTCCGCCGTGAGGGGTGCTGTCGGCGCGTGCGTCGCGGCCGGCCGTCGGGGCCGCGTGTCGCGGCAGGGGACGTGGGGCAGCAGTTGCGCCGGCCACGCCGCCACCGGACCCATGGTGACGGCCGCGACCGCGGACGCCAGCGCCGTGCGGTCCGTGGGTCTGTACTGCTGGAGCCCCGTGGTATCTCGGGCGAGGTGCCTGCAGGCTGCCATCCAGGCCACCGCTCCGCAGTTCGTGCAGTCCGGTTGGGCACCGGCCGCGCCGTCGCTTCCCCTTTGCTGTACCGTGGTGGCGGTGTGGAGCGGGGTGCCCCGCTGTAGCGCCTCCGTGCCCTACCCCGGCGGGAGGGCGGGCGGGACTGGCTGCGGGTAGTTTTGCGCGCCTCGGCGCTCCGGGTGCGTGTGGTACGGGTTTTGCCGGCGGTGTTCCGGGGCTGCCCGTGGTTGGAAAAGGAGTTGGTGCAGGTACCAGTGGCCCTCCGCAAAACCTTGGGGGAATACCCAGCATACTAATCCAGGGATTGTTTTCCCTACCTATCTGCCTATTACAGGGGAGGGGTGGCCAAAAGCTATGAAGGCTTGAAAACGCCTATTTGCTACGATGGCCAAAATCTAGCCTAACCACTGCCACTGCCCACCAACCCCGCTAAAATGGCAGGAAACGGGTGGGACAGTGACACACGCACTACAGGTCCTACACACTCTGCAGTGGCACCATCCTGGTGGACGAGCACTTCTGCAACTGGCTCAAGCCCCCACCCAGGACTACCACTCCTACACGCACGCTCTATTGGGTGGCGCTGAAGGAGAAATCACGAGCCCTAGCGGCTCATCTGTGAAATGGCAAGCGAACACAGAGCTACTAAGCATCTGTGGCCTACCAGGGACGCCACAACGCGTTTCCCTGCTAGGGCTTGGAGGGAAGGAGTGCTCTTGTGGCGTGCACAGCGCATATGTCCATGGAGTCGGACTCACTGCCCTGCCACAGGCAGAGGCGGAGTTATTTGTTTGTGTGATCAGCGCCCTTGCTTAGCAGGGCAGGAAAAAAGGGATCGCAGCTGCACCAATCACCCTGACCTTCCCACCTGTAAAGCAAAGGCAGATGACTGACGTTTGCGGCTGAGGAACAAAGACTACCTCCACGTACCATACGCTTCTCAGGTAGCTCTATAATACACTGTCCTCAAACCTCACTACAAGCAAGCAAGCTTAAGGAACTTAAGCCGTTCTCTTATAGAACGTGGAGTGGAGCACCTGGGTAACCCAAACAAGGGTTGTACCGAGCGCACCACGCGTGGCCTACCCTTTAATGTGTGTGTGAATGCACAAGCATGCACGAGTTTCGAAGTTACCAGTGTCAATCTCTGTTTTTCCTACAAATCTTACCCACAATTCGAACTCCACCAGGGGGTGGCCCCACCTGGGCTTACCTACCTTACTCACCGCTGGAGAGTGAAGCAAGCTGAGGGAAAAAACGAAACACAAGCGAGAGACGACGCTATGCATATGTGTGTATGTCTAATCACCCTGAACTTACCTCTAATCATCTGCAATCTTCTAACCTATCCCACTATGGTTTGTTAGCGCTGCTACAAGGCACGTTCACGGAGACACGAGACGAGCAATGTGCATGCTGCACACCAGAGGAGCACACCTGTGGCTTATGCCTGATCCATTGAAGTCCTTCTGTTGATTTTCGAATTCTTGAATCTTGAGTCTTTTCTGTCAGTGAGGGTGGAATCTTTATGTTTATTTCTTTATGTGTGTTTCGTCATTTTCGTCATTATGCGTAACATACGTTTATAATCTTATTAATTCTTTGTTTTCCGGCGCTTCGCTAAGACCCGCTCCTGCGCGCCGTTTTTTTCTGCACGACAATTTCTTGATTTAAAAAATCAGGAGATGACCACAAATTTTACAAAAATGTGCATCTGATGCACAATTGGATTCTGTTCAGGTGTGTGCTTTCAGAAAAATTCTAGGCCGTCATTTGACGGATTTAGTGAAGCGGTACCCAGAACCCCATGGCTAGGTTAGGGCATACAACCGGTCTCCGGTCCACTAACCCCATGTACGGAAGGGAAGACCGGTCTCCGGTCCACTAACCCCATGTACGGAAGGCGCCCGTTGACGCCCGGTGCGAGCCCGGCGGGAGCGTGTTCCGTGCCGTAAAGCCCCGCATCGGCAACCGATGCACCGCCAGCGGAGATTTATATATCAGAATATCAGGAATCAA
The DNA here is from genome assembly GCA_964036045.1 of Eutreptiella sp. 'Long Island Sound 2002'. Taxonomy (NCBI): domain Eukaryota; phylum Euglenozoa; class Euglenophyceae; order Eutreptiales; family Eutreptiaceae; genus Eutreptiella; species Eutreptiella sp. 'Long Island Sound 2002'. The sequence continues at coordinate 28,946,599 of OZ038386.1, read as the reverse complement.
CAGGGTTTTTATTTTCATATTGTTTCCGTCAATTTTTACGCTTCAGTTCTGATATTCACTGTTTTGACTGTTGGCGGTTGGATCGCGACTTTACCGTAACCGCCAGTCTAACTGTAATTAATGGAAATTTTAACGCTATCCGTGACGAAGGCTCTAAAGTCTTCAGGAACTGCATTGATGCATCCGCAATTTTCACATTCTACACTCGCAACCTTAATCCGAATTTTTCAGGATGTCGAAATCGGATTTTCGACTTCGACATCCCCGCACTTGATTTGACCTCTTTTGAGTGGACCTACGTGCTTCCCCATGCACGAATCAACTTTCCTTTTATCCTGCCCTCCATTTGTCTTAAAGATATGGGCAAAACAAAGTTGATTTGTGAGGCCACTTGTGAAGGTCATATCTCGTGTTGCTTGCGAGGAATGACAATAAGGAAACGTGGGATGTATTCACAATACTCCCGACGTAATTTAGGAAGCTTTATATGCCTTGCGTTTCCACACGTGCGCGCTAGTGTAATGATTCATGGTCAAGAGGGTAGAGTTTGCGTTATAACTCTTTGGCCATGACATTGCGTGCGTTAAGATAACTTTCGAGTGTAGCGCGCAAGTGTTGGTGTTGCATAGGAACTCTCCTTCAGTTCCTATGAGCGATTGACACAAAGTTATGCCCTTGGAGGGGCATGACATATCGTGGGGGGAGCTACCTTTTTGGGCAATATGTGGTATGTGCCATGTGTTGTGTTGCGTGCCCATTTGGCGGGTCCATCGCTCCAAGCCGAACCCGCCAATGGACCTCATATTGTGTAAGCCCCTTATCCATACTCCCTACGGTCAATTGCAAGCCTAACCTTCGTGAAGGGAAGCTTGTGTGGCGATCCCAAAGCGATGCACTGGGAGCAAGGTGTGTGTTTTGCAATTTTCCATATTTTCATGTGCCCACTTGGAAGGCAGCGCTCGTAACCTTTCAAAGCGCCCCAAGTGGAGCACATATGTGGAATCGAAGGTCATTGGTGTCAAGTCATTGTGTTTAGAAGGATTAGTTGATTGCACGATCCAAGCCGAAGATATTATAATATAATTGTGCACCTTTCAAGGCACTTTTGTGTATCTTTGTGCCAATTTTGCCGTTTTTGGCCCGTCATGATGTCAAGGGGCGACCGTGTATCTCAATGTTGCGCTCAATTGACATCATGACCCAAGTATGTTATGAAGGTACATACTTCGGTGCCCAACATATCTTGGACCTGGCGAATAACTCCTCTTGAGATTGGCATACCGTGGCCGCCATGTTGGCGATTTGGGACTATCGCAAATCATGGGCTCACTTGGCGACCCTGCCATTCCCAAAACCGGAGGAGTTGGGCGACGCCCAAAAGATATGTTGGACACATAGGACTTGATACCAATCCTATGGCACACTCCGGTCCAAGTCGGGCATGTGCCTCATTTGCCCCAACCACGAGTGTGCGCATGTTTGGCCATTTTGAGCATTTTTCCACTTTTGCTGCCCGCCGTGCACTATGTTGAGCCCACCCGTGCACGCCTGACGCATGGACCAATGGACCATATATGACATGGGTGTTATGTATATTGGTCCCCATGGTTCACACGCCACGTGGGCGAAGCGGAGCAACCTTCGTTAAGGCGCTAGCCCAAAGTGAGTGTGGGCAATTTTGCCATTTTTGCATTTGTGGACGCAATTGGGATTGTCACCACGCCGAGTGGCATGAAGATCTTTGAGAGCCAAGGTGATGGGAGTCTCTGTTGGACTCCCGGTGGATCGCGTATGGAATGGTCGATCCGATCTCCAAGCCGGCGTGGAGATATACTATTGGGAGCACCCTGAATTTTGGCTCATTTCGAGCAGCCAAAATGACCCCATTTTGGGACCCCAATTTCCCCCTTCCGTGTGGTCAATTGGCGGCCCCATATCTCTAAGCCCACAGGGAGCCCGGACCTAACTCCAAGTTGTGTACTCAGATATAGGTCCTAGGTCCTGCCTCCTACCCTGAGACCCATTGGCCTTACCTTGGCCGGGCGAGCCACGCGTGGGAATAACGCCGATTTTGGTGATTTTGGCATCATGACCCCACTTGACTCATCTGTGTTGCCCTGATGCCGGGACTTCAGAGGGAACCAAGTTCAGTGAGGGCTCCAGGGAGTTCGTACTCGGAGGGCATAGGGTCAGTTGCCTCGTCCCCACCTCTGGCGGGTCCAGACAAGGGGTCAATTTTGGAGATTTTTGAGCTACTATCAGTTTGGGCTGAAACAGCCCATTTTCAGCTACCAACTCCTGGATGATAATGGCGGGGCCATATCTCTGGCTCAGAGAGGAGTTGGGACCTGCTGTTAAGGGAGCATGGGGAGCCACTGTCAGTTGGCCGTGGAGCACCTTGGTTCCCAGGAACTCGCCTGAGGCTGGGCGGGACATCTCCCCTATTGGCGGGGTTTCACGGTCCGGACTGAGCAGGGCATGGGTTGTGTTTGAGCCCCCGCCCCCACCAGCCTCTGAGAGGGTCTGACCTGGGATTGGGATACGAGTTGGGATAGAGTGTCTATTGTCCTGTGATGCCCTTACCCCAGTCCAGTCTTAACCCCATGTGTACATATCCTGATGTGTTGCTGTACATACTTTCGTTCCCTTGTTGCAGAGTGGCAAGGATCCTGAAACGCTTTGTCACATGACACGAGCGTATTGATGCCCTTGTGAGCGTAGTGCTTTGCCTGCCTGCTCACCTGTGCGTGTCACCGCAGCGTCCCGTGGCCGGCCCCCCACGGGAACGCGTCAAAAGCGTTTCACCGCCGCGGGGTTACCCAGCCCTCGCGTGCCACTCGGGGCCATCGACCCCGAGCAACGCGGCGCAGCAGCTCGCAGCTCGCAGCTCGCAGCGCAGCGCAGCGGCTCGCAGCGCCGCCCAGCGACAGCGCCGAGTTCGTCACTGAGCCCGCAGCGCCGTCCAGAGCATCGCCCTGACTGCGCAGCGACCGTGAAAGAGGTGCACAGACCAGGACTCCCGCATCAGCGAGTCCCATCGGCCGACCAGCAAGGCCGCGTCAACCACCTCCACAACCACCAGCTGACCAGCACCAGCCGCACTTCCAATCCAGTGCTGCAGCACCCGCCTCAACAACCACCACCAGTTCGTTGAGTGGAACGAGTGCACACCAAGGACCTCAAGACCAAGTACGCCCCCCGCTGCCATGGTAAACTGGCAAGAAGCGGGCAGGATGTGGCCGCGGCCCCACCCCCATGCAGTGCGCCCACTGCGTGGGTTGGTCTGGGACCAGCACTACCGCCACAGCCACCCCCAGTGCGAAGGCGGCATGCCCGGGAGCTTCGAGCTCCGCACGGACATCGCCCCCGACCGCCTGCAGGCCGTGGAGGACTGGCTGCGGGCGGAAGGGTTCGCCTTCCGCTTCCAGCAGAGGCGCTGGAGGACGTGGACCCGGCCGGACAGGCCTGGCGAAGGCCTGCGCCCCGACGGGATTGAGGACGACGAGGAGCCCAACGTGTACCCGTCGCGCGCCTCGATCAATGTCTCCATGTGGGACATGATCGAGAAGAACTTCCCGGAACCGGGGAGCGAGCGCAGGCTGCAGGGCAGCAGCAGCGCGTCTCCGGGGAAGGAGAAGCGGTCCGCCGGGGACAGGAAGCGGGACCGGAAGTGGCGGGAGTACCAGGAGTCCCTGGCCGCCGAAGCCGCCCAAGGCGCCAAGGGCGGAACCCCAGCCCCCAGTCCCCAACGGGCCAATGGTGGTCATCACCCCGGCCACGCCACCCTTGGTGACTTCATGGAAGTCGCCAAGCAGACCAGAGCCAAGCCCCGTCCGCTGCTCCTGAGGCCCCAGCAGGCCCCAGCAGGCCCCAGCAGCGACGTGGAGTCGGCCCACCGCGGGAGGATGCTGGCCGACCAGGCCAGCTCCAGCAGCAGCGCCGCTCCCGGTCAAAGGGACGTGGCGCGCGCCTGTGAGCGCGTCTGTGGGGTGCCCTGCAACCTTCGGGTTGCCCGGCAACGGGCCACGCAGCGGAACGCTGCCGTGGAGGGCGCCGTCGGCATCGCCCATGAGGAGGCCACCGAGTGGGGCAGAGGCATGGACTACCACGCCTCGAAAGTGGCAGCCATCGCGGCCGGTCTCACGGCTGCGGCCGCCCATGAGGCAGTGGCTGCCCGGATCAGGGCAACCGACGAGGAAGCCCGCCGGACGCAGGAGGCCATTGCCTGCAAGGAGGCCGAGGTGAAGGCGCTGGAAGAGGCGCTTGCCCAAGGGAGGGCAAAGAAGGAGGCGGAGGAAAGAGCCCACGCCGAAGCGACGGCTAAGGCCCAGGAGGACGCCGCCAAGAAGGACGCCATCGAGGCCGCGCGACGGAAGGTCGCTGAGGAGAGGGCCAAGACGGAGGCGGAGCTGGCGACGTTGGAAGCGGAGAAGGCTCGGCTGCAGCGGGCCCAGGAAGCCGAAGCGGCTCGTGCCCGGGAGGAAGCTGAAGCGCGAGCTGCCGCAGCCACGGCCGCCGCAATGGAGGAGGCAGAGGCCAAACTCCGCCGCGAGACTCCCCCGGGAGGATCACGAGTGGAGACCCTTCGAAAGCTTTTCGAAGGGGACGCCTCCTCCAAGATGACGCTGGACGAGGCCGACACGGGCAGCAGTGGGAGCAGTGGCCCTACTGCCCATCAACGGAGGAAGGGCAAGGGGAAGACCCCCGAGAGGCCGCGGAGGCCAGCGGGTGGACACCCCCACGACAGTGACCACTTCTTCACCGCCAGCGATGGGGATGAACGAGGCCGCCGACATTGCCAAGTGGTGGCTTGGACGGGCGGAGGAGGCGGAGACGTCCCCATGGAGCCGGAAGGTGAGGATGAGGATCTCCCTCCTCCCTACCGGAGCTCGGAGTCTTCCGAGACCGAGACGCCCAGGTGGCGCGACATGGACGAGGATGACGACATGGACTTCGGCATCACGAAGAAGCGCCCATCCTCGGACCCACCGAGGCGACCCGGCGGAGACCCACCGGGACCCCCTGGCGGAGGACCATCAGGACCCCCTGGAGGACGCCCACCAAGTGGACCCCCTGGAGGCGGACCACCGGGCGAAGGAGGACCCCCTGGACCGAGCGGACCCGGCAGAGGCCCTCCTGGAGGACCCCCTGGGGACCCCGACGACCCACCAGGGAACGGCGACCCGGATACCACCTGGCGGTGGATTGTCTACCTCCGCAGGAGGGTCTTTTCCCTTGAGTGCGAGGTAGACACGGGCAAGGGCCAGATGGCTGGCATCTCCAAGGTCGCCGCGCGCGCGCAGAAAGAGCTGGACATCGCCAGGGCCGAGACCAGGCAGCTGAACACGGTCATCAGCGGCCTGCAGCAGAGGCTGGACGCGCTGGAAGCCTGTGGGAGCGTCGGCAGCGACCACCCACCCCTGGAGTCAGGCTCGTCGGACGACGGCTGGGGACCCGGACCAGGTCCAGGCAGACCCCACGCCCCCGGCGGAGCCCCCAGGAGTCGCCCCAGCGCCAGTGCCCCCTCTCTCACCGCCCCCTCTCACCACAGCGCGGGCCGCCACAACGAACGCGTGCCGCCCGGCAGTGGCAGTGACGATTGGCGTGATGAGTGGCTCAGCGCGGAGTACCGCAACCGCCGTGCTCCACCGCGGACACCGGTACGCCCCTGGCGCCCCGCACCAGCCCCTGGGCCAATTTCAATGGCTGGTGGACGTTATGGTGGACTCAGGGATGAGGTCCCCAGAGGAGACGTGGAGTCGGATGTCGGCGAAGGTGAGGACCTGGACCTGGACCTGGAGGAGTTCGACATCAGCCCGCCGCGTGGTGTACGACGGGAGGCCGCTGAACGCAGCCGCCGGCGCCGTGATGAGGATGCGTACATGGAGGAAGTACGGTGTGAACATCTAGGTTCAGCGTACATGGAGGAACCGCGGCGTAGCCACAGGGATTCCATGGAGGAGATGGACGTGGCGGCCGTGGGAGTCCGTGGGCGAGGCCGATTGGAACCTCGGTCGACCTCGCGGCCGGCGTTCATGGTCTCTAAGGCCGCGGATGCCGCCGTGTGGGAAGACTTGAAGGACATCAAGCCCCCCATGTACGACGGCAACCCCCTCAACCTCGACCGCTTCTTGGAGAAGCTGGACGATTGGGGGCTGACCGTCACTGAAGACCTGCCTCCCGCGGATGCGGAGAGATATGTCTTCAGACGGTTCAGGTACCGCCTGCCGGAGGTGCTCAGAGAGCTATACTTCGTGGCGACCAAGGAGGGGAGAATCAAGACCCTCAAGGAAGCCAAGAAGTGGCTCAACGAGCAGGAGCGGGTGGACGCTCCGCAGGTGGCGGCCAAGCGCTGGAAGTCCATCAAGCTTGAGCATGATGGACGGGAGATCCGCCTACGAGATTGGCGAGACTTCCGAGGGAAATACACCCTCTTCCGCCACAACGTGGAGGACTGGAACGAGGGTGACGAGCAGGCTCGCCTGCTCTCCATGCTGCCGAAAGCATGGATCAAGAGGGTCACCAAGGAGGAATCCAAGCGGGCCAAGTCCAACCACACGGTCAAGATGATGCTCCCCAAAGAGTATCATACGAACGTGGTGGCTTGGACGAGGAAGAACGTGGCCCGGGATGTCAAACGGCACTCCCTGCGGAACGCTCTCCTCATCACCGTCTCGGGCGAACGCCAGAAGACCGCGATGTGGCGCCTTGACGAGTGTGCGTTGAGCGGCCAGACCATCCGTCTGCAGGCCATCCCGGCGCGGATGAGCTGCGGCGAGATCCTGGAGTGGGTTGGAGAGGAGGTGCTCAAGGAGTACCGGAACGTCCACCACACCCGCGGGTTGAGGCCCGGCGACCGCGACGTCAACTACGTTGGCGAGGGACCTGGCGGGGAAGCTGCCATGGACCCAGCGGGAGCCGGCGGCGATGAGACTCTCGTCGACGATGACGACGACGATGAGCCCGCTGAAGTGGCCGTGTGTACCTTCGTGGCCAAGAACCTGAGCCCGGGGAGCAAGCCGGGAAACTGGAAGCCCCTGCAGCAGGGTTGGAGGAAGCAGGAGAAGAGGGACCCTCGCCGCATTGGCGACCCTCCGCTGTCCTTTGGGGAGTTCATACGAGCTCACCCTCAGGGCTGTTTCGTGTGTTATGGGAGGAAGCGAGGCTTCAACCGCTGGCTCAGCTAGCACTACACAATCCCCATATATGGGCCAACTCCTTACATGCTCCAACCACTATTAACCTCCCATGCTCTTGAAACCGGTCACGCGCTCACTGAGTTGTTCAACTAGTGATTTGCTGTACCCAGAGCTTTGATTTCTGATGCAATCCAACATGTTTTAAGGATATAAATTTTAACAAAATCACAGAAGGAAATGAGACACTGGATTTTCACGAGTTCGTGCTGAAATTGCCGGATTCGGCGTGGAACCTGAGTTCTGAGTCGTTGGAACATGCAGCACAGTTGGCAAAGGAAGGCGCAATGAGTGGTCTCAGTCCTTGGCAGGCAGCGTCACTGTATTCCAAACTTACAGGAAAGAAAACACTGGCCACTGTCAAAGACACGATGGCCTTGGTTCGTGATGCCTTACTCACCTTAAAGGGCGACGACATTGGCAGAACAGGAACGTCGTCGCATCGCGAAGACGTCTTCTTGGCATGCGAAACTTTGAGCGGTCCCAAGGACCACGCTGGCCCCGCGTCGGACAAGGAGTCCACGTTCGTGTGGCGCGATGAGGTTCTGTCGCTACCTTCACGCTTGTCTGCACTCCTGGAAGAGCGAAAGGTTTTGCAAGACGAGTTTCGCAGAAAAAAGATGTTGAAGCACCTTCCAGTGTTCGACGAGTTCCATAGGGCAGCTGTTAATAACGCGCCAACGCACAAACATCCAGCGGACGCGGAGAAGCGTCGTTGGGAACAACAGGTAAAAGACGCCATGCGAGTCCTGGGAGTAGTCTTAGCACGCGAAGATGACACAACGATAGCTCCGGAAGCACCTGTTTCATTGGTACTATGTGAACATTTGTTTGCAATGTTGGGTGCGTTGGACTCCAGCATCCAAAGCTCCCGGCGAGTGGCAGTAGATAAACGGTTTGAACAACCTGCGATTGCACCAGAGTTACTCTCGAAGGATGACATGTCACTACTTCAGTCGCGCAACAAATTACAAAAAGACCTGAGAGGCACGCGTTTCTCCCCTTACTCGCATGGTAGGTCTTTCCGTGCGTTTTCAACACGAGGTCGTTTTGATCAACGGAGATCTGGCAAAGGAGGGAAAGGCAAAGGTAAGGGTTTCACCCAAAGATTTGTGCCACGTAACGACAAGTTAGATGAACGACCACAGCAGTAGCTTGACTGTAGAGGATTTATTGGCACCAGCCGTGTGCGTGCCACCGCCGATCCATCCCCACATGCCACTCTATTTGCGCTGTCGTGCACAATTGCATGAATGGGACACGTTGAAGGACACATACGCGGCGTCAGTGATTCGCAATGGGCTGCAGCTTGATTGGGTTGACGGTTTTGATCCGGATCGGCCAACCGACAACTCCATCCTCGTTCTTCCCACGCAGAGGTAACGGACCCTGAATTGGTAAAACACGTGTTGGATGCAGTGCAACAGGGTTGCATGGAACGCGTCGAGCGCAAAGACATTAAGTGTTGTGCAAGTATGTTCGCAGTGGACAAAGCGTCAGACGAGGCACATCCTGAGGGAGGCCGTCGACCTATCACCAATTTGAAGAACGTGAACCAGTTTGTACAGACCACCTATTTTCGTTTGGTCACTCTGTGGGGCATTTTACCGTTCTTGAGACCCGGTCAGTATGCTTGCAAAATTGACCTGAAAAGTGCTTATTTTCACATGGGTATCCATCCGCGGGATCGACCTTATTTGGGGGTCTACGTCGACGGTGAATTTTACAGGTGGTGCGTTTTGCCGTTTGGATTAAACGTTGCACCACGGGAATGGCAACGCCTCATGCAACCAATTTTAAATGCCGTGCGCGAACGCGGAGCACTCGTTTGGGTCTACTTGGACGATTGGCTCATCATTGGCAATACTTATCGTGAATGTCTGGAACACACACGTTTTTTGGTACAACTTTTGCATCGGTTGGGTATATTGGTCAATGTCCCAAAATCATGTTTGGAGCCGTCTCAAGAAATTATAATGCTTGGTTTTATGCTAAACTTCAGGGAAGGATTCGTCGCGGTACCTCCAAAGCGCCTACAAGCAATTTTTCGGGACGTGAACAGACTGGCACACAGTCACACACCATCAGTGAGGCGATGCGCCTCCGTTCTTGGAAGAATCCGTTCCTTGTTGTTCGCCATGCCCCATATCCGACTCCTCAGCGACGCCCTGGCGGTGCACGTGGCGGTGGCAGTCCAGGCTGGCTGGGAGGCAGACGTGGCGCTCCCGGAGCGCGTGTCACGTCAGTTGATGGATCTGGCGGACGAGTTACACCAGTGGAAGGGACGCACCTTCGTAGTTTCCATGGGTCACGTCAGGGACATGTACTCGGACGCGTCAGATCTGGCGTGGGGCGGAGTCCTTCAAGGGAATGCCCAAGCAGCGTTCGGTTGGTTCCTGAATCGAGAGGAACACATAAACGTCAAAGAGTTCAGGGGAGCCCTACTGACTATTCAAGCGTATGCGCTGAGGGACACCACGCTGCGATTTTTCACCGACTCAATGGTCCTTTACTGGTATCTCCGCAAGTGGGGAGGTCGCAAGCCGCGGTTCAACGCATTGATTCTCCAACTGTGGAATTTTACACAAGCCAATCGCATCGAGATTCAACCGTTTTACGTGCACACCTCGGTGAATCCGGCGGACATTTGGTCTCGGCTTCGTTGGACACCGTCGGAGGCTACCTTCCCGTCGGACGTGTTGACTTGGATCCTGGAGGAGTTCAAAAGTTGGATTCAGCCGGAAATCGATTGGATGTCAAGGAGTTCCAATGCGGTGTGCAGCAAGTTCGTCAGTCCGTGTCCTCAGCCGGGGGCTTACGCCATCGATGTCTTCTCCCAGAATCCAGCTTTACTTTCACCGGGGTGGGTCTTCCCGCCGTTCAAGCACATACCTCAGTTGGTCAACAAAGTGTTGGAGTCACCAGGGGTGAAGGTTCTCATGGCTCTGCCGTACAGGCCGCGCGAGGTTTGGTGGAACCTATTGATGAAACACGTGAAGTTCGCAGTGAACACGTCGGAGTTCCGTTTGCAAATGCCAGACGGCACGGAGACACAACCACGTTTCGTGTTGACCTTCGCGTATGTTTGCGTGAATACTATCAATTGCGAGGAGCTACCAACGAAGAGGCGACGCTTATCATCAATGAAATCGGGAAGGACACCTTGAAACGTTACAATTCTGCGTGGCACATGTTTGGTACGTTCTTGTTACAAGACGCGGCGCTTGCTCCACTGTTAAAGGTGGAGCGCTTTGGTCAAATCCCACTGATGACGGTGGCGGTGCAACTTTTAAAGTTTTCACGCACGCATTCTTTAAGTGCTGGGCGTATGGCGTATTCAGCAGTGTGTTTATTCCCGTGCTTTTCGCAACTACGTTTCGAGGGTATGCTACGCAACTTGAAACGTGACTGGTTCGTCAGTGTTCCTCATTATCATCGTTTCTATGATGTACGGCGTCTTATACAAGTCATGCATCAGCAACCTGTGGAGACGGAAGCTCAGCTGCGCTTGCAAGCCATTTTGTCCTTGAGATTCTTTGCCTTGTTCCGAGGCGTTGATCTGGCGCGATCACGTAGGGATATCCAACGCGCTGCTCAGCCTTGGTTCATTTCTGCTAAGCGCAAAGGGAGGAGATACTATGCACGTTATCCTATTCACAATGTTACGCCACCGTCAATTGATCCGCAGCGCTGCTTAGCGCGTTATTTGGAAGCTACTGGTGATTACGAGGGTTCTGAGATTTTTGTGTCCCTACGAAAGCCACGGAAGCCTGTATCATCTGATACCATCAACGGTCTCACTACTCGCTGGTTAAGGAAACACCTACTGGAATTGGGGGAACTGGAGACGGATTCGTTTTCCGCGCATTCTACACGAGGAGCAGCAGCAACTGCACTAATCTATCTTGGCGTGTATCCGCATGTGGTAGCAGCATTGGGTGATTGGTCCTGTTACGATACATTCAGAAAGTTTTACGACAGGACCAGAGCTCTGTTGCGCATCGCGCAAGTTCTGGTCCCTCCTGATCTGGCGACTGGAGAAGCGGCGCGCGCTTCGCGCCTGGCGATTAATTAATTCTTATGAAGGGTTCATTTCACGGGAGCTCAGTCTTCCGTTCTGTTGCCCATATATGGGGATTGTGTAGTGCTAGCTGAGCCAGCTCGGATTTACCCGAATAGGTGAGGAGGAAAGAAGAGATGGCGAAGCAATAGCACTACACAAGACACATATATGCCCACCCTGTCCCTCCCTTAAGTTCTTCGCTCACCGTGAAAAGCAGTTGACACTTGGGTCGTCGGTTGCCACGGTTTTAAGAGCATGGGAGGTTAATAGTGGTTGGAGCATGTAAGGAGTACTGATTTTCCAAATTTTTTATTATACTACGGTTTTCTCTGAGATCGTCGACGACAGGTCGTAGCTTAGAGGAAAAACACAACTCTAAGGTTGGTAGAGTGTGGGTTCAAACCCCATGGAGGGGGTATTTGAGGTCAAAAAATCATTTTTCATGTATAATACCATTTTTGTGTATATTTTGAGGGTGCCCGTTTCAATGAAAGGTAGCAAAGGGCACCAAAAGAGCAGAAAACAGAGAAAACAAACCGGTTTTAAGGAGTTGGCCCATATATGTGTCTTGTGTAGTGCTATTGCTTCGCCATCTCTTCTTTCCTCCTCACCTGTTCGGGTAAATCCGAATGACCACCGAACATGCCCCGTCCACAAGGCCGACACAGAGACTTACAAGAAGGCGCACGGGTCGAAGAAGCGTGCGCTCGCGGGTATCCGGGAAGCCAAAGTGGAGGTGGACAGGGACGAGCTCTCCAAGCTGGTGTCGCAGGGGACCGAGTTGGCCAAAGAGATCCAGGAGATCAAGAGGAACTGGGTCCCCAGGTTGGACAACAAGAACAAGGAGAAGAACCAGAATGACCAGAACAAGGACAAGGACAAGAACAAGGGTAAGAAAGGGGGAATCAAGAAGGGCGTCAACGAGGTTGATGCGGAGGAGAACACCCCTTCCTCCACAACCGACGCCCCCTAGCGGAGCCCCTGCAGCCAAGGGCCCCAGCTAGGGCGGTCGCAGGATGGTGACGTGAGAAGCGCCGAACCATCCCAGTCGGGAGTCGATAAGCACAAGGGGACTGCCGCGGGCGGAAGGCCCGGTCCGGCACCCAGTCGCGGAGGCGGGGTGAGGGCAAGTGAAGGCACGAACCCTTGCACCCGTCCGTCCTTCGCGACCAAGAATGTGTTTGATGTACTACACGATCTTTCCGAGAGTATCAGAGGATCACCCGGACCGCAGCTGGATGCTGCAGATGGGCAGCCTGAGCCCATTGTCCACGACCTGCACCAGTCGCTTGTTGAGCTTCTGGAACGGCCGGAGATCCTGAGTTTGCACGCCGTGTGCTGTGTCGGTCGCGAGCGGCAGTTGCATCTTAAGGTCCGTGCCTTATGCGGGGAAGTGGAAGGTGTTTTCGAAGTGTTGGTCGACACGGGAGCTCAAGTCAGCTTGGTCAAGGCTGGCCTACTTCCACCAGAGTGTCTGACCGACAGTCGGAAACCTGTCAGGCTGAAGGTGGCGAACGGCCAGTACATGGTGGGAGGCACGAAGGAAGCAGCCATTGGGCTGCAGTTCGTGAACCATCGTGAGCTGAGCCGCCCAGACCTCGTCAAGGAAATCCTCCTGCACGGTCGCTTCTACGAGGCCGAGATGGACTGGGAGATGATCGTCAGGTACGACTTCATGATGGAGACGGACTCCGGCGTCCTCCCGGCCCAGGCCTCCATGACCCTGTACCAGGACGACCAACTCTCGTGGCTTTCGTCACCTGAGCACCATGTGGAATGCCAATGGATCCACCCCGAACGCAATCAGCTCGAAGTGGCCGCGCTGGACACTGAGCCCACTGGGACAGCAAACCAGGAGTACGGTGTAATGCCGGAAGTGGCGAACCGAGTGGTCGCGGACCTGGGAGCGTCGGATCTGGCCCTGGATGCGTTCTCTTCAGGAACCTCCGCCCATCTTCGGGTATGTGAGAAGTACTGGAGCGCACAGGACTCCGCGTGGAAGAAGCACTGGGGTCCGCATCAGGGCTTGATGTGGATCCATTGCCCTCGATGGGACATTCCAAGAGCGATAGCGAAGATTCGCAAGGACCGCTCCAAGGCAGTGCTGGTTGTTCCTATGGGATGCACCGAGGAGGAAAGTACCCGACATTGGGTAGCCTCATTGACCAACATGACCTTAAACAAGGTCGTCCTACTGGCTGGAGAGAGTGTCTATCAGGACGCTAAGGGACAGCCCATGCCACCCCAGAGATGGCCAACGGAATTCCACTATGTGGATGGGGGCCTTGATCAGGCCGACGCCACGGACTTCGTGTGTGTCAACCGCATCATAGCGGAGCCATGGCGGCAATGCTTTGCGGTTCCCCCTGTTGACATCGAAGAATCGGAATCGGAAGACCCCCTCACCGAAGAGGAGTGGGATCTGGTTCAGGGGTATATGGATCAGCCCTTTCACGACTGGGGAAACCAGCGTGAGGACAAAGGCCAGGACAGAGCCTGGTGGGAAGTGGACTCGATCGTCTCTGGTTCCTATGAAGGGAACACCTTCGTGCAGAGGGTGCTGGACCACCTATCCAGCCAGGACGAACCAATCGGGGGTAACCCACCCACCTACGGCGATCTATTCGGAGGCAAGACCAGAGATGGCCCTTTGGGCCACCTGGGAAGACCACCTGAGCCGAAACCGAGCGGGGTCGCTACCCCTCAAGTAAGCTCCGTGGTTCAAGTGCCCGGAAAAGCCAAGGCGGAGTCCGATGACTGCCCCAAGATCCAGGCATTGAGGGCCAGGCTGAAGCAGAAGTATGGCGAGACCTTCTTCAGCGGAAAACCTGTGTTCCCTCCACCGGTACGTGGACCGTATGGCGAGGCCAAGATACGACTGAAGCAGGACCCCCGTGTGTATCGCCACCGGGAGTTTGCCCTGAGGGGCAAGAGGAAAGAGGCCATGGAGAAGATCCTCCGTGACTTCATCCAGAGAGGCTGGCTCGAGCCGTGCCACTCCGAATGGGCCTCTCCGTGCTTCGTCGTCCCCAAGAAGGTGGCCGGTGAATGGCGGCTCGTGGTCGACTACCGCGGCCTGAACGCCCAAACGCAGCAGGACAGCTATACACTGCCCCTCATTGAGGACATGCTGCAAAAGCAACACCGGCGGAGGATCTTCACGGTGATTGACCTGAAACATGGTTATCATCAGATGCCTCTCGCCGAGGAGTCCCGTGCCTGCACAGCCATGAGCACCCCACTTGGACCTCTCCAGTGGAAGGTGATGCCCATGGGCGTTACCAACGGCAATGCGGCTTTTCAGCAGATGCTGGAGAACCTGCTTGAGCCGGTGCGCGACTGTGCGGACCCCTTCGTGGACGACGTGATCATCGCGTCCGGGGACCCCAGTATGAGCTACGAGGAGCTCCTGGAGGCACATGAGAGGGACGTCACTCGAGTGCTGGACCTTCTGGTTCGGCACAAACTCACGGGCAGCAGTGACAAGGCCACCATTGCGGTAAGCGAGATGGTCTTCGCTGGCCACGTGGTCGAGAACGGGCAGCGAAAGCCCATACCTGGCAAGGTGGCTGCGATTGAGCACTGGGAAAAGCCCAAGACGGTCTCTGAGCTACGGGCGTATCTGGGGTTCTGCAACTACTACTCGGGGTATATCAAAATGTATGCCGAGTATGCAGCCCCCATGACGACCATGCTCAAGGGCAACCGAGAGGAGACCAAGAAGGGGTCCAAGAAGGCTCTGGTCTGGACAGCTGTGTCCGACCGTGCCTTTGAGGGAATGAAGCAGGCGCTGCTATCCGCAGTGGGTCTGCACCTCGTGGATCCCGACCGAGGGTTCGTCCTGCGCACCGACGCTTCCGACTACGCCATTGGCGCTGTGTTGGAGCAAGTGCTTGACGACGGGAGGCACGTGCCCGTGGCCTTCTGGAGCCGAGTCCTGGCGGAAGGCCAGAGACGCACGTGGACGCCCCCCGAAAAGGAGGCGTGTGCCATCGTCATGGCTCTCAGGAAATGGGCTGGGTACATAGCCCTCCATCCCGTCACCGTCTGCACCGACCATCAGAGTCTGCAGTCGTGGCACAAGGAGCACGTGGACACCCCCTCAGGTCCGGCCTCCCGACGGGCAAGATGGCATGAGACCTTGGCCAAGTTCGACCTCACGGTTGTGTATATTCCTGGAAAGGATAACACCGTGGCGGACTGTCTCAGCAGGTGGGCCTATCCCGCCAGCAAGGGCATGACGGATATCTCTGCCCATGGTGATGAGGCTGAGACCGCTGAAGCCAAGAGGGTCATCGAGATGGAGCGCCTGATGGAGGAGGAGGGTGTTAAATGCTTCGTCGTCATGGCTGCGGATGCCCCCCTCGCGTCGAGGCCGGGCAGAGCGGTCAGTGTACTCGCCCCTGTGGAAGCTGAGTCCGACAAGCACCTCTTCCCGGAGTCTTGCCTCCAGGACGACTGGACCGACGACTACGCCAAGTCTGAGGCCTTTGCGGCCGAGTATAGGGCTGTGACCGACCCTGATGACGGGCAGAAGTGGCCAAAGGGGCTGACTGAGGAAGATGGCAAGCTCTACCGGAATGGTAAGCTGCTAGTCCCAGAGTCCCGGGTGCTCGAGCTGTGTGAAGCTTGGCACCACCACATGCTGCACCCAGGGGTCAAGAAGCAAGCTCTTGACATGCAGCGTCGGTTCGAGATCGACCATATCGTTCTCTACACCGCCATCAAGAAGGTCAGGAAGGGTTGCTCGGTCTGTCAGGCCTGCAATCCCGATAACCGGAACGTCAAGGGGGAAGCCCAATGGACCCCGGTTCCTGACCAGCCCATGGAGAGCGTGGCCATGGACGTCTTCTCCATGCCCGAAGTGCACATTGGCAAGGAGACATTTGACTGTGTGGTTCTCTGTGTGGACCGCCACAGCGGCTACGTTGTAGCCGTTCCGGCACGCAAAAAGGGGTTGCTTGCCAAGGAAGTGGCAGTCATGATGATTCGTCATTGGCTGACCGTCTTTGACATCCCCCGCACCATTTGCAGTGACCGAGGGCCCCAGTTTACTGGTGGCTGGTTCAAGGCTATGTGTTCCCTCATGGGAATACGTCATGCCAAGAGCGTCGCCTATCTCAGCCGGTCTAACGGCCGTGCTGAAGTAGCTGGACGGCAGCTGTTCGAGAAGCTGCGCAAGATCCACATCACCAATCCACGTCGGAACTGGTTTGAGGAGATGTGGCCTGCTCTGAAGGCCCATCATGACACCCCCACCCCGGGCGGTTTGTCCCCTCACCAGATTCTGTTCGGCAGGGACCCCCTGGGTAGGGGACTTCCCTTGTCCGGTGATGGCATGGCTATGGATGCCAAGGAATTCTTCGCGCGGCAAGAGCAAACGGCGCGGGACATCCGCCAGCAGCTCGAGAAGGAGCATGCTGAGCGTCAGAAGTCCGCCCCGAGCTCGACAGCGCAGAAGTTCAGGGTGGGAGACCCGGTGTGGGTGATCAGACCCCGCCCCACGGGCACCCACCGCACCAAAACCTGGTTCACACCCGGCGAGGTGGTCCGCAGGATTGGTGAGGACACCTACCGCATCAAGGTGGGTCACGGGCAGTTCCGGGAGCGCCACGAGAGTCAACTTCGTGTGCAGGAACCCGACCTCCGTGGCCAGCATGTGTCCCTGGACTATGCCGCACATGGGGCTGATTGGGACGACGATTATGCTGAGCAGGACGACTACACCGTCGAGAAGATCCTGGCTCAGCGTCCGAAAGCCTCGGCACCTGGAGGTCTGGAGTTCAAGGTTCGTTGGCGAGGCTATGGGCCGTCCCACGACACCTGGGAACCCGTCTCCTCGTTCGTGCCGCGGGTCAATACTCCCTTCATGGAGTACATCCGCAAGCACAAGACCAAGATCCACGTTTCGGACTCGGCAGCACTCACCCGGGCAATTGCAGCCAGGGGTGCCTGATCAGCGCCCTGAGCTCTCCCCTGATGTGTTTTCAGGCTTGTGAGGTCGACGGATCGTCCCTTACTTGCTTGCTCTCTTTCATCTTTCGGTGACCTGCCATCAGAGTGCCCATGTACCCCCCCCTGCTGAATCCAGAGGAGGATGGCCCCTCTCTTCGTCTATTCGTCACTCCCCCCCCTGCTGAATCCTTGGGAAACCAGGTAGGGCGACTGACCTTCATATTTCTGAGCTCTTGGGGCCTTGAAGCCCATACGACGTTGCGCAACGGATGCCGCTGTCATCGGCATTGCGAATTTTTGGTGTGTGGTCTGGTTCCATGGCACTTGCGGAATCCAGACCAGTCGACGTGTGTCAGCTGACTATATATGGCCTGAACTCAGGCGTTTTCCTGTCCACTCCCCTGCATTGCCTTATCCTGACCGTGGCGTGGTTTGGCGCTCTGTCCAGAGCGTGTTTACACGCCTATTTACCCAGATTATTGCTTATTTTTCTGCCCTCCAGGATATGTGCATCTGTATGTTAAGTGTCATCAGCCCATCGCTGAGGGATGGACTGCTTTTCACCACGAATCGGGATACAGAGGCGCCCTGAGTCGCCGTTTACATGCTTTTACTGCTGGTCCAGCCTGGACCAGTACCTGAGTACAGATTCTACTGTTTGAGTGCTCGTGATACCGTGTTGCCCTATTCGCTGTGTGTGGAGATCCTGATGGCGCCAGGCGGGAAGCCCAGTTGCCTGACTACACTCCCAGCGGTCCGCCACTGTCAGTCCCAGTGTGAGCCTACCGATTCGCAGACGCACTTGCAGTCGGATGGCGGCCTCCGGTGCTCCTGACCTCGGTCATTCTGCCTGGGAAACTGGTGGTTTGAGGAGTCGACGCCTCCGCCCACACTGCATGAGGACTCCCTCATGTATGGCCTTCGTGGTAATAGGGCGAGGGAAAAGACGGCCTTGATGCCCGATCCCTTAAGGAGGAGCTCCCTTAAGATCCCTTAAGGAGTTCGGCTGTATCACTCTGGACTCGCGTCGTATGGATATGGACATGGTGCGCCCGAGGAAGGACCCGTGGGGACTCTCCCCAGTCGGCGGGCCTTGGGAAGCTTGGGGTAGCCTGATGGATCTTTGTGGTCGCTCTCGACCTGTGGGACCACCTCGGTCGTCCTGTGTCGCCTATGTTGGCCGTGTATGCCACTGCCACTGTGGTGGTGACCGTAGCAGCCGGCACCCGGTGCGCCTGGTATGGGTTAACGGGTCCTTTGGATGCCGAACAATCGCCGCCAGGACCCGGGACTTGATACTTGATACTATACATGTGCTACGAGCTTTTACAGCATCATACCTATCTTACTGTGGGATTTGAACGGCCTAACCTGAGTCAGCCTGAAGTGAGGATGTGACACCCCCCCTTCAGGAAATGGTCCTGGGTACCCGCTGCCATGCGTGGGTGTTATCGAGCCCCCCCCAGGGTTTGCTCTAAGGAGGGGGGTGAAGCGGTACCCAGAACCCCATGGCTAGGTTAGGGCATACAACCGGTCTCCGGTCCACTAACCCCATGTACGGAAGGGAAGACCGGTCTCCGGTCCACTAACCCCATGCACGGAAGGCGCCCGTTGACGCCCGGTGCGAGCCCGGCGGGAGCGTGTTCCGTGCCGTAAAGCCCCGCATCGGCAACCGATGCACCGCCAGCGGAGATTTATATATCAGAATATCAGGAATCAACAGGGTTTTATTTTCATATTGTTTCCGTCAATTTTTACGCTTCCGTTCTGATATTCACTGTTTTGACTGCTGGCGGTTGGATCGCGACTTTACCGTAACCGCCAGTCTAACTGTAATTAATGGAAATTTTAACGCTATCCGTGACGAAGGCTCTAAAGTCTTCAGGAACTGCATTGATGCATCCGCAATTTTCACATTCTACACTCGCAACCTTAATCTGAATTTTTCAGGATGTCGAAATCGGATTTTCGACTTCGACATCCCCGCACTTGATTTGACCTCTTTTGAGTGGACCTACGTGCTTCCCCATGCACGAATCAACTTTCCTTTTATCCTGCCCTCCATTTGTCTTAAAGATATGGGCAAAACAAAGTTGATTCGTGAGGCCACTTGTGAAGGTCATATCTCGTGTTGCTTGCGAGGAATGACAATAAGGAAACGTGGGATGTATTCACAATACTCCCGACGTAATTTAGGAAGCTTTATATGCCTTGCGTTTCCACACGTGCGCGCTAGTGTAATGATTCATGGTCAAGAGGGTAGAGTTTGCGTTATAACTCTTTGGCCATGACATTGCGTGCGTTAAGATAACTTTCGAGTGTAGCGCGCAAGTGTTGGTGTTGCATAGGAACTCTCCTTCAGTTCCTATGAGCGATTGACACAAAGTTATGCCCTTGGAGGGGCATGACATATCGTGGGGGGAGCTACCTTTTTGGGCAATATGTGGTATGTGCCATGTGTTGTGTTGCGTGCCCATTTGGCGGGTCCATCGCTCGAAGCCGAACCCGCCAATGGACCTCATATTGTGCAAGCCCCTTCTCCATACTCCCCACGATCAATTGCAAGCCTAACCTTCGTGAAGGGAAGCTTGTGTGGCGATCCCAAAGCGATGCGTTGGGAGCAAGGTGTGTGTTTTGCAATTTTCCATATTTTCATGTGCCCACTTGGAAGGCAGCGCTCGTAACCTTTCAAAGAGCCCCAAGTGGAGCACATATGTGGAATCGAAGGTCATTGGTGTCAAGTCATTGTGTTTAGAAGGATTAGTTGATTGCACGATCCAAGCCGAAGATATTATAATATAATTGTGCACCTTTCAAGGCACTTTTGTGTATCTTTGTGCCAATTTTGCCGTTTTTGGCCCGTCATGATGTCAAGTGGCGACCGTGTATCTCAACGTTGCGCTCAATTGACATCATGATCCAAGTATGTTATGAGGGTACAAACTTCGGTGCCCAACATATCTTGGACCCGGCGAATAACTCCTCTTCAGATTGGCATACCGTGGCCGCCATGTTGGCGATTTGGGACTATCCCAAATCATGGGCTCACTTGGCGACCCTGCCATTCCCAAAACCGGAGGAGTTGGGCGACGCCCAAAAGATATGTTGGACACATAGGACTTGATACCAATCCTATGGCACACTCCGGTCCAAGTCGGGCATGTGCCTCATTTGCCCCAACCACGAGTGTGCGCATGTTTGGCCATTTTGAGCATTTTTCCACTTTTGCTGCCCGCCGTGCACTATGTTGAGCCCACCCGTGCACGCCGGACGCATGGACCAATGGACCATATATGACATGGGTGTTATGTATATTGGTCCCCATGGTTCACACGCCACGTGGGCGAAGCGGAGCAACCTTCGTTGAGGCGCTAGCCCAAACTGAGTTTGGGCAATTTTGCCATTTTTGCATTTGTGGACCCAATTGGGATTGTCACCACGCCGAGTGGCATGGAGATCTATGAGAGCCAAGGTGATGGGAGTCTCTGTTGGACTCCCGGTGAATTGCGTATGGAATGGCGGATCCCATCTACAAGCCGGCGTGGAGATATACTATTGGGAGCACCCTGAATTTTGGCTCATTTCGAGCAGCCAAAATGACCCCATTTTGGGACCCCAATTTCCCCCTTCCGTGTGGTCAATTGGAGGCCCCATATCTCTAAGCCCACAGGGAGCCCGGACCTAACTCCAAGTTGTGTACTCAGATATAGGTCCTAGGTCCTGCCTCCTACCCTGTGAACCATTGGCCTTACCTTGGCTGGGCGAGCCACGCGTGGGAAGAACGCCGATTTTGGTGATTTTGGCATCATGACCCCACTTGACTCATCCGTGTTGCCCTGATGCCGGGACCTCAGAGGGAACCAAGTTGGGTGAGGGCTCCAGGGAGTTCGTACTCGGAGGGCATAGGGTCAGTTGCCTCGTCCCCACCTCTGGCGGGTCCAGACGAGGGGTCAATTCTGGAGATTTTTGAGCTAATATCAGTTTGGGCTGAAACAGCCCATTTTCAGCTACCAACTCCTGGATGATAATGGCGGGGCCATATCTCTAGCTCAGAGAGGAGTTGGGACCTGCTGTTAAGGGAGCATGGGGAGCTACTGTCAGTTGGCCGTGGAGCACCTTGGTTCCCAGGAACTCGCCTGTGGCTGGGCGGTACACCTCCCCTATTGGCAGGGTTTCACGGTCCGGACTGAGCAGGGCATGGGTTGTGTTTGAGCCCCCGCCCCCACCAGCCACTGAGAGGGTCGGACCTGGGATTGGGATACGAGTTGGGATAGAGTGTCTATTGTCCTGTGATGCCCTTACCCCAGTCCAGTCTTAACCCCATGTGTACATATCCTGATGTGTTGCTGTACATACTTTCGTTCCCTTGTTGCAGATCGGCAAGGATCCTGAAACGCTTTGTCACATGACACGAGCGTATTGATGCCCTTGTGAGCGTAGTGCTTTGCCTGCCTGCTCACCTGTGCGTGTCACCGCAGCGTCCCGTGGCCGGCCCCCCACGGGAACGCGTCATTAGGTGTTATCGCTTCGCGTTTACGTGGATTCGTCCCTCATCCTCCCATTCGTCTGTTGTACAGAATACCGCAAAGCGTCGCTGAGTAGGCCACTGTTCGGGCCGAAAAGCAGCAGCAGGAGACTGAACCAGAACCAAGACCCCTCCAGGGGCAATTCTAATTTAATAGTCGCCCCCTCCGCCCAGTACCAGGACAGGTGTCTCCGTCAGGTTCCATGAGACTTAGATCGAGCGTCCTATGAGCGTCTGGCGTTGGGTTGTGTTACGCTGCAGCTTGGAGGGAGGGATGCATATCCATATGGTCTTTGCATGCCCTACTCTAACCCCACTAAGCCACAGGAACCCCTGCAGCGCCAAGAGCGCTGAGCTTTCTGTTGGAAATTGTCATGAACAGTGCAGCAAGAGTTGCTGGCCATGGTGAAGCGCTCATTTCCAGTGTTAGAGAAGCTATAGGTATTTTAAGGTAGGTGTGGAAACCAAGGAAAGGCCAAAAAAAAACACCCTTGTTCCTGAAAATGCGACAGTGGTGGCCACCACAGCACAAGGGGGGTGTAAGAAAAAGTGCTTTTCCAATGCTTTAGGGTATACTTTAGTTGTATTAGAAATGCTCTAAGCACTCAGGCATTTTTTATCTTAGTATTGGCCTAACCAAAATGGGTGATAACACATTTTGACCTATAGAACCAAACACTAAATCAGGATGTAGTGTGGACCCCTTAATCCCCAAGCTATATGCACTGACACATCTGTTCCTGGGTGACTGAGGCAGTGATATACTGAAGGCAGAGCCTATGAATTTATCTATGTTTTCTCATGAATTCTTAGCTATCCTAGTGGTATGCACCCTAGGGGGCTGGGGCACCTCTTTTTGACAGGTCCTGGGTTCAATACCCAGTCAGCCTAGCTAAGTAAGAATATCCCATGTGACATGGCAGTGACCTCAGCGCCACAAGCCATGCCACCTCAGCACCTATGGGGCCCAAAAAAAAAGAGTGCACATCTCTAGATGGCACCATGGAAGAGAGTGAGCCCTTGGGGCAGTTTTCCAATCAGACTTTCTCAAACATGTAAAATATTTCATCCTGAGTTGCATTGAATGTAAATTGCTGTGGTCTATTGTTGATAGTTGTCTTTATCTAACTCTTTGTGACTGCAGCCCTTCATGCTTTGATCTTGTTTATCTTCTACTTGCTTATATCCGGCTTGGGTTATCCTGGAGTGGTTGTATTTCAACAAATAAAACATTTTCCTCATCAAAAACAAGCAGCACGAACCGTACACCAGCAGCAAGCAGCAGGAGAGGCACATCCAAAACACAGTGCTGAAAACACTATAAAACTTTCTCATCACAGGCATCTGAGTTCACAGGCTGGTGCTGCAGATGAGCAGCAGTGTAGTGGCAGTCTGGAGCACTAGTGTGCCAGCCTGTCATCCAGTCAGCCAGTCAGAGTGCCCCCCCTCTTTTTTGCCTGCCTCCTCTTTGTTTGTTCTGCCAATATTCCTGGCATGTGCATCACCAGGCAACTAAGAGCATTGCCTGTGGCATGGCGACCAGTGACACAAACCTCACCTACTTCTGATTCTGTCCCTTTGACTTGCGTGTGTTTTGACCATGTATTTACAGTTAGGTGAATAACAAGTACGCATCTCAGTGCGCGAATTTACATGAAGCCTCAGTGGTGCACTTTCCCTATTTTTTTTTCCAACTGGCAGATTCAATTCAATTGAACCAAAGGAGTACTGCAAGAATTGGGATCACTGACATTTGAGAATTTGAATGGCCATGCTTTGCACAGAAATTCAGGTACAGCTTCAGAATTTGTTTTTGGATTTCTGTTTGGTTTTGCTGGCAGTCGGGCCCTTCAGCTTTTTTTTTGGATGCTCGTGGGCACTGCCAGCGCAGGTGCAGGCCGAGGTGGTAGTGCAGCTTCAACAGCTCAGGTCCAGTGCGTCAGCGCAGATTTCTGACACTGGTTTTTGTGTCTGGCACTGTGTGGAAAAGCCGGACAGCACAGACAGCGACAAGGGATTCAGTGCATGATGCATGTTGGTTGGAGCTCCAGTGTAAAACATTGTGAGCCCCCCCCAGGGGGTACTGTAGTGCATTTCAGGTCGCTGGGCCTGTCGTCCCTGCCCCCCAGTGACATTCAGTTTGTATGCATATGTTTTGCTCTCTGGCGTCAAGAAAAGGAAAGCCGGTGTGGGTCCATGGAGCAGTTTGTCTCATCACCCATGAGACCCACCGCTGGGGGTATTTTCTTCGAACGAAACCTTCGAACGAAGATTATTTCTTCGAACGAAGAAAGGTTTTGAACTGTTCGAACGCCTTTGTTGTGGCCGTTTTGCTGCAAACATTGCGATAAAATGCTCAACACAGGTATTTTTGAGGGTTTAGTTCTTTGGATTCAGCCTGCAACCACCTAAATGCCCTGAAAATGTGTTTTCGAAATGTGGTGGACTTTTCTTCGAACGAACCTTCGAATGTTCGAACGAAGATATTTTTCGAAGAAAAAGACGCGGCGTTTACAAATGCACATACAGGCAACAACAGAACCGCAGAACCACCATCGGCAAGGTTCTTTGCCCGTCGTCCGGACACAACGGGTTGTGGATCTTTGCCCCGCACACCAGCACTGGTCGTCGACGCTTTTTTTTTGGTTGCCTCAGGGGAATGCAACGTGGAACCACCCTGGCTCAGGTTGACCCACGTTGGCATCGACTTCACCTTTCTGCGACCTTCTTCATGGTTTTGGAGTGCTCCGAGGACCGTCAGTGCTCTCGCAGGCTTCGTTAGGAGGTCGTTGAGCAGGCTGCCCGCAGTCACGGTCGTCTCAATTCCACGACTTGGTAGCTGAAGCTTCCACCTGACGCCAACGGCGCTGGTTTGCGTTGCTGCAACCTGTGGGCAGTGGAGTGGTAAAAGACTTCGAATACAATGTTCGTTCGAAGATTCGAATGTTCGAACGAACGTTTTTTTCTTCGAACGAAGAACGTTTTTCGAAGAATAACGTACAGGACGCATGCATGGTCAAAAGCGCTCAGCTACAAGGTAAATGCGGTACCTCCCATTCAGGAATGTCCCCTCCCATGTAGCCATGCTGCACTCCTGCTGCGACTGCTGCCTGGAGCACCGTCTGCCACTTCGCCGGTGTTGTGCTTTGCAATTGTTGTACTCCCCCGGCTTGCTGCGCTCCTTCGTCCGTCTGGGCTGCCTCACCACCACCCCGCGCCTGAGCGGTGACCTTGACGCCTTTCAAGCGGCCCGTTGATGTACATTTGCCCCGGCCCGGGGGCTCTGAGGAGGGGAATCTGAGCATCACGGTACGGTCTTCACGCCAGCTCTCCACTGCACCGTAGGCGTGCCAAACAAGCGCAAGCATACGTATTATCGGGGTTGGGGTGCCTTTTTTGTTCGGGACTGCGAAGGGGAAGGCGCGGGCGACCAGTGCACAAGGCAAGTCCCTCTCCACAGCCACATCTTTGCAATCGGCTGATAAACACTTTCCGAAACAGCGCCCATAGGTTGACAGTGGCGTAGGCCAAGCGTACTTCGGGTCCCCGAAAATGGGCGTATGCGGATTGGGTACGGATTTCCCTAGAATGAGGTCAAGGTAGGGGCGGGTGACTCCGGATTCAACGATTACCTGGCGGCAAGTGTCGAACTTGGCGCTGACATCGAACACTTCGTTCACCACCACGTAATCCGGATCATATTCTTCTGAATCCTGGGATCCAAAATCTAGCGGGTCATCCAAACGGCGAGAAGGGGATGGTGACGGCTCCAAATCCGCTGAACGCTGCGGCGCTGGGTGCTGAGCCAGTTGTGTACTACTCTGGGAAGGTGTTCCTGGCGCTGATCGTGACGCTGGGGCAGAAGTTGGGTGCGCCTGAAGCAACTTCTGAGCACAGCGCGAAAGATTCAAAAAATATCTTCGAACGAGGAATCGAATATTCGAACGAAGAAAAATCTTCGAACGAGAGTTCGTTCGAGGATTCAAAGATTCGAACGAAGACTATATTCGAAGGACTACAACGCATGCCTGCAGGGCTTGGAGAATAACACATACCGCCACCAGTCTTGCGACATCGGCCTTGTCTTCCTTTGTCAGCACCATTGAGCGGCATCGTCTATTAAGGATTCGAACAATGCAGCGTTTGGGCAAGAGATCGGGCGCGTTGTACCGTGAGCTACAATATGGGAGTGCGTGTACAAGAAGGCATGCTCCATGGTTTGTAGTAGAGCAGAGAGCTGGTAGTCATCTGTGGTGCTGCCCCCTCTGTTTGTGAACCGCAAGTAGAAATCCTTTAGCTTGGCATTCGTGGTTTCAGCCAAGTCCTGGGAGTACATCCCAAGCCCGTAAGGTGCTATCGCCTCTAGGATTCTGGGCACATCGAACTCCAAGATTATCAGATAATGAGAACGGGTATCAGGCAAACAGTGTGCGCGAAATTCCCAGGCCGCCTGCTGACAGTCCGCTGGGAGGTCAATGTCGATGCGCTGATAGGTGCGATAGAGCCGTTGCATCACGTCCCGCAACCGCATGACAGCCTGGTTACCCAAGTGCTCGTCCGCCAACCCCAAAACATGAGCAATACCATCCCATATAAAAAACAAACGCTTCGTTTCTTGTTCATCAGGTCTACAAGTTCCACCTAGCTGCCAACCACACAGAGCAATCTTCAGCATGTTATTGATAGCGTTGCGTGCTTCCCTGCTGGCGGACAAGCATAGCCTTTCCAAGTATTCCCCAAGCAAAGCACCAATTCGCATAAGCATATGAAGAACACAAATAATGGCATGGTGTCGTGGTACTTGAAGCAAAGGTTTTGAAGCGCAGCCACGAGCTCCCTTGCAGACAGGGGTCTTGCCAAGTCGGGACGCATCACCTGTGCGCGTTCTGCGCCGGTGACAGCCCAGGTACCGCCTCTTGAGAGGATTCCAAAGGCCCAAGTTGTGAACTGACGGTATATACCAATGCTCAGTAAGTCCCAAAAACTTCTTCGAAAACGGTAAATCTCCGCCCAGCATAACACTTGCCGCACAGCGTGCGCCCTTCACGACGACGGATCGCGTAGTTATGATCCGCTGCAGGACCTAGTAGCGTGCAAAGCGCAATCAAAATTTTGTTCGAAAAACACGTTCGTTCGAAGGAAAAGCTTCGTTCGAAAGGTCGAAGGTTCGAACGAAGGCAATATTCGAAGAAATAACACACCCTCAGATTCTTTTTCCAGACCCGGCGCAAATCCTTCAGATTGGAGTCACCACAGTATGCCAGCTCTAAAACC
The DNA here is from genome assembly GCA_964036045.1 of Eutreptiella sp. 'Long Island Sound 2002'. Lineage (NCBI taxonomy): Eukaryota > Euglenozoa > Euglenophyceae > Eutreptiales > Eutreptiaceae > Eutreptiella > Eutreptiella sp. 'Long Island Sound 2002'. The sequence goes on along the minus strand of OZ038386.1, from coordinate 28,919,586 downwards.
CAAATGTGTGCTGCATTGCGGGCTAGATGCTCATGATTTCGGATGCGAATGGAAAGCTGATTCCAGCTTACACCCGCTACAGGATAACCATCGCCACTCACAATGAAAACCAACCCATCTTTGCTGGGCTGTAGAGTTTCATAGAGGCGAGGCTGTGTGAAAACGTAGTTGATCCAGTGATCAAACGGCCAGGAGACATTTCGGATGCCAGTTTTCTTGTCGATGTGGCCAACAAGGTGCAGGGGCTCCTTCATCCTTTTCCAAGCCAAGTTGACTCTCCGGCGGCCTGGCATTGGTTTCCCAAACCTTAGGCCAGTCTGTTTGTGCCATACGTCCGCACGCTTGGAAATAAAGCGCGATAGAACCCGAAGGCGGCGTCTAGGGATTCCCAAATCGAGAAGCAAAGCGACTGCTTCTTCAGGCGAGCATTGAGCATCGCTGTGCCACCGTAGAAGTTGATTCAATCTCTGCTTGTCAGCGCCTGGGTTGACTCGTGTGTAGATTGAGTGTAAAAGCTGGCGTCCCAGGCCAGAGGAGGTGAAAAATTGCACAAGCGCGTCCTCAACGTCCTGGCTATAAGCATTCGTCGTGCCTACCGCGTTTTTGAGCGTAATTCCAAGTTGCACCATTGGTCAAACAGTGACACCCTTAAAAATACAACAAATCAGTTGAAAAATCAAAAAAAACCCTTCTTTCTGGCACAAATCTGCGTCTTTCTGGCACAAATCTGCGTTTTTCTGGCACAAATCTGCGGCAATCGCCTGTCAATCTGGTGCGCGCGCTGCTGTTGCTGCGCTTTTGCGGCAATTCTCCCCAGCAGCTTGGATTCGATTGGATGTAATTGAATTGCGATTAAAGCAAATACAATCTTCGAATTCGAATCTTCGTTCGAAGATTCGAATCTTCGTTCGAAGACTGAAGTTCGTTCGAAGAAAATACCCCCCCCAGTGGGTCTCATGGGCAGACAGTTTCGTCCCTCTCCTGTCTTAGAAGGGGAGTGTAACTGAATAGGACTGTCACAGAGATCACGAGCATTGCGAGCGACAGCGACTGTGCGAAAATAAATTGGAAATCAATAACACTGATTTTGTGGGCCCTGATTGCAGTTTTGCTGCACTGTTCAGCAGGGCCTTGTTCTTACATGATTTGGACGGATTGATCGATCATCATCTGGTGTGCACCTCCTTGTTGCTCTGCTGGTTTCTAGTATAATCTGAAACATCAAAGAGGCATGGATTTGGATTCAATTACAGATCTATTACAAGCTCTGAGACGTTTGCACTTCATGCTGTAGCATTGCACTAACATACGTGCTTGCTTTTGTTTTCACCCTTTGTTGGTTTTTCCCCCTTGTGGACCGCTTAGTCCAGGTCTCTATCGTCGCAGATTGTGTTGTTTCCTATCTATTTGCCGCTTCAGACTGTTTTGTTTCGCCATGATTCCGTGGCTTGTGTTACTTGCTCTCGTTGTTGCTTGCTTTTGTGTCGTGCTGTCATGCGTGTGTTGTTCTCTCTTGTTTTGTCTCTGCAGCCAAGGCAACGCAAGCTTTAGAACTGTGCAGAATTGTTTAATATTTCTAGTTTTGTACCGTTAGTGTGTTTGAAGTACTGAGAAGCCTTGAAAAAAGATAACCCACATGCTGCACTTGGAAGTGCTGTGTGGTCTTTGCAGTGATGGCTCCTGCTTTTGGATGAGATTTTCTGTTATTTTGTTTTTGGCCTTTGGGCTTGTTTGAGGCAAGGTGAATGGACTCAAACTGCCATGTGGTTTGCAGGTGCCACTAGACAATCGTTTCAGAAAGGGGTTCCCACCGGTGTCGGCGCACCCTCAGTGGGCAGTGTGGTCAGAGGGCAGTGTGGTCGCACAGGAAACTAACTCTCAAAACTTGTCAATTGGAAAAAAAAATTTTGATTGGAAAAATTTTTTGAGAAAAAAAATTTTACATTGGAAGAATATTTTTTATTGGCCATCACCAGTCGAATGGTGCAGCTTGCTAGGTGCAATCAGAAATCACTGAGTAATCAGAAAAAACCGGTTAATGGCGTCGATCAAATACAATAATCGCATCCAACAGGTTTTTTTACATACAATGATCGCAATGAATTGGTTATTTTTAATATAATAATCGAAAAAAATCGCTTCTTTTTTTTTGGGAGAGGATTGCAAACCTTAGTAAAAATGAACTTCTGTCAAGAGCTCCCATCTGTACTATGGAATTGAGTGAGTGGTCACAACTGACTCTGGTTCTTCATTAGGCTCTATCTAAAATATAAATCTTGTGCGTTTGGGGACTGGGACGAAACATGTTCTTAAATTTGAAACAATTCAACCGTCACACTGTCTTGATGGAAGAAGTTTGCGGTGCTGAACGACTGTCCCGTCATGCGATTTACAGCCATGAACACTTTGCGACACACAACATGTTCCATCGGCTTTGTATAGGTGTCCTCATCACAATTGAATCACATCATATGCATTTGCTCTGATTTTGACATTGATCTAACGAGAAGCTTAACACGTTGGTAGACGGATAAAACTATGAGTTTCTTGCAAAGACCTGCGCGCAGCCTCGCCTACACATAGACCAGAACGCTTTTCGGATGCTCAAGTGTTACGGATGGGTCAGCGTGATCTTGACAAGCATCAGATCAACTACGTAAAAATGGAATCTAGTTGTATTGTACATGAATGTGTACATCTTCTGTAAACAGACTCAACCTTCCCACAGTCGCGGCATATAGGAGTCACATCCCCGCTCAGAGAGCAGGTGAGTACCACACAGATGTAGGTTGACCTCAATGCGTTTCCCATGTAAGTTGATTTTGCTTACCTCTTCTTCCTCTAACCCCAGGACAACGACTAACCTTGCCCAGACAGGAAGTGTCCACCAGACAAATTTGTGTCAATTCATCGTCGCCCAGTATCATCTTTGTTTCTGAGGTGTGGTGCAGTCTGAGCAAACGTCTGACCCCGCACCAGGCCTCGCGGCGGGGGAGCGTGGTCCTGAGGTCCCCAGGGTGAGAGTGTGCACTGGTCCAGGTCCTATGGGAACCCCCGGTAGACGACCAATAACCCATGAGACCGGGTCCCGTGTGATCCAACACATGGTAGGCTATGGTCCCGCAATCGTGACCCTGGTATCAATACGCCTTCTAGTCATACCATAAATAAATAAGCAAAAGAACCTCGGAGCTCTTGCAACGGACCGGTCCCGAGCACGCAAGACTCCACGACTGAGTGGGTGACCGGTGCCAGTAGACCAAGGTCCCGAGGTTTTTTCGATTCACCCCTTGCCAGACTTTTGATGTCCAAATCCTCCCATACCCTGTACAACAGCCATAGCTCAGTAGCTATGATTTATTGCCGAGACGGCACCAACCACTACCATAGATCAAAAAAGTCTCCTCCGATTTGGGCGTTGTGAATTCCTGGGAGAGGAGTTTGATCCATTTTCACTGTTACAGATGTATATTATTGTAGTTGCATGATATGCCATCTCGCCTCAGTGTAAGAAAAAGTCACTGCCATGTCTTTCTTGGAGGCCCTGATCCAGGCCAAGCCCCCCTTAAAACCCTTTTGTTGATGCTAAGACTTACTTAAGTATTTTTATCCCTCTTTAGAAGCTTCAAGTACACTTTCTCAAAGTAACTAGGGTTATAACCCTAGCCCCCCCATGAATTTCACCCCTACCACTCAACTGAGCGGAGGTATCTTCCTTCATTGAGGTTATACCGAAATAAAATAGGCATTTCATGCCTAAGGCCTTGGAGGTTAAGCCTAGTGGTCTCCCACCCCAAGACCCCTATACTCAATTGTTGCTACCACCTATTGTGGTTCTACTTTTTAACTGTTTCGGAATTCAGTCGCTTGGCCAAGTCATAATCTGTGTCTGGCCTAACTCCTTTGCCCCATATTCCTAACCAACTCCATTTCATCCAAAAGAGTGCACATGAAGTGCTAGAGTCTGATTGGGAGGCAAGAGTCATGCCAGTTTTCATATAAAAATCATTTGTTTTATCCTTTTCTGATTGAATCTTTGTATTTATACCTGCTCTCTCTATCTGCAGCCCTTCTGTGTTACACTGGATTTCAGAACTATTCACTGATTCGATCCACATCCTGTTCTTGCTCTACTTGCTGCTTTGGTTTGGGCTTCCAACTTCAAAACCTGCAGGATTTCATCAAAATATCTAGGGCACTAATCAAGGACATCTTTCAGGTAGCAGAGGCAAACCCTGAGTACCTTTCGAACCAACTCTGACCAGAAGCACAAGAAAAGCACACTGAAAAGCACATTGAACATGTCCACTCAACTGTCCTCCCGAACCTGGCCGATCAGAAGTGTACAAGTCCAACTTGGCAGTTTAGCCCACTCAAAGAGTGAACCGCCACTCAGAGCAGCATCTGGGTCTCAGGAAGATCCAGAGCACAGAAGGGCGAACCAAAATCCGCCCAGAACAACCCCTTTAACCATGGAGACCTTAGTGGCCCATGGTGAGGACAGCCTGCAAAGGCTCCGCAGGCGAGTCGAAGCCTCCATCGCCCGGTCGGGCTGTCCGGCCTCTTCTTCTACGGTTCTTGGAGGTCCTGAAGAACAAGAGGACCTACAAAGGAGGATGGACGAGTTTATGCTCCACGAGGAGTACCACAAGTCCACCGTAGGGGACGATGGAGAAGTACCTCTTGATGCCCTCGGGTCTCCGCCTCAAACTGAGATGAGTTCCTTCCTTTATTCCGGGCTGTACCGGACACAGAACAGAAATAGGACAATAGGATCACACACTGTGGACCAAATCCTGAACGGCAGTGCTGTGATCACTTGCTCGCTGAGTGAGTCGCGGAATGATCGCGGATTTCTGAATAGGACTCACTTGACCTACGTGAAAGCAAATAATCAAGCAAGAAACAACAAATGCATGAACCGACATTTTCAACTCAAAGAGCACACAGAAATGCCAGGTCTCAAATGTGCAACTCCAGAATTTTATTCAGTGCTCAGTGTGCCTGACGTTGCCTCTCCTTAGCTAACGAGGGATCGCATTTGTAGCATAATATTTGATGAGTTGAGCAATGCTTGTTGACACACATGGCATACACACAAGTGAATGCATGAACGATTGAGAACATATGTGTGATTGTTTTCCACATGTTGCCATGCGAATATTTACAAGACCTTTTGTGTGAATTAAAGTCCAAGTTGTGTTAAGCATTGTGCACCTGCTTTGCATGTGCACCCGACATTTGTATTGCATTTGTTCCTCTTTTCTAGACATTTGAGGACCGGAGTAGTATGTAGTGTGTTGTGGTCTTTTGTGCCGTTGCTTTGTGTTTTGTGTTTGCCTTGCCTTTTCATTTTGGTTGCAAATCTGGTAGCTCCTCCCACTTGGTAGATGGTAGCGGTTTGGTTCCGGAATTTTTGTAACCCAGCTTAGTTCACAAAAAATATTTTGCTTCTTTTTTGATACTTAAATTCATCTTTTTCTTCCGGAACTCACGTGGTGTGTGCTTGTAATTAAAGCCCCATCCCACGCCATCCATTGCTGCTTGCTTCTGCGCGTGAGTTGTAAGTATCCACGATCCAATGAAGATGTCGGGCCAAGGGTCTGAGCCGCGATCGCCGGATTCTGCGGCCATTCACTCAGAACAAGCCCCTCGGAAGGAGACGCCATCGCCATCTCCGTTGGGGCCATCACCTTCTTCGCCGTCACCGGGCAGCGAGACGCCATTACCACCGCCTTTTCATGGTGTGTTGCTTTCCCCAGCGCCGTCATCGCCGGGGATGCCCTTTCCGCCTTCTTTGTCATCTTCGCCTTCGGGGGTGCCATCATGGGCGCCCTCATCAACGGGCTCGTCTTCCGTTTCCACCACGGTCTTGCTCGAACAACAAGTGGTGGTAGACGAACAACTACGGGCACTAATCAATCAATTGGGTGATGGGAATCAATTACGTGATGGGATTCAAGTGGGTGGTGTTCGTTTTGCGGGCTACAAGGGTGAAGCTGCTCATGATGTTATGGGTCCACCACCGAGTCCTACGCCGCCACTTGGTGTTTCAGCAGGCCATCATTTTGGGGAGAGCAATGCCATTTTTTGCCTTCCTCACTTTCGCAGGACTCGTTTGTCTCGGGAGCTCCTTCGCCAGCAAGTTCCTTACCATCTTCGAGATTTTCGAGTTCTTCTTCGCCTTCTTCGTGTTCATCTCGCTCGGGGATCCCGTCGGCGATGCTCTCCTCACGGACACGCTGCGATCATGCTCACGATCAACATGGTCCGGCGCCTTTGGCGCCATCATCGCAATCTTCACCAAGTCCTTTACCGTTGCCGAGTTCTTACTTGTCCCCGCCGTCATCGTTGGTGCGACCGTCGTTGAGTCCTTCGACATTGTGTCCATTGCCATCGACACATTCGCCATCTTCAAGAATTTTGGGTTCCTCACCGCGCTTCAAGACACCGACGCCGTTGCCCTTTCGTCGCGGACGCCACCTCCCGGGAGTTCGTCGCCATCGACTTTGTCTTCGTCGCCAAGTGCTGCGGCGCCATCGCGGGCGCTGCCTTTTTCCAGCTCCTCGCCGTCCTTGGGGACGCTGCAGCCGTGCGCCTCCTTCTCTCGGGGTCCGCCATCATCGAGTGCATTTTCACCATCGTCCTCGCGTACCTCTTTGCCAATGCCCATTCTTCGACAACATCGACATCATCACCTTGTGAGGCCCGCGCTGCGGCCCCATTGACGCCGTCCTTGCCTCCGCCGCTGCGGAATTCCACTTCTTTGCCATGTTCGCTGCCGCCCTGGCGCATTTTGTCTCCTTTGTCATCATCGCCGGTGCCGTGCCTGGGGGCGCCGGCAGCGGATGCCTCCTCGCCATCGAGTTCTTTGTCGACGTTGCCGCCTTTGGCGTCATGGGCGGCGCACAAACATTCGAGTCCCGCCTCTCCTTCCCCCACCGACAGTGTTTGCATGGTGAACGCGGACCAACGCGGTCAGTACAACACCGCCTCAACATTTCAACACGTGATGACTTGTGGTAACTCTAATGCGGACCAATGCGGTCAGTCCACTCATGTGTTTGTTGAGGATAGCAGCCTTTTGCAGGCTGCCCAAGGTTTCAGTGACAACGCGGGCCAATGCGGCCAGTACCACTCAGCAGTTGGTCAACCTCCGCCAGTGTGTCATGCGAGGCTGGCGCCCAACACCCGGTCTGATTTACTTAGTGTGGAGGAAATTAGTGTGGAGGCGCTGCCCAGGGGCCAATCTGTTTATGAGACGTCTGCTATCCCTCGGGTCACATCTGGACTGCCGCATGGCGCTCTTCTAGATGCTTGGTTAGATTCTGTAACGAAACAGGCACACGCGTCCATGCAGCAGAGTATTGCTGTTGCTGGTGTAGAGGAAAGGGACGTTTGCGGCACCCGGCAGCCCAATGCCTTGGGTGCTGTGACAGCGCTGCCAGGCGCCTCCAACATTTTGCCTGTATGCGTCAGAAGTGCTGTTACTGTAATACGGCCTGTGACAGCGCTGCCAGGCCACTCTGCAATTCACGACTTGCCTGCATGCGTCCAAAATGCTGTCCCTGTAATACAGCCTGTGACAAGTTTGCCCACAAGTTTACAATTGCCTGCACATGACCAGATTGCTGTTGCGAAGGAACAACCCAGCGCCAGTGAGACAGCGCAGCCCAGTGTCAGCCGGGACCAGTCTGGTGACCATGTGGACGCCGCCGCCCTTGAACCGTTGTCAAATTGGGCCCAGCATCCTGAGCCTTCACCCTGTGTTACACGTGGTACTGTGGACGCGGCCGCCCTTGATCGGTTGTCATATTGGGCCCAGCGTCCCGAGCCTTCACCCTGTGTTACACGTGGTACTGTGGACGCGGCCGCCCTTGATCCGTTGTGGAATTGGGCCCAGCGTCCCGAGCCTTCGCCCTGTGTTACACGTGGTACTGTGGACGCGGCCGCCCCTGATTTGTTGTCAAGTTGGGCCAAGCGTCCCGTGTCGCCTGCCGCCTGTGGTCTCCTGTCAGTAAGTAGGGGTTCTGTTACACAGGTCGTAGGACACGCACCTCAGCACTCACAAAACACCCCTTTTTCCTGCTCGGGTGTCGCCTCGGGCGACTTGTATGCTCGGACCCCGAAGGTAGGCAGATCATTGATACAGCAACTTCAGCGGGGGCACTTGGATATTTGACTGCCCTGCCACCGAGCAGTTGTTTGCCACTATCCAGTGCTTCCGGTGTCAATGCCACCCCATCTTCTCTGAGTCTCAGCCATTCGGCTAGTCTGTCATTGTTGGGAGGCGTGGGCATGACTCAGTCTGGCGTTGCGTCGCCAGTCCTGTCGGGTGCCCCAGATCCGGCGGGGACCCCCCCTCCCCTGGCCTGACATATCAGGCTGGTTCTCAGGGTTCTGTTGGTACTCCCTTCTATGCTCACGCCCCCAGGATACATCAGCCCTATTCTCTTCCACAAGGTCCTGTGGGACCCAGCCTGTCTTCTTGTTCCATATCGGCCCATGCAGGTGTCGTTTGCACCCCCTCTGTAGGGGCTCTTTCTGTTTCCCATCCCACCGCTGGTGGACCTGTATCTGTTTTGCATGATTCTGCTTCTCTGCCTACGTCTGCAAGTATGTCTCCCTCCCCAGTAGAGGATAAACATTCATTCCATTTTCTGATTCTGATTTCGCTGCTATGCCATTGGTCGACTCCACCGCTGCCGCCGATATGCAATGTCCTGAACTGGCCCCCAAAACATACAATATGCGGGGGCCGCATGAAATCACACGTGACATGCATACGAGCGGGTTGTCGGTTGTGGAGGTAGATGTCCGTAGTTCCCCTGGGGGTAGAACGCACCACTCTACCCCCTCATCAACACTTGAGGCGACCGTCCTGGGAACCACGGCTTCAATAACTATTCCCACTCCCCGCAAAGCAAGGTTTTTTTTCAGGGCCGTATACATTTACTGTCCATTCCCCACAAGCGGTGGTAAGAATGGTGCCCCCCAACGCTCCACACCCTGAGGTTATCCAAGAAGTTCACGTGGACAGCCTGGATGACCCTTTGGCATCCCGCCAACCAAGTTCTTCGCCTCAAGTCCGAGTGGATGGCTTGGACGACCCCATGGCCCGAGACCCCTCCTCAGGACACCCCCGTATACCCATTGCCTCAATGGATCTTAGTGACCCCGTACCGTGCCGGGCCACACCCGGTGTTTTCTGTCGGCGTGTGCTTCCAGGCTCGCCACAGCCCGATATAGCCTCCCTGGACGGTATGAGCCCGCGTGTTCTGATAGCGAGCATGGATACAGTAAGAAAAAGTGCTTTTCCATTGCTTTGAGGCATACTCTAGTTGTATTAGAGATGCACTGAGCATCCATGCATTTTTATCTTAGTATTGGTCCCACCAAAAGTGGTGATAACACATTTTGACCTATGGAACCAAACACCCAATCAGGATATGGAGTGGACCCCTTAATCCCCTTTCAATGTGAAGTAAAACATCTTTTCCTGAGTTGACTGAGCACTGACATACCCAAAGTAGAGCCTATGAATTTATCTATGTTTTGCCATGAATTCTTAGCTATCCTAGTGGTATGCACCCTAGGGGGCTGGGCACCTCTTTTTGAGAGGTCCTGGGTTCAATTCCCGGTCAGCCTAGCTAAGTAGGAAGATTCCATGTGACATGGCAGTGACCTCATCGCCACAAACCATGCCACCTCAGCACATATGGGACCCAAAACAAAGAGTGCACATCTCCTGAGATGGCACGATGGAGAGAGAGTGACCATGAGGCAGTTTTCTAACTCTTTTCCAAAAACATTTCAGCTATCTTTGTGAATATGCATTCATTTGTGACCTGAGTTGCAGTTTCTGTGAATATCCAATCATCTTTCACTGTTTACACTGCAGCCCTTCATGCTTTGATCCTGAATTACCTTCTCCTTGCACACTTCTGGCTTGGGCTATCCTGGATTGATTTGGACTTACTGTATTTCAATAAACAAAAGCTTTTCATCTCCCAAAACAAGCAGCAGGACACCCTACAGCAACAGCAAGCAGCAGGAGAAGCAAAAACACAGTGCTGAAAACACTATAAACCTTTCTGGTAGCAAGAGGCAGCCTGTCTCTGCGCACCGGCAGCAGCCCCGTGCCGTACATCCAGTGCGCCGAGTACGGGCAACTATAAGCTGAAGGGTGAAAGAAGATGGATCCAAGAAAGGAGGACGCCGACGTGAAGACAGCGCCAGCGCCTGAGGCACCGGCAAGGCCGGCACCTGGCGCTGTACCTTCGGCGGAGCCCTTACATGGGCCAGTGGATACGGCTGAGGACTCCCTGGATGGACTCCAGACGGCCTTCGGGGCCCTGTCCGTCGAAGAAGTGGTCTCTCAGCCTCAGCCTGTGAAGAGGAAGAGAGAGAACGAGAGCGAGAAGGATGCTGGAGAAGGAGCAGACGAAGGAGAGGAACAAGGGCAAGACCCGACGCATGACCCTACCTTCGAAGGCGCACCAAGCGCTTCTGGCCTCCACGCATCACCCTCTCCTTTAACCACCACACTCCCAGCCGCTGCAACATCCACTTCGACAACCAACCCGCCTATGGCAGAGGGCACAGGCTTTACTGGCATGCCTCCCTACCCCGCCTATGGTATGGGCCCACCTACCACTGCGCTCCATGAGGCAACTACTGCCAGTGAGCCGGTGGCTTCCAGCTCTGCGCCGCGATGGTATGCGGCTGACTATCCCCATCCACTACACGCTACGGGAACCTATATGGATGTTCCTGGGTATGCTCCTGGGTATGCACCTGGGTATGCACCCTTGAGTGGGTTGAGGAGAGGACCAGAGTCTCTTGGAGGCAGGAGTAGAGGATCGGGAAGATCCTCCAACAGGTCCCTGACGCGGTCGGAGATCAACGAGGTGCTCCGAGGAGCCACTTCAAAAATCGTGGGCGACCTCACGCAAGAGATCAGGGAGAAACTGGAGCCCCTGATTAACCCGTCCCATGCGTCACCTACGACGGTGGGAATGTCACCCCACCGAGTACAGGCTAACCACCTGGCGGCAGGGTTGACAAATACCCTGGGGAGCCTGAGGAGCCGACCGATGCCGACTCCTGCAGCAATACCGAGAAGTCCATTCGTCCCGAGAACGGCCCAGCCGCCCTACAGCCACGTGACGAACTCCACGAGGGCCGAGCTGGACCAGCTGGGGCTGACAGCCTTAAGGGCTATGGTGGACGTAGAGCCTTATGGCTCTAATGATCTTGGCGGAGACCCCTCCGATGACGAGCCGCCGTCGATGGATTCTTCTTCGCCCTCAGATGACGATGACCCTGAGGACCCCGAGGACCCCAAGGGTAAGAAGAAGAAGAAGAAGAAGAAGAAGACCCGACGCCCTGAAGGACGCCGAGCTCAGGAGGCGAAGGCTATTGCCACCTCCAAGATAGTGGTCAACCTGCCTGAGTTCACAGGCAAGGACCTCAGCGAGTTCGCTGAGAACTTTGGCCGGTTCCTACGACTGACCGGCCAAACCCACGCGAGTGGGCGAGTGAAGTGCGATCTGCTTTTGCAGTGCTGCAAGACCAAGTACCTGCAGAAGCAGGTCAGGCAGATGGTGACTAACTCCGCCACCTTTGCCGATGTGTTGGTTGCCCTGGAGAGGCAGTACCCGACCTACGAGACCGACCTCTCCATCAGGGCCGAGATCCAGAACCTGCCCGTGCTGCCCAACAACCCCAAACCTGGCAGGGTCTCCGAGCTGTTGGCTGACCTGGATCACTGGGCTGGGTGACTGACGCCCGGTTCCTACAGCAGCGACGACCTGCTGTTCTGGTTGTGCACCAAGCTCCCCCGAGAGCTATGGGACGAGTGCCGTTTGACGGCTGAGCGCAAGGCTAGATCCCTCCGCTACGAGGATTTATGCGTGCTGCTCCTGGAGATGGCGCTGGAGAAGGAGAGCGACCAGCACTTGAACAACTACCGTCCTGGTGGTGGAGGTTCTGGAGGCAAAGGGTACCAAGGGTCCCGACCTGGGCAGGGGACTACCCCCAAACACGCCGACGCCCGTCTAATGGAGAACGTGAAGGAGCTATTCTGGTGTGATGCCAGAGATGAGCAGGGCCACCTGCAGCACGCCTCTGACTGCGAGCAGCGAGACTGCTTCATCGTCCAGGGGAAGCAGCAGGAGAAGAACACCGGCGCCAAAGCGCAGCTGCCGGATCATTACCGCTGCACCATCACGTGTGCATTCTGCGGTAAGCGGAAGCACTACGAGGATGAGTGCTACCATAAGCAACGCCTATCGGCGAAGCTTAAGGGGGAAGTTTCCTGGCAAAGGCTCAGGCAAAGGTGGAGGCAAGGCCAAAGGCAACAACTCCGGCAAGGGCAAGTCGAAAGGACGTGGTCAAGGTGGTCAAGACAAGGGTCAAGGTGGACGAGGAGGAGGCGCTAACCGCCAGCCCGACAACAAGAACAAGGACAAGAACGGAGGCAACCCCAACCCTAATCCAGGGGGGAACTCCAAGCCCTCTGGAGGGCAGTCTGGACCAACCACACGCTCACAAACGCAGGCCCAGCAAGAACAAGGAGCCAAGCGTGAGCATGAAGGTGGTGATGACGGCAACGCTAAAAAGAGGAGCCGTTTCATGAGGATGGCCCGCAAATTGCGGAACAAGGGGTTCCAGGTGACCTGTCCCGCGGAGTTCTGACGGGGACGCTCTGGTGGCACCCAAGACCTGGTGTTTTGGGTACGTATCCGACTAGGGGGACGTGAATACCTGGGGGTACTGGATACTGGCGCCACAATATCGATAGTGGCCAAGAAAACTTTACCTTGTGGGAGCCTGAAAAACACCATGACCACCGCCGCTATACGCATGGGGGATGGACATGTGGTGCACAGCTGCGGGGACTGTGAACTGGAGGTACCTATGGGCTCCAGGACTATCGCCCATCGGTTCTATGTGATGGAGACTGAGGCCTTCGACTTTGTACTGGGTACTGACTTCTTCGTACAGCACACCCAGATACAATCCCTGACGCTGCAAGCGCCCTATCTCCTCTACGTGGACCACGGCAGTGGCAGAGAGTCTGTGCCACTGGAGCAGTCGGAACATACCTCGAGTTACCTGAGACTATCTAAGGAGGAGCCCTCGAACATGATGGCGGCCTCCAAAACTGAGGACTATCAACTATTGGGGGAAGTCCTAGACCAAGGTCTGAAGGAGTTGGGTTACTCTCGAGAAGACCTAAGTGTGGAGCTGTTCGCCAGCGACAAGCAGCATGTACTGGACCTATACTGCAGCAAGGGGAAGAACTGCAGCTACAAATTTTACTGGCCCTCTTTCGGGATGGCCTACGGGAACCCCAGATTCAGTGAACTGGGGAAGGTGCTGACCAAGGTGGCCTTGGAACGTTCCCGTATGGTCCTGTGTTCCCCCGATTGGGGAGCCCATGGGGGCAACGAGTACTGGCGAAACCTCCTGGACAGGCTGACTATCAGCTCTGTTCATTTGCCTGATGAGGCCATCTACGTGCCTCTGGGACGCAAGACGCCTATTGGGAAGCCCGGATGGGGGAGCATGCTCAGCGTGGTGGACAGAAGTCTTACCACCATCCCCTGGGAGGACCTGGACCAGACTCTGGTCCAGGCTATACAACGAGAAAGCGATGGACTCGCCTTGGGTGACTTGAAGGATCGCCTACGACCTCAAGATGCTGTTGAGACTACACCCGGGGGAGATGAGTACGTCGTGACTAACACCAACGCCCCCAACTCTCCCTGTCATGTACCTGTTCCTGATGGATTCTCTGAGTGTGGACTATCTGAGCTACCTAGCTCTATCCACTCAGATGACGAAACTGAGCACGACGCCTTCTTCGTGCAGACCTGTGTGGAGGAAGTGGAGAACGCCGAGTACGTCGCCGCACTAAAACCCCTACTCTCCATGAGGGTGGAAGACCCCGTGGATGAAGAGCTGGACCCTCGATCCAGGCTCAGGGAGTATGTGGATTCCAAGAGGAAGTTGGTGGCGAAAAAGCTATGCTACGCGAAGCCTACCTGCAGCTCATGGCCACTGAAGCAAGGACGTATGGGAGACCTATCCCAACTGAAGGAGGACCTCGAACAGAAGATCACCACCTGGCAAAGGGAGGTAGATCTTAAGCTCATGAAGAGCGTGTGGGGCGCCCATGTGAGGACCCCAGAGGAGGACGACCTCTCGGAGGAATGTGTATGTGAACCCCCTCGAGCGTGCCTATGTTGCCATCGTCCACCGGAGATGGTTGAGCAAGACCTTCCATATGCCTACCAAGGGCTGAAGGATCCTACCGCGGGCGAAGAGTCGGTGGAGGACCACCTCCCGACGTCTATTCAAGGGGCAAGCAACGTACACTCCGACGAGGAGATGGAGGACAAGATCAAGGTATTGGACCCGCGGGTACAGAAGCTTATAAGGACCTATCTGGAGGTGTTCGGAGAACTACCCCCTCCAGCCTCCTGTGACAAGCTGGTACAGATGGACCTCAAGCTCAAACCCGAGTTTGTGGGTCACAAGATCCGGAGGAGACCCTATCCAGCTCCTAAAGAGCAGGCCGACGAGATTGAGCGGCAGATACAAGAATGTATCGACACTGGCCTAGTCCTGGAGTACAAGGACAGGGACTACCCCCTACACTGCAGCCCCTGTTTCCTGGTGGCTAAACCTGGGTCTACAGCCAAACGGCTGGTAGTGGACTACGGAGAGCTGAACAAGAAGACGCTGAACCACTCAGGGTCCATTCCCAATATGGAGTCTACCCTGGAGAAGATAGCCTCCTGCCGCTACAAGACCAAGATGGACAAGCGAAGCGGATTCTGGCAAGTGGACCTGACGCCCAACGCACAGGAACTACTGGCTTTCATCACCCCTCAGGGGAGGGTGTTCAAGTGGAAGGTCATGCCGTTTGGCGTGGCTAACGCACCCGCTCTATTCCAAGAGCTGATGAACAAGATCTTGTCCATCCTACGAAGGAGACTTAAGGTGCAGGAGCTCATATCCCGTGGTGCCCAAATGGAGGCTCACATCGACGATGTATGCCTCGGGACCAATACCCAGGAGGATCACCTAATCCTCTTGGGTGAGTTCTTTGCGGTCTGCCAGGAGAACCACACACGACTCAAGCTGGAGAAGTGTGAGTTCATGCAGGAGACCATGCAGTACCTGGGGTTTGACGTTGGCTATGGGTGGTGGACCCCAGCGGCCTCTAAGGCCAAACCCCTGATGGACGCCAAGGTACGACACGAAGACCCCAAGAAAGGACTTCATGATGTACGCAGTTTCATTGGGGCGTGCAACTTCTATCGCCGCCACATCAAGAACTTCACCTATACCAGCGCCGTTCTGGCGGACTTGATCAAGAAGAGTACTACTTGGCGCTGGGGCCCACAAGAGCAACAAGCGTTTGACGAGCTCAAAGACAAGGTAGCCAACGCTAAGTGCTTGGGCGTGCCTAGAGCACAAGGGGAGATTATCCTGGTGACCGACGCCAGCAATGTGGGCGGTGGTGGAACGTTGTTCCAATGGCAAGCACTAGAGAAGGAGGAGTTCGACTCGGCCATTTCCCAATGGGGGACGGGGGGTCTCAACCGAGATGGAACCCTCAAGCACAGCTACCCTGACGACAAGTGGGTCCTAGTACCTCTGGGCCACTGGAACTGGAAGTGGAACCAGGCCAGGGGGAACTACTCCACCTATGAGCAGGAATTGCTCGCGGGTATGCTGGTGCTATCCTCACAAGCACGACTGTTGGGGAGTAGCCCTGTGGTCTGGCTGTGCGACCAAGAACCGGTCCGCAGTTTCCAGAAGGGTCCCCCACCTGAGAAGGCCAAGCTACGTCGCTGGTGGACCTACCTCAGTCAACTACGGCTGACGGTACACCATATCCAGGGAGTGAAGAACGAGTGCGCCGACTACATCAGCCGCAACAACTTCGACGCCCTGATTGGTGCCTGGTCTGAAGCGCTGGCTAAGGAGGCGTTCAGCCGTATGGACGTACACCTGGACCTGAACATGACCATGATACGCCCCCTGGATGGACTCCAACAATCGGAGTACCTGAAGGAGTTTGGGGATATCTACAAGCGCCTGGAGAAACGCCTTGAACCCCTCCTGGTCAACCAGGACCATTGGAAGAGGGACAAGAGCTACCTCTGGCACGAGGACCGCATTGTGGGGCCTAGTGACCGAGTCCCAGCGCTGCTGAAGTGGACCCATGAGTCCAGCGGTCATGTGGGTGCTGACCGTACCCTGAGGCTGTTCAAGCAGTGGTTCCACACTACGTGGACTGACGACCAACTGCGGAAGACACTCCAGCCTATCGTGGACAAGTGCCCGTGCAGGTCCTGTAAACCAGGGGATATCAGGGACAGAGGTCTCTACTCGACCCTGCCCATCCCACACTGTGCCAACAGTGTTCTATACGTGGACTACACGGAGATGCCGAAGTTCGGGGGCTATGACTTCGCCCTCGTGGTAACCTGTGGGTTGACCAGGTTTACCAGGGTGTTCCCATGTACCAAGCACATTACCGGGGAGGAGACTATCAAGATACTCCTGGAGGAGTGGTTTTGTGTCTATGGGGCGCCCAAGGAGATCAACTCCGATGAGGACGTACGAGTACGCTCAGATACTGGCTGGTACAAGAGGGTCCTGAGATCCCTCAATGTCCAGGTGTCTACTGGGATTCCCTACTCTCACACGAGCAACCTCCTATGTGAGCGACAGATTCGTGTCCTGAAGGAGAACGTCAGGATATGGTGCAAAACTGAACGCACCAGAGACTGGGTGAGACTACTCCCCGTCATATCCTTGATGATGAACTCCCAAGAGAGTTCAGCTACTGGCTACTCGCCACATGAGCTATTCATGGGGCGCCCGGCATGGTTCCTACATGCCCCCTATCCAGAGCACACCCATTCTTCTGTGGGTGAATGGGTCCAAGAGCAACAAGCGAAGGTGGACAAGGCCAAGGCTATGCTCCAGAGAGTGAGGGAGCGTCACTGGAACAAGAAGAACAAGCACCGTGTACCGGCCACCTACCAAGAGGGGGACTGGGTGCTGGTGCACCACAGTCAACTACCCGCCTGGCCACGCTCTACCAGCGATGACCCATACTTCGGGCCGTACAAGATCCTATCTGTGGATGGACACCGTATCACCGTGCGGTGTTCTCCCCGTCTAGGGGGGACCCTGGTGTGCGCTGCTCAACACCTGAAGCGCTACCATGATCCTGAAGACCTCTGTGGGGAGGAGTGGGAGCTGAACGACGAGGAAATCGCCGCTCTGGACCTACAAGGGGCTGCCAGCCCTATGGAAGTTGAAGGTGAATTCCCCGACATGAAAGCCGAGGAGATGGCTAAGGAGGACTTCTACCTGGTGAAGTCTGTCCTACGCCACCGCTATCGCCAGGGTTGGCGCTTCCTCACCCTCTGGGAAGGGTTTGGAGTCGAAGAGGCCACCTGGGAGCCCTTCTCTGCATTTGTTCTACCTGAGGGACGCCTAAACTCAGTTCTGGTTGACTACTTGTCCCAGAACAACCTTGGTGAGTTGCTGAGGCTCGCTGAGACGCTTGCCTCCAAGGCTAAAGCTAGGGACTGAACCTTACCCTTACCTGCCAAAGCGTATGTGTGAGTGTGCTAGTCCTAAGGTCCTGAGAGCAAGTCGCAGAAGTGGTGTCCTAATTATACCCAAGTCTGCGCCCTTGCTAAACCTGGAGGGTTGGCTTATTGATGCCACGGGGTACGCCCCGGGTCTCCCCTCCCCTAAGCGCCCAATTTCTGTGCTGGCGCAAAACCTTTGGGGAATACCCAGCGTACTAATCAAGGTATTGTTTTCCCTACCTATCTGTCTACTACAGGCAGGGGTGGCCAAAAGCTATGAAGGCTTGAAAACGCCGTTTTGCTAAATGGCCAAAACACTGACCTAACCACTGCCACAGCCCACCAACCCTGCTAAAATTGCAGGAAACGGGTGGGACAGTGACACACGCACTACAGGTCCTACACACCCTACAGTGGCACCATCCTGGTGGGCGAGCACTGGGGCAACTGGCTCAAGCCCCCACTCAGGACTACCACTCCTACACGCACACTCTACTGGGCGTTGCGAAGGCAAAGGTGTCGTGGGTCCTAGCGACCCTCCTGTGAAATGACAAGAGAACACAGCGCTACTAAGCAACTGCGGCCTAACAGGGGACGCCACAACGCGTTTCCCCTGCTAGGGCTTGGAGGGAAGAGGTGCTCTTGCGTGCACGGCGCAGATGTCGAAGAAGTCGGACTCCCTGCTCTGCCACAGGCAGAGGGGAGTTATCTGTTTGTGTGATCTGCGCCCCTGTTTAGCAGGGCATAAAAAAATGCTGCTGCACCAATCACCCTACCTGCCCACCTGTAAAACAAAGGCAAATGAAAGGGCGTTTGCGGCAGAGGAACCAAGCCACACTCCAGGTATTATACCCTTCTCAGTGTGACCTATAATACACTGTCCGCAAACACGCTGGAAGACCAGCTACCCTTGTCAAGCAAGCAAGCGTTAAGGGACTCCTCAGGTTCTCTTAAAGAACGTACCGAGGAGCCCCTGGGTAGCCTAAACAAGGTTTACCGTGCGCACTTCGCGTGGCCTACCCTTTAATGTGTGTGTGAATGCGCGAGCATGCACTTGGGTCGTGGGCAAACCTGCCCATCTTCACCGCAATCTTGACTCCACCAGGGGGTGGCCCCGCCTGGGCGTACCTACCTTACCTACCGCTGGGAAGTGAAGCAAGGTGAGAGGAAAAACGGGGCGCACGCGAAAAACGTTGCTATGCACTTGTGTGTATGTCTAATCACCCTGATCTGACCGCTAATCATCTGCAATCTTTCTAATCAATCCCTCTATCGCGTTCTATCTTTGTTAGCGCTGCTACAAGGCTTGTTCACGGAGACACGAGACGAGCAATGTGTATGCGGCATGCGAGACGAACATACCTGTAGTTTATACCTGATTCATTGAAGTCTTTTCGTTCATTTTCGAATTCTTGAATTTTTGAAGCTTCTATTAGTGTGGGTGGAATCTGTATGTTTATTCATTAATGCGTGTCTCGTCATTTTCAAGATTACGTGAGACATACGTTTATAATTCCATTATTTCTCCATTTTCCGCCGCTTCGCTAGGAGCCGCTCCTGCGCGCCGCCATTTTATGCGTATGAATTTCTGGATTTAAAAAATCCAGAGATGACTATAATTTCTATAAAAATGTGCTTCTGATGCACAATTGGATTCTGCTCAGGTGTGTCGTTTCAGAAAACTTCTACGCCGTCATTTGACGGATTTTGATGTCGTCGTTTCGTTTTTGCGTGGATTCGTCCATAATTCTCCCATTCCTGCCTCTGCAGATACCCACGCGCAGCCTCGCTGAGTAGGCCGTGTTCGGGCCGAAACGCAGGTGCCTGGAGAGACTGAGCAGAACCAAGACCCCACCAAGGGGCAAATTAATTTCTTTCTCGACTCCCATCGCCCTAAGACAGGTCACGGGTCGCCAGCAGGTTTACGAGAACCCATGCGAGTGTGTATATTGTGTCTTGCGTTTGGGCTGTGTCGACGCTGCGTCTTGGAGGGAGGGATGCATATGCACATGTTTGGCATGCTCCCATACTAACCGAACCAAGCCAAAGGAGCCCCGGCAGCGCCATGAGCGCTGAATCTTCTGTAGGATATGTTACAAACAAAGCAGCAAAAGAGCGCCAGCCATGGTGAGCGCTCATTTTTCAGTGTGAGGGAGACTGTAGGTATTTTAAAGTAGATGTGGAAACCAAGGAAAGGCCAAGAAAAATTCCCTTTTTCCTAAAATGAGACAGTGGTGGCCACCACAGCACAAGGGGGGAGTAAGAAAAAGTGCTTTTCCATTGCTTTGAGGCATACTCTAGTTGTATTAGAGATGCACTGAGCATCCATGCATTTTTATCTTAGTATTGGTCCCACCAAAAGTGGTGATAACACATTTTGACCTATGGAACCAAACACCCAATCAGGATATGGAGTGGACCCCTTAATCCCCTTTCAATGTGAAGTAAAACATCTTTTCCTGAGTTGACTGAGCACTGACATACCCAAAGTAGAGCCTATGAATTTATCTATGTTTTGCCATGAATTCTTAGCTATCCTAGTGGTATGCACCCTAGGGGGCTGGGCACCTCTTTTTGAGAGGTCCTGGGTTCAATTCCCGGTCAGCCTAGCTAAGTAGGAAGATTCCATGTGACATGGCAGTGACCTCATCGCCACAAACCATGCCACCTCAGCACATATGGGACCCAAAACAAAGAGTGCACATCTCCTGAGATGGCACGATGGAGAGAGAGTGACCATGAGGCAGTTTTCTAACTCTTTTCCAAAAACATTTCAGCTATCTTTGTGAATATGCATTCATTTGTGACCTGAGTTGCAGTTTCTGTGAATATCCAATCATCTTTCACTGTTTACACTGCAGCCCTTCATGCTTTGATCCTGAATTACCTTCTCCTTGCACACTTCTGGCTTGGGCTATCCTGGATTGATTTGGACTTACTGTACTTCAATAAACAAAAGCTTTTCATCTCCCAAAACAAGCAGCAGGACACCCTACAGCAACAGCAAGCAGCAGGAGAAGCAAAAACACAGTGCTGAAAACACTATAAACTTTTCTGATACTGATGGTTCTGATGTCACCCCAGGGTGTAGGGGCACCCACCATCCGCCTTCGCAGCATGTTGCATTTTCTCCAATGAGTGAGGATGAAAGGCTTTTGAGTATGAGCACTATTCCACCTGAATTTTCACCGCCGCCCCCGGCCTGTGAGGCAGAGCCCATGGTGGCTTGTATGCATTCTGGTGGTGTGCCTGCTTACCATCAGACACCTGCACAACATGCCCCTATCCCTGACACACGGCATCAACACCGGACGTACCATAGTCCGCAGCCACATGTGGCTTCTCTTAATAGCATTTCTCCACCAGGTGATCGGAGGGTGCTGTTCGCCAGTATGGACGTTGATGAGCCACGCCCCGGACCACACCCATATGTGGCTTCGCTTGACGGTAGTTGTCCTGCAGCTCCACAACTGCTTATCGCCAGCATGGACACTGATACTACCCTTCCCAGTCCACAACCATATGTGGCTTCACTTGACGGTAGTTGTCCTACAGCTCCGCAAGTGCTTATCGCCAGCATGGACACTGATACCACACATCAGAGTCCACAACCATATGTGGCTTCACTTGACGGTAGTTGTCCTACAGCTCTGCAAGTGCTTATTGCCAGCATGGACACTGATACTACGCATTGGAGTCCACAGCCATATGTGGCTTCACTTGATGGTAGCTGTCCTGCTGCCCCACAGGTTCTTGTGGCCAGCATGGATGTTGATACCCCCGGGCGGGGCCCTGTTCCAGGTGCAGGCCCACAGCCTTGTGTTGACTCTCTTGATGGGACTGTAGACAATGGTCCGCGGGTTCTCATTGCGTCTATGGATGTTGATAGCTTCCAGGTGAATCCCAGGGTCCTGATCGCCAGCATGGACAGTGCGGCCACCCCCTCCAGCCTTGGTCTGGGTACACCGCATCCACCCCGGGTTTGCCCTGAGCGTTTTGATGTTCCCCCCACTGTACACTTTGTTCCGTATCAGCCCGCTGTTCAGCAGGGACGTCCTGGAGATGGCCCAGTGCATAATGCACACCCGTTAGGGTACCAGCACCACGGCTCGGCTGATGCCCCGCCAGGGGACCAGGGTGTTTTTCGTGCAGAAGGTCCGTGTTTTAGTCCTGCACACCAAGCTCTCCGGCTTGACCGGGATCGGTATCAAGCAGGGCAACCGGGCAGTGGTCCGGGTGCCGCGCCGCTCCCACAACATGCACACCATGCCGGTCCCCGAGCAGGTGGGCGGGCTCCTGATCCGCCACATCATGCATACCGGGTTCCTCCGGCTGGTGCGCCAGTGGGCCAGGTTCAATCCCATGCTGGGATTCCACCTCAGCATGCACCCCCACGCCCACACCGGGATGTTTCAGCCCCAGATGCGGTACAATACCCCCGGGAGAGACAGCCCCCCATAAATGCCGCACAGGTGTCTCCCCCGGAAGTTCCGGAATCCCCGGACCTGTACCACTTCCTGCGCCCTCGTGTGGGGCCACCATTGGCGCCTGAGCTCTGGATGCGCCGTTTTCTTCCCGTAAACGGGGACGCTGCTGCGATGGCGATCCCCTCCCCACCCCCTAACGCTGCTCCTAATTTGCACATGGTGGAACCTCAGGCCCCGGCCTACAGGCCCATTGCTGCTGCCACCGGGGCTGCCAACTCTGCTTTATTTCTGGACCCTGTGGGGCCTGCAGCTTCCGCTCGTCCATCTGCTTCTGCATTTTCTGGTCCTGCCTCTGGGAACCTGCTGGTTTTGTTGTACCCCCTTTGTCCCATCCCCCTGGACCCACATCCTGCTCCGTTTCTGGAGATCGTAGGACGCTGGGGGTAGCTCCAGGTACGGCCCCAGTTGCTGCGTCAAGCTCTGCTTTCCATTTTGGGAAGCCCCCTTGCTCAGGCTCTGGTATGGTCTCAGGATCCACTGCATGTGCAGCGCCACCGGCGTCTGCCACCATTCCAACTCCGGCCGGTCATGGCCTGCTGTGTGCGGCCGACTGTTTGTGCCGCGACACCTCTGAGCTTGATGAGCTCAAAGCAAAAGTTGCCGACCTTGAATTGGCTTTCCGGCCTGGATCGGCTGAAACACCGCATCCCCCCACAGCCCCAGCCCGCATTAATCCTGTGGATCCTGAGATCACTTTGGATGAGCCTGAGTCGCGGGTGCCCCCCGTAGAAGTCTCCCGACATCCCGTCGAGTCGGCTCCACCCCGCACCTGCATTGTCAGCCGCCTCACTGGCCGCACTGTACATGTCGCCGTGACACCGCCCATGATGTTATATGGGCTGTTTACGGCCGGTATGCACGCCCCTCCCGCCTTCAGTGACACTACAGCTCCTACGGCCCATATTGGCGCAGTGCCTGTGGGCGAAAGCATGCCGGTCATGCCAGGTCTTTTCCCTGCAATGGCGGTCCAAACCGCTTTTTTTCAGCGTTTTGACGGGGATGTCATGCCCACTTTTGGAGGGGAGCCTTTTGAATTTTTTGATTATTCCTTGGATTGGCCAGGGTGGTTTAGACGTTCGGGTATCCCTGAACTCCACAAGGCTGAACAGCTAGTGTGCTTGCTTCCCGGTGACCTGCAGAAAAATGTGCGCCGCAAGCAAAACGAGCACATGTCGCTAACCTTTGAGGAGATATGGGCATACCTGAAGGATGAGTATGGTAAGTTGCCGGATCAGCTTGTCCATCAAAAGTGGCTCCACTACCAACCCCCTTTGGAGTGGACTTTGAGCACGCTACAACCCTTTTGGGATGGTTATGTAGAGAGACGGGAGGCATGGCGGACCTTGTGTCCTAACGTGTCCCACACTGAGGGCCGTGACTGCCTGATGGACAAGCTGCCGGAGTGGCTCAAGGTGGAGGTCGTCGATGAGGAATCCAACAAACGTTGTGAAGAGTGTTGGATTTCTATCGCCGGGCTCCCCCCCAGGCTAGTGACACACAGGATCGCTGCTTTCGTTTCCCAAGTCATTTCGCGGGCTGAGGTTAGCTCCTGTTTGGAAGATTCTGGCCTCTACCGCGTACGCATTGGGCAGGAATGGCAACGATCTCAGGTGCTCGACGCCTTTGAGGGTAAACGCCGGACCGTGAATGGTAACCCTGTCACGGTGACGGAGTGGACGTTTAAGTTTCGGGCCGAGGATGTATTCCGCGAAATTAAGCGGCGCCTCGGCCGGAAACAGGAACTTGCAGTTGGGCGCAAGGCTGAGGGTGTCAGTCTGTCCCAGGAAACTGACAAGACGGAGGGTGGTGAGTTGGGGCTTGCTGTGAATCAGGTCCCTTGCCAACTACCACCGCCGTCGGGCCGAGACCCCTCTCCCTGGCCACATGCCGATCAGGGCGGGCCGTATCCCGGTGGACCTTCCCCGGTGCCACGCCCACAGCGCAATGATCCGCGGGCTGGTTTTCAGTACGGCTATCACTCCAACACTACCCCTCCTGCACCCACCTCTTCCTCGTTTCCCACCCCCAATCCGTGGGCCCCTCTGGACAATAATACATCACGGCCGATTAGGGGTGGCATGCCCAGGAGTCAGCCCCCTGTATATGGGGAGCGGCCATATTCGCCAGCACCTGGCCGCGGCAGTGGCTATGGCTATGACTCCCAGGCAGGCTCCTTCGGGCATAGTCCCCGCCCTCAGTTTTCTGGGCACCGCCCCTCTCAGTATGGTCAAGGGTACTCTGCTGTGCGTAAATCAGCGTATACTCCTCATCAACGGCCGGGCTATTCGTCATAATGGGATCGCCCGTCATATGCTCCCGACGCACAGCATTCTGCTGCGTACGGGTCTTCAGGTAAAGGTCATTTTTCAGGACAGGCCCCGACTTCAGGTAAGGGCTACCCTCCTGGTAAGGGTCAGCCTTCAGGTAAAGGACACCCTCCGGGTAAGGGGCAGCCTTCATGGCAGGACCAGCCTTCATGGAAGGGCCAGCCTTCAGGTAAAGGCCAGCCCTTCGGCAAAGGGAAGGGGAAGGGAAAGGGTAAGGGGAAAGGAATAGGAGAGGGTAAGGGGCGTCCTGTCTGAATTGTCGACGGGGTCGCCGAGGATGGGGATGTCGCCTCCGTTGCGGCCGACGATGCTGTGGAGGGAGTCACCACAGATCCCCCGGGTCCAGCCACAGCTGAGCTGGAAGTGGCTGATTGGTCCACACCTGAGGGACATGATACTCATGGTGTTGGATATGACGTTCCTGATATTTACGGTGAGTATGACGAGGGTTATGGGGTCACTGATGCCGTCATTTGCGACATCCAGGACCCTGACTTTGATTGGGAAGGGGGCTGGGACTATGACACAGACACATGGCAGTACAGTGATCAGGACTACGGCCAGCCCCCCCCTGATGGAGCCCCCCAACATTGAGGGTGCCGTACGGTGCATTGAGGTGGCACCCGCCGCCAGCTTTCCCACCCTGAGCGTCACCGTGTTGGTGATCCCGCGGGTGTACCTCAACTCCCCCACTCACCTTCACAGGTCCCCAATCATCAGTCCCTTTTAGAACCTGGCTCGGAGAATGAATATGACGCGTCTTCGCAATTTTGCCGCCGTCTTGAACCCATTGACGATTTGAGTGCCCCGGTTGACGCACTCACAACTCTTTTTCAACAAGTCATTGATCGTCTTTCTTTTCCAACGGGTAACACCCCACCTGTTCAGGGTCAGTTCCGCAGGGACCGACACCGGCCACATTTATCTCGTACTTGACATCCTCCGAGCACAGTAGCCGGGGCTGGCACCCGGCCCCCACAGACCCCCTCCACTGCCCCCTCTAAGGCTCAGGTACGTCATATGGATACGATACCCACATCTACAGCCACTGTTTCCTCTTGCACACACATTATTAGCTCTGTGGCCACACAATTGCCGCAAGACCGCTTTATATTCTAAGTCGGGGCTAAGCGGTCCCGTTTTTCTATGAAAATCCCAGTTCGTCTTTCTGATGGGGTCGAGAAGATGGCCAATGTCCTCATTGATACGGGGGCTGAGGTCAACTTGATGGCACCGGGATTTCTGAGCAACGCAGGTCTTCTGGAGACTCCAGAGACCAAAGTGAATGTTTTGGTTGCCAACAAGCGGCCTTTGGCTGGTGGCTCACGGGCGTGTACCCCCTGAATGAAATTTTTTGGGGAACATCTCGACCCTGCACATACGCACCTCAATGAGGAGTTTCAGCTTCCCATCTATACGTATGAGGCGGACATACAATGTGATATTTTTATAGGGAACCCGTGGCTGTACGATAATAAGATGGCACCATTTGCCCATCGGGGTTGCCTGTTCATGGGTGACCCTGATGACCCGGCAACGTTGGCCAGCTGGGTGTCGCCGTCATATAAGGCCATATCCGCGGTGTGGGATAGCCGTGTCGCGAATTACTATCCCAAGGATTTGCGGGAAGTACTTCGGGACAAGCAAGTAGTACGAGGAGCCCCATCGCTGGGTACCAAATATGGGGACTTGACCCCTTTTGACCTGAAGTATTTTGATGATCCTATTCGGTACGAGCGGTTTGTCCGTTATGTACGTATGGAGCGGGATATTCTCCCACCGGGTCACACCAGTTTTGACTTCGTTGTCAAGCGGGAATTTTACCCAGTTTTGTGGCAGACATTCGGGTCGAATGCCCGGAACATGGATG
This sequence comes from Eutreptiella sp. 'Long Island Sound 2002', assembly GCA_964036045.1. Classification (NCBI taxonomy): domain Eukaryota; phylum Euglenozoa; class Euglenophyceae; order Eutreptiales; family Eutreptiaceae; genus Eutreptiella; species Eutreptiella sp. 'Long Island Sound 2002'. Next base: position 28,893,272 of record OZ038386.1, on the reverse strand, counting down.
TGTTTGGAGCATCGGGTGACCCGCAGTGTGATCAGGTGCTGAACGATCCGTACTCCGCGGATTGGGGGCCGTACTACAGCTACATAAATAATCGGTATGAGGATATCCGTAAGGTGATAGATAAAATCATACAGGATAAGACCAAGGGTATCCTGGTTGTGCCGGCATGGCAGTATCCCCATTGGTACGCAGCGCTCGCCAAGATCACCAAGGCCTCATATTTGATACCCCTCAGGGCCCTGAAAATGCGGAATCACCCTGATGTCCCCATGCGGCGCAGGCATTTCCCGCATCTTGCATGTCTTGTGGATGGATCCCTGATCCCGTCTGTTGATCTTATGGGACACAGCACTGGGCCTGTATTGGCTTCAACGGGCTCGCTACCCCTATCCCACTTGATCAACAACGTTGCGGGCTGCACGCTATTCGATAATGATAGACAGTGCGCTCAGACCGTACTTGCTGCCCTTACACAGGACACCCCCCTGGACATTGTTTGTACGCGGCTGCATGATTTGACGCAGCCTCCAGCACACGCACGGGTGTCTGCAGTTCGCTCAGCACCTGATGATTCGATTTCAGTTTCTGACCCCCCTGATTTGTCTGATTCTGCCTCTGATTCTGCCTCGGATTCTGATACTGCATCTTTCCATTCTGTTTGTGGCGATCCAGAGATGTCTGGGTTCGCCACTGACGCCCCAGACTCTGTGTTCAGCAATCCAGAACTGATTTCTGGTTCTGCTGACACCACTGCAGTGGTTGTTACACATTCTGATTTGCAATCTTTTCCATCCAGTGACATTTGTCAGTGTACCGCCCGCCACCGGTGTAGTTGTCAGGTGGGCCGTGATGGCTGGTCTGCTGTCCGTCGGGTTCGCCCTGGTATTATTGGGCCGTCAACACCACCTGTGCTGCTCCCTTTTCAACGCAATCAGCACAGCTGGGTTGCTACCCGAGCACAGCATGTTCTGGGCTCTGGCCGGGTTCGTACTTACGACCCATGGCAGGATGCTTCGCCATCCCGTGAGGATTTCTCTCCGAGTTCACACACACAAGCCACATATGTCCAGCGGGTTGTGGAGTCTGATGACCCCAGTCAGGACAGGGAGTGTGTCAAGTACCTCTCACGTCTTGAGGAGGAATATAAACAGGACATTCTCAGCGGCGTTGTCCCCTAGCGCGAGCACGATATTGTTCGTGGCCCGTATGGGTACGCTCGGGTACAGCTGAAGGCTGGAGCCCTGTTCAAGCGCCAGCGTCCATTCCCCCATATAGGTGAGCGTGGGGAAGCGCTTGACGAAATTATTCGTATTAAACTCCACAAGCGTGGCTGGCTTGAAGAGCTCAGTTCAGGCAGTGAGTGGTGTTCCCCCCCCTTTACCGTCCCTAAGCCCGTCCCCAAGGAAACTGCACTTTTAGACAAAATGAGGATGGTCATCGACTTTTGATACCTAAACTCCCAAACGCAGGACGATCAGGCGCTGCTTCCTCTTATTGAGGACATGCTTGAGCGTGCATGAGCGCCACAAAATTTTTTCCGTCCTGGCCCTCAAGCATGGCTTTCACCAGATGCCTCTGCATCCGGATGATTGCCACTTGACGGCCATGCCCAGCCCCCTGGGGAAGTTGTGCTGAAGGGTCCTGCCCATGGGCATGAAAAATGCGCCTGCGCAATTCCAGCGCCTCATGGAGTGGATCCTCAACCACCAACCTGGGCCGGTTGTGGACGGTGTATGGGCGGGTATACATGATCCCCTCCCTCAGGCCTCGATATACATTGACGACCTGATCATCGGGTCTGTTGATGCCAAAACCCATTATCAGGCCGTCAGACAGGTTCTTGAACGCCTTTGGGCTTGGAAAATGGTGTGCGGACTGCACAAAAACAAGTTGTTCGTCACGCAGGTCTAGTTCTGTGGGCAGGTCCTCAGTAATGGGACTCGACGCCCTGCGCCAGGTACCATGAGGGCTCTAGAGCTCTGGGAACGTCCACAGACCGTAACCCAGCTTAGGACTTTCCTAGGAGTGTGTAATTACTACCACATCTATATTTGTAATTACGCACACCTAGCGCGCCCTTTGCAGGAGTTACTGAAGGTAGGTAAACAGGAGGGTAAGAAGGGTAGCAGGGTCAAGGTAAATTGGCAGCAGGTACACCAGCAAAGCTTCGACGATCCGAAGAAAGCAGTCCTGAATATTCGGGCATTGAATCTTTATAACCCAGATGCCCCTTTTTACCTTAGGTGTGATGCCAGGGACTGGGCGGTGGGTTGTACCTTAGAGCAGTATGACCCCAAGGCCAAGAAAAATTTTCCCGTGGCCTTTTGGTCAAAAAGACTGGCGCCAGGACAGAAAAAATGGTCGCCCCGTGAAAAAGAGGCGTACGCGATCGTTGAAGCCCTGCGCAAGTATCAGACCTGGATCGGTAACCACCCTGTCGCGAGTGTTACCGACCACAAGAGCCTGGATGCCTGGGCCACGGAGCACCTTAACACCCCTAGTGGGCCTTTAGGGCGCCGTTGCCGTTGGCACGAAACTTTTTCGAGGTTTGCTCTCGATGTCCTGTACGTCCCCGGGAAGGACAACGAGGTGGCTGATGCCATGTCACGCTGGGTGTACCCCGCCAGCCAAGCGTGGTCTGACGTCAGCCGCCACGGATCCTTACAGGACAAACTGGACAACCAGGTTATTCTTGCGCAGGATAGGGCAGATACCTCTAGGTGCATGTGCCAGGTAAAGGGTTTTCCCTGTCTTCAGGACTATGTTCTGTCCCTCCCTCGCCCTGCCCCTGCACCGCTTCAGTGTGAGCAGTGCTGTCCAGAATCCCTGGACCCATTTCTGTCGGTGCAGTGCAATGCCTGCTTTATTTCTGAGGTTGCCACTAGGGTTCAGAAAAAACAGCGTTCCGCTGCTGTGGCCCTGACTGCTGCTGTTCTTGCTACTGCTGTTGTGTCCTGCTCTGGTGCAGCGTCTGCGTCTGACCCTGATGGTCCACCAGCTATCCCACATGCGACGGGATTGGCTGACGGCCCTTCTTCCTGTTCCACTGCAGCAGGCTCAGATGGGGTGCACGCTCCGTCTCCTTGGTCGTCTGTCACGGGCGCCGACGGTCTGCAAGTCCGCCCACCCCAGTGCCCATCAGGACAGTCAGGACATGCAGGACAGTTTGCGCAGCCAGATATTGCCGTTTCTTCCTCGGCTACAGCACCCTGTGTGGCTCGGCCTGACATTGCTCTGTCACCGCCAGCCGACTTAGCGCCGTCACCCCCTGTTCATATTCAAGACACGCTTAACGTTCTCCTGCCCCCAGATTTTTCTGCAAATATTCTGTGGGAGCTCTGGGATGTATATTATCAGCAAGACAAGACCTTTCGAGGTATTTACCATGCACTAGCCCATCACACCCCATTGCTGTCTGCCTTTCCTGAATATCGGCTGCGTGATGGTAAACTCTTTTATAAGAGTTACTGTTGTGTGCCAGAAGCCCTGCAGATTCCGGTCAGCCAGGCGTGGCACACTGACAGCGTACACGCGGGGGCTGCAGCGTTGCAAGCAGACCTCAAGCGTCGGTTCTTGATTGACGGGCTGGCCAACAAATGTAAGGGTGTTTCGCGCCATTGCCCTGTCTGCCAGGCTGCTCACGCCCCCAACCGGGTCAAAGAGGGCATGCTGTTGCCACACCCCGTTCCTGATAGGGTGATGTCCAGTGTTTCTTTGGACACGTTCCACATCGGCAAGGCCAAGGGTGAAGATGGCAGGGTGTATGACGGTGTTGTTGTGTGCGTGGATCGTTTGATTTCACGTCCTGCCTAACCACTGTGATTGATTTAATTCGGGTCAACGGGGTCTGACGCCTGCCTACGGTATGGACCCCGGCCCAGGGTATTGTTTATCAGGTTTGCCGCTCCTTTCCATTTTTTCATCCACCGTTGGCAGGTGGGCCCTTCCTCTAGTGAAGGGGATGCCAGTCCATGGACAGTCTTACATTGTTGTACCTCCTAACTTTGTACATAGCAGTGTCAGCTCAGTTTCAGGTTCACTGCATGGGTCATCAGTGACCTTGCCCACTCCGTAAAGTACGTAGCTGAATCACCCCATGAGATTCGGTCCCCGCCCTGCGCACACTGGTGCTGAGCTGTATCTGACTCCTTCCCTCCGGCACCAGACGCTTGTTATGTTTACGGGCGGAGTGCGCTGCGCAACCCCCTGGTCCCCGGCCCAAATGTTGCAGTGCGTCCTCTGCGAGTACAATGCGGTTCTGTAAGATACGTGAGCCCCCTGCGCCTTAGCGCAAGTGGTACCGCACATAGTGCGTGTGTAACAGTTCAGTGAATCTCAATCCCCTATGCCTGTGTTTTGGTACTTTTCGGTTCGGACTTCTCAATTTTTCTGTTATGAGTGATAAAACAATCACAGGCGTGGTCTTTGCGCCCCCCCTATCGAGGAATTACCTATCTGCGTTGTGGCGTTGTGCTCATTTCCTTTTCCTGTCACCTTGGTGCAGTGACTTTGTCTCTGTCTCCTCTCTCTTGCTGTCAGCATATTTGTTATGACTGACTGTAGGGTACAGCCCCCCCCCCCCCCCCCTCACAGCCTTATTGTTGCTCTGCCTGTCTTTTTGTGTTTTCTGCGGTGTGGTAATGTGTATTTGTTGCCTCCTGCAATTCCATGTGAAGGTCTGCATCAGAAATTCTGCAGCCTGTCACCAGCACTCCAGCACTCGAGTGTATATATTTGCTGGTGTTCTGGCTGTCACTGTTTCACAATTTCAGGTTCACTGCCGTAGGTTACATGTCCGGCCTTTGGTATGCCTGTCCGTTGTCAGTGTATGGACAGGCTTACGATGTCTGCACCCACCGACCAGCCATTTGGGTACAGGCCACTGTACATTGCGAACCTATGAGCCTGAATAAGCAGTTTGGCAGGTGATTACCTCTGTCTTCATCATCATGCTCTGAGACGTGTACAGTTCACAGTCCAGTGTGCAGTTCGCAGTCCAGATGACAGTCGCATCACTGTGCTGTGTGTCATGATGTGTCAGTGTTTTGCATTTTGTCTTCTGTGGCTCTGCCAGTCATCTGTATGCACAGTGCGCCCTTTTTGCTGGCACGGTCCATGTTCCTCCTCCCTCTTCTTGGTGCCTTTGATGGCCCTGTGTCCATTGCATACGATGGCATGCGATGCATCTATTATTCATGTGTGGTTACAGGAACTGCACCTGAATGCGCCAGAGGTTTCTATTTTTTCACTACTCTGGGTGATGTTTCTTGTGTTCTGTCCTGTGTCCTTTCCGGGTTCTACAGTGAGGAAAATTTGGTCCCCTGAACCAAATTTTCGCCCCCAGGAGGGGGGTGTACCGGACACAGAACAGAAATAGGACAATAGAATCACACACTGTCGACCAAATTCTGAATGGCCGTGCTGTAATCACTTGCTTGCTGAGTAGGTCGCGGAATGATCGCGGATTTATGAATAGGACTCACTTGACCTACGTGAAAGCAAATAATCAAGCAAGAAAAAACAAATGCATGAACCGACATTTTCAACTCAAAGAGCACACAGAAATACCAGGTCTCAAACGTGCAACTCCAGAGTTTTATTCAGTGCTCAGTGTGCCTGACCTTGCCTCTCCTTAGCTAGCAAGGGATCGCATTTGTAGCATAATATTTTATGAGTTTAGCAATGCTTGTTGACACACATGGCATACACACAAGTGAATGCATGAACCATTGAGAACATATGTGTGATTGTTTTGCACATGTTGCCATGCGAATATTTACAAGACCTTTTGTGTGAATTAAAGTCCAAGTTGTATCAAGCATTGTGCACTTGCTTTGCATGTGCACCGGACATTTGTATTGCATTTGTTCCTCTTTTATAGACATTTGAGGACCGGAGTAGTATGTAGTGTGTTGTGGTCTTTTGTGCGGTTGCTTCGTGTTTTGTGTTTGCCTTGCCTTTTCTTTTTGGTTGCAAATCCGGTAGATCCTCCCACTTGGTAGAGGGGCCATCTACAGACATAGCGGACACCGTATCACTACCGAGACGACTAAGAGTACACGAGCACTCGAGAGCACGGCATCCAGACCTGCCGACAACTTCAAGGGCTCCTGAAAGGAGTCTGGATCTTCTTCACCCAGAGCCCACCTATGGGGCTCTGGATCGCACGGCCGAACTCTTGGCCAAACTTCTATCCGGATCTGAAGACCCGGATGTGACAGCTCTGTCAGAGGCTGTCAAAGCAAAATTGGGTATCACCGAACCCTTACCTAAGCCAGCAGTACTCTCACCTTCACCCGGATTGAGCACGTTGACTGATGATCTCAAAAGATCAAGGGTGTCAAGGTTGCTAATCAAGGTCACTTGCCCCAGCCCTTTTCATCGTCGCGCTAGGACAGTCCCAATTGCTGAATTACAGGACGTACCTGTGACTGAGACTGAGAAAAGAGGGCTGTCAGCCCTGGCACCCCTTGCCGGCGTATCCCCTCCCCCTTCAGGCCTAAACCCAGGGGGTGGGAAGAGTGGCAGACCTATTGCACAGGGGAACATTCAGCTGGTGTTGCCGGAGTTCAACCCGAAAAATCTGCCAGAATGGGCAGAAGAATTTGCTGAGTTTCTTTTGCTAACTGGCCAATCCCATGTGGATGTGGCCACTAAATGCTCACTGCTGAAACACTCATGCAAAAAGAAATTTTTGCAAAAACAGGTGAAACAGATTGTGAAAACCTGTTCAACATGGGTTGAGGTACTCCAAAGATTGGAGAAAACATTCCCAGTCTATGAGACTGACCTCAGTGTGCGCACACAGATAGAGGAGCTACCTATGCTCCCTGAGTTTCCTTCCGCTGCGCGAGTCTCTGAATACGTGTGCAACCTAGAGTATCTGTTTTCACGAATGAATGTGGGCTACTATGGAGCCACTGAGCCCCAACTGTGGCTCATGAGTAAGATTGCTACTCGTACGTGGGATGACTGCCGCGCTACCTCTGAGAGGAAGAGCCGGACCCACTCTTACGACGACCTGGTGGACCTGCTGATCGAGCTAGCTCTTGCGAGGGAGAATGACTCCCACATGGAGAAATTCCTCAAGAAGCACTTGGGTCAAGGTGGTACCCCTACCCCCGAACGTGGCGAAGGAAAAGGGCCTAAAAATCCCACTAACGCCAACCAGGGAGGTGGCAAAGGAAGGGGTAACCTACGTGCCATGAATGAGGTTAAACCTGATGCAGGTACACCCCCTCTGTTCTACTGTAAACCTGTCAATGACAACGGGGGACCTTGTCATGCCCCTGACTGCGACCAGCGCAGTAGTTGTATGCTGCAGATGAAGCGACAGCAGCACTCCAAAGATGGGAAAACTGTGACCCATCAGGATCATTTCAGGTGTACCATCACCTGTTGCTATTGTGGCAAACGTCGTGACTACGAGGATGAATGTCACATAAAGAAACGCGAGAGTGATAAACTCAAGCGGCAGGAGGCTGAACGCCAGAAGAACCAAACACCAACCAGAACCCCCCAGAATGGGGATAAAGGTGGTAAAGGAGGTGGCAAGGGGGGTGGCAAAGGTGGACCCCCTAACCCCCAGAGGCGCTCATCAGCGCCCGTTGCTACTCCCCCTCCTGCCGAAGGTGACCCCAAGCAGCGCCCACAGGGGGATAACGCCTCCCCTGAGGGGAATAACTCCAAGAAGAGGCGACTGGCCTGGATGGCAAAGTCCCTCATGGCTGCAGGGGTGGATGTCAAATTCCCTGCTGAGGAGTAGGGAGGCGGCTCCGAAGAGGAGGACTTGGTTTTCTGGATCCTCGTGAAAATCGGGGATCAAGTTTTTCGAGCGGTGCTTGACACCGGTGCAACACTTTCTATAGCGGCCCGGCGCCTGCTAAAAACTTTCAAGAAAACTAAGACCGTGGCCATAAGAGTAGGGGATGAGCATACCATCCATTCCTCCGGGGGGGTCGATGTGACTATATGCCTGGGCGACGAAACTGTGACCCAACACTGCAGAGTTCTGGACACCAACGCCTTTGACATCGTCATTGGTACCCACTTCCTACGAAAAAACCCCTAGGTAAAAATGCTGTCTTTCCAGCGCCCCTATTCTCTGCACTGCGACTTTGGCAGTGGGCTTCTCTCCTTACCTTTGGAGCTGTAAGGACGAAAAGAGTTTGGGCTGCGCTACGCGTCCAAGACTAAGTATCGTACTGAAAACTACCAATTGGCCCGTCACGTTCTTGAAAATGCACTGGCGGTCCTTCAGGTAAACCTGGATGAGATCCAGGTGGAATTGTTTGTGAGCCGACAACGTCACATCATGCAGTTGTACTGCTCGAAACATTTGAACAACGCTTTCCGTTTCTTCTGGAAAGCAATGCGCCTAGCGTATGCTAACCCTCCCTTTTCCCTGCTCGCGAAGGTTCTAACCAAAATCGCTTATGAGGGAGGAAGGGTTGTCATGTGCACCCCTGACTGGGGCTGCTCTGGTGAACACACTTACTGGCGCCGTATGCTAGATCGAATGACCGTGGGAAGAGTGCAACCCCCCGACGGTCCCATCTATGTGCCTGATGACTCAGACATGGCTATGCAGGCCCCTGAGTGGGCCAGTGTCTTATCCATCGTCGAGGGATCTCTCAATCCTGTACCCCTGTGTGACCTAGAGCAGGTGCTACTGAAAGAGGTCATGGCCCAAGATCGTGGCCTGACTCTTTCTGATCTCAAAAATTGATCTCCTGAGCAGTTATCTGCCACACTTACAGGATGTGAATCTCCCGATGGCTATCTGGAACCTGCAGCTGTTAAGGAGGATGCTGACGACCAACTGTCTGAGATGGCCAGCACTATCCCTCCTGTAGATCCCAACTGTGTTGATCTAAAACACAGTGCCTTCATAGCCTAGCTGTTGCTGGAGGAGGTAGATCTAGAGTCAACCTCAGAACTCACTTCCCCTGTTGGGAAACCGGTGCTACACATGCAGCCTATGCACACAGGTGAACCCGTGGCCCGGAGTCCTGATGCTCTAGCGCGGCCTGCTTTTGATAACATGCCACTGTCTGAGCATGACACTCAGGAACCCTGACGACTGTTGTACCTGAAGGCCGAAGGTATTGAGCGCCAAGAGCGGCTGCAATACCTCAGACAGACCCGGAAATCCTCCATCTGGTCTGAGGAGGACGATGATTCCTACATGCTGCCTGACCCTGAGATACCCCTAGTGTATTCTTTGCACTATGGGCAGCAATGTCCCCCTGAGTGGAACGATGGTTCCCTAGGGGCCCGTTTTGGCATAAACGTCAAAGTTGAGTACCCAAAACCCAAAAGAATTGTATTTTTGCCAAGCGCAATTTTGGTGCAATTTTGGTTTTTATTGGTGTTTGAGAATCTACATTTTTTTACCCTTTCCACCGGTGATAGGTTGAGGACACTATGAAGACACATTTTTCTCATTCCCGTCATTGCCGTCTTAAAGGTTCCACACCACCCAGCACCATGGCAATCCCATCCCAACAGCATCCCAGCAGCACTGGGCCTCAACATTGGGACAAGTGAGTGCAACTTTGGTGTAAATAACCTCAACTTTGATGCAACATTGGCAACCTTGAGTGCAACTTTGGCTCAGCAATGCTGAGCATTGCAACGTTGATGCAACATCGGCTCAACTTTGGTTTTCTGCAAAGGAGCACACGATAGGTTTATAATTGGAAAATAAGAACCTTAACTCCAACGGAGCCCGGTTATGGAGATTCAAAGGCAACGGACCTCTCTCTGCGGAGTGGGGAGGGGTGTGAGTCTTCCTTGGATGGTGTTGAGTCACACCATTGGCAATCCCACCCAAGCCATTCCTCCCTCACCGCGGTAAGCGAAGTGTAGAGTGGTGACACAGTGGGATCAATTTCTAGCTTACAAGCCTCCCAAGATCCCTCCCATTGGGAGGGTGTGTAAATCCATACTTTTTTCCCCTTCTCTCCGGTCACCACGCCAACCGCCGGTTGTTCACACCCAGGCCCCTCGTGTCCCCATTCGTCGCGGCCGTTCGCACCGCACTCCAAGCTTGTCTTCCACAAGACCCATCGGACTTTGCTTTTGGGTGGCCATCCGTGAGTCTCTCTTGCGAGCCCCCTTTCGATGTCGCCGATTTCACGCCGTTCTGGCACCGTCGTCTCCCGGCGCCCGGGTACCTAAGGACATGTGGCAATGTGTTAAAACAACAAAAAAAAAAAAGACCGTTCCCAAAGGCAAAACACAAATCGCATGGAAATATTTACATGTGCAAGTCGTTCGGTGTCCCACAACCACTCACACGTGGTGTACCTCGTGACTGCCTTATAAATTGCAGATGCGATCAACGCGTAAATGAAAATTGCAGCACCGAAATTCAAAATCACCAAAACCGAAAAAAAAATGCATTCACAGTGCATACATGGGCTGTTGCAGTGTGAGTCTGCCGGAGTAAGCTTCTTAGCCTGCTAAGCTCCTCTGCCGATAGGTCATACGTCCCAGCCATGGTGGATAACCCTGTCACCGAACACCAGTGGACTACGCCCAGGAAAGGGTGTTTTTTTGCAAGGAGAATCCGTGCCATTTACTAGTTACGTATGTTTTCCCACTTGGCAAATAACGTTGAGACACACCGACGCGCTTTACTCCCCATCCGCGTGCGCTCAGGAATGGGGATCTCAGTGACGGCAATGTTGAATGAAAATTGGCAATGTTGAATGAAAATTGAACGGCAAGATTGACTAAGTCCAATGAACCTCGAAACAGGTGTTGTTATGTCGTTCATGCTTCAAAAACCGGAACGTGTGGAGTGCCTTTAACAGCTCCCGGTCGTGCAAACCACAGGCAACCCCAAGATCACACAAATGAGCATCCGAGCAGCCGGCCGTGAGGTTTTGGTCGAACCCAACGCATTGTTGAGCCAAGATTGAGCCGAAGTTGCACCGAAGTTGCACCGAAGTTGCAGCACGCCACCGAAGCAACGCCGCAGCCCAAGGAACGCCGAACGAACGCCGGAGCAAAGCCGAAGCAACGCCAAGGCAACGCCGAAGCAACGCAGAAGCAACGCCGAAGCAACGCCGAAGCAACGAAGCAACGCCGAAGCACCGCGGAAGTAATACCAAACAAATAAAGTAATGGGTAAGAGAGAGGTGTGAATTTGAGGCTTTTGGTGCTAAGTGGAATGCAACATAGGAAAAAAAACGAAAAACAAAGTTGCGGAACTCCTCCAGAAAATTGCAGTTCCGTTTTCCAATGTTGGGTGCTACTTTGTATTCGTGGGTTTCGGAGTACAGCGACACCATTGAGGAGTACAGCGACACCATTGAGGTCGGCGGGTAACATGTAAGACAGATATTTGGTAGTGGTCTTGCTGCCTGCCTGCGAGTGTGTGTTGGGTAGTGTCTACTTTTGTTTTCAGAAGTAAGAAATTTTGTTTTATTTTTCTTTTTCGCAGATGTTTTTAAAGAAATGAACAAAAACAAAAACCAGCCACAAAGGAAGCAAGACAACAACACCAGGCAGCAACCAGCGCAAAAAGGCAGAGGAGCAAGGCACAGGGCAACACAACGCAGGCACACCGGTACAGCAAACCACAGCGCCGCACAAGACGGGCAAGAAAAAACACAACACAAGGCACAAAGCACCACAGGCAGCTCGACAGAGCAACACAGCACCAAACCCAAGCGCACCAGGCCACAATGCGCGACACGGCCACGAGCGATCAGGCCCAGCACCGCAACAAAACATGGCACACAGGGCACAGCACGCAGCCAAAAGAAATAGCACAGGGCATCGCACACAGGCAAAAGAAACAGCACAGCAAACAACAACACAGCAACAACCACCAAAACCACCGGTACCTAATAGAGCATATAGCAAAGTTGCAGCAAAGTTGCAATCAGCCACATTAGGGGGTAGCAGAACCACCACAAAGTTTACCAAGTTGTAATGCAACTTTGATGCAAGTGAGAGATTCTCAACAGGAATGCAACTTTGGGTGAAATGCAATTTTGGATGCAATTTTGAAATTGCGTGCCCTGGTGCACGGCACACCTTTTTTTGGAATTTGAAGGTCCAAAACCAGTTCCACCACACGTTGAGGAGAAATTTGGAAGGGGCGCCACCTACGCGGGGCATGGAGCAGTGTAGCAGCGGGGATAACTCGGTTCACCACACGTTTAAGTAGGTTTTTGGCCCGGGGACTACTTCCCAAAAAAACCACAAGTTCCTTGGTAAGAGCCCGGTCTTCCAATCTGGAATAGTAGATTTTGAGGCATTCTGGGCCCCGGCTAGGCATTACAATCCTGGAAAGCACAAAAATGCAACAAGTGGGAGCCATTTGAAAACAACTCTTTTCCACCTCATACAATTTTGAATGGTTAGCTAAATTGAGGATGCTTTTCACTAAGTTGAGCTCAACATTGGTTTTTGCACTTTATGTCAGAACGGGCCCCTAGGGTTCTGTACCTGCCAAAACTGCTGACCGGCAGAGAAAGAAAGAACATGGGAAGAGCAACCTCCATGCTGAGGAGGATTTCCTGCAGAAAATTGAGAGTCTTAACCTTGACCCCCGACTAAAGAAACTGCTGCTAACCTATGAGGAGGTGTTCGGCGCCTTGCCGCCCCCCCTCTCTTGTAAAAAACTGGTCCAGATGGACCTGAAACTGAAGCCTGAATTTGAAAAGACGCGAGTGAGGCGTCGTCCCTATCCCGCTCCACAGGAACAGGTTGAAGAAATCGAGTGCCAGATCCAGGAATGTATTGATGCTGGCCTCGTGGAGGAATATAAGAAAGGGGACTACCCCCACCACTGCAGTCCCTGTTTCCTGGTTGCTAAACCAGGGTCGACTGCTCTACGACTGGTTGTTGACTATGCGGAGGTCAACAAGAAAACCCAGAACCACTCAGGGAGTATTCCTAACATGGAAAATATCCTGGAGAGTATTGCCAAATGCAGGTACAAGACCAAAATGGACAAACGCAGTGGTTTCTGGCAGGTAGACCTAACCGCCGCAGCTCAGGAGCTGCTGGCTTTTATAACCCCTAAGGGTTGTGTGTTTAAATGGAAGGTCATGCCTTTCGGGGTGGCTAATGCCCCAGCGCTCTTCCAGGAGCTAATGAACAAAATTTTGTACATACTGAGGCGCAGACCTCTAGTACAGGAGTTGATTTCTCGGGCTGCAGAAATGCAGGCCCACATCGACGACGTGAGTTTGGGTACTAATACCCAAGAGGACCATGACCTTCTCTTACGTGAACTTTTCATTGTTTGTCAAGAAAACCATCTCCGAATAAAACTCGAAAAATGCGAGTTTATGAAAGAGGAGATGGAGTATTTGGGTTTCGACGTGGGGTATGGCTGGTGGAAACCAGCCGCGTCTAAGATGCAGCCCCTACAGGACATGCAGATTCACGATGACCCTAAGAAGGGTCTACACGACGTGAGGAGTTTTCTGGGCGCCTGTAACTTCTATAGGCGTCACATCCACAATTTTACCTACTCCTCTGCCCCCCTCACTGACCTGATCAAGAAAACTACTCCTTGGAGGTGGGCCGCCAGAGAGAAAAAGTGGTTCCACGACTTGAAGAAGAAAATTGCCTCCTCCAACTGCCTGGGAGTACCCCGGCCTAAGGGCAAGATAGCCCTGGTCACTGATGCCAGTGATGTAGGGGGGGGTGGAACGATCTACCAATGGCAGGAGCTTAACCCAGCTGAACTAACCCACTGCCATTATCGTACTAGTGGACTGAACCGTGATGGCTCCTTGAAACATGACTATCCTACCAGTGAGTGGCGGATGGTGCCACTGGGACACCGGAATTGGAAATGGAACCAAGCGCGTTCCAATTACAGCACCTATGACCAGGAACTCCTGGCCGGTATGTTGGTGCTTTCATCACAATCCCGACTCCCGGGATCTAACCCTATTGTCTGGCTCTGTGACCAAGAACCTGTGAAGTCTTTTCAGAAGGGCCCACCACCAGAGAAAGCAAAAGTAAAGCGGTGGTGGACTTATCTGAGCCAGTTTAGGCTGGCAGCTCATCATATCCCGGGTATAAAAAATGAACTGTCTGACTATATATCGCGCAATAACTTCGATGCGCTTATAGGTGAGAGCTCTGAGGCGCTGGCCAAAGAGGCTTTCCAGCGTATGGATGTTCAGCTTGACCTGTCCATGCGCACTGCTGGAATCCTGGAGGGTTGGAGCCTAACCGACTATCAGTCAGAGTATAAAGAAATTCTCCAAAGCCTCAGCACTGGTCTCGAACCCCGTGTCATTGACGGGCACCAGTGCTATGAAAACAACCAGTACCTCTTCTACGAGGACCGTATTGTTGTACCTGAGGCACGACTTGATGGGTGCCTACAGTGGTCCCATCTCAACTCTGTTCACACTGGCGCTAATCGCTCAGTGGACTTCTTCCACGAGTGTTTCTACTCTAGTCTAACCCTGACTGAACTGAGATCTCGTATGCAGACCATTGTGGATGCTTGTGGCTGTCATGCCAGCAAGCAGAGCGACAGTAGGGATAGGGGCCTGATCTCCAGCTTACCCATACCCTATTGTGCTAACTCTCTTCTCTACGTGGATTACATCCACGGCCTACCACGCTTTGGCGGCTATGATAGTTGCCTCGTGGTCACCTGTGGCCTATCTCGCTTCACCCGTGTGTTCCCATGCAATAAGAAAATCACAGGTGAGCAGACTGTGAAAATGTTGGTCGAACAATGGTTCGAACCCTATGGGGCACCTATGCAGGTGCACTCTGATGAAGATGTACGCATCCGCAGTGACACTAGGTGGTACAAACGAGTGCTAAATGCCCTCAACGTGGAGGTAACCACAGGTGTGCCCTATACCCACACGTCTAACCCTCTTTGTGAGAGACAGAACCGTGTGGTGGAGCAAAACCTAAGAATCCTGATGAAACAGGAGCGCACCAAAGGCTGGGTACCCCTAGTGCCCTGGGCAGTGATGACCATGAACTCACAGCGGAGCTCTTCTACGGGTTTCACCCCCCACAAACTGTTCCATGGAGGACGACCTGCTTGGTTGTTCAAAACCCCCTTTCCTGAGAACCTCAAGAGCCCTGTGGGAGATTGGCTGGAACACAAGCAGTCTATGGCTAACCAGCGCGGGACTAACCTGAGACACATTCGTGACCGTGAACTGAGCCGGCGGAACCGCCTACGGCGACCTGCCAGCTTCAAGGTTGGTGACCATGTTTTGGTTCACCATTCACGCCTACCCTCCTGGCCACGTAACTGCCTACAGGACCCTTATTTTTGACCCCATCCTATCATCAGGATAGATGGATCCAGGATCCATGTCAGGTGCAGTCCACGTCTAGGTGGTGAACTGCTGTGTGCACCTAAAGAGTTGAGACACTATCACTCCCTTGACGATTTGTCCCGGGATGAGTGGCACCTCAGCAACAGTGAGGTGGAGCGTATTGACCTAGAGAATGCTGCCAGCCCAGAGGAGGCAGACGAACTCGAAGAGATGACTGCCGATGAGATGGCAGTCGATGGTTACTACGTGGTTGCAGGTATTGCTCGCCACCAGTATAGACAGGGCTGGAAATTCATAACCCTGTGGGATGGCTATGGGTTATCCGAGGCGACCTGGGAACCTATGTCAGCCTTCATACAACCAGATGGGAGTATCAACCCCATCTTCCGCTCCTACCTCGTTGAGAACAACGAGGGGCAGCTACTAACCCGTGCTGAGACTGTGTCCCAGCGTAAAAAGAAAAACTAATATCCCTGTGTCAGTCTACTGACTGTCTTCTAATCTTACAAGTGCAGTGAGCACTCTTGTGCAGATGTGCCTGTGTATGTGTGTGAGAGTAGTTGTCACAGTTGCCCCGCATTGCATCGCAGGACAGGAGCGTTAGCCCCCCGTGACAACCACTCCCTGGCCAAAGGCCATTGGTTTTTCACAGACCACTGCTTACTGGCACTGCACTGACCCTGTCTGTGCCCTGCAGTCCCATGCCTATGGTTTCCAGCGTGGACCAGGTGGCCGCTTATCAGGTTTGCAGCCACCTAGCGAGTGTATGCCTTGTTGACCATGTGTTGCATGAGGACTGCCCTGATGTAATGACCTTGGGGAGCCAACCAAGAACGGTGGCTTACTACTCCAGGGGGAAATGGCAAGCAAGGTGTTATGAAGCAAGGTGTGTCTTCCCTCCTTGGGGACAAGCGAGCCCAAAGTTAGGACCCCTGACTGGTCCAGACCCATGGGGCTCTACCCTTCCTTACAGCGTTTACCATACCCCTAAGTGTGCTACGTATGTCTGTGTGTGTCTCACTTCTCTCCCCAGCGTGGCTCCCGGAGACCGGGCTTCGCTGACGTCGGACCGAAGGTCCTAATCAGGTACTATTACCACTCCTATGGCGCCCAATACTGTGCTGGTGCCTATCCTTGGGGGAAGACGGCAAAAGCCCCGCCTACTAGAGGGGAGGGGTGGCCAAGTTTGCTAAGGGCATACAAAACGCCCATTTATTGCTAAAGGCCAAAAGCTAACGCACTCCCCTGCCCACGTGGAAAACCACGCGGGACAGGAGACACCACTACACTACACTCACTAACGCCAGCACCAGCCTTTGAAGGCAGGGTGAGCACTCATCACTTGCACTCAACACCTGCCAGGCTTGCTGACCCTAACACCTACACACTCTACTGGGAGCTGCTGTCAATGAAGATGCGGGCCCTACTGACCCCCCTGTGAAAGAGCAAGAGAACACAGCGCTACTAAGCGACTGTGGCCTAACATGGACGCCACTACGCTTTTCCCTGTCAGGGCTTGGAGGGAAGGAGTGCTCAGTATGCGTGCACAACGTGGATGGCACTCCAAGGCCAGTCAAATCTATTTTTCTGAGGTGCTCTGGGTGTCGACCGTTTCCTATGACAACCTGCTTTCCGCAGCCAGAGCGTTGGGGCCTCCCTGCTTGCAACCTTCAGCTGATTTGGAGTGGTCAATTTGGCAACCACTTTGAACAAAGTTTCCCAATTTCCCAAACCGTTGCTGCAACTGCCAGCCCCCCCCCCCCCCCTCCCTCCGGAGTATGCACCAGGGAGTGCATCCCGCTGCGGTTACCATTGCATTTAACAAGGCCAAATTTTTTTCACTGCCTAAGTTGTAACTGCTGGTAAAATGTGGGTCGTAAGAACGCAGCAGTGGAATGAAGGTAAGCTCGGGACCGGCACCAGCTGAAACGGTCAACCTAATTGATGAGACGAAAGCAATGTGTTGTCCCTGGTGCCTGCAACAATCGTCATGTCATTTTCTTCGTAGAATCGAGCCCTCTGCACAAAAAGTCCGCTCTACCGTGTGCATGTCCTGTGCCACACCTTTTTTTTGCCCAGGTGTCGCATCAAGCATATGCCAATGTGGCTAAACTAGCATTTGTCATCAAGACCGTAGACGATGACGAGCTGTTTTGTGGTACACTATAGAGTGTGCATGAATGAAATTGCACTGTTAAGAAACAATGCACATAAAAACCTGAAATCATAACATGAGTCCGTGTGATGGGTCAAGTATTTTGAGAATTATTTTATATTCATGTTAAGATTCATCTTTGAATTCATTGCTGCTACTGCTTTTTATTTCAATGGGTGTAACACCATCATAGCGGCCTAACCAAGGGTTGACCGTTCATGGCGAGCTGAAGCCCACAGAGGGTCAGCCCATTATACACGATACCCACATCGCCAACCTGCCATCACCACCTCATATAATACATATTGGACCGGGGAATCCAAGTGAGCTGGCAAGGAACCTGAGAGAAAGGTGTCTTTGATTAGTGCCCTAGATATTTTGATGAAATCCTGCAGGTTTTGAAGTTGAAAACCCAAACCAAAGCAGCAAGTAGAGCAAGAACAGGATGTGGATCGAATCAATGAATAGTTTTGAAATCCAGTGTAACACAGAAGGGCTGCAGATAGACAAAGCAGGTATAAATACAAAGATTCAATCAGAAAAGGATAAAACAAATGATTTTTATATGAAAACTGGCATGACTCTTGCCTCCCAATTAGACTCTAGCACTTCATGTGCACTCTTTTGGATGAAATGGAGTTGGTTAGGACTATGGGGCAAAGGAGTTAGGCCAGACACAGATTATGACTTGGCCAAGCGACTGAATTCAGAAACAGTTAAAAAGTAGAACCACAATAAGTGGTAGAAACAATTGAGTATAGGGGTCTTGGGGTGGGAGACCACTAGGCTTAACCTCCAAGGCCTTAGGCATGAAATGCCTATTTCCTTTCGGTATAACCTCCATGAAGGAAGATACCTCCGCTCAGTTGAGTGGTAGGGGTGAACTTCATGGGGGGGCTAGGGTTATAACCATAGTTACTTTGAGAAAGTGTACTTAAAGCTTCTAAAGAGGGATAAAAATACTTAAGTAAGTCTTAGCATCAACAAAATGGTTTTAAGGGGGGCTTGGCCTGGATCAAGCCCTCCAAGAAAGACATGGCAGCGACTTTTTCTTACCCCCCCCTGTAGTACTAGTTGATCAAGCTAGTAGAACCAAGGAAAAAAGCTCAAATGTTCCCAAAATTACCCCTGAAAATGCATTAAACCTACCAAAAACATTCCCATCAGTTCAAAGAAGCCTATCACACTGTAGGTACCCTTGAAAAACAGTGTAATGTACCGTGAATGATGTCCCTTAGGTGGGGCATTCCTCAAAAGTCGCCAGCGTGCGACAAAAACTTTTGGTAAAATTTTGGGGGTAGTGGGGTTTGAACCCAGGACTCCCTCCCTAGAGCACAAATGCTTGCCCACTAGGCTACGGTCGAACGCTCTTATGCGGACAGCTATCGCTGCATAAACAGCAATTCAGTAAACGTCCTGACCAAGGGCCAGGGCGGAGCAATACTCCCAATGGAGGACACAAATCTCCAGGAGTTGAAAAAAATAGAAAATGAAACCAACAGGGAGTGAATCCTGTGGTTTAGCGAAAGGTGCACTTAGCGATTTAAGAAGTCAAATTGCTAAAAATTGACGAAACAACGCGAGAAATCGTCATTTTCACACTAAAACTTAAAACCGCAGACAAGCGCAACAGAAGCGGACTCCAGAAAAAGGGTTGCGCAAGCGTAAACGGCTCTAGAAAAAGAAGGTATGAGCCGTAGTTTTTAAAGTTCTAAAAGAAATTTTTGCACAGTTGCATCAAAACTTTTATAAACTTTAGGGAAAAGTATCGAAAATGAACCCACACCACAGAGCAGGTTGACAACACACCTCTCAGGTATGCCTGTGTCATTTCACACGCATGCATCGCGTTTGCGTTGGTTGCTTCGTTAAAACGTTAGAGTTGTCACAGCTGTGTTTGTTGGGGGTTCGGGGGCTCCTCTCCTTTGCTCTGCACAGGTCAAAACAGAAATGAAAGGTATGTGATGCGAATGGAGCGCGCAGCGCGCACGTAGGCTTAGAATATGCGCTGTGCTCGCGATGCATGTGCCTAATTGAGGTAATCACACGCTGTGTCGCTTTCCCTGTGCCCCAATCCACCCTTGTTCTCTCTTCACAGGTAACAAAAGAAAGTGCTTGTTCGTGTTCGTGTTGCCGTAGCGCTAAAACAGGGTTGCTTAAAACGCCTAGGCTTGTTTTGCGTTGTGCAGTGCGCCACTCTCTCTCCTCTTTCTGCACGAAACAAGACAAAGAAAGCATGCATGACACACCGTGCATTAATCGCTTAGGGTAGTTTATAGTTCGCCGTAGGTTTGTTTAAGCATGTAGGGTTGTTTTGCGCTCGCGTCTTCCTCGGCATTCACATGATGCGTGGTGAGTAAGGTAGGTAAGCCCAGGAGGAGCTCACCTAGGAGGAGCTCACCTCCTTGTTGAGTCACGCTATGATTGGTTGTGATGGGTTAAATTAGGAGAAAGAAAGAGGAATTGGAAAACCAATGCATACCTGTGCATGCATATGACGCATTAAAGGGTAGGCCACGCGAAGTGCGCACGGTACAACTCTTGTTTAGGCTACCCAGGGACTCCACTCCACGTTCTATAAGAGAACGGGTGGAGTTCCTTAACCTTGCTTGCTTGCACCTGGGTTTGAGGACAGTGTATTATAGGGCTACCTGAGAAGCGTATAATACGTCGAGGTAGTCTTGGTTCCTCAGCCGCAAACCCAGGCCGTCTGCCTTTGCTTTACAGGTGGGAAGGTAAGGGCGATTGGTGCAGTCTCTTTGAGCAGCGCTAAAATATGCTGCGCAGATCTCACAAACAAATAACTGCAACACAGCCAGGAGTGGCGAGTGCAGTCCGACTTCACCGTGGTGGGACCCCTGTGTGCAGGCAGGACATTCTAGAAACATAACGTACCTTGGGTGTCAAACACGGGACGACTGGGTCAAAAATGTGTTCTTGTGGTACCCTGGTGTTGACATTGGCAAGTATTTGTGGTCAATTTTCAGCCCCTATTGACCCTTTTGGGCCCATTCTTCGTGTCACAATGGCCCCATTTGTGGTTCCGCCCCCCCCCCCCCATATGCCGGTGCTGGGGCCCTGCCAACCCCCCCCCCCTCCCCGCCCGACGCTTGTCAGGCACAATGTCCCTCGAGAATTATACAGCATGCTTTCGTGGCGCCCCAACACATGGGATCTCTTCCAAAAAACTTAAAAGCATTTAGGGTGGGAAGCTTCGAGTGAGGGAATCACAACCAAATTTGTTGGCGATTGTTTGATTTTGAGAGCAAAGAACTGACAATTTGGGCTATGCGCACCACATTGGGACCACCCAAAGCCACTAGAGGCCGCACCCCACTGCACCATTCTTTGGATGCAGGGCCACGGGTAGCCACTACGGGCCGCAAGCGGGACCCATGAGTGTACCATAACCCCCTCCATGTACATATGCCATCCCGTTGAACCACAGTGAACTCTGAAGGTGTTGACATGGTTAAAAGAACTGACAATTTGTTTGGAAGTTTGACTAAATAAGCCGTGGGTCCACGGGTGTTCAAGAGAAGATGCAGCTTTTAGAGAATATTAATCAGATGGTGGATTGCTGGTTGTCATGTGGAGGCGATCCCTGGACTACGGGGACTATGTTTGGGCTGGTCGGAGGCTAACCCCTCCCCTTCGCCATGACCCTTATGGGGGGCCATGAAGACAGGTGTGCGCGAGTGTCATCATGTCTGAGGGGGTCCAACAAATACAGAATGGCCCCTGGGGCTCCAGTGGAGGAAGTGGGAACTTTGAAAATGCCATCCACCAGCACCAGCACTGTGGAATCCTGTCCCGACAGCGAGCAGGAGCACTGCCACGAAACCGAATCACACCAAATCAATGAGCATTGTGTCGAGGTCTGGACACAATCCCCAAATGATGACGCATGGGCGGAGGGGGTCTGGTCGGGGGTGATGAGCCAGGGTCCCAACATGCGGTCCTGGCTTTGGGCTGCATGTTACACTGCAGCCAAGAGGTGCTTTGGAGGGTCAGAAAGTGGTGTTGATAGGGCGTCAGCCACAGTGGCCGAAGGTCAGGGGTACGCGGGAGCCCCGAGGACACTCGTCGTAGGGATCCAACCCTGTTCCAGACCCTTGGCCCAATTCCCTCCACCGCCTCTGATTCTCAGTGGTCGTAAAGACCCTGACAGAAAAGGGAAAAACTGAGTACGGGACAAATCCTGTCAGGGCCAATTTAATTCGCCTGTTTGTGGCACAGTTTGTCCCATCGATTTTAAGACCCATTTGTTCTCTCTCACCTGCGCATCGTACTTCATACCGCTTTCACTTGAACGTGCAACATGTTTCGGTGGACCGGTCCTTGCACACTCCAGTAACGTTCAAATGCGGGACAATCGGTTCGAGCGAAGCAATGGGAGCTCAAAACGACACTGCTCAACACCCCTTCAACAGCGGGAGCCGATCTTGGTCCTTGTTCTTTGTCAAAGAAAAATTGGTGCAATTGGTCCCGTGAATCTTAATGATTGTGGCACAATTTGTCCCCTGCGGATTTTGGGTGCTGTTTGTGCCGCCCCCCCCCCCTTTTTGTCCTAATGCGCCAGGTTCTGGTTGGGGGGCCAAAATGCGGGAACACAGGGTTGTGGTGTCTGGACAAGCCCGTGTTACAGTGCGGAAAATATCACGGAACACATGTTGCAGATTTTGTCGCCAGCTAACTCTGTAGCCATAGAGCGACGTGCAGGCCCGCCATCCGTGGCCAACCTGCCGCCGTTAGCGCATATTGTCCAGCTTTTTGCCGCGTCTGCCCCGCGGTTTCCCGTTGCGCCGGCCGGCCCGCCTGGTGGGTTTGCAGCCGGAAGCAAAGCCGCGGTGCCGGGGGGTGGCCATTGTGCGGAGGCTGAGCGCCCAATTGTGTGGGCTTACACGTCGTGGGCTTCAAGTGCACATACGACCTGGAACAGGGGGAGGACCAAGGCAATGCTGTCAGAGTACTGGCACAGTACATACAGGAGGGTAGGGGGGATACCCCCCCCCCCTTGTCGAACCCATGATTCCACACTTTTGGGTGTTTCTTGGAAGCATGGTTTTTGCGGTTCCAACCCAACAGAGAACATAAGCCAACGCTACCCCTCAACACATGACAGCACAAAGGAACAGCCCAGCATACACCCCACATCACAAGAGCACATGGAATTAAAGCCACACCAACACTTTGCCACTCATGTTGACCGTTCCTGCAGCCTGCACAAAAGGACCGCTAAATGTGGAGTCTCTTTGCTGATTCTGCCGACGAATGAGCCCGTGCCAGACAAGCAACACTTAAGAAAATAGGTGGCGAAGCGGAAACAGTGCCAACAGCTTCTGTGGAACACTTCAAACGAGAGCGAGATCTCCTTTTGGAAACAGAGGCCACCTCACATAATCTCCCCCGAAGTCTACCCCCCCCCCCCGCCCGACGTACGACGGTTCCCCCCCAACCCAGGGGGGGACTGTCGCCAAGTGACGCCCTCAGAATGGACACCACTGCAGAGCAAACACTTACTGGTGCATACTATGCAGAATTCATGGCCGGCCAGTCGCTTGCTGTAGGTTGCTCTGGGACACACGCTGACATGCATAGATGCTGACGGTGTCATGCACATAAGGCAAATAAGCAAGACTCCCAATGCACTGCATCCACCCAGGACAGTGTAAAACTTAGGGGTGCACAGACACGCGGGTGGTGTCCTGCATGGGGCGCCGACTTGGCACCAGCCACTACCCATGGGCGCACCTATGTGTGGTGGTGCGGCGCCGCTACACCCAGGCGCAGCTCGTCCAGCTTGGACAATGACCGGTGGCCAGGAGAACATTGGGCAGCTATCAGGAAACAACGACCTGGAGCATGCAGTCGCCGCTGAGCCGCCCCACATAGTCTTGAACTGCTGCACATGCTGCCCATCAGTGGCAAAATCCTGGTGTCCCATGGGGAGAAGGGCCTTGCACAACAACCAGCACAGGCTCCTTTGCAGAACGGGCATAGCGCACAGCAGCGCCTTGAGGGAACCTTTTCAGAGCTCGGAGGAGTGCTATGGGTCAGAACAAAAGAAGCACACATGAGCTCTGACAGCGACGTCTCACAGTTGCGTTCCTGTGCAATATGACACTGATGCGTTTTTTTTATTTTTGGGACTAGCGGGTGACAGCCCCCCGGCCCGGGCACAGGGGGGGCGGGGGGACTGCGGGGGGGGGGGGGTTGGCATGACGCCATGATTGGTTTGTCTGTCTGCAGCTGGCGGCGCCAATTGGCCGATCGCCACTTACCGCTGCGCTTCCCTTCCCCTTCCTCGAATGAAGGTCCACCAAAGCCGCTGTTTTGGTCCGCCGTTTCTGTTCCTCCATCGGTGGCGGGTCGCGTCGACCAAAAACATTGAGGATCCATCGACTTTGGGGGGGTCCTCCACTTGTCCGACGTGTGCCAACGCCCAAACATCATATTCATGTAGTGGGTCATTCATAAGGTCATTTGTAGGGGGGTCAGAGTCACAGTGCAGAGGTTGATGTGTCACACTCACGGCTACCCTTGGAAAGGGGGGCAGCCCCAGGGATTTGCTTTGCCTTTCGTCCAGCTTGGGCTGCAGCCTTGCAAAGCGAACTCGTCTGTGATATTTTTCAGGCTGTGGATGGCGTTGGATGGATTCTGTGGCATTGAGAACACACTTGTGGATGAACTGAGGGTCGAGTGAGCGAGGTGGCATTGGGGCGCGCAGCTCCAAGTGGAAGGCAACGGCGACGTCGTGTGCTGTGGTGCACCGTGGCCAGCTGTGGTGTGTGGTCGCGCGCCGTGGTGTACCATGGCGTGCCGTGCAGTGCTGTGCACGTCTTTGCTGTGCCGTGTGGGATATGGATTTTTTTTTTCGATCCGGACCTGCGCATGTGGATCATCATCGTAGTCCAGACCACCCTCACGACTGCTTAGACGCGGGCGCCGCGGCGGAGGACGAACACGGCGGGCCGCCGCGCCACGCCCTCGAGGGTCCCATTCTGCGCGGCGTCGGCGACGGGCGGGGCCATCGCGCCATACTCCGAGAAGTAGACGTGGCCGGACGCGGCCACCGCGACGCCCTGCGGGAGGGCCCGCCCCCGCAGCACCGGCGTCACCGCGTCGCGCTGGTTCCCACTTCGACACGAGGGCTTGTGAATGGATGCCCCACGTGGCCCGCTGGATCCTGAAAGGCCGCGAAACGCTCCGGGGACATTCTCGGAACGCATCGAGCCGGTCTCGAACGCACGCCATTTGCCACAGAGGCCAGGCCAACGCCCGGGCGCCTGGGCCTCGGAGGTGTCAGAGCACCGGCTTGGCTGAGTTCGACGAGTACGGCGGTCCCCTTGGCCAAGAACACGAAAGGGGGGGCGCAGACGAACGGGAAGTACGAGTACGCGGGAATCATCATCGTGCAGGACATGTTGTATGGTGCGGGCACCGAGGCGACGGTGGACGGGGGGGCTCTGTAGTGGGGCTACATGGGCGTGGTCGGTTATACTCTCCAAGAAAGACCGCTGTCCAGCATCACCTGCACGAGCGCGCGACTTCTTGCGACGGTTCAAAGCACAAGCCACACGGCGACGAGGAAAAGAGGTCAGAAGACCGGTTAACCAGAGGAAGGTCCGACCAGAGGCAGCAATCACAGGGCGGTCCAAGTGCAGCAGCGGCCTGTCATTGTAATGGTCATGTGCCCACGGCAACTCAACGGCGGGTTCAGGGTCACGGTCAGAGGGTGTGGGTGATCGGCGTACGGTCAGTGTACGAGACGAACGATCGCTGCGGCATTGGGAATCGGAATGGCACGGGGATCCGTCTGCGAAATGCGCGCGGGGCCAGCAATGGCACAGCCGCACCGGCGCCTCCCGCACTGGCCCGCCTCGTGCAGCGACAAACCCCCCTCCTCTTTGCCCAGGCGCCACAACGTCCACTGTTCCCCAGGGCCACACGCATGGGCTGTCTGCCGGGCCGGTGGTCTGCTGCGGCCAAATTGATCAGATTGGCGAACAAGAGCGGTGAGTGCGGGTGCCAGACTGCATTCGCCGTTCCTGCACTGGACCTCCGCGGTGCCATTAGGACGGGTCAAAGCAAAGGAGTGGTGCTGCGGTTGGCCCAGAGGTTTAGATGGTTGGCCCAGGGGTTTAGATGGCTGGCCCAGGGGTTTAGATGCCTGGCCCAGAGGTTTAGATGGTTGGCGCGATGGAATGCGAGGCCGAGCAGATCAAATTCACAGTGCAGAAGTTGGCAGATCAAACTCACGGCCACCCTTGGAAAAGGAGGGAAACCCAGGGACTGGCTTTGACGTTCATCCAGCGTGGGCTGCGGCCTTGCAACGCGAACTCTTTTGTGGCATTTTTCACTTGTGGATGAGCTGAGGTTCGAGGTACATATCTTCGGCCCCGTGATGGAGGCGCACTCCCTACGACTGTGTGTACTGCTGCAGGTTGCAACCGCATTTGGGGCAGAACCGGGCCATCGGGGTTTTCGCAACGGACTGCCCACATTCCGGACAGAAGTTGACAGGCAGGGGCGCCGCCGCGGAGGTCTCCGGCTGCGGCACATCTGTGGGACACAATCGATGCCAACAGGGCAAACGGGTGTGCGGGCGCGGGCCTTCGGTTTTGGGGGGCGGCGTGCGGCAGCAAGAGGGGTCGCGCCCACCCTCTTTGGACAGCCCTGAAGCGTGGCGTCAAGCTCGCCGCGTTGTCTGCTGGATTCCCAAGGGTTGGAGACGGCTGTTTTTCACTGGGCCAAGTGGGACCCAAGGCAAATGCACCGCGCCTCTCACCCTTCCCCCCATCCAGAGCACTCCATAATTCAACGGAAAAAATTGGGCGTTCACTGACGGCGGTTGTTCAGTGGCTGAACGGCGGTTGGACAGCAACTGACGGCGGTTGGACAGTAACCGACGGCGGGTGGACGGCAAATAACGGCGGTTGGATGGTAACCAACGGCAGTTGGAGGCAGTGTAGCAGTTGTTTTGGGCACTCGCTAAGAGCACTCAGCAACGTAGCAACAAAATCAAAGAAAAGAAAAGATGGTGTCAAAAAGGAGCGCCTTGCACCCTCCCCCCAGGGGGGAATGCACGTATCATTAATGCTGACAAGCTGATGCAGCAGAAGCAGTCCCTGCTTGACAGCACTGCCCAGGGCGTGATCAAAACTGAAGATTGGGAACAAGATGGTGGGGGATGAAAAATCAGGTAAACTAGTAAAAGGGGCCGAATAAAAACGCATGTTGAGGGACACCCAGAACGATTCAGGCCACTATCCCCCCACTACCCCCCCCCCCCCTCGAAACCCTTCCTCGCTCACTTTGCTCGCTCAAGAGACGCCCCCCCAGCACTCCCGCTGGCACCCCCCGCAATACCCCCCTCGTTATGACCCTCTCCCAAACCCTTCCTCGCCTCATTTGCTCGCTCGAGAGACAAGCCCCCCCCCCCGGCATTCCCCCCAGAGCCCCCTGTACGCATTGTTGTCCTAAAATTGCCCATTTCAAGGGCTTTTGGGATCTTGCATGGGCTAATATGGGTCAAATATGGCTCAAAATAGCCTTAAACCACTTGTTTGAGCATCCCAAGTGATCTAGGAACAATTTTGGAAAAAGGCTTTCTTGCCCACTTTTTGGACCCACAAGTGGCCCCCGTAACCTCCTTGGCAGCTCCGTGTCCTCCGTGTCCTTGGCAGCCATCGTTGAGTTTCTTGCTCCAATGTCGTGTGATGGTACTTTACAACCATAGGTATTATCCACCAAATTTTGGCCAAATCTGAAGCACCACAACGGAGGTCTGATTTTTTCCCCATTTTGTGCATGCTCGCTGCTGCTTGCTTGCTGCTGGTGCTTGCTTGCCAAACCTTGCAGGTCCACCCTAGACAGTAAAGAGGGTTACAAAGCCTAGTTGGTTGCACCATCACAGTGACACTAACACTAACCCTATGCAGGTTTCGTGGGGGCAGACTGCCGGATCTGGTGCCCGGTCAGGGCAGGACGGGTGCAGCAACAGCGCCATGGGGGCCACGGGGGCCTGTATGGTTCTGTGCCCAGGGTTTTTACCTAGAGGCGTCCGAGGTGATGGTCCTGGGATGCCCCCCTCCCCGCCCCCTCCTGGCCTGCCCAGCTCAAGGTCTTCCCTCCATTTCACAATGTCGCAGTGACAGACCTGTTGAGCGCCCACACACTCCAATAGTGACCCTGACCCCCGCCATTGACACGCATGGGGTGCTGACGCCGAAAAGCATGCCGAGTGGCTGGCAGTTGCACTTGAAGCACGTGCGGGTGTCGGCCCCACATCCCTCTTTAGAGAAAGGAAAGAAAGCCCCCCCACACCCACCCCCTCCGGGAATGGATGTACGCTCACCCACAGCGCATTGCTGTCCTCCCTCACGCCCTCTTTTGCTCCCATCTTCTTCTGTCCCATGGCAGAGTGCCCCATCCGTCTGCTCTATCTTTCATATCTGTACCCGAGACCCAACCCAATCGCCGCCCAGAGCACATACCGGGAGTCCGGTGGGCGCTGTACGCACTGGTCCGCCTGGTAACCTGCGACAGTCGAAGGGCGAGGCAGTGCAAGGGGTCCAGCAAGCAGCACCCGCGCGCACGTCTGTGTGCGGCTCTTGGCCCCGAGCTTAGGGCTGGAGGGAAGGGAAGAGGGGGGGGATCTGATGGTGTGGAGTATGTGGAGCGCAGGGGCACCTCCTCCTCGGCAAAGAGGGAGAGGCCAGCCGGCGCCCCGCATGCTGAGAAAAGTCTGTTGCTGACGGTGAGGGGCCAATCGGTTGGAAAGATGGGGTTGCTGAAGGCACCCGAAGAACTGTGTTCCGGCAACTTTGAGGAGGAGGTGCGGGGCGGGAGGGTCTGCAGTGGGAGGGGGAGAGGCCAAAGCAGCCCCAGACCGATCAACCCCCGGAGGGGGTGGGCTTGCTGGAGTCTCCCCCTCTCCATTGTCACTCTGAGGTAGGGGGGGGGTTGGGGGGACCACCCCACCTTTTATTCGTGGCCCTGCCTGGATCAGTGGGGGTATCTCTTCCTCCATGCGAGCTCTGACGCCCCCCCCACCCCCTACCCCGCCCCTCAGAGACACCCTCCAAGGGCCTTTGGGCCTTTTTTGGAACCATGGCTTTTGCAGTTCCAATACTAAGAGAATGTGGTGTGTAGCTTTGTGCGCGAGCCTGCAAGTTGGGAGCTTTTTGGGCTTGATATTTCGGAGGTTGCTTCAATAGGGGGCTGGGTCGCACGGGCTGAGGGGGCTGTGAATTGTGGAGAAACGCCCCCCCCCCCCTCCCCCGCCCTCGGCTTCGCAGGCAAAGGTGGTAGGTGTGATTCTGACCGCCGACTGCGGGTTGCAAAAGGCTGGCTGCGCACGACGTCAGCATCTTGGGTTCAGAAGGCGTCGTGGGAATATGTCAATGAGCTGCAGTCGACGTGAGTGGTCCCCAACACAGGACATGCACATGCTTCAGCCCGCTTGTATCATGTGCATGCGGGGTGGAGAAACACACCATGGCGTCATGCTAACCCCTTCCCCCCTGCTCTGGACCCCGAGGCCCTTGGCAGTGGCGTGCGGCGCCTGCCAGGCGGCCACCGTGCTGCCTTGCGGGGCACATGCCAGGCGATCCCCAGGGCAACGACCGCTCCACGATGATGAGCAGAATTGTGGCCCTACTCGTTACTGGGTTGCTTCCCCACCCACTGGCTCCAGTCATCTCCATCTGCTGTCAGCATTGATTAGGAAGTCCCCCCAGTGAACGCGAAAGCACCACTGCAAGGCCCGCGGGTCTGGGCTGGCATTGGGCGGCATGGCAGGTGATCACAGCTCTTGCGCTGTGGTTCTCAGGTCTCGCTGTACCTCTCGGAGACAGAGGAGTGTTGGCCGATCGCCACCTCCACTGCCCTTCCCTTGGACCCTCTCACTCCATCGGCGGTGGTGCCCATCGGCCTCTCACCGCCCTGTGTCCTTCCTCTCCCTCCTTGGCCTATCTGTTCCGCTCTATTTCCCTTTCCTTTCCCTTGGGGGTTGTGCCAACGGAGCCCCCGGGCTTTCCCTGTTTCACTGCTCCGTGTCGCGTCCACACGTGTTGAAGCGGGCGGCGCCTATTGGCCTCTCGCCACTTCCCCTTGCCCTTTCGTTGAACCCGGGGGAATCAATGCCCCTTGCCAGAGCAATGGGAGGTGTGGTTTCCGTCAAATTTTGGGACTTCGGTGTTGCTCTTGCAGAGGGGGTACAAATATCCAACACAGGCACAGGGAACAACAGGGCACCGAAGGGCAGCGCACGTGGCCTCCTTTCCCCGGGACCAAACTCTTCCGTCGGTTGTGTCCAGCACACAGCCAAAGTTGGCGATTTGCAGGGTGACCGAGTTGCAGCGCTACTAGCCCTGAGACGGCAAAGATGTCGTGAAGGCCATCGCGGTCCACGGCTCTGCTTCGACAGCTGGCGATACCTGTGTCTTGCCGCACGTCTCTGGAGCCGTGCTGTTCAGGAGCTCACTGAGGTCCGAAAGCTCGTCCATGCTGCCGAGACCTTGGGAGTGCGCCAGGTTTTCCAGGGCGTCCTCCGTCTCTTTGAGCTTCGCAAGCCGCCTCTTCTTCTCCGTGATCTGCCGTTCCAGCTCACTGCAAAGCAAACGACATGCCGATGCACTCTGCCCAGGCCTTCCCGGGGGGGGGGGAGGGGGGTCACGCATACGCGCCAAAACATGGATCAGGACACCGTGGCATTGGTCAGGCCTTGGAGCAATCGTTGGTTGGTAGGGCCACCAAGACATGACCAGCGCTCAGGGGCCAAAGAGTCGGGCAGAAACGCAAGGCTACAGAGAGAAGAGAAGCTGAGAAACACAAATGGAGGAGGCGAGATAACGCCAGAAAATAAGACGGGTTTGGTGCCTCAGGAAACGGTCGTTACGGGGGACCGGAGGCGAAAAAAAAAACCATGTGTACCTGAAAATTGGCCTCAACTTCTAGCCTTGACAGCGTCCCACTTTGATTGATGACACGTCACAGCGGTCGCCAAGCCTCCCATCGAACGCTGAGCGCCATGATTGTACATGTTGTGCAAGGGCGCAAATTTTTTTCCAATCAGGACCGAGAAAGCACGTCTCAGGGAGAGCGTGGCTGCCCCCTCTGCCGGAGCTCACGTGAAACGAGGGCTGCTGAGTTCGAGCAGCCTCACCCCTGGAATGGAAATTCTGTTGGGGGAAGGGGGCTTTGCCATAAAGGCCGAGTCGGTGTGTCGGTTGGTACTTTCGAGCGCACGCGCCGGTCTGGGTTTGTGAAAATAAATTGTTCCCATTGCATGTCCCAGTCTATTCCATGTCAGTCTAACACACCCTACTCCAGTGTTCAACACACCGCCAATACGAAATGATCCTAAGAATGGCAAAAGTGCCACATGCGGGGGCATGACAACCCAACCTTCGCGAGGAGACGGGCGATCCCACCGATGGACCACCGCAGATGCGCAGCAGGCTGTTGATCACACCCGGCCGACAGCACCCCGGGGGAACACAACACCGCACAGGCATCACACAACAGCACAGCATGGCACAGCACAGGCGTTGCGCTGCACAGCACCGCATTCCTTACCACAGCACAAGATGGCACGACACAGCGCAACGCAGCGCACACAGCACAGCACAGCATGGCACAGCAGGGCACAACGCAACACAGCACACAGCACTACGGAGCACCAGCACAATACATGACGCAACACAGGACAGCACGGCGGGGCGTAGCACAGCACAAAGAAGCACAGAACAACACCGCACCGCACAACAATAATGCAACACAGCACATCACGACTGCAGCGCTGAACCACCCGACTGAGCACCACGCTATGCCACGCCATACCTCTCTGCCAGCCCGCGCCCTTCTTCCATCCCAAACGTATCCTCTTCCAGCACGTCCGCCCTTGCCCTTTTATTCCCTTGCAATCCACTTGCGGACGCCTTCGCTTTCGCTTGCGCCTTCGCCTCCATCTCCTTCTTTTCCCTCTGCAACCTCTCCACCTCTCTCATTTTCTGCTTCAGCACCTCATTCATGGCATTGGTGAATTCTTTTGCGCTGTGCTTTTCCGCTGCCTTATGCACCTCGCTCTTCTGTTGGGCTGGCGTGGGGACAGAGCCCTGCTTTGCATTATTTTGGGACGGCTGGCCATTGTTCTGGTGCTGGTGGTGCTGGGGTTGGTGGTGTTGGTGGTGCTGATGTTGGTGGTTAGGTTGGTACTGGTAGTGCTGATGATGTTGGTGAAGGTTATGGTGCTGAAAGTAATGGTGGTGGTGGTGGTGCACGTGAGGGAAGAATGTGGGAGGAAACCCCATCCAGACCGGTGGGACAGGTTGGAACGGGAACGGCTGGTTGAAACCAGGAATGGGGCCGCCGAACGCTGGAGTCCATTGAGGCATCGAGCCCAGGGCCTGCAAGACCATTCATGATGAGGGAATTAAGGGGTGGGTGCGAAGGGCTGCTACTGCGCACGGAGCAATACCACAAGCAAACACAGGGCATTCTCCGCTGTGGCGGATTGTAGACATCAAGTTTCGGCACGCAAGCCCCACGCTGGGGGCTTGTTCGGTCAAACAGCAACCGTTTGGCGTTTCATTTGAGCTTTACCCATTCGTATCCCGCTTCGTGCCGGAATCGGGGGCACGGGCAGTCGGGAAACAGAGGAAGATGGGCCTTGAGCGAGGAGGTGGGATTCGCTTGCTCGCTTGGAATTCGCAAGCAAGCAAGCCGCGGAACTGCAGGACGAACTGTTGGTGAGCTCGTATTCCATCAACTGGTCCGTTCGTTCCTCAAAACTTGAGAGCTACCCCCCCCAACCCCACCCCAAACAACACGAGGGTCCCGGCGACCTCACGAATGCCTTCGTGGTGTGTTGCGAGCGAGGCCAACAGCTCGTCTGTCATTTCTGGGTTTGCGAGCGAGGCCAACAGCTCGTCGGTCATTTCTGGGTTTGTGTGCTTGGCTTGTGGCGGTGTAGTGGGCAGTGTTTGGTTGGACGCAGGGCCGAGTGCGCCAGCAGCGAGGCATGCCGTAACGCGTGAGGTGGGGTTGGATGCGTGCGTTGCGGTGCTACGTTTTTGGCGTGCGATGGAGGGTGGTTCTGGTCCGTCGGTGGTTGTGGGTTAAAGAATATGTGCCTCTCCGCTATTGGTCGATTGCAAGGTATGAACTGCTGAATTGCACCAAAGTACGTCGTTTCCAAATTCAGCAGGTAGGCATCCCTTTTCTGTTGAGCGTTTGCAAACACCATGACCCTTCTGATCACAGCTAATGTTGGTTACGCTACAACCGCCATCGGGTGACCTTGAAGTACGTGCCGGCCTCGGTTACGCATATATAACGGGCCCGGAATTCCACGCGCAAGCGAGCTCAACGACAACGCGCCCTTTTTAGCTTGGGGAATGGTAGGTGGAGACAATGTGTCGGGAAGTGGGGCTTTAACAAAGGTTGAATTCCGCGGGAGTTGCAGAAAATCCATGTGCGGCATGCGCCAGCCCACTTCCTTGCACCACACACCCACCAAGAAATGACCTTGCACACTATGCTACCTGTGCGGTGTAGTTACGAGTTCGCAATTCTGTGTCGTACTTCTCCTTGCTCTTCGGGTTGGACAAGATGTTGTACGATGCATTTATGCGGTCAAGCTGCTTTGCGGCCTCAGCTTTCTGCTCCTCCGTGCATCCCACTTGTTTGTCGGGGTGATACTGCAACGATACGAAGGGGTCCGGAAGAGAACCAAAAGCGCTCCACCTCAACGGGTGTTTGACAAGGGTGATGGCAATGATCGAGATGGAGTGGTGATGTGACTAAGTGATGTGATCCACCCCGGATCGGGGTGGTGGAAACCCCCCCACCACCCAAAACCGACCGGATCACGGATCGGACATGGAGCCCCCCCCCCCCCCCATCTTACCCTTCCGAAATGGATTGGAGCACAAAAATGTTCATGTTCCAACGGCACCTCGTAGCACGCAATCCCAGGAGCCATTTTGGCCCAATTGGTCATGAATGTTGTTTGGATTGACATTCGTGCCCCTGGCCCTTGTACCCCTACCCTAGCACGGCACCCATGCAGAGAGGCAACGAGCTTGTTCTTCCGGACACACGTCCGGGGCGTCCAGGCCCACTTGTCCATGCCTTTGTGGAGGGGAGTCGGGCTTTTGAGGGCACAATGTGATACATTGCCTTGGCCGACGACCTTTGAACGATGAATGGTGACAAAAGGGGGTCATCGTGGGCAAGGGGTAACGGTGGCAAGGAAAGGGGTGATAGTACCTTGAATAGCAGTTTGCGTCGTGCCTTGGTGATCTCGTCATTGGTCGCACTTGATGATACCCCTAAGACACTATAATGTGTTTCATCTTCTTTAACCATGTCTATAGACGCGAGGAGGGTCACCAAATCTCAACGTACGGCTTTTGGGCCATCGCGGCATCTTGTCCCGGGCATGAGCAACTTGCTTTGAAACATTTGAGTTTGAACCAAAAAGAAAAATATGAAGTTCACACAACCAATTTCGTCCCGATTGAAGAAAACAAGCGTGTCGAGAAAGGTGGGTTTCTTCCTCATCAAGTCACGTGTCCCAATCAAGAGGAGTGTCCTCATGATCGAAACTGGTGTGCTAATCAAGCCGGCGTGTTCATCAAGCCGAGTCCACCAGGTGTTCTGTTTTTTTGAAGCCAAGTGTCCTCGGTCAAGACGAGTGTACTCATGGTCAAATTGAATGTGTTGATCAACCCGGCTGTCCTCATGATCAAACTTGAACCAATGGCAATGGGATGGGCAAAATCCCTGAAACAACGCGACTGATGTGGATTGATCGTAAGGGTCACGCCTCCGGCAATTCGAGGAAAGAGTGACGTCTCGAGTGCTCAGCAAGGTCCAACGCACGGCACAAGCGCCATGGACAAGAGGGGTCGAGTGGAGGTTTTAGACGAGAACCACAATCTAAGACGCTCGGTCTAATCATGACCCACAAATGACAAAGACCCGAGGTTTGATCACGACACAGACACGATCTTGGTTAAAAATATGCAAGTTGGGAGTGTTCGTGATGCCACCGTGTCAAAGCCCAACCCGCTAACATCACGACTTGGGGATTGCACGCAGCGGCAAAGTTGTTTCCTCACCCCATGGGCCTACATCTCACTAAAATGAGCCTTGTTATACGCCAAAGAGCAACGAATGGCAAGCACTGAGCAGAAATCAATATTCTATTTAGGCTGTGAAGCACACCAAAGAATGCGAAATTGTCTAGAGTGTCCTCGCCTATTCATTTCGCTTTGCATTTGTACCACCATGCGCCAGTAACATGATATATGTTGACACGTGTTCCGCTCTCGACCGGGGGCGGTCCCTTATCACCTGTCCATCCTTCGTGCCCACCCCGCGTCGTCCCATCCCCTGCCCTCCATCACACAACCGTCGTTATATGCCTGTGTGGACTGTTTTGGGTTTCCTGTACGATTTTCAGTGGTGCTTCATGGTGTCGGAGGGTGCGGTTGGTCCCGGATATTACCTTGATAGCGTACGGGATGTTTTGGCACATGAGGACCTGGTCTGAGGCGTAGTACAAACATTTATGCACGAGTACTCAGATGAGGCATCGTAACACCGATTTCGTGTTCGGGGCATACCAATCTGGAGGTCGAATCAGTGCTCCGTGCGTGGATTTATGCACAGTTGGGACTCAAAAAAACTGGGTTTCTCGATATATAGCGGAGAGGCATGACAGTTGAGCACTCTACGTGCCCCAATGGCCACCCTCCAAGTTTGCCCCATGACTCGGTCAACGATGACTAAATTAGGGTCTTTCAAGACCTCGTATGTCGCATACGCCAAAGCTTATGAAAATGTGAATGTGTCGAAATGTTCTGCTTAACATATGCCGAAATGTTCCAAATGCATATCATCCATGAAATAGCAAACCCGAGTTCATGGTTCGCCTCCCTCTTTCCCCTCGCTTTTTAGCACTCGTGAGGCCTCATCCGCCTGCATGGACCAGTAGCGTCCGATTTTCCGAGAGTACTGTTTGAGTGGATGATTGTAGTGGCTAAACACGACACGAAGTTGGAGCTTGGTGTCGCGGGGGAGGGAGCCATCTCTCTCAACTCTCATTTGACCCAAAAGGATGTTGTTGTGCACGTGAAACACCCGTCCACGTCTCATTTGCCTGCCCTACTGGGCCCTTCCATGGTCACCCACGCTGGACAAGGCAATTCCGGTTCGCAAACACCTATCCCACTTCACAGTCAAGTCGCCATCGCATCAATCCCTAGGTTGCTCGCAAAGTGGAATAGCATTTCAACTAATTCAAAATTTAATATACCCAGGGGCATGAATGTGCCGGCACATGGAACCCACAAAGTGCCGGCACATTGTGACACAAACCCACAATGTGCCGGCACATTGTGACACAATGTGCCATCAATTAGTTCGAAAGGATGGCAACCCATCTACCAAAAAAAAAACCAAACAAGCTGTATACACCTGCCCAGTGGGCCAGTTTTCACCAATGACTGCCACATGTTCCCAATGCAATGTCCCCAGGCAACTCAGTTCCCCCCCCGACGGCTCCCACACCCCCAACTACCACGGGTTTGACCAAAAGCAGGAGGAAAGGGACATGCGCGTAGCCTGCCCTTGTTGCTCACCAAGCAAAACCGATACACTTGAGCTGATGCATAGCAATTGAAATTCGTTGCCTTCCACAAAGTCAGCAAATCCTGCTCTGTCAAAGGTGGAGTTTCTTGCTTGTGGGGGTTCTGCTGAAGCCACCAAAATCTGTACCTTCGGACGGCGGCTGAGGCAAACCTGTAGAACTTGGGCAAGGTGTACTGCGAATTGGGGTACAGCTTTTTTGGTTCACACTGGTTGTAAATGTTCATGATGGCATTGAGATATGTGATGAATGACTTGGGAGTTAACCTGTAGATTTTGATTTTCTTTCCATCCACCTGCAAAGCTGCGCCTATGGACTGCCGGTACTGCAAAATCTCCTCTTTCTCATGATCCAAATCCTTTAGCGAGTGTTCTGAAAGCACAAATGTGCTCCATGCCAAGAAAAAGTCGTCGGAACTGTTGAACTCAAATTTCAGCAAGTCTGCTGCCTCGAGGAAAAACTGCAAGCATTTGAACGCAACAGTGAACCCAACAGCGTAGTCGTCGAGCTCACCATCGTCGAAAAACTCACCCATGAAGACTCCATCTTCATTCGAACCTGCATTGTACTGTTCTGCCCCGTATTGCCCATCCTTGAGTCGGCTGATACTGGCCAAGAACTCCTTAATTGGAGGTGGTGGAGGAAGCTTTAGGTGGTCGATTTTCTTGACCGCCTTCTCCATTGCTACAGGGCTACTGTGGTTACAAAGTGATTTACAGTATAATAACGTCGACGAAAAACGAAAATGTCAAATGTAAATGTTAAAAAAGAATAATGTGGCCGAAAAATGGATAATGTAAAATGTTATTTTTTAATTGACGGGGGTCTCGGATAATGTAATTGGATGTTTTTCTCAATTTTTGCTTCGGCGCCTTCGGCGCCCCATGTGGACTCCAAATACCATTCCCAATGTAATAATAGTCCAAAACACGAAATTCGCAAATTGAAGTCTGTTGCTGCGCAGAACTGTGCTCCGCGATCGCTCCGATCCCTGCAGGCCGCTGCGCCGATGCTGAAAATGGGCGCCGATCGGCGATCGCTGCTGAAAATGAGGAAAAAAAGTGCATAACAACCCCACTTTCCGTGCAAGTACCAGAAATCGAACCAATGTTTGCCAAGCGTAAGGGAAAACCCCGCTAACTTGGACTGACGCGCGGCGCGCAGAGTTTTGAGATTTTCTCGAAATTCCTGGAAGATGAGACGCCGAGAAGCTGGGAACGTCTTTTTTGAGTGTCTGTTTACCAGGTGCACTATCTAGAATTTCGTCGAAGCGACGATTTTACGTCGAAAATTTGTCGAACTTTCCTACCCTTTGAGGGCACCTTTTTACCCCAACCCCACTAATTTGGACTGAGTTGTACTTAAACGCATTTGAATAACTTTGTGCCACTGTTTGCGTTGGACGTTGCGGTTTTTGCGTTGGGCAGCCTACAGCCCTCTAGTGCTGTCTAATTCACGCTTTGGGTAGTCTTTGTGTTGGTGTCGTGCTATACTTGTTGGGGGTTTGTTACCTTGAAGTGATACTTTGGTCATTCATCATGTGCCCTAGGCATGGCATGTCCTTCGGACATGATGGGCCAAATTTGGCCATTGCCCAAATGTGAAGTTTGCACGTTGCAGTTTGGGTGTCTGGGCACCGGGTGAGGCAAGTGTTACGGGTTTAACTAATAGTTGGGGTGCTTTGGTGTCAAGTGCACTTTTGTCATTTGTGGCATCGCCTCTCATGATGCTTGGGAGGGAGATGCCCGATTTTGCAATTGTGTAGATTTGTAGCCACCATGCCTAGCCATTTGGAGCTCAACCCAACCAAGTCTTCCAAGAATCCCAATTTGGCGACTTGGAAACATGAGCATCCTCATTCCGTGTTGTATCCAACCCGGAGGGAGGCTCCCATGTTGAAGGCCATTGCTGCGGTCCTCAAGCATGACCTTGGCCTACCTGGAGGGATGTTGGCTGAAGATGCCGCATTGAAGTATCAAGTGGCACGGTCAACCTTATTTCTAAGACTAAAGGATTGGCGGGTGGGCAAATACGTGCTTCCAACGGATACCTCAAACCGTTCGGAAGCACAAGCGATACTTTCTCCCAAAGCGGAGGAAAAAATCCGTGATTGGGCACTTTTGCATTGGCGGAAAAATGACACCAAGTCATCTTTTCAAGTTCGCCATTTTGCAGCCATTGTTGCTCTAAACCAAGGGTTGGTTTTTAAAACCGAGGATGGCTTGCCTTCCAATGGGTGGTGGGATAGATTCTTGCGGCGCCACCCCATTCTTTCCTCCCGGGACACCCAAGCAACGGAATCCTCGCACCTTAAGGCGCAGGATCCCGATTTGGTCAAGGGCTTTTTTAAGGAGCTAGAACAATTTGTTCACACAAATTTTCCTCAAGGGCTTCAAGCGAGTCGTGTTGCAATGCTAGATGAGCTTGGAGACTTTATTTCATACAATGTCAAGAAGCTCAAAGGCATTGCACCTCGTGGTGCCCGTGAAGCTCGTCGCTCCTTTCACCTTGATCGCACGTGGGTTACGGTTGTGGGATGGGGTTTTGCAAATGGACGCGCCGGCCCCCCCACTTATATTCTTCCCAACAATTGCTCTTGGCCTTGCAACATTGCTAGTGAAAAAGTGGGTGATGCCTACTTCATTGGTAGTGAGAATGGTTGGGTTGATCAAGACATCTTCTTAGAATGGTTGACAACCGTGGTTGTAAAAGAAACCGGTTGTTCACCGTCCGATCCCCTCCTTCTCTTCACTGATGGGCATAGCTCTCGGTACACCTTGGCAACCATTGCCAAGGCTCGTGCCAAGGGCATTTTTATATATGTCATTCCCCCTCACGCAACCCATTTCATGTGTGTGACTGACAAAACGTGTCACTCACCCTACCAAAAGCGGTATGCCGCCCTCAAACGGGTGCATGAGTCCACCTACTCCTCTACCACGCGGGCCAACTATGTTGGCATTCGTGCGTTCGTAACATTCGTAACTCGCCGGCGCTCGCCGGCGAACGCCTTTTTTTAAAAACAAATTTTCGGAGCGACCAAATCCCTATAAAGTGCTCCCGCATTGCCAGCAGTGAAATCGGCAATCTAATGGCTAAACACATGCGTATTAAGCGCAGGAGGGACATGTACGGCAGTTCGAATCCCGCCATACCGCCGTTTTTGCACTTGGGGGGACTGGCGCTCAGCGCAGCGCGCCAGATTTCCGCGCCGCATTTGCGCGCGCCAGTCCAACAGGCGGGGTAATCTAAGTCGCGGGGTTTTCCCTTACCCGACCGCGCTAGCCGCTAGGGTACTCCCTCTCAGTCGATCGCGTGCACATCATCCTTATTATGTAAACGTGAATGTAAAGTAAATAATAATGCTCAGCACCGCATACTGTAAATGTAAATTTAAAAAATAATAATGCAGCCGGAATCGGGCGCTGTTACTGTAAATCACTTTGCAACCACAGTACAGTGATGCGACGAAATCGTGGGCATAAGCTAGCATGCATCGGTCAATTGATCTAATTTCGGCACATTCATGCCCCTCGATATATTAAAATTAAAAAAAAACCGCCCCTTAGTGGCATGTAGCGGGACAAAATTCCGGCCTACCGCCGCAGTTCCTATTGATTGGAGTAATGGTTAAATGTTGAAAAGCGAGTGTCTGGACGATTCACAGCGAAGATTTGAATGTGCATACCGCCAGTAAATGCAGTGAAGGCGATTTGTAATTATAGTACATCGTAAGTCCGGATTCCAGATGTGAGATTTTGAACAAACAGTGGAACACATTCCAAATGAGTGCCTCAGACTAGGAGTTCCTAATTTTTGAAGTTTGGGGTATCCGGACTTTTATTCGTTTTAGGCTTTGCATGTAGCTGACAATGTCACCATCCGTCGGGCCCAACACTGCCCTTGATGTATCCGAGGCCTTCCGTGCAAAGTGGGCGCATGTGCCGGCTGCAGTCGAGACCCCTAAGCGCTCAGCCCCTGTTCTAAGTCGCACCGTAGCAAAGTTCATCACTGGTAAGATCACTTACACTCAGGCATGTAGGAAGGTCCCAAGCAGCATTCTGGCATGGAGGCTGAAGGCATTGCAAGCAGGCCGGCCGTTGCAGAAAACTAGTCCTAAGTCAGTGCTTACTGCCGAACATGAGGAGCACTTGATGGCCTGGGTGAAAAGCGAGTGCCTACGGATGAAACCACCTTACAAAAATGACATTCTGTTGCAAGCAAAAGTCGCGGCACATGCACATGGTCTGTCGCTCGACACAAAGAATGGTCTGCTCAGTGACAAGTGGTTCTTTGGCTTTCGCTGCAGGAACAAACTCAGTGACAGAGTTGTGCAACATCTGGCCGAAGCTCGTATCCAAGCTGCCCGAGAGGTGAACATCGGTGAATGGTACCATTCTGTCGGAGATGAACTGGATCAGCAGCATGTGACTTCTGCCGAACGAATCTTCAACATGGATGAAGCCGGTCATTCAAGGTGTTACGACATATACAAAGGTGTCGCCGCCGCTCGACGACTTCCTGCTTGGTCCATCCAAGGTTTTTGTGTCTGTTTCATTTTGTTTCCGTGTCTGCCTCTTAAGGTCAGAGGGCTTATGCACCACGTGGATTTCGTGGGAAGGTGGCTCGGAGCGCCCCAGAGGACAGAGAGCGAATCATGGAACTCGGGTGTGGCAACGCTGCCGGTCAGTATGTCCCAAGCTTCTTCTTGCTCCCAACTCAGACTGTGAACCCGCACGATTTGAAGGACGCATGCGGTAAGATCTACGTGGAGGCATCAGGGAATGGCTGGACTGATGAGCAGAAATTCCATCACTGGTTGGAGTTCGTCCTCTTTCCCTTCGTCAAGCCGCTGCTGGAAATGGGTTGAGGAATGTGCGACTGTGCGACTGTGCGACTGTGTGACTCTGTGCGACTGACTCTGTGCGATTGTGCGACTGACTCTGTGAGACTGTGCGACTCTCATGGCTCATGGCTCATGCATGGACTTGGATGTGCGAGTGCTAGTGCTTTCGTGCAGGCAAGGTGGCCCTGTTCTTCGACGGGCACACCACCCACGTCGGATGCGGCGCCCGCCTGTTCGCAAAGAGTTGAGGCATCCTCCTCTTCCTCTTTCCTCCGCAACTGACCCACCTGCTGCAGCCCCTGGACCTGTCGGTCTTCTCCGACTATCAAAAAGGTTACCGAGAAGGTGTTCGAAAATTCGTATCCGGTCGCAAAGCAAAGAATGTGCCGTTCGTCGTCGCGCTTCGTGACTGTTGTCGTGCTTACCTGCAGGCCTTGTCTCCTTCGAACCAGGTGAATGGGTTTGCAGCAGCAGGAATCTTCTTTTGGGACCCTTCGAAAGGTCAGAATGCCCTTGACCAATTTAGGCAACAGGATCCGGTGGTCATTCCAGCCAGTCAGGCACAATCTGATGAGCAGGTGCCATCTCAGGTGCTCAGTCAAGACCTCAGGCAGGCCACCTCCAGTGCAAGTGTGTATGCTACCCCTGCCCGTGTCCTTCTTGACTCAACAACAAAGACTGGAGAAGCCCTGTGCATGTTCTCAGGTGCATCAGAAGTGGTGGGCCTGTCTATAATGATGAATTCGGCAGAGTAGAGGTTCTAAATAGGGAAAGAGAGAGGCTGGTAATCATCCGTGACCACGAATCATCCAGCGGCCTGTGCTGCGAAAATTGATGAGAAGATCAGAAAATTGTTCCACACTGCCAATGAGGCCAAGGTACAGGTTGTGTTCAAGACGCAGAGTGTGAGGGAGAGAAGCAGCAGAGAGACAAGGCTGAAGAGAACGAAAGAAAGAGGCGAGAAAAGGAAGAGAGAGCGCAAGCGGAGGCAGAGAAGAGAGCACCAGCTCAACCTGAGCCACGAGCACCAGCACCAGCACCACCACCACCACTAGTACTAAAGAAGGTCCCTACCAGGACCGGCCCCTGCTGTGCCCCTTTCGCCTGTCACCCCTGCTGACTTGCTCCTGATCAGCGATTGCATTCCTCAAAATCCAGGGTCCAAAATCCAAAAATATAGAAAAACAATCCTCCTTCAACCCTGAACAGCAACCAGATCCCACAAATACAGCAATAACCCAATCCACAATCCAATCTACGTTGCGGGCTTCCGTTCAGCACACCGGTTGTCTCACGGTGGCGGGCATGTACAAGAATTGCACCAAAGAGGAAAGCCCTGAAATTGGCATATGAACACAAATAAAGCAAAGTTGGGGAGAGATGGAAACGTACACAATCACAGCCATAGACCCCTCATTCCCTGGACTCAAGACCTTCCATTAACTCGCCAACATGATGCCCTGAACCCAGTCAAATAAGATGGCTAAATGCCATGCGTCAAAAGTCACTACACCAACCCCAAAAATGTGTTCCCTCCCAAGCCGATAAATCCTAGCCCAATAGGGGAGGTGGCGTGTCATGGCCTGGAGTGGCACTCACGACCATGCCCTACCCTGACATAACCTTGGTTGGACTTGGAGTCGAATGGGCTTGGAGAACTGCCCCATGAAGATGACCTCATAACATGGCAAAATCAGGCAAATCACACCATTATGCCCACAAATCAATTATATACTCAAAAATGCATACGGCAAATATTCAAATGCTCCATGCATGTGTCCAACCGGAAAGTAGTATACAAGGGTGATATAGACCAAAGGTCCATGCCCAAGAATATCCCATCATTGCCTCCGAAACCCCTCCGGTTATGTACATGGCATGCTTCACAAGTCAACTCATGAATTTGAGACCTATTTTTGTGAGGCCTCGTGTGCCAAGCCAAAGTGACCACGTGATCCGGCATATGGTGAGGTACAACACCGAAGCATATGCCAACATATAAGCAACATACCATAGTTCACGGATCTCTAGGCACTTAACTGTTAGCCGACCAGTTGAGCACATGAAACACAAAAATGAGCATAAAATGAGGTCAAAAACATGCAAATAATGCCAAATTCAAGATACTTACAATAGTATATAACTTCGCTCACCCATGGTATCAACATATGATTCAAAACACAATTGCTTGGGACCATTTGCAAACAATCCCCCCACTTGGATCCCCACATGGACGCATAGGGACACCTTCAAACCTCCTCCCAACACGCACCACAAAAATGGGAAAATTGATATTGGCGCTTGTGGGTCGCTCCGTAAGCCCTCCCACATACACTATATGAGCGGTAGACTTAGTCTAGCGCTATGGAGTTCACCATTGGGACATGGGCGAAGCCCTTGCCACGTATGACTCCATATATCTTCCTACAATCGGAGATATATAACACGGGCGTGAGCATAGCGAAGCACATACCATGCATATAACACATACCCTCAAAAAGTGGCTCCCACCATGGTATGCCATGCCCCTCCATGGACATAACTTCACGTTAAAAATACGTAGGAACCCAAGGAAAGTTGCTATGCAACCCCAACACTCATGCGGTACACTCGAAAGTCGCAATAAAATATTCGGTTGCACGGTCCAAGAGTTATACATCACTTTCTACCCTCTTGACCCTTATCCCTTGCTACACCGGGCATGTGTACACACCAAAAGGCGTTTGATGCTTCCTAAATTAAGTTGAGACCAAGGCGGTTCCAACCCAATTCTCGAAATTGGTATACCTCGCCGTGAGCCGGAGATATGATTCTTCAAAGTGGTCTCACGAATCACTTTTGTTTCGACTAAAACTCCAAGAAAAATGAAGGGCACAACAAAAGGAAGGTTGATTCGTGATCGGGGAAAAATGTATGACCACTCGAGATTCATCATATCGAGTGCGGCGATGTCGAAGTCGAAAATCGGATTCTGAAGATCTGAAAAAATCGGATCAATTTTGCGAGTGTATAATATGAAAATTGCGGAAGCAACGAACCCTTTACCGATGAAATCTGACCCTTCACCGGGGTTTCCGCCAAAATATCTGTAAATAACAGTTAACCAATCGGTTACCGCAAAAT
Source organism: Eutreptiella sp. 'Long Island Sound 2002' (assembly GCA_964036045.1). Classification (NCBI taxonomy): domain Eukaryota; phylum Euglenozoa; class Euglenophyceae; order Eutreptiales; family Eutreptiaceae; genus Eutreptiella; species Eutreptiella sp. 'Long Island Sound 2002'. The sequence goes on along the minus strand of OZ038386.1, from coordinate 28,849,191 downwards.
CGCGAGCCAACTGACAGTCGCCGATACATTGACCATCAGAACGAAAGGCGGAAAAATTACAGAAACATTATGATAAAAAAACCCTGTTGATTCCTGATTTTCTGATATATAAATCTCAGTTGGCGGCGCCTCGGTACTGAATATGGCCGCTCATAGCCGGAATGGCCAAATCTATCACACTATCACATCGGGTTAGGTCAGGTGGATAGGAGAGTATGATATCAGCCAATGGCGGCTTGCCGGCACATAGATACACACCCCAAGTGACCCAAAGATGGCCACGGGGGTCCGAACCGGCTTCACCCCCCTTCTCAGAGCGTTGTTACCGCTGGGAAGTCATTGAAGAGAGGACGGCAGGACCCCAACGGGCTCCAACCCCCCCCCCCATGTCCCAAGGACACATGGAGGCCCCACACACGTCGTAGGCGTCCCCCACGCCCCAAGGGAAGGGTGAGGACACTGATAATCGGTGCCCTACGCCATATCCGGTCTCCTCTTGATCTACAACATGGACCAAGGGGATCAAAGATAGAAAAACATCGTCGGTCAACCTAAATAAGTATACCACAGTGAAATATATATGTGGAGATCGAGTGAAGGGGGTATATGGCCAATGAAGTCCAAAAATCCCCGGATGAACGCCCTCACCCGTCTCCCAAGCACAAAAACAAACAAAAATGCCAAGGGGGATCCATTACGGTGCTAATGCAGCCACCAAATGGACCAACACGTCCTTGACATCCAAAGAAATGTTCTTTTTCTTCAGATAGTCCATCCAGACCGTGGTGTACCTCGGCACAAAGCTGCTCGGAGGCTCCCACGAATCCCTGGATGCGGCGAATCCCTTCCAACGGACTTTATAAAGCCTCCCCCCAGGCGTCCCTGGGTCCGGCTTGTCCGCCAGGATCCTCTCGGCGGTGAAGTCGTCGTCCTCACCCTCGCCGTCCGAGTCCACATCGCCGTCCGTGAACTCGAAGGTGACGGGACGTCCGCTGGGGTCTGGTGCTCGGGGACGAAGCCGGGTATGGTCGCGGTCCAGGATCTTGTTATCCCCCACACGAACCGCATACACATCCTGCCCGACCTTCCGCACGATTACCCACGGCACATACCAAGATGCCTGCCGATGCCTGGACAGGACATCCTTGTGGTGCCGCTCCACCCACACGGTGTCTTGGAGAGCATACTTCTGGACTTTTCCCTGCTTGAAGTACTTGGCCCTCTTGTCATGCTCGTCCTGAAGTGCCTTGCACAGCTTGGCCGCCGTGTCGTCCGCCTCAGCCATCATAGCGTTCGCATCCCGGGCCACTTTGCCATGGTTCAACCACGGGAGAATGCGTGACACTCGATCCCGCAGGAACACGATACGATGGGGCGACAGTCCAGTGGGTCCCGGAAGGTCGTGATACGCTTGGAGTACTCTCCACAGCGAATTATACCAATTCCGGCCCGGTTCGTCGATGTGCAGCTGGCGGAACTTTTCGAACATCTGCCGCCCGGCCACCTCAGCCCGGCTATTCGACCGGCTGTGGTACCCCACGGTCTTGGCGTGCCGAATCCCCATGTGCTTGCACATCATCTTGAACCACGTTCCCACAAATTGACTGCCCCGATCGCTGCAGATGACAGCTCAGACATCAAAAATCGTCAGCCAATGCCTGATCATGGCGTTGGCGACGGTCTTGGCCTGCAGACCCACTCCATGCTTGTCCTTCTCGTCCTTCTTCTTGGACTTCTTGCCCGGGACCGCCACGATATACCCGCTGTGCCTATCCACAGCCAGGATGACACAGTCATAGGTCTCTCCTTCCACGGTGACCTCCGGCATGGCGAATACATCCATGGCCACGGACCGCATAGGGGCTTCCGGTATAGCCGTGTACACCGGGTTGCCAGCCGTGGAGTGGTCGGGGCTCTTCGTGGCCCGGCACACGGCGCAGTCGCTGCAGTACTTGTCCAGGAGGGCGTAGTACCCCAGTGGGAACTTGAAGCGCCACTCCAGGTCCTGCTGCATGTTGTCCCGACCAGGATGCATGAGCTGGGCGTTATGCCAGTGGTCAATGAGCTCCTCCATTCTGTTCTCTGGGACCAATAGCTTGTCCTTGAGGAATAGTTTGTCCCCATCCTCGGTCAAGCCCTCGGGCCATTCGTCATCCGACGGGGCGCTCACGGCATTCCAGTACTTGCTCCAGTGGTCGGACGCCGCATAGTCATCTGACCAGTCCTCTGTGAGCACCGATCTGACTAGCTCTACAGGGGCCACCATCCATTGCTCCAGGGTTTCCTCTCGAATAGCTTGGACGCGGGCGCCCCGGAACTTGGCCAGGTCCGTACGGTTTGCCATCACCACAAAGCACTTGACCCCCTCTTGCTCCATGGCCTTCTCCATCTCGATGATGCGTTTGGCCTCCTCAGTCTCCTCGGCGTCTCCATGGCTGGATATGTCCATCCAAGCCTTGCCCGCGGGGTAGGCCCATCAACTGAGGCAATCTGCCACAGTGTTGTCCTTCCCCGGGACGTATACGACGCTGAGGTCGAACTTGGCAAATGTCTCGTGCCACCGGGCCCTCCTTGCCGCCGGTACCGAGGGGGTGTCGACGTGCTCCTTGTGCCAGCTCTGCAAGGACTGATGGTATGTACAAACCACCACCGGTTGCAATCCGATGTGGCCAGACCACTTCCTGAGCGCACAAACAATGGCGTACGTCTCCTTCTCCCTCGCGGTCCAGGTTCGGCGTTGGCCCTCAGCCAGGATCCGGCTCCAAAACGCCACGGGTACGTGCGACCCGTCGTCCCGGACCTGCTCGAGGACTGCCCCCACAGCGTAGTCCGAGGCGTCCGTTTGTAGCACGAATCCCTTGTCCGGGTCCACCAGGAATAGCCCCAGCTGCCCCAGGAGTCGCTCCTTCAGGCGGCTGAACGCATCTTCGGCCTCAGGGGTCCAGGCAAGCTTCTTCTTGCTCCCCTTCCGGCCGTCGAACTTACCCACCTGCAGCATCTTGTGCAGCGGCCCCGACAGTTCTGCATACATCCGGACATAGCCCGAATAGTAGTTGCAGAACCCCATGAAGGATCGGAGTTCGCTGATGGTCTGGGGCTTCTCCCAGTGGTGCAGGGACGCCAGCTTCCCAAGCATGGAACGGCGTTGCCCGTGACCAACCACGTGACCCGCGAACTCCACTTTCTTCACGAAGAGTGAGGCTTTGGTGGGCTTGCACACCATGTTGTGCTTGGCCAGCTCGCTGAGCACTCGGCGCAGATCCTTCTCATGCGCATCGATGAGCTCGTCCTCAGTCATGTTCTCCGTGCCGGACCCGATGATGATGTCATCCAAAAAGGGATCGGCACAGTCCCGGACAGGATCAAGTAGGTCCTCCATCATGCGCTGGAAAGCGGCGTTGCCATTCTTGGCGCCCATAGGCACCACTTTCCGTTGCATGGGCCCTAGCGGCGTCGACATCGCTGTGCAGGGCCTGGAGTCCGGGTGTAGCGGCATCTGGTGATAGCCATGTTTCAGGTCTAACACCGTGAAGATCCGCTTTTTCTGTTGCTTTTGGAGGATGGTGTCGATCAGAGGAAGCGAGTACGAGTCGTGCTCGGTTTGCTCGTTCAAACCCCTGTAATCCACCACCAACCTCCACTCGCCCTTCTCCTTCTTGGGCACGGTGAAGGCTGGGCTGGCCCACTCACTGTCGGAGGGTTCGATGCATCCCCGCTCAATGAACTCCGCCAACAGCTTCTTCATGGCCTCGGCCCGATCGCCCTGAAGTTGGTACTCCCGATGACGATAGATCTTGGGATTCGGCTTCACCTTGATCCTCGCTGTGCCAAACCTCCCACGATCTGGAGGGTTCTTGTTGGCGACGCCACTGAATAGCCGCGGATAGGCATTGATCAGCCTCTCCTTCAGCTCGGCAACCTTCGGGTTCTCCTGGGCCTCTTCAGCCGCTTGCTTCGGTATCGATACAACCGAACGCACTGCGGTATAGGCCTCTTCCGGGTCCGAATCCGACTTCTCCTCGTCCGATATGCCGTCTTCATCGTCGTGGGGTGCACTTCCCACCGATAATCTTCGGAAATTTGCGGCTTCAGCCGAGTTCTTGTCGCTATCGGCCCCTATTCTTGGAAAATCCCACATCGGCGGGTCCGACCCAACCGGACCATCGTATTGGTCCGCGATGTGATCCATGACCCTCGCCACGAACTCATCCTTCTCGTACTTGCCGGTGACCAACATCTTGTCATCCCACCAATGCGGAGATGTGACCATGGCCCGCCTCTTCTTGGCTGCCACACGGTCGTGCATCCCTGTAAGTGCGGCTAACCCCCATCTGCTCAGATTTTCACAGATCTGCCCCAGATTGACTACATTTTGGTCATTTTCTTTGCTTCGGCGGAATCGCCGCCTCGCAGCTCAGTCTCAGGATCAGACCTATATATTTCTGATATGCCGGATCTGATTCCGCGGTCCATTCATCGTAAATCCGTCGCGTTCCGATCATTTACCTGGAATCGCCAATTGCCGCTGATGCCCGCCCGAAGCCAAATCAGCCAAATATTTTTTCACAATCGGATTTATATAAATCTTTTCAGATAGTTTTGGACACTCAGATGTACTTAGGATAATCCGCATCAATTTTCTTCATAGACTGGGATTTTCTGCCGGATAACAATCAGCATGGATCTTGCTTCCGTTGTTGCTGCTCTCGCGTCCGTTGGTGTCCGTGTATCCGGTTCTACCCCCAATAGCAGCGTTCAGGTCGACTCCTCGCGTGCCTGCCCCACTGGTCTTGCCGGCCCCGAGCCCTCCGGCACCTTCCACGACCCAGGGCAGCACTTTCATGGTAGCAGAGGCTACCTGAATGTTGTTCCTTTGGTGTCCCAACCACAGCCCGCTCCGCAGTACGGCCCCGTAGACCCCGCCGCTTCTGGAGAAGTAACGATTACGCTGCCATGGTGCTGCGCGAACGAGGCCTTGAGAGGAATGCCTTGCGCAAGCCCAAGCTGCCCAAGAAGGGCGCAAATCAGCAGCTGTGGAGGCCCAGATTACCATTATGATCCCAGTCGAAATTGGCCATCGAGCAGCTGGAATCAGCCGGCCTACGACGATGGCAACGCTCCGGTAGACCTTACGGAGCTGGCAGGTACCAACATTCCTTACCAATGTCCAACATTTGACACCACGGACGCCGATCTTGACGACATTGAGATGGGCGGTCCAGGTGAGGTACCTAGCTATAATCGACCAGCCTCTTGGGCACAATGGGACGACCATTTGTCCCTAGAAGTGACCCGTAACCTTGAGGCCCTTGAGGCCCTTTGTCTCTTAGCCACGTCTAAGCTGATCGGACAAGAAAGAATCGCCTCTGATTTTTTAATGGAATATTTTTTCCTCCTTCAGGACGAAATTAATACGAGGATGTGGTGGCGTTCTCAAGAAGATGACTCCTTTGCCATTTTTTTGCAGATCTGGAAGGCAAGCCCCTTCACGAAGGAGAAGGGCACGGCACCTGTTCCCGGGCCCTCCGCCCCTCATCCCCTTGTTTCCATCCGCGACGATCTAGCCGCCGCGGTTGAGGAAGGAATTTTAGAGGCGGCCAGGCAGGCAAGCCTGGAAATTAGGGCTGAAGGAGCTCCCCAAGTGGACTCCTGGCTGCGGACCACCGAGATCAGCGGTCCGACAGCCTGCTCAGGCCCTTCAGGACACGGCATGTACTGTCCTGCCGACTGCTCCTGCAGATTCCAGCGAGATGCTGAGCTCCAAACGCTCAAAGATCAAATGCACTTCATCATTGAAACGCTGGGAATAAAAAATCTTTTCAAGACGCACATGCGGTCTGAGGGCGCATCATCGGTGGAACAAGCAACAGAGCCGTCGGAGGAGGCGACAGAAATTTTTTCAATTGCTCCTTCGGTGGACTCCAGGACCACCGATGCAAGGATCAGCAGGACCAAGCTAAAGGAAAGGGTTAAAATCTCTCGTTCTGAGAGTAGGACGGCGAAGGCTAGGACTGAGGCTCAGAATGCCAAGCGAACTGCCTCCCGTACTGCCCCTCCTGCTGCTGATTCCAATACCTTAGCCCAGCTGTTGCTCGCCCAGACCCTCGCCGGAGCTGGTGTGGCGAATGATGCCGCCAAGGTGTCTGCCATTACGGCCGGTGTTGGGCTGGATTCGCTTCTTAATCCTACTTCCTTGCGACTTCGTCAGGTTGCCAAGCAACCAAAGTATAATGGGAATCCCCGACGTTGGCCTCAGTTCCAACGGGAATTTAAACTGTGGGTTAAGACTCAAAAACTCCAAGATGATCAGTTCCTGATGGCCCTCTTGGATTGCCTTGAGGGAGCGCCGGCCAACACTTGGCTCAGGACTTGGAGTGATCGCGAGGATACAAGTTCCCCCCTTACCTTTGATGAGGTGTGGGAACAGTTGGAGGTACGTGGATCCCGGCTGCCAGAGGACCATTACCACCAAATGCTGAAGAATTTTCCTTCATTCTCGCGCTTAATCTTGCACGAAGTGCAAGACAAAAAACAGCGCTTCTGGAATTTAGTGGAAGAAGCTGAACATTCAGGCGAAAAATTTTCTAGTGCCGAGCTGAAAAATCTGATTTTTGACAAGATCCCCTCAGAAACTGCCGCCACCCTTCGGAACAAACAGTCCGAAGAAAAGGTCAAGACCTGGTGGGCGGAGGTGGAAGGCTTCGATGCCTCTGCCAATAGGTTTACCGTCAGGGAGGCACTTCAAAAGTGCTCCCCCACGTCCTTCTCCAAGGTGAAATTCACTGAGGAGACGTGGAAAATCAAGTTTAATGAACACGAGGATCGGGACTTTTTTGTCCAAGTCCTCAACAGGGGAGTAAGCTTCCATGGCCATCGCCTGAAGGCCAAAAACTGGGTGTTTTCGTTCACCCCGAAGGAACTCTGGGAGGAGGTTGAGCGGCTCGCCGACGCCGCCAATCAGAATTTCCATGAGGGTCTGGGGGGAAACAAGAATACCCAGCAAAACACCCAAAATGGGGCCCAAAAGGGCAACAAAAAGGTGAATGACACCCGGAATGTTCAGGATCACTGTAGCATCTGCCTTCTTTTAGGTTCTACGAACCGAGCTAAGACGCATTCTACTGGTAATCACCGATGGTCTCCTTACGATCATAAGGTGATTGGTGAAAATATCAGTAATCCGCAGAATTCAGACAGGAATGACAGACAGGTGCACGGTGGAAAGGCTGGAAAAGGGAATCCGACCCCCTCCGGTGGAAACAAAACTCCTGGAGGCCCTGGCGGGTCCCAAGGCACAGGAAATCGGACTCCATCCGGCTCCGGTGGGCAGCTGAACGGCCAGAAAAATCCCAATAGCAACGCCGGAGGCGGAAATCGAAATCCAGGCCAAACCCCTCAATCCGGTACAAACAAGGGAAATGCTCCAGGATTCCAGGGTAAAGGTAAGGGAAATCCTTCGGGAACCCCTTTCTCTGGTAAGGGCAGAGGGCGTGGCGAAGGTGGAGGTCCATCATCCGGCGGCCGTGGCCGTGGACGTGGAAAGGGCAACCATCGTGTGGATCAGGTCTCAGGTGCAGATCAGGTGTCCGATGCGGATCGAGATTACGTTGAAAATGCCTTGAATCCAGCAGATGATCCGTTCCAAGATGAGTGGGTCGACGAATCAGGGTGTGTCCACAATGTTAACGCAGCTACTGGAGGTCAGAACGCCTAGGGGAGCCACTAAAATCGCCCCTCCCCAGGCGATTTCAGGCATGATCCCCAGATTCCTTCTCGACCACTACTTGATGTAGGGTCGCTTGTCTCCTCTCCCCTGGATCCGGCAGCGGATCCTTCTGTTGTAGTGGACGAGGTTGGTGTACAGTCCAAGCAGAGGGCCCGTCAGTTTGTCACAAAGCTGTGGGTCTCTGACCGCAAGGGCAATTTCCACCTCGCCACTTGTTTGTGTGACAATGGATCAGAGGTAAATCTCCAATCCAACTCCTTTTTGCCTGACGACTGCTTGTTTGATTCGCCTCATCCTGTTACCCTCGAGGGAGTTTCTGGACATTCTCTCGCAGGTGGGCAACGCGGTTGTTATATATCCACTCATTTGGTCGCTCAAGACCTTTGGGAAGAAGGTAATGTGGAGGAAGTTATCCTTAAGGATGACTACTTCTATCGTGCCGACATAAAGTATGACCTTTACTTGGGCCATCCTTGGCTTAGCAAGAACAGGGTGGCGCCCGTAGGTCATCGGCGTTGTTTTTTGCTGGAGTCAGGTCCCTTGGAGCGTCCTGAATTTCGTTTTTTGCACGCAGGGTTTAAAAGTGCAGAAGAATTTTTGAAGCGAAAGGTTACACCAAAATTTGGCGAAGATGTCACCATTGCAGAGGTGAATGGGAGTGCCGATTACTCCCGAGAGTTAGAATGTCTTCGTAGGGACTCCCAGCCACGACGCCCTTCGCGCTGGTACTCTTCATCCTACAGAGTTGTCGACAAATGGCGCGATACAATTTGTGAATATTTTTATGAACACCATTCCTTTTGGCCACAGTATGATGCCTTTGCTAACCGCGAGAACAAGCGCTTTGACAAGCACTTTCGCGACGCTTGGACCCATAAATGGGACAAGAAGTTATGGATTAATCCTCCGTTTCACTTAATCCAGCAGGTCATCCACAAAATCAAGCAAGATAAAACCCAGGCAATTTTAGTTGTGCCCTTGTGGGACGACAAGCCTTGGTTTCAGGAATTGCAAGACATTTGTGTAGATTACATCGAACTTCCCAGGAAGATTAAGCTGTATGCCAGGGACGACACAGGTCCCCTGCCACAGCGGTCCTGGAGTTCGCTTGCATTCCTGGTGGATGGAAAGCTTTCTGACTCTGATTCTGCTGATTCTGGTACTGATTCCTTTGTTGGGTCTGAATCTGAGGTTGAGCGTGGTACTGATGATGAATCTTTTTTTTCTGATTTTTGTCCGTCAGATGCCCAAGGTGATCCAACGTCAAATGGATCCGCCTCGTCTCCCTCTTCCCCAATACGATCGACATCGAAAAGAATCTTCAGTGCACGGGCGAAAAAAAATTTTAAATCGCGCCGCAAATTCAGAGTTTTTTATGAAAAACCCCGTGTGGAAGCTTTCATAGATCCTTTCAAGGAGCTGGATCACGAAGAGAATCTCTGGAATGTCGACACTCGACCCACCTATCTTCAAGAGGCAGTTGATACGGACCTTTTTAGGGACATCCGTAAGAAGATTCTTCCTGCCAAGGCCGAAGAAGTCGCCAAAGTTTTTTCGACAGTAATTCCTGGCGATCAGGTGGACACTGAGTTGTGTTCCAAGAAAAGAGACAAGATTTTTGAGGAACGGAAGGACACAACCCTTTCGGGGAAGTTGATCAAGGACCCCCCTGTCCGTGGGCAGTTCGGTGAAGCCTTCATCGAGCTTCGTGAAGGTTACAAGGCGAAGAAACAGCGTCCTTATGAGAACCATGGACACAAACATGAGATACTCAGAAAAATAATCGAGAGAAATCTCAGGGAATTTGGTTGGCTTGAGGGTTGTATGACCAGCGAATGGTGCTGTGCACCCTTCACAGTCCCGAAGCCGCCGCCTGCAGACCAGAACACTATTGATGGTTGGCGAATGGTTGTTGATTTTCGCAACCTCAACGCCGAAACCAAGGCGGATTCGCACCCCCTGCCCCTCATTGAGGAGGAAATCGCCAAGAGGGCAAGAGGTCGTTTGTTTTCTGTGCTGGATCTCCGTCACGGCTTTCACCAAATGCCGTTGAGGAAGGACAGCCGACCTCTCACCTGTATGTGCACGCCATGTGGCCCAGTCCAGTGGACGGTCATGCCCATGGGCCTGAAGAACGCCCCTTCGTTTTTTCAAAGAATGATGGAGGATGTGCTTTTTACAGCTCATCCTGAGCTTCGTGCCTTCGTGAGTGTGTACATAGATGACATAATCATCGCGACAGAGGGGGAGGGACTGACCGAAGCCGAGCTGGTGGCCCTACATGAAAAGCAGCTGAACCAGGTTTTGGACATTCTTGATGCCAATCAGCTGATTTGTGGGCCAAAGAAGGGAAAATTATTTTTAAAATCAGTCGAATTTTGTGGTTCTCTCCTTGAGAATGGCACCCGACGACCCAGTCCAGGGAAGCTCGTCGCTATTCAGAAGTGGAAGCGCCCTGAGACGATCACGGAATTGAGAGGATTCCTGGGTTGTTGCAATTTTTACCACACTTTTGTGCCGAATTATGCCAAATTTGCTGCCCCCCTCACTGAATTACTGAAGGTAGGGAGAAATGCGGGCAAGGCAGGTTCAAAGGTTCGTGTCAAGTGGACTGACGAGTGCGAGGAGGCCTTCCATCACTTGAAGGCGGCCCTCTGCGAAGTCGCCACGTTGCATGTGCCGCAATTCGACCGACCCTTCTACATAAGAACCGACGCTTCTAGGTACGCGATCGGAGCTGTCCTTGAACAGGTTGATGAAGCCACAGGTGATCATTACCCTCTTGCATTTTGGTCTCGGAAGCTAACCCCACGCCAAATGCAATGGTCGCCGCGTGAGCAAGAAACCTACGCCATAATCTGTGCTTTGAAAAAGTACCAATCGTGGGTTGGCACCAATCGAGTCGAGGTCCTGACGGATCATCGATCTCTGGAGTATTGGGCCACCGAACACATTGATACTGTCGCGAGCCCAGCTGGTCGACGGGCCAGATGGCACGAATTTCTCAGTCTGTTTGACCTCCATGTGTCGTATTTGCCTGGAAAACACAACACGGTAGCGGATGCTCTGAGCCGATGGGCTTACCCCGCTTCAGAGGGGCTGCAAAGTACCAACATCCATGGTACGGAGCAGGACCGCCACGTCGTAATCGAGTGGGATCAAGAGGAAAAAAAGCTCATTCGACGTGAATGCATGCAATGTACTGTTAAACAGCACGCATGCCCGTGTCACGACATCACGGCCTTCTCAGATCCGGCGCATGCCCATGAGATCGTCACCAAATCACTGAAAGTCGTGGAGAAAGTCACCGATCCCTCCTCAGGGAGTGTGAAACGGTTTGACTATACCCGACGTGTAAGTGGATCTCGGTTGATTCAGGGTATTAAGCGTCGAGATCCGGCCAAAACTCCACCCCTGCCGAAAGATTCCCTGATCATCCGTGACTGGATGTCCGATTATCTGCATGATTCCATGTTTAAAGAGGTCTTTGAGAATCTCAAATCCAAAGATGCTCACAAGGATGGAATTTTTGCTGAATATTCGTTGGATGGGGGGAAACTGTGGATGGAGGGTAAATTGTGCGTACCAGACGCCCTGGCCCCCCGAGTGTTAAACTGGTGGCACAAATGGGAGTCCCCCCACGCACATGGCCGTAGATTATGGTCGATGATTAAACATAGGTTGTTCGGCTCAAGGCTATATACTCATTGCATGAAAGTAGCCGCCGGATGTGCCCAATGTGCTGTCTCGACGCCCCCCAGCGCGAAGAAGCACGGCCATCTGAGGCCACATCCTATTCCGGAGCGCCTCTTTAACAGAGTCACCAGTGATTTCTTCTATCTCGGTGAACTCGATGACGAAGAGTGCCATTGGACCAATAAAAAGGTCAATGGTGTGCTCCTTATTCAGTGCCGTCATTCCGGCTACATTCAGGTGTTGCCTTGTAACATTGAGTCGATGACTGGCAAGGCTGCCGCCAAATGGTGCGCGCAGACCTGGATGGGAGGTTGGGACGTCCCATCCGAGGTGGTTACGGACTCAGGCAAAGAGTACACCTCCGAATGGTGGAAGGAATTATGTGCTCGCCTTGGAATCCACCACCTGAGATGTGAAATCCACTCGCATCGAGCGCTGCCTGGCGAAAGAGCCGGCCGCTCTATTATAAATATGCTTCGTAAGGAGCTCGCGAGTGAAAAAGATTTCCATTGGCTTGAAGTTCTCTTCGCATTGCTTCGCCGTTACCACAACACGCCTTTGTATCATGGCCTTTCTCCAAATGAAATTGTCTTTGGACGAAAGAAGTGTTGGTGGAACATGCCGTTGAATAATCCTCGCCCTTGTAAAGATGCTTCGTTGTTTTTGGACGACGTCCAACGAGCAGATAAAACTGTCTCGAAATTAATCCATAAGCATCAAGCTGACTGGCTTTGGGTCCAGAATCAAGGCCGAAAAAACCCCCACAATTTTGAAGTCGATGATCGAGTTTGGCTTCGAAATTCCGAAACCACCCTGGACGGAGATGATAAGCTTCTTCCCTTGTGGGAGGGGCCATTCGCTGTTACAGCGCGTCTAGGTGAGAACAGGTGGAGGATTCGTGTGGATGTCAGCAGGGAAATTGACGTTTCGGGCGATCGCCTCAAGAGAGAGATCCCCTTCCCCAAGGATCGAGTTAAACCCCTTTTTTGGACTTCGAAATTTTTGTCCGATCGGGTCATCGAAGGGGGGAAGTACGAACTCAAGAGGATTTTAGAAGCAAGACGTGACGGAAAGGGCGAATGGGAATTTCTATGTGAGTGGAGGGGCTTTGATTCCAGTCACAACAACTGGGAACCAGCCCATTCTTTTGTCCATGGGTACACCAAGGGGTTCATCGACTTCCTCAAGAAGCACCCCCAAATTGGCGTACTCCTGACAGACTGTCTGTCGAAACCAGACAGACAGGTGGAGAGCGACGGAAAAAGACCTGTGGTGAATCGAGATCCAGCCTTTTACGGCCCTCAGCAGCCACATTCCAGGGCTGATCCGTCGATCCCCCCTCCTGCGGTCAGGCCAGCCCAGGAGCCAAATGAAGACCAAGCTTCAAGTTCGGCCACTGATTTGCAGCGCCCAAGTCGTACGAGGGCCCGACCAGACAGGTTGGTGGTCACATGTATTCGTGCTTGGCCGAATTGAGGGAGATCCGTCGTGACTTGAGTCGCCGACGCCATAATCTGGGTAACAGTCGTCTAGTCCAGGGCGTCATGGCACTCGTCGCTAGGGCTCAAGGGTGTAGGTTCGAAACCCTTGCATGTCCAACTCCTACAAAAGCTCCAGCCTCGCCCCGTCGACCACTTATTCCAATGTGAGTGTTCTGACGACTTAAAAAAAACCACATTCTGCTCAATCCACTGTTCATTCTTCCTGATTACATCATGATGTGGAGAACTGCGAATGTTTGATAATTTGACGTCAATCAACTTTTCTTTGGTCTCCGTTCGGCAGACAAGGCGTAGATACGCTGCCGAAAGCCACGGAGTGTGCTGCCGTGTTCAGAAAAAACCAAACTCAGGCTTAATTCAGGCAGATTCGGGGTAATCTTGTCTCTGTTGGTCTGTGCATTTTTGGAATTTGGCTACTCGTGCAGATGGAAGCAAATGTACATAGTAAAAACGCTGGCCAGCGACATTCACCCCTACAGGCACCCCCTGTAGTACTGGCTGCACCAGATGCGACGCCAGGAACTCAGATCTTACCTTCATTTGCCGTGATGCGGAAGCCAAAGTCCAGATTCAGATCCAGGATCCTCAAATTTGCCTTGAATTTCTCAGGTTTGTCCTACATTCTGCCATTGTTGCACGAAACCCCGACGTCAATTGTTCAGACAACCTTCAGACAGAGGCTCTAGGGACTTCTAAAAGCAACCTCTGAAGTCCGTAAGCTTCAGTGTATTTTTGGCACACGCCAATGTGAGCTCAATCCGACCTGAAACTGTCGAAAATGGTGAATCCAAGTGTCTTGTGGGACTCAATCGAAAGATGGGCCTTGTCCAAGTCGATTGACACCGTCGCCACTGTAAATAAAGAACTATTCGGTGTCTCTCAGTTATATACTGTCAGTAAAGCGCCTTCAGCGAACCTTCGGCGCGTTACATGCCAAGGATCCAGGGCCAGCATGTCCCATCATGATGCATCATCACATGATCCACATTTTCAATGAATCTGTTGGATGCTCGCGAACCAACGTGCCGGAAAGCACAATTGAGCTGAATAAACGACAATATATATTAACTCTAGTCTAAACGAAAGTGTTAGTAGTTTCAGTTCTAGACATTCCGCTTCATTTCACCTTCATCTTAGGGAATTTGCTGATTTTAGGACAATTTAGGTTGATTTCCTTGTCATCTTCTCTGATTCCTCGAAGATCTGTGCCTAACTAAGTGAACAGAAAAACATCCCTACCTTCCGTGGTTCACTTAGGGCCTACAGACTACATCTGTATTTGTTTTCCCTCTCTGTGATTGTTTCATCTCCTTCATCTCTGCTCAAATTGACTCTCAATCTTGCTGAATCTTGTGATCATCCACCAGATGCGCCAAATCTGAAGCACATGCTGCACTTTTCAGAACGAGAAAAGCGGGAGTAACACGATGTAGAGTTCGGCGAGGACACCGTAGCGTGCCCGCGACAGCGAAACTGTGCCTGAGCGCTGAGATGTCACTCCATTTCTTGATTCCCCCACTCAATCCACCAATAATCTACCTCATTCTCAACCAGTGCATGGTTTGGTATCGATTCTCGATACGTTTACATGCTTTTTAGCCCTTAACCTAATGTTTTACTGCACGGAGGACTGTTCGTCACTCCTCATTCTGTCTCATTTCAGGTTCATCCGTCCCGATTCAGTGCCAATTCAGCCCAAATCAGGTCAGATCAAGCAGATTTCGCCCCACCGAGGCTACATCTCTATTTTTTTCTGGGACTTACCCGCACTACGTTCTTCGTTGACGTAGCGACACACCCCAGTGTGTTTTTGGAGGGGGAGTGTAAGTGCGGCTAACCCCCATCTGCTCAGATTTTCACAGATCTGCCCCAGATTGACTACATTTTGGTCATTTTCTTTGCTTCGGCGGAATCGCCGCCTCGCAGCTCAGTCTCAGGATCAGACCTATATATTTCTGATATGCCGGATCTGATTCCGCGGTCCATTCATCGTAAATCCGTCGCGTTCCGATCATTTACCTGGAATCGCCAATTGCCGCTGATGCCCGCCCGAAGCCAAATCAGCCAAATATTTTTTCACAATCGGATTTATATAAATCTTTTCAGATAGTTTTGGACACTCAGATGTACTTAGGATAATCCGCATCAATTTTCTTCATAGACGGGGATTTTCTGCCGGATAACAATCAGCATGGATCTTGCTTCCGTTGTTGCTGCTCTCGCCTCCGTTGGTGTCCGTGTATCCGGTTCTACCCCCAATAGCAGCGTTCAGGTCGACTCCTCGCGTGCCTGCCCCACTGGTCTTGCCGGCCCCGAGCCCTCCGGCACCTTCCACGACCCAGGGCAGCACTTTCAATCCCCATCCGCATGTAGTTGACGACGTCGTCGATCTCGGCGTGGGATAGGACGTCAATGCCATCAATTGGCTGATCCGTCCTCTCCTGACGCAGATTCGGTATGCCTCCCTGCTGGCCACCATGTGGCTTATTGAGAGGCTCGGCAACAGACAGGCAAGCCGCGCGCAAGCGCCGCAAAACGGGACGCGCAATTCCCGTGCCAGCGTCAGAGCAGAAGAAAAAAGGGACGCGCCAATACCGCCTGTTGACAGTGCAGTGTAAATACCTTGTGTGTTTTTATGCATTTTATTATTACATTCTGTCCTCCCTGTATTTTGCAGCTCAGAATGTGTCAGGGTGGACAAGGCCCGTACAAGAATTTGTGCAACACTGAGCCAAAGCTGCGTAACAAGGTGTTTCTGCTCCGTATCCTGTGCTAAGGGAGGACAGCATTGGAGGATTTTCGAGAAACCGGACTGAGTTGGCAGGATTTTTGAGAAACCGGACTGAGTCGACAGTTTTGGAGAAAGTCAAAAGGAGTTTCGAAACACGAAAATCAACGACGCAAAACAGTGAGTTTGCCAGTGGTATGATTCTATGCAGCTAAGTTCGGGCAAAAGGCCACGAGGCCGGCGGTATCAGAGCGGGAGTCTAGCGGAGCTCCCAGAACCCGCTTCAAAATTCTTGTACTCCGACGTCCATTCATTCCAGCCCATACGTGGAGATATGCCGAGACGAACAGTGTCAGCGTACGTACCAGGGTTGACGGCAGATCGCGGCAGCGCCAGCGAAGGCAAACCTCGGCGAGGCGCCATCACTGACAACGGCGGGGCCGACCCAGTAAGTTCGACAGCGTACGAGCGTCGAGTTCGACGCGGCACATTCGTTGCCAGCACGGCTGTACCAATTTGTTGGAGCCGCGTCAAGGCACAGGGGAAGACTGGACGTGTGGGGATCCAGTTGAAGGCCACGGAGCGTGCGGGCGATGTCAAGACCTGGGGAAGTTGCTCTCCACGGTGAGATGCAGGCCCAAGACACAGAGGAAGGACCAGCGTATCAGGGCGCTGGATGAGACCTGCACGGAGACTGGGTTGGGAGATAAGATCTGTTAAGGTTTTTTTTTGCATCCGTGCGGGTATGGCGCTGATGGCCATATATATAGCAGGGATAGTCTGATCAACGTCCCAGCGACCAGGTGATGGCTTGAGTGACACCCTGGTTCTGCACTGTGCTGCTGGATTTCTGTACCCGTGCCTGGTGTACACTGGGCATGGTGGTTAACCGTGTACCTTTGGTTCACGGGGTATCCAGTCGAATTTTTTTTTCCAGATAGATCCACAGCGAGCCTCGCCTCTCCCTGGAGCAGTGTGTGTCGTGTCGGCAAGTGGCCACACACCGCTTCTAAGGAGGGGGGTGAAGCAGATTCGGTATGCCTCCCTGCTGGCCACCATGTGGCTTATTGAGAGGCTCGGCAACAGACAGGCAAGCCGCGCGCAAGCGCCGCAAAACGGGACGCGCAATTCCCGTGCCAGCGTCAGAGCAGAAGAAAAAAGGGACGCGCCAATACCGCCTGTTGACAGTGCAGTGTAAATACCTTGTGTGTTTTTATGCATTTTATTATTACATTCTGTCCTCTCTGTATTTTGCAGCTCAGAATGTGTCAGGGTGGACAAGGCCCGTACAAGAATTTGTGCAACACTGAGCCAAAGCTGCGTAACAAGGTGTTTCTGCTCCGTATCCTGTGCTAAGGGAGGACAGCATTGGAGGATTTTCGAGAAACCGGACTGAGTTGGCAGGATTTTCGAGAAACCGGACTGAGTCGACAGTTTTGGAGAAAGTCAAAAGGAGTTTCGAAACACGAAAATCAACGACGCAAAACACTGAGTTTGCCAGTGGTATGATTCTATGCAGCTAAGTTCGGGCAAAAGGCCACGAGGCCGGCGGTATCAGAGCGGGAGTCTAGCGGAGCTCCCAGAACCCGCTTCACTCCTTGGGCTCAAACATGACCCGCATGGGCACCGCCTCCACCCTACGGATGAATGCTTCGTCACCCGTGGGCTGGGCTTGCGCCCCATCCACCAGGAAAGCCTTGGTACCCCACGCTTGACCCGGGAAGGGCATTGATACACCCTTGGCGTCGACGAACAACTCCTCCTCTGGCCTGAATGACATCTCGTTCAGGGTGATGGAGTCCAGCGTCGACTTGAGACCCTCAAGCGGACATGAGGTGGATCCTATGCCGGTTATGACCAGGATCCCCTTCGCCCTATCCGCGACGATCTTCTCCACCGTACGTCTGGTATTGTCCAGGGAGCCATGCCAATACATGGGCCCCCACTCCTTCAAACCCCAATGCCTGTGCCAGGCTGAGTCTCCTCGATGCCAATGCCTCCTACACTTCCGCAAAAGTGGGGCATCCCGGGAAGCGAAGACGTCCGTCTCGGGCGCTTCGGCTCCCAGCGTCTGGATCATCCTTTCATACACCTGCGGCGCCATTCCATACTCCGTGAGCTGAACTCCACAGTCTCCTCTGGACTTGGCACCAACAGCTTGCACCGCTTGGACGATCCGATCCTCTTCCTCCGCATTCCATTGGGATGATCCGCATGCATAGTCCGCGGACAGCCATGTGAGGCATTCATCATCCTCCCGGACCAGCGTTGCACGATGGGGAAGGGCTCCAATGGCGTTTGCCACCATGAAGTCATACCCCATGATCATATCCCAATCTGTAATGTCGGCCACATAGAAGTTCCCGGATAGATTGCTTCTCTTCGCCAAATCAGGGCGGTTCAAGCGCTCATGTTCCCAGAATTCCATACTGATAGTGGCCTCATGGGTGCCACCACCCATGATCTCTCCATTGGCCACCTTCAGGCGTACCGGTCTCCGGCTGGGCTGCAGGGAACACTCCTTGAACAACCCTCTCCGGACCAGGCTCACCTGGGCACCCGTATCCACCAACACATCCACCACCTTCTCCTCTCGTCCGCACCGTACTCACACTTTCAAGTGCAACTGCCGCTCGTCACCATGAGGTGTATGGACGACTCTCACGGCATGCAACTCTAGCACGTCCGGGTGCATCAGGACTTCAAGGGTATGGTCACAGATGGTGTAGATCTTGGGCTGGTCTTGCCCGTCCACGGGGCTCTCCGTGGTCGCTCCTTCCTTTTTGCCATGTCCCGTACCCACATGTACTTCCCTTGGCAGGGCGCTCCAGGGGTTGGGAGTGGCGAAACTCAGTGGTTTTGGCTCTTCCGGAGCCTTATTCGGCACCCGATGTGCCTCGGATTCCTCAGGGATTCCAGTGATTTTCGGAGGAGAGACCTCCGAGGTCCCACTCCCGTGGGGGCTCCTCTAGACTTGACTTCCCGCAGCCCCTTCCGGCTGCGATCCGCCAGGACTTTGTCCACCACGTTGCTGGGCTTTGAGTTCCTCCAACGTCCTCAACATGTCCTCAGCAACTTCCTCGATCGACCTCAATCGTCGGTCTTGGCCAGGTCCACCACCATAGCCTCTTCCTCCGCCTTTCCCTTGGCCTTTGCCTTGGCCTTTTCCCCCGTCTCCGCCCTTCGCCTTCCAATCGGCAATCCGCTGCTCCTTGGGCTTCTTCTCGGGGTGGGCGGCGAAGTAGGCCTTCTTGTCCGCCTCATACACCTTGCACTGACGGTGGTCATGTGCATGGTTGTTTCCCTTGCCATAACAGACCCAGCACCCGTCGTGCTGAAACCTGCAGTTCCCGGAACCAGAGCGGTGGGTTCCCGATCCTCCTTGGCTCTTTGCCCTTCTTGGGTCCCACCCGGCTCCATCTGGACCGATCCTGCCCATGGTCCCTCACGTTGTGCGCCACAAACGCGAAGAAATGGACCTCCTCGTGATCCTCCCGGGACCCGGTCCAGTGGTCTTGGCCACTTCCACTACCGTCCTCCGCGGAGTTGGCCGTGTCCTCCTGGATCTCCCGATGATGGCGGTCTTCTCGGTGGCCTCGTTGTCCATGACCTTGTCGATCCTGCACGTGGGCCTCGTTCTTGGCGTTGAGCTTCAGCTCCACCGTGATGTACTTCACGATCTCGTCCAGGCTCATGCGGGCGAGGATGACCTGCATCCTCAGCTGCTCTCCGCGCCTCCACTCCACGTTGTTGAGGCGCATCAGCCTTTGCCCCATGTTGTCGCCGAATACCTCCACGTAGACGGCGTTCTTCAGCCCCAACATTCGGCTGGGCTCGCGCAGGTTGCTCCTGAAGAACTCCATGGTACCCGCATGGGTATCCTCCGCCGCCATGATCCTCACCGCCACCCGCTTCTTGGCTCGCTTCTTCTCCTCGTCCTCCACTCGCCTCTTCCAGTGGCCGGGGAGGACGTCCTTCAGCAGGTGGCGGATCTCGCTGGCCTCATTCCAGTCCTCCACCAGCTTGAGGCTTCTTCGGTACTTGCGGATGTACCGATTCCACTCTCGGAACCTCAATTCTCCGCGCTCCAGCGGCAGCGGAATGTACCACAAATCCTCCAACTTCTGGTTGGGGGCGTCCACTCGCTCTTCGTCCTCCAGCCACTGGAGGCAGGCCTGCTCCGTCTGGATCAATCCCTCGCGGATCTGATCCCTGAGCTCCTCCTTCAGGTCCTGCGCCAGCCTGTGTGGGAATGTCCGACATACCCACTTGTCCCTTGGCGCTCCCCTCATCTCGCCGACGACCTCCTCGGCGAAGTCTTCCCAATCCAGGATAAAGTCATCCAGGTTGGAGGGGGTGCCATGGTAGTAGGGGATTTTGAGTCCCCTGAGGTCGTCAATCCTGATGGCGTCTCCGACATCCGCAGCCACCACTCCACCGAGACGGATACCACCTGTGGCCGGGGGGTGTGAGTACACTCCCCGTACATCCCTCTCCTCCATGGAGTGCGGTCCAGTTGGGCCTGAATCCATGGGGTTTGGAATGCGGGAAGGACTTGTTCCATCGGCTGTCCATATCCCCGTAGTGGGGTCCTTCGCCCACAGGTTTCCGCCTGGATGTCTTCAACCATGTCCTTCGGTGCCTCCCATGGTTGGCCCCTGCATGGTCTGGCTCTGGATCTCCTCTTCCGCATAAACTGCATGGGCAGTCGTAGTGATCGGTAGATCCTGGGCGGCATGGGACATCTGTACCGTCAGGCTCCTCGGGTCCGTCGTTACGTGCCCTTCCCGCATGGACCCAGCCGGTGCCGTGTGTTCCCCGAGCATTGTGGATTCGCTAACTATGGGAACAAACGGCAGCGCACCCGGGTCAACACGCGGAGGCGCGTAAGGTGCCTTTGCAGGGCCGCCCATGGGTTTATCCATGGCGCTCCTGAGGGTCTTAACCCGCTCCACCAGCTCCGCCGCTGCTGGCTTTGCCAGTGACGCGTTCCCGTGGGGGGCCGGCCACGGGACGCTGCGGTGGACACACGCAAATGAGCAGGCAGGCAAAGCACTACGCTCACAAGGGCATCAATGCGTTGTCATGTGACAAAGCGTTTCAGAATCCTTGCCACTCTGCAAAGAGGGAACGAAAGTATGTACAGCAACACATCAGGATATGTACACATGGGGTTAAGACTGGACTGGGGTAAGGGCATCACAGGACCATAGACACTCAGTCCCAACTCATATCCCAATCCCAGGTCCGACCCTCTCAGTGGCTGATGGGGGCGGGGGCTCAAACACAACCCATGCCCTGCTCAGTCCGGACCCTGAAACCCTGCCCATAGGGAAGGTGTCCCGCCCAGCCACAGGCGAGTTCCTGGGAACCAAGGGGCTCCAAGGCCAACCGACAGTGGCTCCCTATGCTCCCTTAATGGCAGGTCCCAACTCCACTCTGAGCCAGAGATATGGCCCCGCCATTATCCCTCAGGAGTTGGTAGCTGAAAATGGGCTGTTTCAGCCCAAACTGAAATTAGCTTGAAAAACTCCAAAATTGACCCCTCGTCCGGACCCGCCAGAGGTAGGGACGAGGCAACTGACCCTATGCCCTTCGAGTACGAGCTCCCTGGAGCCCTCACCCAACCTGGTTCCCTCTGAGGTCCCGGCATCAGGGCAACACGGATGAGTCAAGTGGGGTCATGATGCCAAGATCACCAAAATTGGCGTCATTCCCACGCGTGGCTCGCCCGGCCAAGGTAAGGCCAATGGCTCACAGGGTAGGAGGCAGGACCTAGGACTTATATCTGAGTGCACAACTTGGATTTAGGTCCGGGCTCCCTATGGGCTTAGAGAAATGGGGCCGCCAATTGACCACACGGAAGGGGGAAATTGGGGTCCCAAAATTGGGTCATTTTGGCTGCTTGAAATGAGCCAAAATTCAGTGTGCTCCCAATAGTATATCTCCACGCCGGCTTGGAGATCGGATCCGGCATTCCATACGTGATCCACCGGGAGTCCAACGGAGACTCCCATGCCCTTGGCTCTCAAAGATCTCCATGCTGCTTGGCGTGGTGACGATCCCAATTGGGTCCACAAATGCAAAAATGGCAAAATTGCCCATACTCAATTTGGCCTAGCGCCTTAACGAAGGCGGCTCCGCTTCGCCCACGTGGTGTGTGGACCATGGGGACCATTACCCATAACACCCATGTCATATATGGTCCATTGGTCCATGCGTCCGGCGTGCACGAGGGTTAGAACATAGTGCACGGCGGGCAGCAAAAGTGGAAAAATGCTCAAAATGGCCAAAAATGCGCACACTCATGGTTGGGGCAAATGAGGCACATGCCCGACTTGGACCGGAGTGTGCCATAGGATTGATATCAAGTCATATGTGTCCAACATATCTTTGGGGCGTCGCCCAACTCCTCCGGTATTGGGAATGGCAGGGTCGCCAAGTGAGCCCATGATTTGGGATAGTCCCAAATCGCCAACATGGCGGCCACGGTATGCCAAGCCTAAGAGGAGTTATTCGCCGGGTCCAAGATATGTTGGCTACCGAAGTATGTACCCTCACAACATACTTGGGTCATGATGTCAATTGAGCGCAACGTTGAGATACACGGTCGCCACTTGACATCATGACGGGCCAAAAACGGCAAAATTGGCACAAAGACAAACCAAAGTGCCTTGAAAGGCGCACAATTATATTATAATATCTTTGGCTTGGATCGTGCAATCAACTAATCCTTCTAAACACAATGACTTGACACCAATGACCTTTGATCCCACATATGTGCTCCACTTGGGGCGCCTTGAAAGGTTACGAGCGCTGCTTCCCAAGTGGGCACATGAAAATATGGAAAATTGCAAAATACACACCTTGCTCCCAACGCATCGCTTCGGGTTCACCACACAAGCTTCCCTTCACGAAGGTTAGGCTTGCAATTGACCGTAGGGAGTATGGAGAAGGGGCTTGCACAATATGAGGTCCATTGGCGGTTTCGACTTGGAGCAATGGACCCGCCAAATGGGCACGCAACACAACACATGGCACATACCACATATTGCCCAAAAAGGTAGCTCCCACCACGATATGTCATGCCCCTCCAAGGGCATAACTTTGTGTCAATCGCTCATAGGAACTCAAGGAGAGTTCCTATGCAACACCAACACTTGCGCGCCACACTCGAAAGTTATCTTAACGCACGCAATATCATGGCCAAAGAGTTATAACGCAAACTCTACCCAATTGACCATGATCCATTACACTAGCGCGCACGTGTGGAAACGCAAGGCATATAATGCTTCCTAAATTACGTCGGGAGTATTGTGAATACATCCCACGTTTCCTTATCGTAATTCCTCGCAAGCAACACGAGATATGACCTTCACAAGTGGCCTCACGAATCAACTTTGTTTTGCCCATATCTTTAAGACAAATGGAGGGCAGGATAAAAGGGAAGTTGATTCGTGCATACGGAAGCACGTAGGTCCACTCGAAAGAGGTCAAATCAAGTGCGGGGATGTCGAAGTCGAAAATCCGATTTCGACATCCTGAAAAATTCGGATTAAGGTTGCGAGTATTAATTATGAAAATTGCGGAAGCATCCATGCAGTTCCTGGCGACTTTGGAGCCTTCGTGACGGATAGCGTTAAAATTTCCATTATAAACAGTTAAACTGGCGGTTACGGTAAAGTCGCGAACCAACCGCCAGCAGTCAAAACAGTGAGTATCGGAACGGAAGCGTAAAAATTGACGGAAACAATATGAAAATAAAACCCTGTTGATTCCTGATATTCTGATACACAAATCTCCGCTGGCGGTGCATCGGTTGCCGATGCGGGGCTTCACGGCACGGAACACGCCGTGCATGGGGTTAGTGGACCGGAGACCGGTTGTATGCCGTAACCTGGCCATGGGGTTCTGGGTACCGCTTCACCCCCCTCCTTAGAGCAAACCCTGGGGGGGCTCGATAACACCCACGCATGGCAGCGGGTACCCAGGACCACTCCCTGAAAGGGGGGGGGGGCTGTGTCACATCCTCACTTCAGTAAGTCACAGTAAGATAGGTATCCCACAATGGGATAGGTATGCTGCTGTAACAGCTCGTAGCACATGTATAGTATCAAGTATCAAGTCCCGGGTCCTGGCGGCGATTGTTCGGCATCCAAGGGACCCGTTAACCCATACCAGGCGCACCGGGTGCCGGCTGCTACGGTCACCACCACAGTGGCAGTGGCATACACGGCCAACATAGGCGTCACACGACGGCCGAGGTGGCCCCACAAGTCGAGAGCGACCACAAAGATCCATCAGGCTACCCCAAGCTTCCCAAGGCCCGCCGACTGGGGAGAGTCCCCACGGGTCCTTCCTCGGGCGCACCATGTCCATATCCATACGACGCGAGTCCAGAGTGCCATAGTCGAACTCCTTACGAACCCCAAATCGTAAGGGAACTCCTCCTGAAGGGATCGGGCATCAAGGCCGTCTTTTCCCTCGCCCTACTGCCACGAAGGCCATACATGAGGGAGTCCTCATGCAGTGTGGGCGGAGGCGTCGACTCCTCAAACCACCAGTTTCCCAGGCAGACTGACCGAGGTCAGGAGCACCGGAGGCCGCCATCCGAATGCAAGTGCGTCTGCAAATCGGTAGGCTCACACTGGGACTGACAGTGGCGGACCGCTGGGAGTGTAGTCAGGCAACTGGGCTTCCCGCCTGGCGCCATCAGGATCTCCACACATCACAGCGAATAGGGCAACACGGTATCACGGGCACTCAAACAGTAGAATCTGTAATCAAGTACTGGTCCAGGCTGGACCAGGCTGTAAGGATATGTACACGGCGACTCAAGGCGCCTCTGTATCCCGATTCGTGGTGAAAAACAGTCCATCCCTCAGCGATGGGCTGATGACACTTAACATACAGATGCACATATCCTGGAGGGCAGAAAAACAAGCAACAATTTGGGTAAATAGGCGTGTAAACATACTCAGAACAGAGTGCCAAACCACGCCACGGTCAGGATAAGGCAAATGCAGGAGGATGGACAGGATAACGCCTGAGTTCAGGCATATATAGTCTCGAGACACACGTCGACTGGCCTGGATTCCGCAAATGCCATGGAACCAGACCACACACTCAAAAATCGCAATGCCGATGACAGCGGCATCCGTTGCGCAACGTCGTATGGGCTTCAAGGCCCCAAGAGCTCAGAATTATGAAGGTCAGTCGCCCTACCTGGTTTCCCAAGGATTCAGCAGGGGGGGGAGTGACGGATAGAATTGAAGAGAGGGGCCATCCTCCTCTGGATACAGCAGGGGGGGGTATATGGCCACTCTGTCACCGAAAGATGGAAGAGAGCAAGCAAGTAAGGGACGATTCGTCGGCCTCACAAGCGCTCACAACACATCAGGGGAGAGCCCAGGGCGCTGATCAGGCACCCCTGGCTGCAATCGCCCGGGTGAGTGCTGCCAAGTCCGAAACGTGGATCTTGGTCCTGTGTTTGCGGATGTACTCCATGAAGGGAGTATTGACCCGCGGCACGAATGAGGAGACGGGTTCCCAGGTGTCGTGGGACGGCCCATAGCCTCGCCAACGAACCTTGAACTCCAGACCTCCGGGTGCCGAGGCCTTCGGACGCTGAGCCAGGATTTTCTCGACAGTATAGTCGTCCTGCTCAGCATAGTCGTCGTCCGAATCGGCCTCATGTTTGGCGTAGTCCAGGGACACATGTCGGCCACGGAGGTCGGGTTCCCGCACACGGAGTTGACTCTCGTGGCGCTCCCGGAACTGTCCGTGACCCACCTTGATGCGGTAGGTGTCCTCACCAATCCTGCGGACCACCTCGCCGGGTGTGAACCAGGTTTTGGTGCGGTGGGTGCCCATGGGGCGGGGTCTGATCACCCACACCGGGTCTCCCACCCTGAACTTCTGCGCTGCCGAGCTCGGGGCGGACTTCTGAAGCTCAGCATGCTCCTTCTCAAGCTGCTGGCGGATGTCCCGCGCCGTTTGCTCTTGCCGCGCGAAGAACTCCTTGGCATCCATAGCCATGCCATCACCAGACAAGGGAAGTCCCCTACCCAGGGGGTCCCTGCCAAACAGAATCTGGTGAGGGGACAAACCGCCCGGAGTGGGGGTGTCATGATGGGCCTTCAGAGCAGGCCACATCTCCTCGAACCAGTTCCGCCGTGGATTGGTGATGTGGATCTTGCGCAGCTTCTCGAACAGCTGCCGTCCAGCCACTTCAGCACGGCCGTTAGACCGGCTGAGATAGGCCACGCTCTTGGCATGACGTATCCCCATGAGGGAACACATAGCCTTGAACCAGCCACCAGTAAACTGGGGCCCTCGGTCACTGCAAATGGTGCGGGGGATGTCAAAGACGGTCAGCCAATGACGAATCATCATGACTGCCACTTCCTTGGCAAGCAACCCCTTTTTGCGTGCCGGAACGGCTACAACGTAGCCGCTGTGGCGGTCCACACAGAGAACCACACAGTCAAAGGTCTCCTTGCCAATGTGCACTTCGGGCATGGAGAAGACGTCCATGGCCACGCTCTCCATGGGCTGGTCAGGAACCGGGGTCCATTGGGGTTCCCCCTTGACGTTCCGGTTATCGGGATTGCAGGCCTGACAGACCGAGCAACCCTTCCTGACCTTCTTGATGGCGGTGTAGAGAACAATATGGTCGATCTCGAACCGACGCTGCACGTCAAGAGCCTGCTTCTTGACCCCTGGGTGCAGCATGTGGTGGTGCCAAGCTTCACACAGCTCGAGCACCCGGGACTCTGGGACTAGCAGCTTACCATTCCGGTAGAGCTTGCCATCTTCCTCAGTCAGCCCCTTTGGCCACTTCTGCCCGTCGTCAGGGTCGGTCACAGCCCTGTACTCGGCCGCAAAGGCCTCAGACTTGGCGTAGTCGTCGGTCCAGTCGTCCTGGAGGCAAGACTCCGGGAAGAGGTGCTTGTCGGACTCAGTTCCCACAGGGGGTGCCGGACCGGGCCTTCCGCCCGCGGCACCCACAGGGGCGAGTACACTGACCGTTCTGCTCACCCTCGAAGCGAGGGGGGCATCCGCGGCCATGACGACGAAGCATTTAACATCCTCCTCCTCCATCAGGCGCTCCATTTCAATGATCTTCTTGGCTTCAGCGGTCTCAGCCTCATCGCCATGGGCTGAGATGTCCTGCATGCCCTTGCTGGCGGGATAGGCCCACCTACTGAGACAGTCCGCCACGGTGTTATCCTTTCCAGGAATGTAAACAACCGTAAGGTCGAACTTGGCCAAGGTCTCGTGCCATCTTGCCCGTCGGGAGGCGGGACCTGAGGGGGTGTCCACGTGCTCCTTGTGCCACGACTGCAGACTCTGATGGTCGGTGCAGACGGTGACGGGATGCAGGGCTATGTACCCAGCCCATTTCCTGAGAGCCATGACGATGGCATACGCCTCCTTTTCACGGGGCGTCCACGTCCGTCTCTGGCCTTCCGCCAGGACTCGGCTCCAGAAGGCCACGGGCACGTGCCTCCCGTCGTCAAGCACTTGCTCCAACACAGCGCCAATGGCGTAGTCGGAAGCGTCGGTGCGCAGGACGAACCCTCGGTCGGGATCCACGAGGTGCAGACCCACTGCGGATAGCAGCGCCTGCTTCATCCCCTCAAAGGCACGGTCGGACTCCGGTGTCCAGACCAGAGCCTTCTTGGACCCCTTCTTGGTCTCCTCTCCGTTGCCCTTGAGCATGGTCGTCATGGGGGCTGCATACTCGGCATACATTTTGATATACCCCGAGTAGTAATTGCAGAACCCCAGATACGCCCGTAGCTCAGAGACCGTCTTGGGCTTTTCCCAGTGCTCAATCGCGGCCACCTTGCCAGGTATGGGCTTTCGCTGCCCGTTCCCGACTACGTGGCCAGCGAAGACCACCTCGCTTACCGCAACGGTGGCCTTGTCACTGCTGCCCGTGAGTTTGTGCCGAACCAGAAGGTCCAGCACTCGAGTGACGTCCCTCTCGTGTGCCTCCAGGAGCTCCTCGTAGCTCATGCTGGGGTCCCCGGACGCGATGATCACGTCGTCCACGAAGGGGTCCGCACACTCGCGCACCGGCTCAAGCAGGTTCTCCAGCATCCGCTGAAAAGCCGCATTGCCGTTGGTGACGCCCATGGGCATCACCTTCCACTGGAGAGGTCCAAGTGGAGTGCTCATGGCTGTGCAGGCACGGGACTCTTCGGCGAGAGGCATCTGATGATAACCATGTTTCAGGTCAATCACCGTGAAGATCCTCCGCCGGTGTTGCTTTTGCAGCATGTCTTCAATGAGGGGCAGCGTATAGCTGTCGTGCTGCGTTTGGGCGTTCAGGCCGCGGTAGTCGACCACGAGCCGCCACTCACCGGCAACCTTCTTGGGGACGACGAAGCAGGGAGAGGCCCACTCGGAGTGGCACGGCTCAAGCCAGCCTCTCTGGATGAAGTCACGGAGGATCTTCTCCATGGCCTCTTTCCTCTCGCCCCTCAGGGCAAACTCCCGGTGACGATACACACGGGGGTCCTGCTTCAGTCGTATCTTGGCCTCGCCATACGGTCCACGCACCGGTGGGGGGAACACAGGCTTTCCGCTGAAGAAGGTCTCGCCATACTTCTGCTTCAGCCTGGCCCTCAACGCCTGGATCTTGGGGCAGTCATCGGACTCCGCCTTGGCTTTTCCGGGCACTTGAACCACGGAGCTTACTTGAGGGGTAGCGACCCCGCTCGCTTTCGGCTCAGGTGGTCTTCCCAGGTGGCCCAAAGGGCCATCTCTGGTCTTGCCTCGGAACAGATCGCCGTAGGTGGGTGGGTTGCCGCCAGGCGGCTCGTCTTGGCTGGACATGTGATCCAGCACCCTCTGTACGAAGGTATTCCCGTCATAGGCACCGGAGACGATTGAGTCCACTTCCCACCAGGCTTTGTCCTGGCCTTTGCCCTCACGCTGGTTCCCCCAGTCGTGAAAGGGCTGATCCATATACCCCTGAACCAGATCCCACTCCTCTTCAGTGAGGGGGTCTTCGGAGTCCGATTCTTCGATGTCAACAGGGGGAACCGCAAAGCATTGCCTCCAAGGCTCTGCTATGATACGGTTGACACACACGAAGTCCGTGGTGTCGGCCTGATCAAGGCCCCCATCCACATAGTGGAATTCCGTTGGCCATCTCTGGGGTGGCATGGGCTGTCCCTTAGCGTCCTGATAGACACTCTCTCCAGCCGGTAGGACGACCTTGTTCAAGGTCATGTTGGTCAATGAGGCTACCCAATGTCGGGTACTTTCCTCCTCGGTGCATCCCATAGGAACAACCAGCACTGCCTTGGAGCGGTCCTTGCGAATCTTCGCTATCGCTCTTGGAATGTCCCAACGGGGGCAATGGATCCACATCAATCCTTGATGCGGACCCCAGTGCTTCTTCCACGCGGAGTCCTGTGCGCTCCAGTACTTCTCACACACCCGCAGATGGGCGGAGGTTCCTGAGGAGAACGCATCCAGGGCCAGATCCGAAGCTCCCAGGTCCGCGACCACTCGGTTCGCCACTTCGGGCCTTACGCCGTACTCCTGGTTTGCTGGCCCAGTGGGCTCAGTGTCTAGCGCGGCCACTTCGAGCTGATTGCGTTCGGGGTGGATCCATTGACATTCCACATGGTGCTCAGGTGACGATAGCCACGAGAGTTGGTCGTCCTGGTACAGGGTCATGGAGGCCTGGGCCGGGAGGACGCCGGAGTCCGTCTCCATCATGAAGTCGTACCCGACGATCATGTCCCAGTCCATCTCGGCCTCGTAGAAGCTACCGTGCAGGAGGATTTCCTTGCCGAGGTCTGGGCGGCTCAGCTCACGATGGTTCACGAACTGCAGCCCAATGGC
Source organism: Eutreptiella sp. 'Long Island Sound 2002' (assembly GCA_964036045.1). NCBI lineage: Eukaryota > Euglenozoa > Euglenophyceae > Eutreptiales > Eutreptiaceae > Eutreptiella > Eutreptiella sp. 'Long Island Sound 2002'. Next base: position 28,819,673 of record OZ038386.1, on the reverse strand, counting down.
CGCTTCTTTCGTACCTCCCACCATGTACTGGCCGTTCGCCACCTTCAGCCTGACAGGTTTCCGACTGTCGGTAAGACACTCTGGCGGAAGCAGGCCAGCCTTGACCAAGCTGACTTGAGCTCCCGTGTCGACCAACACGTCGAAAACCTTTTCCACTTCGCCGCATAAGGCACGGACCTTAAGATGCAACTGCCGCTCGCGACCTACACGGCGCACGGCGTGCAAACTCAGGATCTCCGGCCGTTCCAGAAGCTCCACAAGCGACTGGTGCAGGTCGTGGACAATGGGCTCAGGCTGCCCATCTGCAGCATCCAGCTGCGGTCCGGGTGATCCTCCGATACTCTCGGAAAGATCCTGTAGTACATCAAACACGTTCTTGGTCGCGAAGGACGGACGGGTGCAAGGGTTCGTGCCTTCACTTGCCCTCACCCCGCCTCCGCGACTGGGCGCCGGACCGGGCCTTCCGCCCGCGGCAGTCCCCTTGTGCTTATCGACTCCCGACTGGGATGGATCGGCGCTTCCCACGTCACCATCCTGCGACCGCCCTAGCTGGGGCCCTTGGCTGCAGGGGCTCCGCTAGGGGGCGTCGGTTGTGGAAGAGGGGGTGTTCTCCTCGGCCTCAACGTCGTTGACGCCCTTCTTTCTTCCCCCTTTACCTCCTCCTTTACCCTTCTTGTCCTTGTCCTTGTTCTGGTCATTCTGGTTGTTCTCCTTGTTCTTGTTGTCCGACCTGGGGACCCAGTTCCGCTTGATCTCCTGGATCTCCTTGGCCAACTCGGTCCCCACCGACGACATCACCTTGGCCAGCTCGTCCTTGTCGACCTCCATTTTGGCTTCCCGGATACCCGCGGGCGCACGCTTCTTCGACCCGTGCGCCTTCTTCTAAGCCTCCGTGTCGGCCTTGTGGACGGGGCATGTTCGGTGGTCATGGTTGAAGCCTTTCTTCCTCCCATAACACACGAAACAGCCCTGAGGGTGAGCTCGTATGAACTCCCCAAAGGACAGCGGAGGGTCGCCAATGCGGCGAGGGTCCCTCTTCTCCTGCTTCCTCCAACCCTGCTGCAGGGGCTTCCAGTTTCCCGGCTTGCTCCCCGTGTTCAGGTTCTTGGCCACGAAGGCACAAACGGCCACTTCGGCGGGCTCATCGTCGTCGTCATCGTCGACGAGAGTCTCATCGCCGCCGGCTCCCGCTGGGTCCATGGCAGATTCCCCGCCAGGTCCCTCGCCAACGTAGTTGACGTCGCGGTCGCCGGGCCTCAACCCGCGGGTGTGGTGGAGGTTTCGGTACTCCTTGAGTACTTCCTCGCCAACCCACTCCAGGATCTCGTCGCAGCTCATCCGCGCCGGGATGGGCTGCAGACGGATGGTCTGGCCGCTCAACTCACAATCGTCAAGGCGCCACATCGCGGTCTTCTCGCGATCGCCCGAGACGGTGATGAGAAGAGCGTTCCGCAGGGAGTGCCGTTTGACATCCCGGGCCACGTTCTTCTTCGCCCAAGACACCACGTTCGTATGATACTCCTTGGGGAGCATCATCTTGACCGTGTGGTTGGACTTGGCCCTCTTGGATTCCTCCTTGGTGACCCTCTTGATCCATGCTTCCGGCAGCATGGAGAGCAGGCGAGCCTGCTCGTCACCCTCGTTCCAATCCTCCACATTGCGGCGGAAGAGGGTGTATTTCCCTCGGAAGTCACGCCAGTCCCGTAGGCGGATCTCCCGTCCATCATGCTCAAGCTTGATGGACTTCCAGCGCTTGGCAGCCACCTGCGGAGCGTCCACCCGCTCCTGCTCGTTGAGCCACTTCTTGGCGTCCTTGAGGGTCTTGATCTTCCCCTCCTTGGTCGCCACGAAGTATAGCTCGCCGAGCACTTCCGGCAGGCGGTACCTGAACCGTTTGAAGACATATCTCTCCGCATCCGCGGGAGGTAGGTCTTCAGTGACGGTCAGCCCCCAATCGTCCAGCTTCTCCAAGAAGCGGTCGAGGTTGAGGGGGTTGCCATCGTACATGGGGGGCTTGATGTCCTTCAAGTCTTCCCACACGGCGGCGTCCGCGGCCTTAGAGACCATGAACGCCGGCCGCGAGGTCGACCGAGGTTCCCATCGGCCTCGCCCACGGACTCCCACGGCCGCCACGTCCATCTCCTCCATGGAGTCCCTGTGGCTACGCCGCGGTTCCTCCACGTACGCTGAACCAAAATGTTCACGCCGTACTGCATCCATGTACGCATCCTCATCACGGCGCCGGCGGCTGCGTTCAGCGGCCTCCCGTCGTACACCACGCGGCGGGCTGATGTCGAACTCCTCCAGGTCCAGGTCCAGGTCCAGGTCCTCACCTTCGCCGACATCCCACTCCACGTCTCCTCTGGGGACCTCATCCCTGAGTCCACCATAACGTCCTCCAGCCCTGGGGATTGGTGCCGGGGCTGGTGGCGGGCGTCGGGGGCGTACAGGCGTCCGCGGTGGAGCACGGCGGTTGTGGTAGTCCGCGCTGAGCCACTCATCGCGCCATTCCTCACTGCCACTGCCGGGCGGCACGCGCTCGTTGCGGCGGCCCGCGCTGTGGTGAGAGGGGGCGGTGAGAGAGGGGGCACTGGCGCTGGGGCGACTCCTGGGGGCTCCGCCGGGGGCGTGGGGTCTGCCTGGACCTGGTCCGGGTCCCCAGCCGTCGTCCGACGAGCCAGACTCCAGGGGTGGGTGGTCGCTGCCGACGTTCCCACGGGATTCCAGCGCGTCCAGCCTCTCCTGCAGGCCGCTGACGACGTTGGTCAGCGACTTGGTCTCGGCCCTGGCGATGTCCAAGTCCTTCTGCGCGCGCGCGGCGACCGTGGAGATGCGAGCCATCTCGCTCTTGCCCGTGTCTACCTCCAACTCGAGCAACTGGACTCTCCTGCGGAGGTAGACAATCCACCGCCAGGTGGCATCCGGGTCACCGTTCCCTGGTGGGTCGCCGGGGTCCCCAGGGGGTCCTCCAGGAGGGCCTCCGCCGGGTCCGCCCGGTCCAGGGGGTCCTCCCCCGCCCGGTGGTCCGCCTCCAGGGGGTCCACTTGGTGGGCGTCCTCCAGGGGGTCCTGAAGGTCCTCCGCCAGGGGGTCCCGGTGGGTCTCCGCCGGGTCGCCTCGGTGGGTCCGAGGATGGGCGCCTCCTCGTGATGCCGAACTCCATGTCGTCATCTTCGTCCATGTCGCCCCACCTGGGCGTCTCGGTCACGGAGGACTCGGAGCTCCGGTAGGGAGGAGGGGGATCCTCATCCTCACCTTCCATGGGGACGTCTCCGCCACCTCCGCCCGTCCAAGCCACCACTTGGCGATGTCGACGGCCTCGTTCATCCCCGTCACTGGCGGTGAAGAAGGGGTCACTGTCGTGGGGGTGCCCACCCGCTGGCCTCCGCGGCCTCTCGGGGGTCTTCCCCTTGCCCTTCCTCCGTCGACGGGCGGTGGTGCTACCGCTCCCACTGCTGCCCGTGTCCGCCTCATCCAGCTTCATCCTGGAGGAGGCGTCCCCTTCGAAAAGCCTTCGAAGGGTCTCCACTCGCGATCCTCCCGGGGGAGTCTCGTGGCGGAGTTTGGCCTCTGCCTCCTCCATTGCGGCGGCGGTGGCTGCGGCAGCTCGCGCTTCGGCCTCTTCCCGAGCACGAGCCGCCTCGGCTTCCCGGGCCTGCAGCAGCTGCGCCTTCTGCGCCTCCAACGCCGCCAGCTCCGCCTCCGTCTTGGCCTTCTCCTCAGCGACCTTCCGTCGCGCGGCCTCGATGGCTTCCTTCTTGGCGGCATCCTCCTGGGCCTTAGCCGTCGCTTCGGCGTGGGCCCTTTCCTCCGCCTCCTTCTTTGCCCTCTCTTGGGCAAGCGCCTCCCCCAGCGCCTTCACCTCGGCCTCCTTGCAGGCAATGGCCTCCTGCGTCAGGCGGGCTTCCTCGTCGGCTGCCGCCAACTCACCGTTGACCTGGGCAGTCGCTGCCCCATGGGCGGCTACGGCCGTGAGTCCAGCCGCGATGGCCGCCACGGTCTGGGTGTGGATGGCCATGCCATGCGCCCACTGCGCAGCCTCCTCCTGGGCGATGCCGGCGGCGCCCTCCACGGCAGCGCTGTACTGCTTGGCCCGTTGCCGGGCAACCCGACGGTTGCAGGGCACCCCACAGGCGCGCTCACAGGCGCGCGCCACGTCCCTTTCGGGAGCGACGCTGCTGCTGGAGCTGGCCTGGTCGGCCGGCGTCCTCCCGCGGTGGGCCGACTCGATGTCGCTGCTGGGGCCTGCTGAGGCCTGCCGGGCCTTCAGGAGCAGCGAACGGGGCTTGGCCTGGGTCTGCTTGGCGACTTGGATGTAGTCGCCAAGGGTGGTGGAGCCGGGGTGGTGTCCACCATTGGGCCGTTGGGGACTGGGGGCTGGGGTTCCGCCCTTGGCGCCTTGGGCGGCTTCGGCAGCCAGGGACTCCTGGTACTCCCGCCACCTCCGGTCCCTCTTCTTGTCCCCGGCGGACCGCTTCTCCGTCCCCGGAGACGCGCTGCTGCTGCCCTGCAGCCTGCGCTCGCTCCCCGGTTCCGGGAACTTCTTCTCGATCACGTCCCACAGGGAGACGTTGATCGAGGCGCCCGACGGGTAGGCGTTGGGGTCCTCGTCCTCCTCGATCCCGTCGGGGCGCAGCCCTTCGCCGGGCCTGTCCGGCCGGGTCCACGCCCTCCAGCGCCTCTGCTGGTGGCGGTACTCGTACCCTTCCGCCCGCAGCCAGTCCTCCACGGCCTGCAGGCGGTCGGGGGCGATGTCCGTGCGGAGCTCGAAGCTCCTGGGCATGCCGCCTTAGCACTGGGGGTTGCTGTGGCGGTAGTGCTGGTCCCAAACCAACCCACGCAGCAGGCGTGCTGCATGGGGGTGGGGCCGCGGCCACGTCCTACCCGCTTCCTGCCAATTCACCATGGCAGCGGGGGCGTAGATGGTCTCGAAGTCCTTGATGTGCACTCGTTCAACTCAACGAACTGGTTGTGGTTGTTGAGGAGGGTGCTGCAGCACTGGGTTGGAAGTGCGGCTGGTGCTGGTCAGCCGGTGGTTGTGGAGGTGGTTGACGCGGCCTTGCTGGTCGGCCGATGGGACTCCGGGTCGGCCGATGGGGCTGATGCAGGAGTCCTGGTCTGTGCACCTCTTTCACGGTTGCTGCGCGGTCAGGGCGATGCGCTGGACGGCGCTGCGGGCTCCGTGACGAACTCGGCGCTGTCGCTGAGTGGCGCTGCGAGCCGCTGCGCTGCGCTGCGAGACGCTGCGCTGCGCTGCGAGCTGCGAGCTGCGCCGCGCTGCTGCGACGCGCTGCTCGGGGTTGGTGGCCCCGAGTGGCACGCGAGGGCTGGGTAACCCCGCGGCGGTGAAACGCTTTTGACGCGTTCCCGTGGGGGGCCGGCCACGGGACGCTGCGGTGGACACACGCAAGTGAGCAGGCAGGCAAAGCACTACGCTCACAAGGGCATCAATGCGTTGTCATGTGACAAAGCGTTTCAGAATCCTTGCCACTCTGCAAAGAGGGAACGAAAGTATGTACAGCAACACATCAGGATATGTACACATGGGGTTAAGACTGGACTGGGGTAAGGGCATCACAGGACCATAGACACTCAGTCCCAACTCATATCCCAATCCCAGGTCCGACCCTCTCAGTGGCTGATGGGGGCGGGGGCTCAAACACAACCCATGCCCTGCTCAGTCCGGACCCTGAAACCCTGCCCATAGGGAAGGTGTCCCGCCCAGCCACAGGCGAGTTCCTGGGAACCAAGGGGCTCCAAGGCCAACCGACAGTGGCTCCCTATGCTCCCTTAATGGCAGGTCCCAACTCCACTCTGAGCCAGAGATATGGCCCCGCCATTATCCCTCAGGAGTTGGTAGCTGAAAATGGGCTGTTTCAGCCCAAACTGAAATTAGCTTGAAAAACTCCAAAATTGACCCCTCGTCCGGACCCGCCAGAGGTAGGGACGAGGCAACTGACCCTATGCCCTTCGAGTACGAACTCCCTGGAGCCCTCACCCAACCTGGTTCCCTCTGAGGTCCCGGCATCAGGGCAACACGGATGAGTCAAGTGGGGTCATGATGCCAAGATCACCAAAATTGGCGTCATTCCCACGCGTGGCTCGCCCGGCCAAGGTAAGGCCAATGGCTCACAGGGTAGGAGGCAGGACCTAGGACTTCTATCTGAGTGCACAACTTGGATTTAGGTCCGGGCTCCCTATGGGCTTAGAGAAATGGGGCCGCCAATTGACCACACGGAAGGGGGAAATTGGGGTCCCAAAATTGGGTCATTTTGGCTGCTTGAAATGAGCCAAAATTCAGTGTGCTCCCAATAGTATATCTCCACGCCGGCTTGGAGATCGGATCCGGCATTCCATACGCAATTCACCGGGAGTCCAACGGAGACTCCCATGCCCTTGGCTCTCAAAGATCTCCATGCTGCTTGGCGTGGTGACGATCCCAATTGCGTCCACAAATGCAAAAATGGCAAAATTGCCCATACTCAATTTGGCCTAGCGCCTTAACGAAGGCGGCTCCGCTTCGCCCACGTGGTGTGTGGACCATGGGGACCATTACCCATAACACCCATGTCATATATGGTCCATTGGTCCATGCGTCCGGCGTGCACGAGGGTTAGAACATAGTGCACGGCGGGCAGCAAAAGTGGAAAAATGCTCAAAATGGCCAAAAATGCGCACACTCATGGTTGGGGCAAATGAGGCACATGCCCGACTTGGACCGGAGTGTGCCATAGGATTGATATCAAGTCATATGTGTCCAACATATCTTTGGGGCGTCGCCCAACTCCTCCGGTATTGGGAATGGCAGGGTCGCCAAGTGAGCCCATGATTTGGGATAGTCCCAAATCGCCAACATGGCGGCCACGGTATGCCAAGCCTAAGAGGAGTTATTCGCCGGGTCCAAGATATGTTGGCTACCGAAGTATGTACCCTTACAACATACTTGGGTCATGATGTCAATTGAGCGCAACGTTGAGATACACGGTCGCCACTTGACATCATGACGGGCCAAAAACGGCAAAATTGGCACAAAGACAAACCAAAGTGCCTTGAAAGGCGCACAATTATATTATAATATCTTTGGCTTGGATCGTGCAATCAACTAAATCTTCTAAACACAATGACTTGACACCAATGACCTTTGATCCCACATATGTGCTCCACTTGGGGCGCCTTGAAAGGTTACCAGCGCTGCTTCCCAAGTGGGCACATGAAAATATGGAAAATTGCAAAATACACACCTTGCTCCCAACGCATCGCTTCGGGTTCACCACACAAGCTTCCCTTCACGAAGGTTAGGCTTGCAATTGACCGTAGGGAGTATGGAGAAGGGGCTTGCACAATATGAGGTCCATTGGCGGTTTCGACTTGGAGCAATGGACCCGCCAAATGGGCACGCAACACAACACATGGCACATACCACATATTGCCCAAAAAGGTAGCTCCCACCACGATATGTCATGCCCCTCCAAGGGCATAACTTTGTGTCAATCGCTCATAGGAACTCAAGGAGAGTTCCTATGCAACACCAACACTTGCGCGCCACACTCGAAAGTTATCTTAACGCACGCAATATCATGGCCAAAGAGTTATAACGCAAACTCTACCCAATTGACCATGATCCATTACACTAGCGCGCACGTGTGGAAACGCAAGGCATATAATGCTTCCTAAATTACGTCGGGAGTATTGTGAATACATCCCACGTTTCCTTATCGTAATTCCTCGCAAGCAACACGAGATATGACCTTCACAAGTGGCCTCACGAATCAACTTTGTTTTGCCCATATCTTTAAGACAAATGGAGGGCAGGATAAAAGGGAAGTTGATTCGTGCATACGGAAGCACGTAGGTCCACTCGAAAGAGGTCAAATCAAGTGCGGGGATGTCGAAGTCGAAAATCCGATTTCGACATCCTGAAAAATTCGGATTAAGGTTGCGAGTATTAATTATGAAAATTGCGGAAGCATCCATGCAGTTCCTGGCGACTTTGGAGCCTTCGTGACGGATAGCGTTAAAATTTCCATTATAAACAGTTAAACTGGCGGTTACGGTAAAGTCGCGAACCAACCGCCAGCAGTCAAAACAGTGAGTATCGGAACGGAAGCGTAAAAATTGACGGAAACAATATGAAAATAAAACCCTGTTGATTCCTGATATTCTGATACACAAATCTCCGCTGGCGGTGCATCGGTTGCCGATGCGGGGCTTCACGGCACGGAACACGCCGTGCATGGGGTTAGTGGACCGGAGACCGGTTGTATGCCGTAACCTGGCCATGGGGTTCTGGGTACCGCTTCACCAGGAGCTCCGGACCCGAGGTGAGGGGCTGTCGCTCCTCTAGCCTTTTCAGGCGTCCCGACATATCCTCCACTAGGTGGAGGAGGCTGTCCACCACTCGCTGCTGCTTCTGCAGGGCCAGCTCCAGATTCTCCCGGTACCGGTCCCGTTCCGCTCGCAGCTCCGCCATGTCTCTCTCCGCGGCCGACTGGTCATCCAGGATCCCGGCGACGTCCTCCTCTAGGCCGTCCTTCGCGTTGTCCAGGCGGTCGAGGCGATGCACGATGGCGTCCATCCCCATCTTTGGGTACTTGCCCATGAGGAAGGACACGTGCTCGCAGTGGCACTCAGCGTGCTTTCCACCTGATCCGGCGCATCCCGCGGTTCCCGGCGCCCCGGACTCCTCCGCCATGGGTGTGTCGCCCATGCTATCCCGCGTTGGCTCCGTGTGCCGGGCCACAGGGGCCGTTCTGGCTCTGGCGGGCCTCTCGAACGCCTCGGCGTCATGCTCCAGGCTGGGTTCTGGGCCCGTGTTCGCCCTTGTGGGCGGTCTGGCCAACTCCTCCGACTCCGAAGGTTGCTCGTAAGCTGTCCGATAGCCCTCGGAGTGCCCCTCGGAGTCCCACAGCCTGACCGGGCTGGGGTCCGTATCCATAGCCCCGGCGTCCCCTGCCGCGGGCTCGGGTGACCCTCCCTTCCGGTAGCGCCGGGCCCGTCCTCCACTGCTGCCTGAATGGCAGGTCTCCTCAGAGTCCTCCGCGGCGGAGCGGAGGTTGCATGCCTTTCGGCAGCGACGCTCACACATGGAGACCAGGTCCTCCATGTCAAGTCCTCCTCTTCCCGAACGTCGTACTTCTCTTCATTCTTCAACTTCCGGAGTTCGCCATGCTCCTGAGCGTCTCGGCTCTTCTGTGGCTCCAATCTCCGGCGTGGTCTCCACCAAGTCCACAAGACGCACCCGGGGCGTACTTGGGCATGGCTCGTGGGGGCCCAAGTACCCAGGTCGGCGGTAGGTAGGGGCAGCAGGTACGCCTCTGCTACCACAAAGAAGGTCCCTACCAGGACCGGCCCTTGCTGTGCCCCTTCCGCGTGTCACCCCTGCTGACTTGCTCCTGATCAGCGATTGCATTCCCCAAAATCCAGGGTCCAAAATCCAAAAATATAGAAAAACAATCCTCCTTCAACCTTGAACAGCAACCAGATCCCACAAATACAGCAATAACCCAATCCACAATCCAATCCACGTTGCGGGCTTCCGTTCAGCACCCCGGTTGTCTCACGGTGGCGGGCATGTACAAGAATTGCACCAAAGAGGAAAGCCCTGAAATTGGCATATGAACACAAATAAAGCAAAGTTGGGGAGAGATGGAAACGTACACAATCACAGCCATAGACCCCTCATTCCCTAGACTCAAGACCTTCCCTTGACTCGCCAACATGATGCCCTGAACCCAGTCAAATAAGATGGCTAAATGCCATGCGTCAAAAGTCACTACACCAACCCCAAAAATGTGTTCCCTCCCAAGCCTATAAATCCTAGCCCAATAGGGGAGGTGGCGTGTCATGGCCTGGAGTGGCACTCACGACCATGCCCTACCCTGACATAACCTTGGTTGGACTTGGAGTCGAATGGGCTTGGAGAACTGCCCCATGAAGATGACCTCATAACATGGCAAAATCAGGCAAATCACACCATTGTGCCCACAAATCAATGATATACTCAAAAATGCATACGGCAAATATTCAAATCCTCCATGCATGTGTCAAACCGGAAAGTAGTATACAAGGGTGATATAGACCAAAGGTCCATGCCCAAGAATATCCCATCATTGCCTCCGAAACCCCTCCGGTTATGTACATGGCATGCTTCACAAGTCAACTCATGAATTTGAGACCTAATTTTGTGAGGCCTCGTGTGCCAAGCCAAAGTGACCACGTGAACCGGCATATGGTGAGGTACAACACCGAAGCATATGCCAACATATAAGCAACATACCATAGTTCACGGATCTCTAGGCACTTTACTGTTAGCCGACCAGTTGAGCACATGAAACACAAAAATCAGCATAAAATGAGGTCAAAAACAAGCAAATAAGGCCAAATTCAAGATACTTACAATAGTATATAACTTCGCTCACCCATGGTATCAACATATGATTCAAAACACAATTGCTTGGGACCATTTGCAAACAATCCCCCCACTTGGATCCCCACATGGACGCATAGGGACAACTTCGAACCTCCTCCCAACACGCACCACGAAAATGGGAAAATTGATATTGGCGCTTGTGGGTCGCTCCGTAAGCCCTCCCACATACACTATATGAGCGGTAGACTTAGTCTAGCGCTATGGAGGTCACCATTGGGACATGGGCGAAGCCCTTGCCACGTATGACTCCATATATCTTCCTACAATCGGAGATATATAACACGGGCGTGAGCATAGCGAAGCACATACCATGCATATAACACATACCCTCAAAAAGTGGCTCCCACCATGGTATGCCATGCCCCTCCATGGACATAACTTCACGTTAAAAATACGTAGGAACCCAAGGAAAGTTGCTATGCAACCCCAACACTCATGCGGTACACTCGAAAGTCGCAATAAAATATTCGGTTGCACGGTCCAAGAGTTATATATCACTTTCTACCCTCTTGACCCTTATCCCTTGCTACACCGGGCATGTGTACACACCAAAGGTGTTTGATGCTTCCTAAATTAAGTTGAGACCAAGGCGGTTCCAACCCAATTCTCGAAATTGGTATACCTCGCCGTGGGCCGGAGATATTATTCTTCAAAGTGGTCTCACGAATCACTTTTGTTTCGACTATAACTCCAAGAAAAATGAAGGGCACAACAAAAGGAAGGTTGATTCGTGATCGGGGAAAAATGTATGACCACTCGAGATTCATCATATCGAGTGCGGCGATGTCGAAGTCGAAAATCGGATTCTGAAAGTCGGAAAAAATCGGATTAATTTTGCGAGTGTATAATATGAAAATTGCGGAAGCAACGAACCCTTTACTGATGAAATCTGACCCTTCACCGGGGTTTCCGCCAAAATATCTGTAAATAACACTTAACCAATCGGTTACCGCAAAATCGCGAGCCAACTGACAGTCGCTGATACATTGACAATCAGAACGAAAGGCGGAAAAATTACGGAAACATTATGATAAAAAAACCCTGTTGATTCCTGATTTTCTGATATATAAATCTCAGTTGGCGGCGCCTCGGTACTGAATATGGCCGCTCATAGCCGGAATGGCCAAACCTATCACACTATCACATCGGGTTAGGTCAGGTGGATGGGAGAGTATGATATCAGCCAATGGCGGCTTGCCGGCACATAGATACACACCCCAAGTGACCCAAAGATGGCCACGGGGGTCCTAAACCGGCTTCAGTACTAGGAGCAGCACCACCTCCTGCACCTGCACCTGCACCTCCACCTGCACCTACACCCGAACCTGCACCTGCTCCAGCTGACTCTGTGGGGAGGGCAGACAGCTCAGAAAAGAGGCAGCTGCAGGACCTGGACACTGGTGTGGGCACTCCTTCCTCTGCAAAGGTTTTTCGAAGCCGTGTGAAGCATCCAACCCCCCCAAAGGCCCCCAGCAACACCACACGCAGTGGGCGTGTGTCAAAGGCAAGGGCCATGCTGAACCTGTGAACAATGTATTGCCAGTGAGTTCCGCCGGTGGCTGAAAGCCACTGCAACAGTAGGTAGCCAGTGGGCCAAACTCACTGCAACAACAAATTGCTGGTTGTACATATCCAGAGAAGACCACATGCGCCATGCTTTGTTGTTTTTGCAGGAAGGTACAGGGGTGCATTGCTTCCATTTTGCACGTGTTGCTCTCTGTTTTGTGATTATTTTGAGACTCTTCAGAACCTAGAGGACCCCCTTGGGGGCCCTAAAACGGTCAGGCTCCTCCCTCCCACGCGTGCTTTCCAAGGCTTGGGGTCCCCATTGGTAGTAGCAAGTGCAAGTCCACCTGTAGGTGGGGTCAAGCAAGCGTGCAGAGGGCCGTGGGAGCCAAGGGAAGCCCACTCCAATAATTAGGAACACTCCAATTAATGGGAACTCCGGTGGTAGCGCCCGGCATTTTGTACCAGGCAACATGCCATAGGAGCGGTTTCTTGAATCTAGAAGGCCAAAATTCACCTCGTCATTGCTTATGCGCGACAGCGCGCTGGTAGATGCGGCGGCTGGGAGAGGGCCCCGGCCGCCACGGACCACTGAACCATCTGTATAGAAGTGCGTACCCCCTCCTGGAGCAAGTGGCGTAGATTTTTTGGGTCTCAAAGGCAACGAAAATATGCAACAGACTCGGAATCCAAATCCGCACAAACTGATGTGGCGGGAAAATCGTAAAATTGCTACTAAGAAATCGACTTTTTAGCAGCAGGCAAATTCCGACTATGGCGCCGGTCGAACTGTCGATATTTTTCGAACCGTCGAAAATTGAATCCCATTGTCCGAATTTGAACACAATTAATTTGACATAAGCAATAATTGATTCCTTATTGAGATCTTCACAACTGATGAGCAACATGTATTCGTTGGTTTCAGCTTTAGAGTTAAGAAAAAATCAACTCATCGGTTCCAATCTTGTAGAAACGGAAAAAATTTCCAAGAATGGAAAGTGTTGCACGACGGGTATGAAATTTCTTGTTATTCATTCAATCCGTTTGTTATGGTAATTTCGCATGGCGGTTGTGCGATGCACTGAGCACTTTGGAATGCAAAAGCAAACCTTTGCATGGTTTTGGATTCCGCACATTGCCAAAGTACAAATGATGTCACCTTTAGCATTGTTTTGCGACATCGAAGTGTGTTACAACATTCTTAAAATTTTTGTACCATTGTACATTGTAATGTAAAGGTGCAAAAGGCTAGAAGTCGTCCAGTAATCGTACTTCCGCTCCGAGCTATCAAATATTCTTCATTCAGGCATTCAGGTGCAAGTATAACAAAGCCACTAGAGTAAAAACTATCGAACATCGAAGCCATCGAGCAGCAAGGAGAACAATCAAGGATAGACCTGTGTTTTAGGAACCTTTTGTGAGAAAAAAAGTGAAACGCTCGAAATCTTGGTTAAAATGATATTATGTCTTTGTTTGTTGTTCCATTATCTTTTTGTATGTGCACTAGCTGTCTATCGCATGCAAAGCTATGATACGTGACTTGGGCACAGAAAAACAAATATTGTAGGCAGAAATATCCAAAGTTTGAAAAGTAGGTCGCCAAAGACCGTTGTTGAGACAATGTTTGTTGTTTCTGGATTTCATGCTCAAAAAGTAGACTCAATGCTTACCCATATGGCAGGGTTGAGAATGGAGACCTAGCCCATCGAAAATCTCTGCATGGGAGCCGAAGACAATGCAAAGGTTAATTTGGTATTTTTAAACGTGCTTGTAGCAAAAGGCAAAGCATTGGTGAAAATTACAAGTTTTCTTTGGCAACTACAGTGCTACAAATGTGGGTTTTCATCGAGGCTCGTATGTTTGTTACTAAACTCCTTCTTCAGCTAGCAAGGCAGCAGACACATATAGATAGCAAAGATGGAGCCGGTTGGGGGGGCGTAAAGAGCAATCGGTCACTACTACCATAATGCCGAGGGCAAATGAGTTGCGCTTTGCTGAAAAAATGCAGTTTCGCTGTTTTTTGTAGCCTTCAATCGGAAACATTGTGTCGAAACATGTGGTCTTTTCCACAGCAAAGTAAGGTAGGTCATTGTATCAAAGTGTGCAAAACGGAGTTACGAAACATTGCATTCAGATCGTTGAACTTCATGTTTGCCAAAGTAGGGTTGTTTTGAACAATTTTGAACCGCGAAATAGCTATTTTTTCAATATTTTTATCGTTTTTGCACATTTTGAGCCCAGAAGAGAGGCCTGTCTGAGACCAAACGATGAAAGGATATGCTAGGCTTGGTTGGGGGGGCGCGTAGCGTCCCGGCAACCAAGCCTAGCCATGTAACATGCATCAAACCTATCTTTTTTTCTTAGAATTGCTTAATGTATGAAGTAACCATGCCTATACATGTGTAAAGGGGTCGCATACTTCAATGTTGCCTTCATTTTCTTCATCTTCTTCATCTAGATAAAATTTTTCATCCTTAGTGTCGGTTTTTCACTTTAAACAATCTTGCTGGCTAACTAGAGCCACATACATGCATAGAAAAAAATTGCTTCTATTCACGAAGGTTACAATTGTCTAGGGCTGCCTTTCTAATCTTTGCTTCTGAGCTAGGACTCAGCTTTGATGCATTTGCCTGATTACGCTAGTAGGTAGGCTATACCTCGTTTAGATGGTGTTGCATGCATTGTGAGCATGGACTCTTTTTTTATAACTGTACCCCTAGGCTTAGCTACAAAATCCTTCACGGTTCCACCGAGAATGATTCGAGCCTGCTTCTCCCCTTCCGCCCTCCCTTGTTGTGAAGCGAGTTAATATTTAGGAAGCGTCTGCCGCAGGCGCACGCAATAGGACGGGGTGTCTCTGGTGCAAAAGCAACTCGGGGGCCACCAAAGGGTGCTTGCACACAGAAACGACGAAGAGCACAAGAGAAACGCTAGGCCACCGTCTGCTGCGCAACGACAACGTGATGGCCCAATGTGAGTGAAGCGATTCAACGATCGAGACGTCTATTTGATGTGCAAGAATGAAATGCAAGAAGCTAATATAATGTCGCACCAAATTGACTGTAAGCAGAACAAGTACCCTTGTTGCATGTCAGAGTAGAAGCTCAGGTTTTGTCCGAAGGTTCACTTTTATGGAAGGCTTAGAAATCGACAAAGTTGGGGTCGCGGATTGGTGCAAGCATGTGATGCAAACGAACGTAGTTGTTCGTACAGTGTTGTGCTTGCTTTGATTGTGTCCTGTGGTTGCGTTGCAACAATGCACTTGACTGCACCGAGGGACGCTTTCGACGATTCAACTCTCTAAGCGGTTATTTCACGAATGTCCACTAGTGCCACAAGCTCGCATTCAAGCCCTCCATCTTGACAGTCCCACAATTCGACGTCGGGGTGTGGGAGTGGATCTTTCCATTAAAAATGGGTTAATAGCCCGTTTTTGGCGGAAAAAAAACGGGTTATCGTCCCCAGCCATAACCCGTTTTTTTTGCCCCAAAAAAACCGGGTTATGGATTCATAACCCGTTTTTTCACCAAAAAAACGGGTTGTGGCACTGTTTTTAGCATCGGGGGGATGCACCGAGGAAATTTCCATTTGTGGGCGTAGCCTCCTCGTCCCCAAGTGGCGCACATGCTGAAGCAACCATTGGCTTGCCCAATGCCGCCCCCTTCCCGGTGCAACTGCCAAGTCATGGCAGCCGTTGCCCCATGCCCGTTGAGGAGTGGCGCTCAGTGGCACTCTACTTGCCCAAGAGTAATGCAATGAGAACAAAATGGGGGCACACAAAGAGGCGTGATGGTCATCTGAGGATTTGCTTGTTGTGCCATGCTTGACTCCTACAACTTGTGGAGGCTTTTCGCGCACAAAGGGGCCGCAAGAAGGGTGTGAAAAGGGTGCCAAAAGAGGTGCCAAAAGTGGGTTGCCTGTGCTGCCCTCACCTATTGACAACTTGGTGTGCAAAAGAGCATGGTCAAACTTGCAAACCTAGCATGCGCAAAAATGTTGCAAGGGGGAGGGTGCTACAGATGGTTCTATGCTTGGCCCCTGTTGCACAAAGGAGTGAGTTTGAGTGAAGTGATTGACTTTGTGATGAACCCTATTCCCCTCCCTATATGTACAATGGAGACAGTTTTCCCCATGCCGGTGGCAGGCGTTTTTATTCACCTCATCCAACATGTCATTCTTTCACTTTGCTTCTTCTCAAAGTGTGTTCTGCCAGGCAACAGGGACCCACACCGGACACCGGGGGAGTTCATACTCTTGGTACCCTGGCGTTGGCCGGATAAGCCGTTTTTTCGCCAAAAAAAAAGGCTATAAAACCCATTTTCAAAAAAAATGGGCCATTAACCCCTTTTTCTGCCCAAAGAAAAATGGGCTGTGAGCTTCACTCACCGCAGCCCAGTTTTTTTTTTGGCAGAATAACAGGTTAATAGCCCGTTTTCCTTGTAGAAAGTGTAGGGGCACCGTTGTGACAACTACCTATTGTGGCAACTCAAAATCGTGGACATCTCTTTTCATTGCCATTAGGGCATGCATGTGCTACGACGAATTGTTGACGTGTCCCTTTGTTTTCTGAAACGTAACAGAATCAAAAAGGCCTATTGCACCACGGAAGGCCTTGCGAAGTTTTGACGTGGTATCGTCCACACAGGGATATGCATAAAAGAAAGATGCATGCATGGTTGTCGAAATGACGGTGGAATGGGAGCATGCAAGGAAGTCATGACACGTTCTACCTCTTCATATCCATAGGGGAGCCCATTGCCCATGGGGCAAAATGCGATGTGATGACGGCAGCTTGGCCGAGTGTTTGAAGGCGGATGCCAATGTGAGAGCTCGATCAATTTGCGGAGCAATCTACGCATCCTATGGCCAACGTGCACCGACGCCATGGAATCCTTTATGTAACCGCCATCGTTGTTGGATGCCTAGTTAGTCAACATCTATGCCGGTCGTCACAACACACTTCCGAACCATCAAGGTTGCAAGCAACCACAACGTTGAGGGAAAGTGCTTTTGTGAACGTGGAAAGATCCTTCTACAGGTGAATGCTCCACTCTCCCCACTTGTTGAGAACGGTTTGAAACATTGTAACATACGTTGTCGCAACTTGAAACCACATTTGTGGCGTGGGAGAAGACGAAAAGTGTGTCAATGACAAACCCAGTTTTCAAATCAAGGCTTATGACTAGGACCGAGATGGGTCCTAGTCTTGTTGAGTGCATAGGACGATCATCCTGAAAAACGGCTCTAAAACAGCTCATTTTCACCTCAAAATGGACCAGTGCATGGCACCACGCCTTATTGATGCCCAGTTGCTATGGAAGAAGAATGGCCCTCATTGGGGACGCCTACTTGACGCACCGGCGATGGTCCTTTTAGGGTCGTCATGAAAATCAGCTAAGCTGGCCATTTTTGGACACTAAATCGGCCATACAACAGGCTTGCTGGCTCGAAATGACACAAAACTTGTCACGGGTGGGTGCATTTGCTCTTTGGTCGTTTTGAGCCACAATGTCCCCAAAAAGAGTTTTTGTGCGTCTGCTCGCTGCTTCTGCTGCTGCTGCTGCTAGCTGCCTGCTGCTTGTTGCTTGCTGCTGCTACTGAAATGCGCTGCTCACCGTGCACCCTAAGAAGGGTTGTAAACATCCCTTGGGAAACCCAGCTAGGTAAATAGTACTTGCAAAAGCTGTCAAGTGGACGCTATAAGAAAGGTCTCGTTGCTAAGCACGGTAGCATATTTCAAGTTGACCTCCCAAGGGGATGACACCATTATTTTTTGTCGGAGGACACGGTTGGTGTTTTCAAGAGCATTCCTAAATACACACAAAGGATTACACTTGAGATGTGATGTGTAATCTTGCAGACAAATGCCATGCGTATCCAACACGCAAAACACAAGGGCAAGGTTTAGCCTCTCAAGACAAATGCCATGCGTGTCCAACATGCAAACCACAAGGGCAAGGTTTAGCATCTCAAGACTGTGTAAAATGCGATTTTGGCACGAGCAGCAAAGCTTAGCACTAGTGTGCCATCTGCCACCAAATGCCCAAGGATTTGAGGAGGGTTGTGTGGCCAATGCAATGATGTCATGATGATGCCGTCATAACCTAAAAGTGGTCATCATCTGTTAGAAAATGGAACATGAGAAATGTGGGCCCACTGTATCTGGCACAAAATTTTGAAAAACATGTCACAACTTGATTTGCCGGCCTTTCCATGATGGAAAGAAGTTGATTGCCCAAAACAAGGAATGCCAGCCACGTGCGGCCGCCCGCATCGACGCCTTACGGTGGCTGCCCATAGGACTCTCAATGAGCTGGCCTTAATCCTTGATGATAGGTATGTAAAGGAGCCGTTTAAATTCCATGCTGGTGATTTGCCAGCTTTGTTGTTCATCACCAACATACAAAGGTGGCGCACTCGTGAAAAAGGTGAAAAATTTACCATAGTGCCCCCACAACTTGGTGGTCTTGCATATACTACTTCAACATTGTCCATCTATGACCTTGTTTGTTTATTAATTAATGGGTATATACTGTGATGCATTATTGATGAGTGTTTTGCTGCTTCGCTAAGCCCCCTTTCTCTTGAACAACCTGAATAATGTTTCCATTTTGAGGATCTCTCAACATGACAGATGTCCAGGATAAGTTGACGGGCATGTTTACTTGCCCCACAACGAGTCTAATTTTGTGTAACCTGCCATATGTGCGCCATTTCTACGATAGCCAAAAGGCTTGTCCCCATGGACAAAAAGTCCATTCCCACGGACAAAACTTGTCAACACCCAACAGCCGAGTACTTTTTTTGTACCGAAATGACGCATACCCCCCCTAACATGGCAGGTTACATGGGACCGCGCTATCAACAATGTTGGAGTTAGACACAGAAGAGGTGGTAAAGGCGATTCATGTGACCAGCAAATGTGGTCCCAATTGCTCTCAAGTGTTACAATCCATGATCCCTTCATGATCTTTTGCCTTGTGTGGCTTTACTGTTGCACTCCCTTTGCACTCCCGTGTGAGCAGTCTCTTCTCGAGCTTGTGTGTACAACTGCCCTCTCTGACAGCAATTACTGATACTTCAACCTATGGGGATTTGTTTTGCTTTGCTAGCTCGCAAGCCTTGAAGTTTAGGCTAAGTGCACTGCACAACTATTGTGCAAGCCATAGTGCAAGGTTGTGTGTGAAAAGAATACCCATTGATGGTGGACCACCATTAGGGTATTGCATGATATGGAGGGACACACACATACCGTAGTGAAAGTGATTGTTGTTGGTGATTCACGAAGTGGTGGACACTTGTGTCATGCTTCACTCTTTTGACTCTAGCTGATATGCATATGTGATAAGCTCTTCCTTCTCCTGTGTGCCATCCAATTCACCTAGCAACTTCATTGCTTTTTAACCGCACATTCATTCATGATGTGTTCGTCCAATAGCAAACCAAAAGCAAAGGCTAAAGCTACCAAGCCTATGCTATGCATGCTTGCATTGTGTTGCACACCATTGGCGTGTGAATTGGTTTTCATGACTCATTCCTTTTCAAGAACTCATAGCACAAGCACACAAAAGTAGTAAGGGATGATAAAGGCTGAGACCAAGGAATTGGTTGTGTTGACACATTCACTCACTCACCCACACACTCACTTTGTTCGTCCACTGGGATCTGCACGAAAATACCTTGTTTGAATGGCAGGGCTGGGTTCTTAACCAGAATATCAAAGGTGTACCCATTGGCGGGTACCTAAGTGCACAACTGATGTGCATCTGGGCCCTGGTGCACGAAATAGCCTTTCTTGAGAAGCCCAGTCCACTGTTTGACCGTTTGCTGCTTGGATGGGACAGGCGAACGTTACCAGGGATTGTTTTGAAGCCTAGTCCCACCCTAACCTTTCCCAAAGTGGCCTGGGTGCCGAAGGACACACACACTTTCAACAGTGTAGGTATGTCTGGCTGGTTTGAGCCCTCCTGGAAGCATGTGGGAACACTGAGTGTCCAAGGTATAAACATCGAATTGCGCGCACTCGCTTTGTGGGATTCACACCCCGAAGGACGACTGGGGCACATAATCCAGAGTGCACCGCGACGGCAGCATTTTTTCCTGCCCTATCAGATGCATCATTGCTGAAACGTCCCATGTACGGGACACGCTGTCCATTGAACCTGCCATCTTACTGACCCGCTACATGGATAACACATATGTCGGATTTTGTAATATACCACAGCATGTGTTGGGGGAGGCAGTTTCTGGTCCATCTACAGCAAGCATTATACCAGGTCCCATTTAAATGGGAGCCAGAGGGCCAGTTTTTAAGCTGGGGCGAGTGCTGCGTGTCGTGCACGCTAACCCTGTCCCTCACTCTAAAGGGATTCCGCCCAGGTTTCTTTGACCCCAGTGTCTGGGATCGCTGGCCAGACCGCTGGTCCCCAAGCTGTGCACTAGTGCTTCAATCCATGGTGCCAACACTGGTGTTGAAGTCAATTATGTTTGCCCTGTGTACGGCAAACCAATCCCTGAACGTTGAAGGAGTTGTAACAGGGTTTGGATACAAAGGGTACCAATGGTCCTGGTGGTACATGCCCCTGAAATGTAGACTGCAAGCACTGGGGCTTGGAAGCCTATGTGAATATGGAGCCCTTAAGGCCTGGGTGGCCAACGGAAAGGCCATCGCCCTAAACTTAGGGAGGGGAGGAGGGTGCACACACACACACACAAACGTCAATGAACAATTTGCCGTTGGTTGAAAAAAGTGATGTGTGAAAACTACTGCATGAATCAACTGTCAGGTTAATGTCTGTGTGGCATCTGTTGAGCCTTTGCTTGTTGCCTTTGGCATTGCGTTGCACACACACACACACACACACACTCTCTCTCTCTCTCTCTCTCTCTCTCTCTCACTTTCTGAGTGTCTATTTGTTTCCGACCCTATCATTACATGTTTTGACTGACGAGTTGGTGCTTTGCTGCCGTGTGACGTAGTTATGAAAGAGAAATTCTCTCACTGTGGAACAAATGCTCTAGAGTAAAGGGGATGTGTAGTTGGCAACAGCTCAATTGACGTGCCTGTGGGCCTTGGTGGCGCAAATTGTTTGATCATTTGCGGTTGAGTCCTACAAGTATGCCACTTCTCACACTAGGTGGGCAGCAGGGAGGGCACACATATACATGCGTGCGCCTTTTGCATTGCTTTGAATGCGCG
This sequence comes from Eutreptiella sp. 'Long Island Sound 2002', assembly GCA_964036045.1. Classification (NCBI taxonomy): domain Eukaryota; phylum Euglenozoa; class Euglenophyceae; order Eutreptiales; family Eutreptiaceae; genus Eutreptiella; species Eutreptiella sp. 'Long Island Sound 2002'. The sequence continues at coordinate 28,798,540 of OZ038386.1, read as the reverse complement.
CGCGCACACACACAGTGTGCCACCATGGACACGGTTCGTATAGTGTTCTCAGCAAGGCCACAAACATACAATGCACCGCCTTATGCAAGGCACGCATCACCTGCATGCGGGGGTAATCGTTGGCCATTGCCGCCTGGCCCCGCGCCAGCGTGGAAATGATCTGGCTTCCCCAGTTGGTAAACCATGGCACAATGGCTGTCAGACTGCTTGTAAAAATGCATAGTAAGTATGTCGGTGCCACCTGTACCGCCTCATCAGAGGTTTTAAATAACGCACAGGCCAGTCGGGTTTGAGGGCGGTGGGGTTGCTGGTTGCCAGGCCCACGCGCCCTCCCACAGTGAGGCTCATTCCTAGTGCTCGGAGGAGTGTGCAAGGCACCCACCTGTGCAGATTTTGCAGTCACCCGTGATTCATACAGAACCTCCAGCTGCCAGATCTCACTCAGGATGTCGCAAATCATCTGAATTAGGGCAGTTTTTCTGCCTGGTGGCTGGTTGGACGTTGTCCCTGAACTGCGCCAAAGAGAACCACATCTGATTTCGGCGCCAAAAGACAAAAGACAAATGGAGATTTGCAGTTCCCCAGCACCATAAAAGCTTCCCTGCCTTTTGATTTTCCAGACACCTGCCCTTTCCAGCTTTGAGAGCTGGTGATGGACTGACTATGTCACTTTGGGCGCTCTCCAACGCTTCTTCTTATGTAACCATGCTACAGCATGACAGGAAATGACAGATTTTGGGTTTATGTTGTTGAACTGTTTTTGCAGTCCGCCTATCCATTGACCAGACATAAGAGATTTCGCCTTGGCCACCACATAAAGGACACACATTTTTCCATCTCGTTTTCTGCTGCCGCTTATCCATGGGCCATAGTCATGGAAGCCCTTGGACAAACCGCAAATGATGTGAGTGTTGGGCACTGGTATTGCGGGAGAATTTTTGGCCTGGGGTTTTTGGTGCCACAACGCCCCTGTTCACGCAATGACCGGTTGCGATCGCTTGATGGCAGGAAGTTAACGTACGGGGGACCCTCAGGTTGCTCGACCGCCCATACATCACGGATCTTGAACAACGCAAGACGAATGCAGAACTAAAGACGATGGGGCATTGAGCGATCCGTAGCCCGGCTGCCAGTGCTTGTGACTCACCATCGTTTCGATGTCCTGCCCTGCAACCGCGCTGCCCTGTGCAGGTCCCGCTCTCCGTTTGGAGTCTCCCATTTGGTCTCTTTCGCTCCGGGCGCTATTTCGCGGCGCCGTGCCTATGCCACCGCCACCCCGGCTGCCGGGGACGGACCTGGCCAGCCCGTGGCGCCAGCACAATCCCCGGCGCCCCCGCGGGGCAGCAGAGGCACTGCACTAGTGGAGGTGTGGGACTGCCCAAGGGCGTAGGGCTAATACTCTGGTGTTTCCCTTCTCTTGGGGCCGTCGAACGTACCCCACAGCCCCCCTTTGTTTTCCACACCTCCTGAGCCAAGTTTGAAGCGTTTGACGAATAACAACCAAAACACGAAAGATAGCACAACAACGGCACACATCAGGCACGCACAGGATCTGCAAGCCTATGGTGAGACAGGTTAGGTCACACCAATCTTGTTCGGTGAAAGGGGAATACCTTCGAAAATATCCCATTAAGAGCTCGGATTACCTGAGGGCTCTCAAAATGCTTGCACAAGAGCTCTACACAACAAAAGTTCAATACCCATGCAAAATGGCCAAAAATGGCTTTATCTATATGTGTAGACTACCACGTACCTAGTGTCAGCCAGGTGCCCTGGTGGAACACAGCTGCAGTTTCCTAACCGCATCCACGGATAGATGCACCCTTAACCATGGCACAGACTAAGGCGCTTAATTTTCCTGGTTCACATCCTCGGCGATGGGGCAACACTGTGGGAGCATCTATTCCTTGTTGCGGTCTGATGTGAATGTGGGCACGACAAGTCAGGTGCTTCCTCACCTTTCCTGGCCCAGCTGGGCACGAAATCCGGCGCTCTTGGTTGAAAACTTCCGAGCAACTTCCTCGGATTGGAGGAGGTAAGTTGAGAAGGTTTTGAAGGTTTTCAAGGGCACCGGGGAGGATTGCTGAGGCAGTCGAGGAGGGTCGGTTGTGTTGTTTTGGGCTTTTGGGAGTTGGTAAGAGTTGCGCTGGACTTGAGAGGGTCGTTTAGGCCTGACGAACGTTGCGGGGAACGAGAGTAGAAGAAGGAAGGTGAGGGCTGGTTGGCTGAGGACGATTCTGTTATGGAGGTGCACCAGGGATGCCAGGCTGCCAGGGATGTTGAGGGTTGGGGCGTCAGCCACGCGGAGTCAGTGTTGGGGGGTAAGCATGTCCCAAATTTGCTTGAGTGCTTCCCCCCCCACATCCTTACTCTCTCACACCCTTGCCATAGGCTGCACGGGCTGGGTCATGGGGACGCGTGCAGGAGACACTTGCCAAACTTGCTGATTCACAACTGCCCCCGACCGTGGACGTTTACAATGCCCTGCTGCAAGTTGCTGCAGAGGGTGGGCAATGGAAGCAGGCCTACAAGGTTTTCAAGCATATGCAGGTCCCTGTCCTCACTTGCAGCCCCGCTCCGAATTCCCAGACACCACTCCATAGCACACCCAGGCTGACTGCAAACGGGTGTTGGTGTGTGGCGGTAAGCCCCCTGCAGCGGGCAGCAGATCAGCCATTCGGGCAGGGGTGAGGAGAAGAGTGACACAACTATTTTGGTGGATGGGTGCGGGTGCTCTGCTTGGGGCCGTGGTTACGAATTACGAATTACAAAATTCCCTCAGGTGTCTTTGGACAAAGCCAGTCTGAGCACTGGTGATGACTTGTGAGGTGGGCCGCACCGCAGCCCTGAGGGCAATTTTTTTTTGAAAAATGATATTTTCCTCATGATACAAGGGCACTTCGTTTTGGAAAAGCAATATTTTCCCCATGATACACACCTCAAAGTGATGAGCTCATCTTAGGGATCATTATGAGGGGTCTGTGTTAGGGCATCAGGGAATGGCATCAGGCGCACACAAAAAGCCAACAGCAAAAAGTCTTGAATGCTGCGGATGGGTACCACGCGGTGATCCGGAACCCCCGGGCCCTGCATTGCATTTCCCACACCAGATGGGGTGGTGTGTACCCTCCAAACGTCACTCACTGTCTTGGGCATGACCGAATGTGGAGCTTCGCCGGCGCCAGCGCAGGAGGGACGCCGAGGGGCAGAAGCAGCACTCGCGAGCAGAGGGACGATTGTCCCCCTCCGGCCGACCAAAACTATGTTTCCCCCCAGTGCCTTGGGACAGGCGATGTGAACAATTTATTCCTGAAAACCCAAACCAGCGCATACCCCTGCAAATACCAACCGGCACACTTACTCAGCTTTTGTGGCAACCTTCGCCCCCGATCCCGGAGCTCATAAGCTCTGAGTAATTCCCGAGCGCAAGAATTGCTCCGCCACGGCTCGTGGGTCGTGTATCTCGTGCCTCAGGGTGGAAAAAACTCCAATTTCGTTTCCAGCCCCCCCCCCCCGAAGAGGCAGGGAACGGGTGAGAGGAAATGCCTCTCGCAAGTCGCCACCTGGCGCCTCCTGTGGTGGTCGTGCCATGGGGGGAGCACCTGACACAGCACACGCGTGGCGCAGAGACTTGGCCACCTATCCTGACCAAGCAACCGTGCTTACCACCAAGGGGTTTTCTTTCCGGAGGGGCTGTTTTAGGGGGGGGAAGCCCAGGCCGTTCCCGGAATACACACCGTAAAAGTAGCGCATGGGGCGCGCTAGGCGCAGATTCTCCCCCATGGAGAAAGTCAGTTTCGCTCCAACACCCTGCATTCAACAAGAGCTCACGGAGAGCTACACAACACAAGTTTGTCAGAGCCGATGACAAGTGTTTCCCCACATGGGAGGTTGGGTTTTCAAATGGGGGGGGGGGGGTCCGATAGAGCCCCCCTAAAACTGGAGGGGCGGGGTTCGGGAAAAGGGCTCAATTGACAGGACCATTCATCAGTTATTATGCACTCTTTTATTTGAGCATTGAAAGTGGTCACAAAAATTTTCCACCAAATACACGACAAATGATGAGTTTTCCGCACCCCGTCAACGCGCTGATTCCAAAAATCCCATTTTCTTTTTTCTTTTTTTTTTTTTTGCCGAATTTGGGTCCGGGTCACCTCTGGGACGCGGGGGTCAGTCTCGGTAGGATTTTGGGGGGCCCGTCAATCGAGCCCTTTGCGGGGGTCCTAGCCAGAGGGCTGTATCGACCCCCCCCCCCCCAAAGTTGAAAGCACAGGGAACAACCGCACACGCAAACACACTCACCACACATGCAGGCGCCTCGGCGCCGCCCAGCCTTCCCACCCTCTGTATGGCTGTATGTTGACCTCCGAAAAGCCAGTACCCACTGGGGTTTTTAAATCCTAAGGACCTAAATAGCCCAGGGCCGGTGGCAGTGGCCCACAAGGGTGACCTCTGACCGCCCCACCCCCCACGACCAGGTGACCCGGAAACACAGGTGTGTGGCCGAGAGGGGCCAGCGCAAGCGAGCATGCCAGTGCGACGGTGGGAGCCAAAGTGGGACACAACAAACGCTACGCCCCAAACTCAGTCCGAAGGCGACAATGCCCTGAACCCTGTAGAAGCAGCCCGACTCTTACCCCATCCAGGGACGAGGGACGGGACGAACTGCAAAGCACTGTCTGTGTGACACGGACAATCATGGAACTGAGATGGCGATGAAGGTCGTGAGGCAGGCGCGGCTGGAGCTAAGTGGCGGGTCCACACCTGACCAATTGAGGCCCAAAGTTGAAAGCCCGCGCACCCCATCCCATGTCCCTGTCCATTCGTGCAGATCCGTAAGGTACGTCCAGATATAGAGACGTACCAGTGGATTGTCCGCGGCTCCAAGAGCCCCGGGCAGCTGGCCTCCGTCTTGAAGATTGCACCACTGCAGCCGCTCTGGGACGCAGTGCGGGAAATGGACCGGCAGTGGACCCGCGAAATGTATCATGCGATGCTGCAGGCGTGTGCTCGGACTCGTATGCAGAAGGTATGCGGTGGGGGCCCGACCCGCGGTCTGGGGGCTGAGCCGGTTGGCAAGCACTGTTCAAGGTCAGGGGAGGTGGCCAAGGGCCGGTGGAGCAGAGGCACGGGCTGTGGAGAGGTGGCGGGCAGGGATGCCTTTTTTGGGAAGGGACCTCAGCGGCGGCCTCAGAAGCGATTGGACAGGCGGTGGGAGGAGGCCGACAAAGCCGCTGCGGGAGGTTACTGTCGGTTACATTGCCATCGAAGCTGGCATTCGCCATCAAGAAAACACCAGCTGGGCACATCCTGGGCGCCTTGGAGGGGGGGGTTTGGCACAAGGCCTCGGTATCTGACTGTTTGCCTTTGGCGGCGCCTATTGGCCTCTCGCCACTGCTCATTCTGACCCTCTGTGGGCCTGAACGTGTTTTGGTTGTGTCAACGGAGCCCCTGGATGACTTGTCCTGTTTGACTACTCCGGGGGTCGGCTGTCCCGGAGACGGGCCTTGGAGGGGTTGGGGGATCCCCCCCCCTGGTGGCAGGTAATGTTGAGGAATGGGGAAGTTGTTCAGGGACGAGGTGTCGCGGAGAGACTTGCAAAGCTGTGAAGGGTGGCAGAGAAGGTGAGAGAGGGATGAGCGTTGTTCGGGGGCTCAGTGCTAGCTTCATGTCTGTCCACAGCCCCCGCTTCCTGTTCATCTGCCCAACTCTCAGTCCATCTGTAAAACCCGAGCCTCAGCCCAACTCAGGGTGTTTCTTTCTTTTGTTTCCGCACGAAGGACGGCCGGAGGGTAGTGGTGGCAGGATTCGTTTAACCGACGGCGGTTGACACTCTAACGACGGAGGTCGGCGCCTAACCGACGCCGGTTGGCCGATGACCAACTGCAGGCACTCGCCGGCTGGCGCTCTGCGGTGGTCCGAGTGTACCGGATTTTTTGGTTTAAGGCTTAAGGACCCCAACTGCCATTCCGCGCCCCGGCCCCAGAGCCCGTTCCTCCCCACCCCTGAATCCCGGCCCCGATGGCAATCCATCGGGTCCTCCGTTCTGTCTTTTGCAAATGAACGGGACGTCCGTTCCCGAGGAGGTTGTTGAATGATTGAGAAGGCTCGCACGCTGTGTGGGAGTGCGATGGACAGAGTTTGGGTTGTTGGGCTTTTTGAGGGGCTTTACGTTCCAGATCCTTTGAATCCTTTGCCACAACCGTGGGCAGTCATGTTTTGGAGTCCACAATGCCCGTTTTCCAAATGGATACAACTTTTGCCCCAAGTGGGATGGGAAGGGGAGGGGCAGGGATGCATTGGGAAGGGGGGGAGGTACCCCCCCCCCCTCCAGGGCGCCCAGCCTATGCCCAGCTACTGTCCCCCTGACGGCAACTGCCAGCCTCAATGGCATTTGTAACCGACAGTAACTGCCCCCAACCGCTTCGGCAACCTCCTGCAACCGCCTGTCTAACCGCCTCTGGGGCCACCTCTGAGCCCCCTTCCCTTCAATGCATCCCTGGGGAGGGGTCCCTGTTCAGCCATAAGCACCGGTCAGAACAACCCTCCGTCACCCTCTGCTGCCCATGATACACCACCCTCCACGACCCTCTACACCCTCTGCACTCCACTACGCCCCTCCACAGCCCTCCACGGGCCCGTGGAATTCTTGGGTGGTCCCCAAACCCTTTGGTGGTTTGAGAGATTGGGGAGTTTGGAGCCGTTGGGCAATGCTGTAGACGGATTGATGGTTTTGTTCAGAAGTACGCCATGTCTGTCTGCTTGCACCACAGGGTACCGCGTAAGGAACACCCTTGTCCAAGCAACACTGGGCATTGGGCCAGTCAATTTCGGGTCATTTACCGCTACTTGGACAAGGGGGGGGGTACGAACCCGCAACAACCACCGGCAAACCTCGAAGGGAGACTCCCCCGGTCCCCATTCCCGCCACAGCGCTACAGCCCTTGGCTTGCGTGCTCTCTGCCCCGCACACCGAACCTCAACGCCCCGTATCACTGTGGCTTGCACGTCGCAGGGCACGAAGGTCGTGAAGACGAAACGCAAGGTCTGCACCTCAACCACCGCCCTGCCCATGCCCTCTGCCATGTTCTGTGGTGCTCCGATGCATCGCCGGTCGGTGGTGCGTGTGTGACGGCTTCGGAGGGAGCAGCGGACTGGAATGGCCGGGGGGGGGGGGGGGCGGGGGCTTTTCGTCGTGAGGGAACAGGTCCGGTCTTTGAGAGGTGTTTCCGTCGAGGGGGTGTGGAAATGGGGATTGTGGTTTTCACAGCCGGCACAAATACCTACGGGGGAGGGGGGGGGGGCAGAGTTTTGCTTAACAACTCAGCATCTCCTGGGGGGGGGGGGGTTGGGTGGGGTCTGACCTGACCCCCCCCCTCTCGGACCTTTGCTGATTGCTCCCAGACCTGGGCCGCATGGGCAGGGATGCATTGGAAGGAGGTGGCGAACGCCGACACCCCAGGCAGCCGAGGCCCTGGGGGTGGAACAGCAGCGGAGGACCCCCCGCAAAGCGGCGGGGGCACTGGCACTATGAAAGCGCCAATGGTTGCCGCCCCAAAACGGCAGTGGCCCTAGTGCTCCCAAATCGGCGGAGGCGCCCCCAGAGCGGAGTGTCAGGAGCGGTCAAGAAACTGGTTGAGCAGTTACTGTTGGTTGTAAATGCCGCTGGGTGGACAATTGGGAAACGCCCCCCGCCACCCCCCCCCCCCCTAAGAAAAACTCTGGGGGGGGGGGGTACACACGCCCCACGTGCTGCACATCTTCTCCAGACCGAAAGGCGCCTCTGGTACCACTGGTGAGGATTTTGTTTTGCTGAGCTTGCGCGCTTGCCTGCCATAGCGCGTAACTGACAGGTCTCCATACGGGGGGGGGGGGGATTTCGTGCGGGGACAACTTCGTTTTTCAGTTTGGCGTCGAAACTCTCCCCGCGACATTTTTCCGCGCAATTCGGGGCAGTTCCTGCTCCCTGTGCGTCCCCGGTGGCGGCGAAGTTTTCCATGTCTGATGGCCCTGCAGCAAAATTGGAGTTGTGACGAAAATTTCCCCGCACGAAATCCCCCCCCCCCCTCTGTAGTGCACCGTGCCCTATCAACCGTGCTCCAAGCCTGTGTGGGAGGGGGTTTTTCTCACAGCTTCTTCTGCGTGTTTCGCCTTGCGTTCAGCACAAGTGCGCAAACCCCCAAAGCGTTTGGGAAAATGTATTTTTGACCTTTCCCCCCCGTTTTGGACCCTGCTCCGGTCCATCGCTGGATCAATGCTTTGGAAATCGGTGACCAAACCGCGTCCAGCCAAACTTTGCCCATATCTGAGGAGGGCGTGGGTGGCTGTCAGGCCCGACGTGCCCGCCTCCCAACTCCCCACGTGGTCCCACGTGTGCGAGGGACATTGCCCGGTACGCCATATACCCGCCTCCCCCCCCCTGTTCTAACACTGGCTTGTCCCCGCGTTTCCGCACTTTTGGGGCCTTTTTTGGGCCCATCGTTCTTGCGGGTCCAATCCAAATAGAGAATGTGGTTTGTGGCTTTTGTGCAGACCGCAGGGCGGGTCTGTATGGGTGGCAAAGGGTTGGCGTGGCTGCAATTGTGCTCTTGTGTTGTGGGGCTGTGTGCTGGGCTGTTTCTTTGTATTGTCATGTTTTGAGGGGTGGGGCTGGCCTGTGTGTGCAACATGTGTTCCGTGGTACGTGCCGCACGGGCCTGTCCAAACACGGCGACCCCGCGTTCCCGCACTTTTGCCCCTTGAATCAGATCCTGGCCGGTGTTAGAACAAGGGGGGGGGGGTAGAAATGAAAGCGGACCAGGCCATTGCTTAAGGAGACACCCCCCCCCCCTTTGGGGCCAAGGTGGTCAGAGGCCTCAAAATTCCGGCCCCTTTGATAAATTTTATTCTTTTGCCGGAGGAAAATTTTCTGATGTGGGTGGGTGGGTGCGTTGGCCGGGGCTGGCCAGGGCCCCAAACAATGCCCCCCCCTCCCCCCCCGCGGGGACACGTTCGGGGCCACAGAGGGTCGGAATGAGCAGTGGCGAGAGGCCAATGGGCACCGCCAAAGGCAAACAACCGAATACCGAGGCCTTGTGCCAGCCCCCCCTCCCTCGCGGGGTCCTTAAGCAAAAGCCTGAAGCGGATGTGGGGCTTGTATGAGCCCTGCAGGCGTTGGGCCCTCGGGCTTGCAGCCACTGATGTGTGTACGGACGTCTGCCCTGCGCGGCAGACGTGCGCATGCGACGCGTGCGCCGCTCAGATTGCACTTGAGGTGTTCGAGGACCTGCAAAAGCGGTATCGCAACCTGGACCTGGCGTCGTATGAGAACCTCCTTGTGGCCCTGGAGGCCACGCGGGACTGGGCCTTGGGGACGCAGATCTTCCAGGACATGCAGCAGGCGGGTCTGAAGCCCCGGGTCGTCACGTACAATATCATGATCAATTTATGTGCGGCTTCGAAGAAGGTGTGCAGCCGCAGGGGCCCGGGCCAGGCCCACACACCCCGGGCCTCGGCCCTATCCCTCGTCCCCCCCCCCCCCTTTCGAACTTCACTGTCTCGGCCGAACGCCCCCACATTCGTACCCTCATCCACGTCCATACCCACCCACGCCCCGTCGCACACACACGGCCTCGTTGACGACATTCGTACACGCACGCACACAGGCACGCTGGCACGCACGCACGCACACCTCATCCTCGCCCTCACCCTCGCCCTCATCCTCGCCCTCATCCTCGCCCTCACCCTCGCCCTCACCCTCGCCCTCATCCTCGCCCTCATCCTCGCCCTCATCCTCGCCCTCACCCTCGCCCTCATCCTCGCCCTCATCCTCGCCCTCACCCTCGCCCTCACCCTCGCCCTCATCCTCGCCCTCATCCTCGCCCTCATCCTCGCCCTCATCCTCGCCCTCATCCTCGCCCTCATCCTCGCCCTCACCGTAATGCCAGCATCACGCGTTTGGATATTACACTGCAGCGATGGCTGGTGCAGGGGATGCACACCGGTGGTCTGGGTGTATGGGGCTTCTGTTGGTGTACGTCACGTGTCGAAGCGCGTGGTGCGACGATGGTGGAGCAGAGATGGTGGACCAGGGCTGTGCCAGCACCAGTAAACACTGATCTCAAATCAATGGCGATTTCCCTGTGAACTCAGGGATTTGGGCCTGGGATTTGTGGGTTGTGTATGATATCACGTCGATTGCAATGATTGCTTTGTGCTACGAGAGGGTTTGTTCTGACCCGTGAAGGGGCATGTGGTCTGGATGATGGGTGGGGGGGACGTACAGTGGACTGTCTTCTTCATGCCTCGTACATTGCTGTGGGAGATGGGTCAATGGGGAGTTGGACCCCTGTGATTTGGAGCCGAGGGCTGCAGCGGGTTGGGGAAGAAACACCAGAGTGCCACTCAAAAAACAAAAAAAACCATAATTTTTTCTATACGAAAAACTTCTATAACTGGAAAAACCAAAGATTTCAATTGACAAATATGAACCAAAATATCTGATTTAGATCTAAGTTTGATCAGAACTTTGTTTTTGGTGAAATTGGAACGTTTGGCGGGCTCTCCGTATTCCGCGCTCCTCTGGTGACCGTTGCACGTCTCATGGAACGACCGAAGTGGACGAAACGGATGTGCGGCGGGGTGTGCCCGGGGCATCCCACTTGCATTCGCTTTGCCCGCCAAGCCCTGGCCTGTGAATCCTCTGCGCAGGTGGAGAGCGCACTGCAGTTGTTCGAGGAAATGGAAACCGTGGGGCTGATGCCGGACACCGCCACGTTCAATGCCCTCCTCAGGGCACACCGAGAGGCCGGGGACTCGGAGGAGGCCCTGCAAGTGCTGGATCAGATGGGGGGCAAGGCGTTGTCCCCCAACGCCCAGACGTACCATCAGGCGATCTCCGCCTGCATGAGTGCCTTGAAGTGGGAACGGGCACTCGAATTGTTCGATGAGATGCTGGAGTATGCGGCGGGTTCGCCCGAGGGAAAGGCACGGATGCGCCGAAGTAGTCTGGCGTCGCAAATCGGATTGCGGAAGATTGGGCATTTGCACAGTGTTGCAGAGCAGAGGGCTGCAGCGGGTTGGAGGAGAGACACCAGATTGCAACTCAAGAAACAAAAAAAGCACATTTTTTTCGATAAGAAGAATTTCTTTAACTTGAAAAACAAAAGATTTGAATTGACAAATTTTGACCAAAATCTCTAAATCTCTTACGTCTCCAATGATCTATTTTTTTTTGGATTGCACAGGGCTGGACAAGATTGCGACGGGCGCGTTCCGCACCTCTTCAGCCAGATCCAGATGCCCTCATCGTTTACCCCTCCAGATCGTGGAGAGTTTGCAGTCGGCCTTAGCGGCAGAGGCATCAGAGGGCTGCATAGGGTTGCAGAGGATCAAATCGATTGTACGGCGCTCCACGCGCACGTAGCCCTCGGCGATTTGATATCCCCTGCCCTCTCTGGTCAATCTCTGCATAATGAAGGCCCTTCGGTCGTTATGAAGTGTGTGCAGCAGGTAAAAGCCGCGGGGGGGGGGGGATTGAGGTCCGCAATTTTTCGCAGTTTCGCGGGTTTCCGCAATTTTCCGCAATTTCCCGCAATTGCTTTTTGCGTGTCTCCCTCGCGTGTTTGTTGGTGCCCTGTGTGTCCCCTGCGCAGAGGTGTTGCTCCTTGAGGCTGCGGGGGGTTTGGGTACGACACCGCCATTTTCCCGCAATTTTCCCGCAATTTTCCCGCAATTTTCCGCAATTGGATTGGACGCTCCCTGGACCGCAAACACCCCCCCGGCAACAGTCGCAGCATCGCCATGTCGGCTGTGGGAAAGGGCCGCGGGGATCTGGCAGGGGCCTGTGCCATCCCATTCCCGCCCCCTCGCGCTTACTCCTCCGCGCACATCCTCACAGCAAGCGTCTGACCCCGGCCATGTGCACGTGGACCATCGTGCTCCTGGCCTGCCACTTGGGGAAGGAGTGGAAGCGGGCCCTGGCGTACATGGACTTCATGATCGCGTCGGGGCTGCGGCCCAACGCCATCCACTACACGGCGCTGATCACCACCTGCTACAAGTCGTGGAAGCCGATGGCGGGCCTGCAGGTGTTCACGGACATGCGCCAGGCCGGCCATGCCCCCGACGTGGTCGCCTGGAACGCGGTGATCGGGGGGTTTGCCAAGACGGGCCAAGTGGAAATGGCGTACCGATTGCTGCAGCAGATGCAGGTCTGCGGGGCAGGGGGGGGGGTGTTTTCTAAGGGAAGGGGGGGGGGGGGGCATTGCTTCATTGTGTCCCCTTTGTGTAAGCCCTCAGCGGTTCTCCAAGTTCTGCCTTGGGTGGGGCCCTAGGCTGTTTATGTTATTATTAATTGTTGCATATTTTGATGTTTATGTGCTCACTTCACCAAGTCAGGCATGTATTGGAACGGCTGACAACCACAGGAGGAGGGGGGGGTGGCTACCCGCCCTGGACCCCCCCCCCCCCCGGACCAGCAAGTCACACATTGGTGAGCTAGCACCCATGGCCTTGTGTGACATTCACGTTGCTGGTTGTGGTGAGCCTGGGGTCTTCGTGATGATCGCATACCGGGGACTGATCAGGCCGTCAGGGGAGGACGCCATGGGCAGAAGTTGCATTCTGGATTCCCCCCCAGGCAGGGGGATGCCTGCGGCAGTGCAGATGCCCGCAGTAGTACGGAGGCCCGCTTGTCATAGCAGAAGGTTCAAAGGCGAGAGGCCAATAGGTGCCGCCACAGGCTAACCGAGCCAACCACCAAGGCCTTGTGCCAAACCCCCCCTGGACCCGGATTTCAAAGTGCAAAAAATGAAATTTACAAAAGGAAATCTTGATTTGACTATTTTTGGTACACAAACTGTTGGGTTCCAGACCCCCTCCCCCCCCCCTCATGGCAGCACTCCGCCATGCGCCTTGCCGCGTACTCTTTGGTGAAGGGTAAGGCCGTACAGGCCCTCAATGGTTTGGTCGATGCGACCCGCCACTGATGGTGAAACAGAAACGGCGGACCAAAACAGCGGCTTTGGTGGACCTTCATTCGAGGAAAGGGAAGGGGAAGGGCAGCGAAGTGGCCAATGGGTGCCGCCGGCGGCAGAGAGACCACCCACGCCGTCATGCCAATCCCCCCCCCTCTTCTAATACATCCCTGGGACATGGGGCATAGGACCGGAGTTGTCGTGAACCAGCGCCCCCCGCCTGCCCTTTGGTGTGTTACAGCGAAAGGCGCCGTTGACATGTCACTGAAGATCTCTTCTTTCTTCGCGTTTGTTGTGTGCCCTCCCTCTTTGCTCGGCAGCGCGGAGCCGTGCACCCGCGTCTGTTGCCCATAGCGGGACCATAGAGTCTGTTGCCCATAGCGGGACCATAGAGTCTGTTGCCCATAGAGGGGGGCCGCGGGGGCCTTGGAGCCCCTCCGCCCCAGGGGCACCGACGCACGCCGTTGGGATTGGGGAGGCGAGTGCCGTTGTCCGACGGGGCGCGCGCGACTGTGCGCAGGGGACTCGGGTCTCGGCCAAGGCTCCCCATCCCAAAATGCAACGAGAGGGCCCTGGTCGAACGACCCGGGCCCCGCCGCGGGGCCTTGGGGGTCAACTGGCACACTGCACCGGCCGAACACCCCCGGCGGGACTGGCAAAGTACCCGAGTGCGCCGCGCACCGCCGGTGGGTACCGCGCGGTGATCCGGAACCCCCGGGCCCCTGCGTTGCATTTCCCACGTCGGATGGGGCGGTGCGCACCCTCCAGACGTCACTGTCTTGGGCATGACCGAATGCGGAGCATCGCCGGCGGGCGCGGGAGGGACGCCGAGGGGCCGATGCAGCACGAGTGAGTGGCGGGAGGACGGTCCCACTCTCACGCAGTCAAAACAATTTTCACCGGCGATCAGGGGCAGCCGAGCGGAGGATTCCCTCATCAAAAGGCGAACAAGTGCATATCCGCAGAAGTACCAACCGCCAAACCCCCTCAGCCTCGACGGCCGCCCCCCACCCCCTGACAAAGCGATCAAGCGATCAAGCCCAGAGCCCCGCCACCACCCGGCAGCCCTTGGCCCTATCCAGGGCAGTGGGGGAGCAGCACACGGGGACCGAACTGTCCAAGCGACAAGCACACGAATGAACTGAGAAGGCAATGAGGGCCGTGTGAAGGCAGGCGCGGCTGGGGCTCAGTGGCGGGTCCACACCTGGCCTTTTGCGCCCCCCCCCCCCCCCAGGGGATGCATGAGAAGGGAAGGCACCCCAGAAGCGGCCCCTGAGGCGGTTAGGCAGGCGGTTGGAGGAGGTGGCCAAAGCGGTTGGCGGTTACAAATGCCATTGAAGCTGGCACTTGGCGTCAGGGGGACAGTGGCCGGGCATAGGCTGGGCGCCCTGGAGGGCGGAGGGTGGGTACCCCCCCCCCCTCTTCCAATGCATCCCCCCCCCCCCCCCCTCCTGCCATCGTCCCCTGTGCTTCAAGTCCATCGGCCCCTGATTGGCCCGTGCCGTGCGCTTGCGCCCCTGTCCAGGTCGAAGGCATCGAGCCAGACCTGATCACCTGGAACTACATCGTGGCGGTCAGCGCGAAGACCGGCAACTGGCGACAGGCGTGGGATTTCATGGAGGACATGAGGCTCATGGGGGTCAGCCCCAATGTGGAGACCTACAACGGCCTCCTCAAGGGGTTCTTTAGGCCCGGGTTCTGGCAGGAGGCTTGGGAGGTGCGTGCGCTGGGGCCGGGTGAGGGAGGGCAGGGGCTATTGGTGGATCGGTTGGGAGGGATGCCGGAGGGGGCTCTGGGTGGTCAAAGTTGATGTTAGTACCCGCAGGGTTTCTCACTGGTTCTGAAACGGGAATTTCCGAATAATTCCGAATGTTTCCAACCCGGAGTAACAGCTGCCAATTCCGGTGTTTCCGAATATTTCCGATCATCAGAAGCCAAACATTTCCGAATATTTCTGAACCAGAAAAAAAACCAGAACAAAAATTATTATTCCGAACCAGTGGTAAACCCTGATCCCCAGCAAACATTTTGGCTTCCACCGGCGACCTCCGGAAGAAGCGTGGGATCACATCCGGTCGCCTCCGGCAGACTGTTGGGCCACATGCGGCAGACCCGGCATCCGGGTCGGCGCTTGGGTTTTCGGGTTTCGGTCTTGTTTGCACCCTCTTCCTTTGGATTTGCTGTCGTCATGTGGTAGCCCCTTTGCGGGCATCCACGTGTGCTTCGAGTTCCCGTCTGAGCAAGCCCAGCAGACCCAAAAAGATGGACCACCCCAGCGTCAGAGGTTGATTCGTAACAACGCTTGCAGGAATGGACAGCCGCCATCCACAGCCGCCTTCGTTTCAACAGCGATCATCCGGAACCCACAACTGTTCACGGTGCGAGTGAAAACAGGTTTGGTTTTCAGAACTGGGCTGCTGCTGTGCACAAACCATTAGTACTCGCAGTCAGCACAGGACAGACTGCAGACTTGCCGGTATTCTCCCGAATGCTGGCGGCCGCCCGATGTGATGGCGACCCGGATGCCGGGTCTGCCGCATGTGGCCCAACAGTCTGCTGGAGGTGACCGGCGGTGATCCCATGCTTCTTCCGGAGGCCGCCGGTGGAAGCCAAAATGTTTGCTGGGGATCAGGGTTTACCACTGGTTCGGAATAATGATTTTTTTCCTGGTTTTTTTTTGTTCAGAAATGTTCGGAAATGTTTGGAAATATTTGGGATGGTGACAAAACACTTTTCTGCCCTTCCTAAAGGCTCGAGATGCTTGCTGTTCATTCCCGAAGGAATTGCAACCATCGAAATGAGCAAAAAGCGTAGATGACGACACAAACATACAACAATCAGTCAGTTCCGGGGGGGGGGGGGGGGGTTCAGAAAATGGCTCCCAAGTCCAAGAGCCAATTTTGTTTATTTTTACCCTCTGCTGATGGATGAAAAAAATCACCTCAAAGAGAGGTTGTTAGATCAAGCGCAGGCGCGAGCGTTGTATACCCCCCCCCCTTTTGGGGTCTTTCCGTAGCATACCCCAATGTATGGTTTCTGACGTTTGACCCTTGTAAAATCATCATTTTAGGACCAAAAATGATCCCCCGATGATTTTTTTTGATTTTGACCCCCGTACCCCCTTGCACTTGGGTACCCCTTTTTGGGGGGGGGGGGGGATGGGGGGGTCAAAACTTCTTTGCATATTGTGGCCGCTGTGTGTGTATTTGGATCTGGGTCCTGCACAGCTTTTTTCTTGTATATGGACCCCCTCGGCCCCACCCCATATGGCCCCTTGGCAGTGAGGACTTGGCCGTTTTCACACCGGATAGGCTGTTTAGTGGCACATGAAAATTGTTCAAAATTCGATGTTTCATGAAACCCTTCTGTTGCCCCTAGGATGGGTTTGGGTGGTCATTTGGTGACAATACGGGTACTTGAGCACCCATGGGGACCCA
Organism: Eutreptiella sp. 'Long Island Sound 2002'; assembly: GCA_964036045.1. Lineage (NCBI taxonomy): Eukaryota > Euglenozoa > Euglenophyceae > Eutreptiales > Eutreptiaceae > Eutreptiella > Eutreptiella sp. 'Long Island Sound 2002'. The sequence goes on along the minus strand of OZ038386.1, from coordinate 28,782,147 downwards.
CGTAGTGGCCGCTAGGCCTATGTAGCCCTGCCATGGGCCCCGCGAAAGCCCCAAAATTGCTGTTGGGTAGGCTGTTTAGTGACACTTGAAAGTTTTTCACACTTCGACTTTTTCTGAAACCCTTCTCTTGCGCCTAGGATGGGTTTGGGTGATCATCTGGTGACAATACGGGTACTTGAGCACCCATGGGGACCCACGTAGTGGCCACTGGGCCCATTTAGCCCGAGCCATGGCCCCCCCCAAAAGCTTCAAAATTGCTGTTTGTAGGTGTTTCAATGGCATTTGGTGTGTGCACGAACAAAGCAATTTTCCACCCTCTAAACTCCTAGGTCAAAAATGGAAATTTTTGCAAAACATCTTTTTGATATTGTGACCACTTACAATGATGAAATATGCCATGTAAAGCATGTTTTAGACCCTCTTTGTGTGTTTTTCACCCCATTTGGGTGTGGGGGTTGCCAAGGGGTCTAGGGCATAACCTGCTTATGCAGTTTTCCAGCCTCGGCAGCTCAAAAATGGAACTTTCCTAATTTTCTGATTTTTTTGATACTTTGACCATCCAAAATGATCAAATATGATCAAATGATCCTATGTAAAGCATGTTTTAGCCCCTCTTTATGTGTGTGTGGGGGGGGGGGGGGTCCCAAGGGGGCTGGGGCACAACTTGCTTATGTAGTTTTATAGCCTCGGCAGCTCAAGAATGGTTGTCCCTCTCCCCTCTTCGAGGTGCCTTGCCGAAGGCAATAGAATTTTTGAAAAACATTTTTCCCCCGCTTGTGTGTGTTCAAAATGGTCAGTGCATCATGGGGATCATTTTGAGGTATGTATGTTGGGGTACCCCCCCCCCCGGCGCCCTCTCAGACCCCCCACAGGCATAGTAAGCAATAGTAAGCAGGCAGACTCGGAGCCCATGGTGGAGGGGGGGGGGTTAGAAAATGGGCTCGAAAGCCCCCCCCCCCCTGAACCCAATTTTCTCCCCGCCAAGCCGGACAGGGGCACGGGTCTCTGCCTGTTCGCAACTTCTCGGCCCGTTTGACGCATCCCTTTGGCGCCAGCCCTGCCACATCCGTCATCAGACCTTTGAGGCGATGCAGGCCTCAGGGATTGCCCCGGACGTGACGTCGTACACGGCGCTGATGGGGGCGTGTGTCAAGGCCAACCAGTGGCAGCAGGCCCTGGGCGTGTTTGAGGACATGCTGCAGTCCCCGGTGGTGCCCAACGCCTTGACCTACGTGACCATCCTGAAGGCGTGCCGCAAGGGGGCGGCGTGGCAGAAGGTGTGGTGCGGCGCGTGGGGGTGAGAGATCCGGGTTGCTGTTGGGGGGGGGGGGGGCAGGAAGGAGTCCTAGGATCGGATTGGGGTTGATGATATACCCCCCTCCCCCATGTCCACTGAATGGCTTGTCCACCGAACAGTTGGTGTTCGGACCGCATTAATTTGGTACCCAAATTGATTCGGTACCAAGTTTCAGAGTACATGATTTAGGCTCGACGCTTGGGGAGATGCGGGGCTGTTGTGATGTGTCATAAAATGATACTTGTAAACATCCTGCATCAGGATGCAACGTACTGGTAACCCTCCACTACAGGACCTCTATTGCCCACCATGACTGATTCTCTGTGTGCACCTGGCCGCACGCACCCAACGGCTTGTCCAATGAACAACTGGTGTTCGGACCGTATTGTTTGGGGACTTTATTGTTCGCTGGGCACAGGGGGGGGGTAGAATGGGAGAACAAGTGAGGTCGCAGATGAAGGGGGAGCGTCAGTGCACCGGGTGCACGCCGGGCATCTTTTTGGGCCACTTTCGATACGGAGCCCTAATCCACATTTTTTGCATGGGTTTTGTACCCATATTGATTTCCCCCACGGGGGCTGCTGCCAGCCAGGATCCGACCCCCCAGACGAATTTTGCATTCGGAGGCAGGTCCGTCACCCTCCTTATGGACCATGGGAGCATGTCCCGCCTCATGTTTGGACTGATAACAGCAACTCGGCCGCCACGCAAGATGAGGGAGAGGATGAGGCAGATGTGTGTGCCTTGTGTTGTCAGAGGCGCTCCACCATCATAGGTTGTGGTCACTGCCAGGTGCATTCTTGTGAGGAACGTATTGATGCCCACACTCGTGGGGAACAAACTGTTTATTAGCCAATACATGAGTGATGCATATTGATGTGCAATGCAGCTATTTCAACGTATGCAGCGTGTTTGGTAGGGAAGGTTTGCGGTCCACTCTGGTCGACTTGGGGGGCTCCTCTGGGGGAGGGTAAATCCGGGGTTAAAGTCGGGATAGTTAATACAAAAGTAGCGCGGGCGCGCGCCGGGCAAACACCCCCCTGAAGACGATGATGAGGATAAAGAAGGTGTAGTGCGGTCTAAAGAGAAGGAGAAGCGGGTGTTGTTGAGGTTGTTGTTGCAGTTGAAGTTGTTGATCTTGCCGTATGTTTCCAAACCAGAGTAAGAGCTGCTAATTCCAAGTATTTCTGAATATTTCCGAACATCAGAAGCTTGGGTTTTCGGGTTTCGGTCTGGTTTGCACCCTCTTCCTTTTCATTTGCTGTCTTGATGTTGTAGCCCCTTGTTGTGTAGTTGAGGTGTTGTAGTGGTTGTAGTTGTTGTGTAGAGGATGTAAGCGAAGAAGAATCCCTCCCCCCAAATTTGGCAGACCACCAACAAGCCCCCTCGTCCAGGCAGCAAACCTGCATGGCAGTGCCTCATCCGCATCGATTCCGGTGAACACCGCGCGGACGGCTCTGTGGGGGGAGCAGGATCAGTCTGGCGGAGTCTGCCACCCCCACCCCAACGGGTGGATCACCAACCCCCCCATCCACAGGCGGAGGATTCCCTCCTCAAAAAAGGCGGACACGTACGTACCCCCGGCAGTACCCACCGGCATACTCCTTCAGCCTTGATGGCACCCCCCCCCCCCAGGTAGAGTGTGAGGGCCTGCCACGGCTCCGTCGCACTGCATTGCCAGGGTGGCCTGCAGTGGACAGTTGAGCTTGGGCCGGTAGTGTGGGGGATGGTCCCTAAAGATGGACCGGGCACTGCCGTGCACTCTTATGGGGCGTGTTGGTGGGCGGGGCTGCTCAGTACCGCCAGCAAGGAATATACTCTGCCGTGGACAGAGTGCAAATACTCTGAGCGAACGCAGCAGTGCGGATGCCTGCTTGTCATAGCAGAAGGTTCAAAGGCGAGAGGCCAATAGGCGCCGCCACAGGCTAACAGAGCCAACCACCAAGGCCTTGTGTCAACCCCCCCCCCCCCCCCAATCCATTGGCACAACCCCCAAGGGAAAGGAAAGGGAAGTAAAGAGGAAAAGATAGGCCAAGGAGGGAGAGGAAGGACACAGGGCGGTGAGAGGCCGATGGGCACCACCGCCTCTGGAGGGAAAGGGTCCAAGGGAAGGGCAGTACGTGGTGAGAGGCCAATGGGCGCCGCCAGCTGCAGACCAAAGCACACCATGGCGTCATGGCAAACCTCCCCCAAACCCGCCTGAAGCGGAACTCGATACCCCCCCTCCTCCTCTGGCCCTATCAGCAGGACTGGCCCCCCTCTGCCCCGCCCCTATACCCCCCCCCCCCCGCCGCCCTCATAACCGAATGCTTCCTGTGGCCAGGCTTTGGCGGTGTTTGAGGACATGAAGTCCCGCGGGCTGCGTCCGAACCGCTCCGTCTACAACGCCCTGCTGATGGTGCTGGGCCCCACAGGCCAGACCGCCCTCTCCTTCCAGTACTTCGAGGAGATGCAGGCGAAAGGTATCGCCGGTGACATCGTGACGTACAATTCGCTAATCGGGGTGTGCAAGACCGTCGGGGACTGGCAGAAGGCGCTGCAGGTGCGTGACCCGGGGGTTTGTGTGTGTGTGTGTGTGTGTGCGTGGGTAGGCCCACAGCACCAGTCGCTGGTTGTGTACTGTGTCAGTTTCGCTTCCTGCCTGCTGCGTGTATGTGTTTGCCTGGGCTGAGCTTTACCCCGTTCAGTTTGTGGGTTGCATGCTGCTGACTGCATCCCCTGTCCTCTGGAGCATCTGTTCTAGAGTGAGACTTGTTCTGTTTTGGCACTGTTTTGTTCTGTTTTGGTCGTGACGAACTGTGTGTGTGTTGGGGGGGGGGGAGGGGGGGCTGTGACAAAGGCACGCCAAAGTGCTCACGCTGACGTGTGCAGTGCAGGCCACGGCTTAGTGGCGAATTTTTCCCACACCGGGGGGGGGGGGGTCAGAGGCCAAGAAAGAAGTTTGTGGACCTAAAATCGACCTCCAATTTCCGGCCCCTTTGATGAATTTTAATTTTTTTTGTAAGGAAAAGTTTTCTGATGTGGGTCGGGGGTGGGCTCATGCGGAGGAGCCCAGGCTGCCATTCCGCCCCCTCCCCCCAGCCCCCCCCGGTAACGCTGCTGCAGTGGAGCGCCTCCTGCAGCGCCGTGGAGTGCTCATCAGAGCCCCCACTGGAGCCCAGGCACCGGGGGCGACTCCGGCACCGACAGGGGGGGGGGGGGGGGCGTGCTGCTGGGAGTCACACCGCAGCAGCAGCAGCTACTGCTGGTGGTGGTGCAGGTGTTCTGACCCGTGCCCCTGTCCGACTTGAACACATGCGGTGCTGGTACTTGAACCCGGGGCCCAGAGATACTGAATAAGTGTTTTGCCACTGGGCCAAGGGCCCGAGGGCTTTTGCAGTAAGTACCAGCACTCAATAAAGTGATCTGCTCCGAAAGCGTGCTTTTCCAAAGGCATTTAGCTGGCCAGGCATTGAAGGCCAGCCGCAGTTGCTGCTGCTGCTGCCATTGTTTCGCTGCCCGGGCGGAGAGGACGTGCGTGTTGGCCCGAAGGGGAATGCCGGATGGAGCCCGATGGGTGTGACGACCGAGGGCGGCCGTCGATGGAGAAACAGAAACGGTGGGTTTGCACTGCCTGCGTTTGTACTCACCAGGGGTGGATATAATAGTGACGACATTACCAGGGTGGGGGTGGGGGGGGGGGGCGTTGAGCCGGGAGGCAGTGATGACGGAATGACGATTACGATTTGCTCCTTTTCCAGCTCAGACAGCTCCAGCTCAGGCAGTGCAGACACAGATGATTCGGAACTGCAAGCCATTTTGGCAAAAGGTGTCAAGAAATAATTGCACTCTGCGGACTGTCTTCATGGGATACATAAAGCACTATCAAGTGTAGTATTTTGTGTCAGGAAAGGCAGATTGGTGCAGTAGTACAGTGGTATATGTGAGATCTTGGGATTTTGAGGTCGTGGGCTCAGTTGTGCTCAAAAGTCTGGCGCTTTTTTTTGCCCATCAGTCCTGTTGTCAGACTGCTGGCAAAACTGCTGTTCAGTCACGCCGGTAAATCGTAATCGTAATCGTCATCGGGGGGGGGGGGGGGGACCCCCCCCCACCACTATATCCACCCCTGGTACTCACCCAAAAAGGACGTGACTCAGGGGTATTCCACGCATGGCCTGAGAACGAAGAAACAAGCCCCGGCGCCCCGGATGTCCAAACTGTTGGTGGGAGAGTCCGAGGTATGGATGGGACTGAGACGCTGTTGTGCGTTGCAAACACAACAGTGACACACAGGGCTGTCCTTAAGAACTCCAATTTTTGTTTCGGTTAAGGACAACCCTCAAGGACAGCCCCCAAGGACCACCAACCGCCAACCGCCACCAACCGCCAACTACCAGCTACCTACACTTACTACGGTTTCCTTTCCGGGTACTACCACTAACCCATATCGTAACAGGAATGGAAACCCTATTCTCAGCCTAGGTCCTATCGCGGCCACATGTATGAAAACCTGCATGCACTTGAAGACCTGAAACCCGCCAGGAGTCTCGGCCAATACCCGTACGGCAGCGATGACACCCCTACGGCCTCCTGACAAGGGTTTCCTGCCTACAGTGATGAGTTGCACAGGATTTGGTATGTCCATAAGAGCCTCCTCAGGAAATAGCTCTTCTCCAGCCAGAACATCAATCTGGGCTCCAGTATCCACTTAAAGCCTGGTGTTCCTTTTCAGGTAGATTGAACTTATTGCTGAGCTGGAGTGTGGTTTTGTGTCTTGCCCATGTTGTGACCATGAAGCAGAGAGCGTCCCTGTGAACGTTCGTTTGTGTTGCTGTTACGAACCCTTTTTCCCTTGAAGGACATGCGCACCCGTATTCACCGCAGTCACGCTCGGAGCGAGCGAGCGATGGAGGGAGTGAGGGAGGATTGGACAGGGTGAAGGAGGGCCAAGGCACTTCGTCGGGGTGGGCAGGGCTTCTTTAGAATAATTAAAAACCAAGGGGGGGGGGACTCCTCCCCCAAAACCCCCTCCCCCCCTCCCCAGACCAAAGTGACCATAGTGGGAAAAAACGAAGTTTACAATAGGGAAAATCTGGTCAGGCCATTTTTGGTACACCAAGTTTTGGGTCCAAAACCCCCTCCCCCCCTCCCCCCCCCTGCTCAAAAGAAGCCCTGGGGGTGGGGGTGGGTTGCGGGGGCTTCAGTGGTGGTCACTCCGTGCTCTGTGCTGGTGCCGCCCGTGCAGGTGTTTCAGGACATCGAAGCCAAGGGCATCCCGCGGACCGATGTCACGTACGCGTACCTCATCCAGGCCCTGATGGCGGGGGACCAGTGGAACAGGGCCGCGGAGCTGTACCGGGCCATGCAATTGGAGGGCCTGGTCACGGATCGGACCGCCTGGAGTCAGCTGATCCGGCAGTAGAGAGGCAGATGGGGGGGGGGGGGCTGGCCGGCCTTGGGGCTGGTACCAAAAATGCACTTTCACAGTTTGGAGTTCTTCTTGCAATCCTATTGCGTTTAAGACGATGACCTTCCACTCCAGCACCATTAAAATAGAATAAGGGGGCTACAACTGACCACCCGGGCGCTGAAAACACCGCTTTTGGCCAAAAAAAATGGCTTGTGGATGCAACGGAGGGACGGAGGGGACGAGGCATGAGGGGGGGGGGGTGTTAGCTGTTTTTGTTACTGTCCCGCTTCCTGGTTCTCTACCATGTTGCAAAGGACGAATGATGTTGCCCTCCCTCTCCCGCAATCGGGTCACTCTGCACTCCGTTTCCGCAGACCTTTTTGCGAAAGGCCTCGGGCCGCTTGCGGCTCTTGACAAGCTTTTCTTTCGCTCATGTGATCTGCCCGCTCTCTTGTCAGCCGTTGAGCCACATTGGGCGTTCCTTTTTTGGAATCGGGACTGCTTCACTTCGGAGCACCTCGAAATGCTGGCGCACGCGCGACGTTATATATCGCCAATGGATCAGAGTTCCTGGCACGGGGCGGGTTACTGTCGCTTACAAATGCCATTCAGGCTGGCACTTGCCATCAGGGAGACAGTGGCTGGGCGTAGGCTGGGCGCCCTGGGGGGGGGGCAGGTTACCCCCCCGCTTCCCAATGCATCCCCGGGGAGGGGGGGGGGGGTTGTGCTTCGCTGTACAGGGGGGCCTTGAAGGTCTGTGGTGCAGTGCCAAATGGATCGCACTGACCCGGGTCAGTCTGGCTGGTCCGGGTAGACGCGTGCGCCGACCCGCGGGTGTTCAAGAGTGCACCGGGTAAAGTGTTGCTGCGATGTGCAAAGGCCCCGGGGTCGCCCTGGGGCCGCGCCGGGCGGCTGCCCAGGAGCAGCCCAGACTGCCGCCCTCCGGCAGCGCAGGGCAGCGCAGAGCGCTCTGTTGAGCCCCAGCGCTGGGCCACGCACACAAAGTGCAGCGTTGCCCTGCCCTTCTTCAGGGCCGTGCAGAGCGGAGGGGCTCTGTGCCCTGATGGCAGCGTGCACCCCCCCCCCCCCCTGCAAACCCAGGCGTCTTTTGCAGCCGGTAAGCGGCGGGAAGCTCTTTTCGGTCATGCCGGTAATGCATGGGTTCTTTATCCGACACTGATTGCTGATGTGTGACTGGCAGCTACTGACCGTGATTGTCTGACTAACGGTAGTCAGACATGATGTTCTGTTTTCTGTTTCAGACACAGTGTGTGTCTTGAAGTTTAACTGGGTTTGGCATAGAGAATAAAGAGGCTTTTATGCTTTACTGTGGAGTGGGTATGTATTGCCTCTGGTTTGCATTTGTCTGTTTTTTAATTAGTCCCCCCCCCCCTCTCCGGACCCGCAGAGGGTCAGAATGAGCAGCGGCGAGAGGCCAATAGGTGCCGCCAAAGGCAAACAACCTAATTTACCGAGGCGTGCCATCCCCCCCCCCCCCCCCACCCGAGATATGTGCCTGCGGGAGGCAAAATGCCAGGTGCCAGAAGGAAAAGCATGGTGCCAGCGGGTGGAGCAATTCCAAAATTGGGACATGCTGGTGGCAGAGAATAAAGAGCCACCTATGCCTTACCGTGGAGTCAATTGCCTCTGGTTTGCATTTGTCTGCTTTCAAATTAGGTCTCACCCCCCCCCCCCCCTCTTTCCCCCTGCAAAACGGCCCTGCTACCCCCGGAAGCCCCTCCCAACTGCTGACCTCAGCCATGCAGGGCCGAGCCACACGGGCCTTTCATTGGGCGGCCGGGGGCGGGGGGGCTATCGCACACCATCGACTCTCCCCTAACGTCTCAACTGCTGTGCAATGGACGAGGGGCCTGTGGGTCCTCAGCGACGATTGAACTGCCCCCGGGCGGACACCAGCGGCGGCTGGGCTGGCGGGGGGATCGCGCGGCAGGGGACGGGTCCGAGCGCGAGACGGGCTGTTGGCGAGGACGCCGCCGGTGTGAGGGCAGCCGCACAAATACAAGAGGGCGTGAGGGAAACGGACTGGAAGAGGGGTGACCTGCGTGTCGTGCGGACAAAGGCCATTATTGGGGCGATCATCGTTCTCTGTGAATTCCGTTCGGAATGTTTGGAGCCGCAATTAATTCACGTTGCGTTTAGAGAAAGGCAACCGCAAGTGAACTCCGACAGCGAAGTTGAAAGAGAAGATGTCAGGGGGGCATCCCCTTCAGTGCCGCACGAGGGCCTCTGCAGGATAGACTGGCACCCCACCATGCCGTGTCGTCCAAGGAGGCGTTGTGCAGGGGGCCACTGAGGGGGGTCTCACACTCAGACGTGCTAGCGTCCGGCAGGGAATGTGGGTCTCGTTAGGAATCAGCCCTGTGCTGTGTGCCACCCGGTAATACTTGCCTCACCCACATCCAGAACTTAGTAGGAACCTGCTGCATTCGGTGTCGTGGCGGGCGTGGCAGACGCCAGTGGCAAGTCTGCCCACAATGTATGTGCGTCTGCCGCACTTGCCCCTATTTGCATGCACCATCCGAGAAAGCCCCAGAAGAAGTGGTTCAAGGGGGGGCAGGCCTCAGGAGTTGCCGGGGGGTCCTTTATGAACAAACATGAGAAACTGCCTGTTTGTGGATGAGACTGCATCTGTATGCGCTGGGGCTCTATGTCCTTGTCTAGTGCAGGACGCCCGCAGTATTGCAGCTGCCCGGACTTTTCGATGTGCCCACGCAAAGGGAGGGCACTGCGCAGCTTACCACACTTTGACCCCCTTGACCTCCTCGAAGCGTGTGTGTTGACACTACGAATCAGGGTCTTTGAAGGTCTTTGAAGGTCTTGAACATGGCCTTCTGATTTACTCTGGATTCACACACACACACACACACACACACACACACACACACACACACACACACACACACACACACACACACACACACACACACACTTCGGCGCTTGCCTGTGTAGAGAAGACGGAGTTCTTTTTTCTTTTTCTTTTTACAATGCCCCTGTCAATGTGATGCACCATGCCCATCGGCCCTCAGCATTGGGGCACCTATGGGCCATCTCTCTCTCTCGCTCTCTCTGCTCGAAAAATTGCTCAGGGGCCCTACAGGTGGGAGCCCTTTCGTGATGGTGTGGGCCATGCTTTTCGCAGCACACAATGCTCTGCTTGTTGGCATTGATGGCGAGGGGGTGGTGAAGGAGATGATGGCGGTGGAGATCAGATATGAATGGGGAACTTGACGGCAGTCAAAGGTACACAGGAGTGCTGCACTGTTGGGAGGAGCGCCCCCTCCCAATGTATTTAATGACCACAAGATCATCACCGCTCTCTGATGGTCCTTGGCGCAAGCGAGTACACGCGGCCCATTTGTGTGCGTGTAGGATATAGGGCACAATAGAGACTGTTCCAGCTGTCATCAAATGCTGGACAAAAAGAATGGTGGCCACGTCTCTGACACACAACCACTGCTACCATTTTAACAACCACTGCAACAAATCTGTGAAAATGCATACAACCCAAGCAAGTTGCCTCACAGCTGGGAATGAGGACCCCAGGTCCCAACTTAATAGGGTACATACCCCTCTGACACCCACCCACTGACAGTAACAAAAAACAATTACACGGGCTGACAGTAACAAAAAAAATTCATTTTTTTTTAAATTGCACGCCCCGATCGCAAAAAAAATACACACACTGACAGTAGTGAAAACATTACACGGGCTGACAGCAAAACAAATTACACGACGTGGCGACGTTTTTGTACACAACTTACATTTTTCACCCCTGCATCTTGGATCTCCGTGTCTTGGCCATAGAAGCAACCATGGCAGTCACCCAGGTCAAATCTCCCAGTACAATGAGGTGCTAACACACATCCTTCTTGAGTTCCAAGAAGGCAGGTCTTGGACAAGGGGCGCAGGAGGCACATCCTAGAACTCATTGCAACATCCCCACGCTCCTGCACTCATACAGGTCTTGTTAGACAAACCTGGACAGTCCCGGTCCCCACAATATGTGTTCTAATTGTAGATGTAGCAATTACGGAAAACATGTCAATCATGATCAATCCAATGATTCTTGTACCTCCCAACAATGCAATTTTTCCGAGAGCGGTCATGTTCGATATTGATGCTGCTTTTGAGGTGTTTTTTTTTTGGCATCCATGTCCTCTTCCCAACTGCATTCAGCAAGGGTGTGCTACCAGAGACTCTATAGTTGCCAAGAACCGTCCACTCTTCCCCATGCTGCTGCACAGTAGATGCTTGAGCGTCGGCTAGTTGTCTTTATTTGGGCCATCTTCTCGCTTTGGACCTCACTTGGAGGCCAAAACAAAACGTTGGTTGATCCACCAGAGCTGCCTTGCCCGCAGGGTGCCCGCAGTGCAAAGTGTTGCAATTGTGGGGTCACGTCGGGGTGTGGTGGCTGTGGGGGTTGTGTGATAATTTTGCAGGACTTGGGAGGGATCACCAGGGGCAAATGCTGTCCAGTCCTGAGTGAATTTGGCAAGCAGCATGGGGATCATGGCGGATTCCGCCAAAGTCAGTGAGGGTACTGAAATCGCATCAGAGAATGTAACGTTCTAGGCTCGCATTCACCCGCTTTGAAAATAGGCAGGTATGTGGTGGCCTAAGTGGTTTGCACGCAACAATGGTCTTCTCCACTCCAAAAACCTCATCCCTCAGGTGTTGATGGTGGCAGCCGTCCACACCCATACCTTCCCATGGAGCCACCTTACTCACTGAGAAGGGATTCACTGTGCTCAATGGAGGTCATTGGAGCACTCAACTGGGCAATCTTGATGGGCTAGGAATGGCCAAACCACTTATTATGTATTGGGTTGCAACGCAGTCCACAGTCAACAAAGGGCCACAATGGTGGCCCGACATCAGGGATACACTCCGTCATGGTGACTTGCAGATAAGAAACACTGCTGCCTGGCTGCACCTTCAGAATGCATTGCACTTCAAAAAGCCAACTGCAGAGGCGACACACTGCAACATTGAACTTTGGTTCATATGGATGCACACAAGGATGCCCAGTGCTTCCAAAAAAGGAGCCCACAGAAGACTTCAAGTGTCTTACCCTTACACACAAATAGCATTACTCTCCACTCAGCTCGAAAGGTGGGGTGAGCCCTCGTTCTCCTTTGCTATTTATCTATGTCTTTGTGGTGTCATCCATCACCCCTCGTGCCGTATACCACCTCAAATCCGTATCCGCCCTTTCTCAAGGCTTCCAGTCAGGGAGCTTCCAGGAACAAGCTCCCAGGGAGGTTTTCAGTGTGGTATGGGTTTTTGAGGAACGACTCCCCCGACACCTCCTGCTTTTGTTTGTCCATTCTAGCCACCATGAAACTGTTGTACTTTGCACTGCTGCTGGTCTGTGTTGTCTCCATTGGTGCGCTTGAGCACATGCCTGCCGGACCCGAGGAGACTCCACGTGCAGCCCGAGTAGCACAGACGACTTCCACAGACAGGCCCATCCACATCCCTCCTCCGAATCCCAGAATCCCAAGTCCCGTCTATCCCGAGGATCCGGTAGACCTGTCGCTCAATGGGCTTAAGAACCTCGAGCCTGATGAGTTAATCCCACGTCCCGTCTATCCCGAGGATCCTGCGGACCCGTTGCCCCATGGGCTTGAGGAGGACATGGAGCCGAATGAATTTGATAAGTATGATTTCGATGATCCGGACCTTTGGGTGGATGATGATGAGGAGTTGGTGGATGATGATGACGAGTTGCAGGACAATGCCAGACCTATTTGGCCCGAGGACCCGGATGTGAGCAACGTGCAACCCGCCGATCCAGAGGATCCGGTCGACCTGTCGCTCAATGGGCTTAAGAACCTGGAGCCTGATGAGTCACGTCCACCTCCCGTCTTTCCCGAGGATGCCCTGGACCCGTTGCCCAATGGGCTTGAGGAGGACATGGAGCCGAATGAATTTGATGAGTATGATTTCGATGATCCGGACCTTTGGGTGGATGATGATGAGGAGTTGGTGGATGATGATGTGGAGTTGGTGGATGATGATGAGGAGTTGGTGGACAATGCCAGACCTATTTGGCCCGAGGACCCAACGACGAGGGACGGGCCTCGGAGGCCCGCCGCTTGATGTGGCAGTTTGAACTCCTCGTCGCGCACGCTGGCCCGCCCCTCTCCCCGCTCACACCCTGCCCTTGACCTGGTCCATGAAGTGCTGCAGAACGGTGTGTCAGCAGGTGCCTCTGCTGGAGAACGCGCTGAAGCATTAGCTGCTTCTGTGGGCACTAATGTCATAGTCCGCACGCCTCTCACACGCCTCACACAGGCGTCGCACAGGCAACAGGTATCCCTCACACACCCCTCATGCCCCACAACGCTTTATGCCTCACACGCCTCTCACACGCCTCTCACACGCCTCTCACACGCCTCTCACACGCCTCTCACACGCCTCTCACACGCCTCTCACACGCCTCTCACACGCCTCTCACACACCTCTCACACGCCTCTCACACACCTCTCACACGCCTCATATGGCTCTGCTGCGCAAAGTTCCCGTGTAAGTCCGACGACTGAACAGGGAGCACTGGCTGTGTTGTGAAGGGAGATGCGCACAGCGGTCCGTAGCCACACACGATGCTCCCGGTGCAGTGAACGTGTTTGTATTGCATTGCAGTGCATCATCGCAAGCTGAACCATTGACATCATGCCGGTTGCTCCGCTGTTCTCTTCCGTGGGTGTTTGTGCATCAATAGAGTCACCTCCGCCGGTGGCGCCAGGCATCATTGCGTCTGCAGGGCCATCTGAGGCCACGTCACGTGCTCTTACGTGAGCTTACATGGCTGGGTTTCTGCCAGTGTCAGGGCCCATGTTGCGTCAAAAAGCCCTGCAGGCGCACGGTGAAGCGCAAACGTGCCAGCTCTGTATATAGTTGCCTGAATATGTGTGTACATGTTTGCACAATGCAACACGGTGTTTTGCTCGCTGATCACTGTGAGAGCGTTTGTGGCAGGATGCAGAGAGAGAAAGTCACTGCCTGACACTGCCCTGTCAATGTCGGGACTGTGACTGCTCTCTGGCGAAGGAACCCTCTTTGCAGCTGCGTTGAAGTCAAACTGCCGGAGACATTCATTGGGGGTGCCTTTGCTTGCAGTGCACAACATCTCTGTATTGTGGCGTTGAGCATCACCACATGTACGGTTGGTGTGCTTCTCTTGGGCCTGTTTTGAGATGCAACATTATTGCTTTTTTTTTTTCCTGTGCAGCTGAACAGTTGTAGCCACGCTAAGGTAGTGTTGGGCCACCACCCATATGCAATCCCCATTACGAAAACGGGTTGCAAGGCGGTACTCAAGGCTCATAGCGGATGCTTGGTGCACTGTGCACACACATTCCTTGGATCCAAAAAAAAACCCAAAACGGAGTAGGGGCGATCTTCCAAGGGGGGAGGTATGAAAGCCGAAGTACCAGCTTCCTGCTATGAGCACCCACCGATCTGGTGTTTGCGTGGTAGTGCTGTGATATTGGAGGAGCTGTTTGTAGAGGGGGGAGGTTTCTTGGTACAGGCTCTGGGTGCTGCGTATGCGCTCCGCACACGCTGTGTACAAAACGGCCCCTTGACGGCTCATGGGCATGGGCAGGTGCTTAAATTTGCTTTTGAAGTTGGAGCCTGCGATTCCTGCTTACAAGGTGGTAGCATCCTGAGGATCTGGTGGCTTCACCACACATGCATGCAGCGCCCACGCACTGCGGACGCAGTGCAACGGCGTTCCCATGGTGCTTCAAAAGTGGGTGTAACATCTCTGATTGAAGCGCAGCTGGTATTAAGCGATGTGCAGAGGTGCTGGTTGGCATAGGAAGATGGTTGTCAATGTATCAACGAGTCTCGAGTAAGGTGACATACCTGAGTGGAAGATGTCAGGCACGCATTCCCGTCCATGAAAATGGCTCTGAGAGGCCGCATGCTTGAGCATTCCTGCAATGTTTGTCCCTTATGTATTGTATTTCGGTGCATTTTGCTGTGTGGTTGGGGTGGTGATGGGTTTGAAGGGTATGGGCATATGGTAGTTTCCAAGACATGTTTGCAGACACAACAAATTTTTTTCGTCCGAGGCCCTGTGTACTCTTATGCTCTCTACTGCTGCATCGATGCCAATTCAGTGTTGTAGACATCCATATGTGTGCTGCTCTCCTCCTGTAAGCTACTGTGTCAGTGCCAAGTTTGTGTTGCAGACACCACTGCCCTTATTTATGTCTCACTCTTCTCGCTACTGCATTGGTGCATATCTGTGTTGCAGACATCCATATTCTTACCCTCCCTGCTTGTTCACCTGTGCTTCCGTGCATTTTTCTTGCTGATGTTGCAGGCATTGGTAAAGTTTGGAGCTATCCATGAAAGGGGGAATCTGATTTGTGATTCTTTGGTGAACATTTTGCTGTGGTGGTTCGACATCTCTTGTGGCCTCTCATTGATGAAGACTCATGATTTTGTGCAATCCGGACCACCAAACAGCATGAAGAAGGCAGCAGCTGATGTAACTGCATCTGCCCTCCCTCCCTCCCACCCTCCCTCTTGCTCCCCCCCCCCCCCTTTGTGCAAACACGGCATAGGGGGGTCGCCGGTCCCGGGTCCTTTACACGGGCTCCCCCCCCGCCCCCCTAGAAATTGGCACCAAGTGCCGGACCATCGGCGCCAAAGGCGCCGAAAGCAAAATTTTCCTGATATGGCAAAGGGTGAAAAATGGTGTTTTCACTCTATGTGTCCAACCTCAATCTTCTCAGAATTTTCAGGAGAAATCGATAATGGGCAAAAATGGGTATTTTTTCAGTCTGCCCGAAATAAGTATCCCACCTCTGAGCAGGGTTTCTCAGAGATGGGCACTACCCTAGTTGGTGTGACACTGTACTGACAAACAGAGGGCCCTCGGTTCAATTCTCAGTGGAAGCAAAAGCACACTGTGGACATAAAAGGGGCGGGGGCAGGGGCTACATGATGCGCTCGCCACAGAAGGAGGACTGAGCATGGGATTGGAGAGGCAAAAGGTTATTCTGTGCCCCCGTTGGGGAAAAGACCCCGCAAGTGGACATCCCAGGGCCCAAAAACCGCCGTTTGGGAGAGGCCCCTCACTGCCGGTTTGGGATGACCGAATGGAGGCGCTTGGCCAACGGGTTTTTCCCCATAGCTCACCAAGAGTCTACTATGCAAAGGCAGATGACATGCAGCCAATTCTGATTTTGTCCCCTTTTTTGGGGTCCCGAGAACGCAGGGGTTACGTAGCATTCCCGCCCACTTGTGGGCCCCTGAGAAGGCAAGGGTGAGGCAACCAATTCTAATTTTGTCCCCATTAAATCCCCTTAAACACAAGTACCACCTACCATGCCCCCCCCACCCCCCTTGTTGCAATATTTTTTGCCCCTACATCTGCACCTCCAAGTGATCAACACGATGAGAAGGCCATTTCAAGCCATATATGTAGGGGTCCGGAGCCCCCCCCCCCCCTCTAGCTGGCCCCCTAACCCCCCCACTAGACCCAGCCCCCGCCCCCCCTTCCCCCCCTCCCCATCCTAAAAGTGGTACGGAAGCGGGAAGGAGTCGGCGTATGGCCCGTTGCTGCGACCCCCCCGTGAAACACGGGCTTGTCCAAGCACAGAGTGAGCGTTGAACCACTGTTTTCAGGATTTTTTGGGACCGCTGTTTTTCATTGTCTTGAATGCAGGATTGGGCGTTTGTGACGCACTTGCAGAGGGAAAGGGGGGCTCTTTCATGTCTTTGATTGTGCGTTATGTTTACAAACATTGTACCACACATTGCAACCCCATGCTGTTTGTTTGGATGTGATTTTCGGCCCGGGCTAACGTTGTGTCGCGTGCAAGCACGGGCTTGTCTAAGCATGGGCTTGTCTAAGCACTGGGTGGGCGTCGAACCCCCCCCCCCTCTCCCCGACGCCCAACCCTCCACATCACTGCCTACTGCCGAACTCCTGCCTGCCTTCCTTCCCACTCTCTCCCTCTCTGCTGTGTCTGTGTCTGCTGTGGAGAGGGACGGTAAAAGGTAGCTTTGACAGTAAAGACTGAGGGGACTAGAAGAGGGCGGTGTTCTATGCCGCATTCCTTTGCAGGCACGTTGCATGTGGCCTTTGCAGGAACGTTTCCATGTGACATGCAGCACCGTTGCTGCTACAGGTTCCCAAAGACCTGTGCATTTACAGCCCCAGTTTGGCTATCAGGCTCCCTCACAAAATGCATCACACCTGCTCCCGGAAAGTTACCAAACATGTACCATGTTCAATGTATGAGTGCGCAGTGGTTGTGTCCCAGGAATGTTTGCCTCTGGGACGGTGATACGCATGGACCAGGTCCTTGGAATGAGCCAGTTCAGTGCTGTCTTGGTTGCATGTCATGTCATGTCTGCAGCACATCTGCGTGTGTCTCATTAAAAGCATCTTGTAATCTATGCATTTGACTATTCATTGTCCAGGTACACAGTTTGATATTCGGCATTTTGGGTCGCCTCTGATGTCTGAGTTGGTGCTGGCGCCAAGCCTGCCCGCTAGTCTTCGAATTCTAGAGGTGCCGCCACCCTTGTAGCAACACATCAGCCAGCTGTACACCCCCGCCAACGTGCTGCCAAACAACCCAACTCAGGGGACGTCTTGCACGCCGTGCACAAAGTTTGTGCAGGACCATACCCAAGCTCCATAGCAGCGCCTAGTACAAGTAACAATGAGCCCTGTTATGCATTTATATGCGTTGCTTGCATGCCTTGCCCTCATTTTCGTACATTTATATGTGTTGTTGTGAATCCTTTTCTCTTGTTTCTGGTATCTATCAAGAATTTGTATTTGGATTCCGAGAACAAACGATGAAGATACAGTTGGGAACCCTTTCCACTTGGTGGTGCACTAGGTGGGTCAAGATACTTACCGAGTGAAGGTGGGACTAGGCCAGTTCTGAGAGCGGCTCAGAACAACCCAAGTCTGCCCCCGTGAGCCTGACTTCCACGGGAAGCATGTGGGACTGGGTTATGCAGCCCACAAAGTGGACTTGAATGACGACTATGCCCAGCAGGACGACTACATTATCAAGAACATCCTTGCGCATTGTCCAAACAAGTCCGCGGCTGGAGGTGTGGTGTTCAAAGTGCGCTGGCACGGCTATGGTCCCTCGCATGACCGTTGGGAACTAGTCTCCTCCTTCGTGCCCTGCATCAACACCCCGTTCATGGAGAATATTGCGAATTGTAGCAAAAAACCCCAATTTCTCCTTGTCATATGTGCGTTGTGCGCGCGCTGTGCCAAGACGCCACCGAGTGCTAGCACCAAGCCTCCTCTCTAGTCTTGGAATTCTAGAAGTGCCCCCACCCCGATAGCAACACATCAACTAGCCGTATACCAGCCACCTCGCCAACACACGGCCAAGGAACCCAACTAAGAATTGCCAACTAAGCCAAAGCCCTCTGCCTGCGCTGATGACAAGGCGCTTCTGGCAAACGGCAAACTGCTGCTGGAGGTACATAGGGTTGAGAATTGACCTTGGACGCTGTGTGGGTGATACGCTTCTGGATGGGCCTCATGAACGGGTTGACCAACCCCATATCCTCCACTGGTGGTACGGCCGCAATATATCAAGGTAGCGTGGACTGACACTCACCTAACTCCGCTCTCACCACCAAGAATCTAGCATGCACCAGATCCAAGGGGCGCTTGCCCGACTCCTTTTGGAGCTGGCCAATTGCTGCAATTTTTTGTGCATATCCACACTGTGTATGGGGCTTTGATGACCGGGTGGTAGGGCTGGTATAAGTGCTTAGCAAGCAACTGGTTGAACCTCACCCGAACCAACAAGCGTCACCTCTATGGTTGCCACGCGACGGACCTCCAACGAGTCCTCCAAGGGAAAGTGGCTGTAACCTGTGTGAGTAGCTGGGGGCACCCCTATGGCCAGGCAGGAAGAGGAAGAGGGACAACTCCACGGCCCTGGCCACCATTATTAACTCCAAACAGTGGCTGCAAGAGGCACGGTAAGCGGGTGGCGCTGAGGCCATACAATGGTCCATGTGAACCATTATGATAGAACACCTGGTGCTGAGCACCCTGAATAAACGACCCTGCATCCTCCCCAGACTAGACGCCAGGTGGACTGTATGGCATTCAAATTTAGAGGATGCGACGAGATGACACTTTTCTGTTGCAATACAATCATTCCATTATGCTTCTGCAGCAGAATGAACAGTGGAGCACATGCAACGCCGCATCCAAGACAGTATATTTTGCCTTGGTAGCACAGTGCCATGCTGATGAAGGTAACCAATAAGCCCTACAAAACAACATAAGCTGCCCCAGAAAATAGTCTGCCAGTTGTACACCGACACAAAACACCCCATACACTTCACAAAGGAGGACTTGAAGTGCCTCATGTGCGTCCAACAGGAGCCATAGAGGTACCAGGATGTTTGATTGCAATGGTGTCTATCCATATAGTCGCCAGAGGTGCATGCAGAATGCAAACTGATGTGCATATAGTGCAACATATTTTTATGTAGAGTGGAATCCTAGTGTGAAGCAAGAGGGTGATGACCATCGTCAGATCTGGCCAACAACAGCATGTGCGCTGGCTGTCTAAGCCATGCGAGGCGACATACGAGCACTTTTACCGCATGTAGCACACATACAGATAGCACTGTGAATGGGTGCACAGTACTCATGAGGCATCCCTGACACTCCGTAGGATGCTGGGTGTGTACCTTGCCCCGCCCTTGAAATCCTTCCCTCTTGCGAGCCCCCGCTGGGTTGGGGGGTGGCGGGGGCATCACTTGGCCCAGAAAGCAGAGGAAATGCTCAGTGCCAAAGGCACAGAAGAAAATTGTTCTTGAGGTTATACTGGAACTGGTGCAGTTCTAGTGCTATCATTGCCCCCCCCACAGGGGCGGGGGGAACCGTCACCTGGTGACCGTCCCCTCCCCTAAGGTGGCCAACGATCATGACATTTGGAGGGAGATTTCAAGGGGGGGGATTTGGCACAAGGCCTCGGTATCTATTTATTTGCCTTTGGCGGCGCCTATTGGCTTCTCGCCACTGCTCATTCTGACCCTCTGTGGGCCCGAACGTGTTTTGGTTGTGTCAACGGAGCCCCTGGATGAATTGTCCTGTTTGACTACTCCGGGGGTCGGCTGTCCCGGAGAACGGCTGTTGCCCGTGCCGTTGACCAGGTGCATCCAGATGCACACTCCGAGTCCATGCGGGGGTTTGCCGACTCCAGCACTGAGTTGAGCGCGCTGGGGTGTGCATCCGCAGGATAATTTTCCTGACAGGGGCTTCTAACAACCACAATGATTCTTTCCCGTTTTTCCTTTCCTTGTTCTCCTTCTGTGCTCTGCACCATTTTCGGCGAGCGCGGTCTGCCCTGTCCTGTTGCCCTCCTTGGTTCGTCCCTTTCCCCTTGCCCAGTTTCTTCCCCGCCCTCTCCATTCTTTCTGCCCTGGGGGGCATTGGGTGGCGGGGGTGTGTGTTGCTGTAGGGAGGGGGTAGAGGGGGTCAAGGGGGGGGAGGTACCGACAAGACCCTAATCAAGACTGAATATTGGGACCGAGCTGGTGGGGGAGGGAACATCAGCTATGACTGGTGAGGGACATCAAGAATGATTCACACATCGATGGCTCTTGACATAGTGGAAACAGCTTGCAAGTGAACCCCATCACCACGAGGCCCATTTTCAATGCTTTTTGGAATTCTGAGGGGCCAAAATGCCCCAAAAATGGGCTCAAAATGGGCTCATTTCACCCGTTTGTGCACCCCAAATGGTCTAGGATGAGGTTTGGAAAAATGTGTTTTTGACCCATTTTTGACCCATTTTTGGTCCCAAAACAGCCCATTTTCAAGGCATTTTGGGATTTTTGGAGGACCAAAATGGGCCACCACGAGCTCAAAACGGTCCAAAAACACTTGTTTTAGCATTGCACATGGTCTAGGATCATTTTTGAGAAAAGTCATCTTTTTGCCCCTACTGGACCCTGTTGACCCATTTGGGCACCCACCTGTTTGGGCTTGAGCTTGGAGCTTGCCGCAGCCTAGTGGGCCTAGGTATGGGGTTCTAGGCGTCCATTTGGGCAATTCCGAGGGGTGGAAACCACAAAAAGTTGAGGGTTGCGGGTGGAGTAGGTGCCCTCGGAATCGCGTTTTGAGCCATGTAGCCAAAGATATGGCCTATTCTTGGTTTGTGGCTGTCGGCAGCCAATCTACACAAAATTTGGAGCTTCTGGAGGCCTTTTTGGGCCGTTTTCGGGACATATCATGGAGTTAGAGGGCCGCTAAGAGCTCATTGACACGGGGAAGTCAAGCCGCACGTGAAGTGTACCCACCGTTTCCCTTCGTTTGGCCGTTTTGAATGGGTTCTAGGGCTGTTTTGGCCCAAAAATGGCTGTTTTTGGCCCTAAACTGGAGTTTTTGAAACTGAAGTCCGCCACTTGCGAATCCCGTTCCCGGCCGCCACCGTTGAGTTTCTCGCTGAAAATTTGTGTGAATGTACTTCACACCCATAGGTATCATGCACCAAAATTTCAACCAAATCCAAAGCACCACAACGGAGTTCTGATTTTTACCCATTTCGCGCGTGCTGCTGCTTGCTTGCTTGCTGCTGCTGCTTGCTTGCTTGCTGCTGCTGCTGCTAAACCTGGTAGGTCCACCCTAGACACTAAAAAGGGTTATAAAACCAAGACTGGTTCCACCAGCTCGGTGACCCTAACCCTAACCCTGACCTCTAGTGGGAAACAATCACTTTGAGCCTGTTTGATAAAAGAAAATAAGAAAATCCGCAAACGCCCTTTCTCAAGGCCTCCAGTCAGGGAGCTTCCAGGAACAAGCTCCCAGGGAGGTTTTCAGTGTGGTATGGGTTTTTGAGGAACGACTTCCCCTACACCTCCTGCTTTTGTTTGTCCACTCTAGCCGCCATGAAACTGTTGTACTTTGCACTGCTGCTGGTCTGTGTTGTCTCCATTGGTGCGCTTGAGCACATGCCTGCCGGACCCGAGGAGACTCCACGCGCAGCCCGAGTAGCACGGACGGCTTCCACAGACAGGCCCATCCACATCCCTCCTCCGAATCCCAGAATCCCACGTCCCGTCTATCCCGAGGATCCGGTAGACCTGTCGCTCAATGGGCTTAAGAACCTCGAGCCTGATGAGTTAATCCCACGTCCTGTCTATCCCGAGGATGCGCTGGACCCGTTGCCCAATGAGCTTGAGGAGGACATGGAGCCGAATGAATTTGATAAGTATGATTTCGATGATCCGGACCTTTGGGTGGATGATGATGAGGGGTTGGTGGATGATGATGTGGAGTTGCTGGATGATGATGAGGAGTTGCAGGACAATGCCAGACCTATTTGGCCCGAGGACCCGGATGTGAGCAACATGCAACCCGCCGGTCCAGAGAAACCCACAGGCCCTTGATATGGCAGATTGAACTCCTCATCGCGCACGCTGGCCCGCCCCTCTCCCCGCTCACACCCTGCCCTTGACCTGGTCCATGACCTGCTGCTGGACGGTGTGTCAGCAGATTCCAAGGGGCATCATCTGTTTCTTCTGTGGACACTGATGTCAGGGTCTGCACGAATCTCACACGTACACGCCCCGGACACGCCTCACGCAGGCCACACAGGACTGAGGTATATCTGGTACACGCCTCATACCCCACAACGCCTTACAAACACCACGCACACGCCTCTCACACGCCTCTCACACACCTCTCACACGCCTCTCACACGCCTCTCACACGCCTCTCACACGCCTCTCACACACCTCTCACACGCCTCTCACACACCTCTCACACGCCTCTCACACGCCTCTCACACGCCTCATATGGCTCTGCTGCGCAAAGTTCCCGTGTAAGTCCGACGACTGAACAGGGAGCACTGGCTGTGTTGTGAAGGGAGATGCGCACAGCGGTCCGTAGCCACACACGATGCCCCTGGTGCAGTGAACGTGTTTGTATTGCATTGCAGTGCATCATCGCAAGCTGAACCATTGACATCATGCCGGTTGCTCCGCTGTTCTCTTCCGTGGGTGTTTGTGCATCAATAGAGTCACCTCCGCCGGTGGCGCCAGGCATCATTGCGTCTGCAGGGCCATCTGAGGCCACGTCACGTGCTCTTACGTGAGCTTACATGGCTGGGTTTCTGCCAGTGTCAGGGCCCATGTTGCGTCAAAAAGCCCTGCAGGCGCACGGTGAAGCGCAAACGTGCCAGCTCTGTATATAGTTGCCTGAATATGCGTGTACATGTTTGCACAATGCAACACGGTGTTTTGCTCGCTGATCACTGTGAGAGCGTTTGTGGCAGGATGCAGAGAGAGAAAGTCACTGCCTGACACTGCCCTGTCAATGTTGGGACTGTGACTGCTCTCTGGCGAAGGAACCCTCTTTGCAGCTGCGTTGAAGTCAAACTGCCGGAGACATTCATTGGGGGTGCCTTTGCTTGCAGTGCACAACCGGTGCAATATTATTGCTGTTTCTTTTTTTTGTGGAGCTGAGCAGTTTTAGCCACGCTAAGGTAGTGTTGGGCCACCACCCTTATGCAATCCCCATTACGAAAACGGGATGCAAGGCAGTACTCAAGGTTCATAGTGGATGCTTGGTGCACTGTGCACACACTTTCCATGGAGCCAAAAAGCACCCAAAACGGAGTAGGGGCGATCTTCCAAGGGGGGAGGTATGCAAGCCGACGTGCCAGTTTCCTCCTATGAGCACCCACCGATCTGGTGTTTGCGTGGTAGTGCTGTGCACATTTTTTTCGTCCAAGGGCCCTGTGTACTCTTATGCTCTCTACTGCTGCATCGATGCCAATTCAGTGTTGTAGACATCCATATGTGTGCTGCTCTCCTCCTGTAAGCTACTGTGTCAGTGCCAAGTTTGTGTTGCAGACACCACTGCCCTTATTTATGTCTCACTCTTCTCGCTACTGCATTGGTGCATATCTGTGTTGCAGACATCCATATCCCAACCCTCCCTGCTTGTTCACCTGTGCTTCTGTGCATTTTTCTTGCTGATGTTGCAGACACTGGTAAAGTTTGGAGCTATCCATGAAATTTTGCTCTGGTGCTTCGGCATCTCTTGTGGCCTCTCATTGATGAAGACTCATGATTTTGTGCAATCCGGACCACCAAACAGCATGAAGAAGGCAGCAGCTGATGTAACTGCATCTGCCCTCCCTCCCTCCCACCCTCCCTCTTGCTTCCTTTCCCCTGCCTATGCCCCCCCCCCCCTCTCCCCGACGCCCAACCCTCCACATCACTCCCTACTGCCGAACTCCTGCCTGCATTTCTTCCCACTCTCTCCCTCTCTGCTGTGTCTGCCGTGGAGAGGGTTGCTAGAAGGTAGCCTCGGCAGTAAAGACTGAGGGGACTAGAAGAGGGCGGTGTTCTATGCCGCATTCCTTTGCAGGCACGTTGCATGTGGCCTTTGCAGGAACGTTTCCATGTGACATGCAGCACCGTTGCTGCTACATGTGTTCCCAAAGACCTGTGCATTTACAGCCCCAGTTTGGCTATCAGGCTCCCTCACAAAATGCATCACACCTGCTCCCGGAAAGTTACCAAACATGTACCATGTTCAATGTATGAGTGCGCAGTGGTTGTGTCCCAGGAATGTTTGCCTCTGGGACGGTGATACGCATGGACCAGGTCCTTGGAATGAGCCAGTTCAGTGCTGTCTTGGTTACATATCATGTCATGTCTGCAGCACATCTGCGTGTGTCTCATTAAAAGCATCTTGTAATCTATGCATTTGACTATTCATTGTCCAGGTACATAGTTTGATATTCGGCATTTTGGGTCGCCTCTGCTGTCTGACCTGTCATGTTCATTTGTGTGGCCGGGACCCAAAATTTGGCAACAAAAAAATGAAAATGGGATTTGTGGAATGAGCGCGTTAAGGGGGTTCAGGAATTCATAATTTGCCACTTATTTGGTGTAGAAAAAACGCACAGGAAAAGCTTAATATCCAACCCTCTGAGTAAAATTTTGCAAAACTGAAAGTGACAGTTCCCTTGCCCCCTGGTGACTACGCTAGGGCGGTTACTATGGGGGCGTTTCGCACAGCACGGGCACAGCGCGGGCACAGCGCCAATTATTACGTTGTTTATCCCAGGAACACCCCTGAAAACCATCCACCTGCAGAAGGATGCATGATCCATTCCAAATAGCATCGGGGGTTCAGAATTCAGGACCTTGGGACCCGTGGCAAGCATCAGACTGAAAAAAAAATCCCTGGTGTACCAGGGGGTGTAGGGTGCAGAATTCAGGACCTTGGGATCCGTGGCTACCGGTGCTACCGGTGAAAACAGCCGACTTTTCGCACAGCGCGGGCACAGCGCACGCTGCGCCCCCTTAAGGGGGGGTGGGGGGTATAGTGTGTGTTTTTGTTGGAGTGTTTCATATGTCTCATAAATACATCCACAGAGGTGCCAAGCGCAAGAGAAAAAACCCAAACGACAACACAACACCTTTCGCGTAGATTTTGACAAATAGCTGCACCACGTCAGGTACACCTCCCAACGCAGTCTTTCGTCTTGCTGACATTAATGCTGGGGGGAAGGGGAGTGGGCTGCAGCAAAGCACAGAAGAGGCAAGCCAACGATCTTTACCCACTCTCCACATTTACATCCGGGGCCTGGGGGTCAGTCTCGGTAGGATTGTGGGGGGCCTGTCAATTGAGCCTTTTTTTGGGGGGGGGTTCTAGCCAAGGGACTCTATCGACCCCCCCCCCCCCCAAGTTGAAAGCCCGCCCACCAGGTGGTGTTGTTGGGGATGTGTATGGGCAAGCAGTTTGTGGCAGGAACATTGTGCTTGAAGCCAAGCCAGACCTCGTGCCAAACCCTCAACCAAGAGTGCAGCCAAACCTGCTGCCCAGGTGGCAGCCAAGCTTGCAGCCAAGCCTGCAGCTGGAGAGTCCATTCCTGTGGCCCCTGTTGAGCAAGTGCAGCTCTTCAGCGTCAAATACTCCCACCAGAAAAAGCGGCACACAGAGCCTGTTTCTCAGTAGAGCTAAACATGCATCCCAACGGGCAGTTTCCGGTTCATTTTGTTGTTCGTGTGCCCTCGTGTCTGCATGTCTTGTTTCATGCGCGTCCCTTGCATAGGGGGCGTACCGTGCGCTGTGCGAAAAGTTGGCTGTTCTCCACCACCGGGAGTTTGGTAAGTTCAGAAGATTGAAAGGACGTCATTGAATGGCTGCTGCAGTGGACGGGGCTATATGGGGGCAGAATTTAGGTCCCTGGGACCCATGGCAAGCATCAGATGTTTGAATTTTTGAGTTTTGAATTGATTGTGCATGATTCCGCAGGTGGGTGGTTTTCAGGGTTGTTACCTGGATAATCACCGTGATAATTGGCGCTGTGCCCGCGCTGTGCACGCGCTGTGCGAAAACGCCCCCATAGTAATTTGGGGGGGGCGAGGGAAACGTCACTTGGGGTTTGTTGTTCCCTGTGGGGTGCGAGGATACCGTCGCGCGCAGGGGGTTCCTGTACAAGGGGGGTACAAACAAGAGACACTGCAAATAAAACGGGGCTTTGTTTCTCTAACAGAAGCACTCCAGGGAGCAGTGAGGTCCCACCTTTTGGGAAATCCCTCTTCGGCCAGGTACCTAAACGGCACAAGCCACATTGGGACCCCATCAATTGGGACATACTAACCATTGTGGAACACCCACGCAATGAGAAATCACGGGGAACCAGTCACGAGCTGTGCTTCGTTTGCTTACCCCAACCGACCCAGTACCGTCAAAGCCTGAGTACCCTCTGAGTTCATACATACCCATTGGGTTCCTGGGGCATTGTCACTTTGAAGCCCTTTTGACAAAAAAAAAAAGCTCTGTCGGTACAGGGGTTGTGGTGGCTTTGGTCATAGTGGTGAATGGTGTCAGACAGTGCAAGATGCAAGATGCAGCTGGTCTTCTAACAATTTGTCTGCCTGCTGTTTTGTTGACCAGCGTTTCCTTGTTTTTTGACCCCAGTTCTCATGGATTAGATTGCGATCTCCCCTGCCAGAGCTAGTTGAGTAGTGGGCTCAGGGAAAAAGTGGATGGAGCTGTGGATGTTGTAGATTCACCAACAGCACAATGGTTCTACGTCTGAACTGGCTGGGCTGAGCGTGTGGTGCTGCCTCCAGTTGTCAAGGAATGGAGAGTTGTTGCATTTTGCACAGGGACTGGGGAGAGCTATCACGTACTGGGAGTGTCTGCTACCACACTGAGCTGTGGGACAATGGTAGCACTGGACTGCTCAGATTCCTGATCCCGAGAACTCTCTCGAGTAGCATCTGGTAAGAGGGCTTTGCTAGCTTGCCAAGGTCTGAACCATAAAAAAAGACCCATCACGCACTGAGAGTGTAGTGTGACTGGGTCCCACGAAAAAGCGACTCGAGCACACAGAGCGTGACTGAAGCAGGGCAGATGCATTCTTGAACCCTGAAGGCTGCGTTCCATGAGAGTCACTACTCTCGTGGTCGCCGGGTCAAGTCATGGGTGACAGAGGGGGGGGGGGGGGCGCTATGGACTCTGCTCAGCTCGCTCAAAGCGCATGCTGTGAGGTGTATGTGTACGTGTGTGCCTCCCCCGACACCTCCTGCTTTTGTTTGTCCACTCTAGCCATCATGAAACTGTTGTACCTTGCACTGCTGCTGGTCTGTGTTGTCTCCATTGGTGCGCTTGAGCACATGCCTACCGGACCCGAGGAGACTCCACGCACAGCCCGAGTAGCACGGACGACTTCCACAGACAGGCCCATCCACATCCCTCCTCCGAATCCCAGAATCCCAAGTCCCGTCTATCCCGAGGATCCGGTAGACCTGTCGCTCAATGGGCTTAAGAACCTCGAGCCTGATGAGTTACTTCCACGTCCTGTCTATCCCGAGGATGTCCTGGACCCGTTGCCCAATGAGCTTGAGGAGGACATGGAGCCGAATGAATTTGATGAGTATGATTTCGATGATCCGGACCTTTGGGTGGATGATGATGAGGAGGTGCAGGACAACGCCAGACCTCCACGTGCAGCCCGAGTAGCACGGGCGACCGCCACAGACAGGCCCATCCACATCCCTCCTGCGGATCCTACAAATGACGTCCCACGTCCCGTCTTTCCTGAGGATCCTGCAGACATCCCGGTCCATGAACTTGAGGAGAATCTCGAGCCCAATGAGTCACGTCCACGTCCCGTCTTTCCCACGAAGCCCGTGGACCCGTTGCCCAATGGGCTTGAGGAGGACATGGAGCCGAATGAATTTGATGAGTATGATTTCGATGATCCGGACCCTTGGGTGGATGATGATGAGGAGTTGGTGGATGATGATGTGGAGTTGCTGGATGATGATGAGGAGTTGCAGGACAATGCCAGACCTATTTGGCCCGAGGACCCAACGACGGGGGACGGGCCTCGGAGGCCCGCCGCTTGATATGGCAGATTGAAATCCTCGTCGTGCACGCTGGCCCGCCCCTCTCCCCGCTCACACCCTGCCCTTGAACTGGTCCATGAAGTGCTGCAGAACGGTGTGTCAGCAGGTGCCTCTGCTGGAGAACGTGCTGACGCGTCACCATCTGCTGCTTCTGTGGACACTGATCTCATCGCACACCTCTCACAAACCTCTCACACGCCTCGCGCACGACGCCTCTCACACGCCTCTCACACGCCTGTCACACACCTCTCACACGCCTCTCACACGCCTCTCACACGCCTCTCACACGCCTCTCACACGCCTCTCACACGCCTGTCACACGCCTCTCACACGCCTCTCACACGCCTCTCACACGCCTGTCACACACCTCTCACACGCCTCTCACACGCCTCTCACACGCCTCTCACACGCCTCTCACACGCCTCTCACACGCCTGTCACACACCTCTCACACGCCTCTCACACGCCTCTCACACGCCTCTCACACGCCTCTCACACGCCTCTCACACGCCTCTCACACGCCTCTCACACGCCTCTCACACACCTCTCACACGCCCCTCACACGCCTCTCACACGCCTCTCACACGCCTCTCACACGCCTCTCACACGCCTCTCACACGCCTCTCACACGCCTCTCACACGCCTCTCACACGCCTCTCACACGCCTGTCACACACCTCTCACACGCCTCTCACACACCTCTCACACGCCTCTCACACGCCTCTCACACGCCTCTCACACACCTCTCACACGCCTCTCACACGCCTCTCACACGCCTCTCACACGCCTCTCACACGCCTCTCACACGCCTGTCACACACCTCTCACACGCCTCTCACACACCTCTCACACGCCTCTCACACGCCTCTCACACGCCTCTCACACACCTCTCACACGCCTCTCACACGCCTCTCACACGCCTCTCACACGCCTCTCACACGCCTCTCACACACCTCTCACATGCCTCTCACACGCCTCTCACACGCCTCTCACACGCCTGTCACACACCTCTCACACGCCTCTCACACACCTCTCACACGCCTCTCACACGCCTCTCACACGCCTCTCACACACCTCTCACACGCCTCTCACACACCTCTCACACGCCTCTCACACGCCTCTCACACGCCTCTCACACGCCTCTCACACGCTTCTCACACGCCTCTCACACGCCTCTCACACGCCTGTCACACACCTCTCACACGCCTCTCACACACCTCTCACACGCCTCTCACACGCCTCTCACACGCCTCTCACACGCCTCTCACACACCTCTCACACACCTCTCACACGCCTCTCACACACCTCTCACACGCCTCTCACACGCCTCTCACACACCTCTCACACGCCTCTCACACACCTCTCACACGCCTCTCACACGCCTCTCACACGCCTCTCACACGCCTCTCACACGCCTCTCACACACCTCTCACACGCCCCTCACACGCCTCTCACACGCCTCTCACACGCCTCTCACACGCCTCTCACACGCCTCTCACACGCCTCTCACACGCCTCTCACACGCCTCTCACACGCCTCTCACACGCCTGTCACACACCTCTCACACGCCTCTCACACACCTCTCACACGCCTCTCACACGCCTCTCACACACCTCTCACACGCCTCTCACACGCCTCTCACACGCCTCTCACACGCCTCTCACACGCCTCTCACACGCCTGTCACACACCTCTCACACGCCTCTCACACACCTCTCACACGCGTCTCACACGCCTCTCACACGCCTCTCACACACCTCTCACACGCCTCTCACACGCCTCTCACACGCCTCTCACACGCCTCTCACACGCCTCTCACACACCTCTCACACGCCTCTCACACGCCTCTCACACGCCTCTCACACGCCTGTCACACACCTCTCACACGCCTCTCACACACCTCTCACACGCCTCTCACACGCCTCTCACACGCCTCTCACACACCTCTCACACGCCTCTCACACACCTCTCACACGCCTCTCACACGCCTCTCACACGCCTCTCACACGCCTCTCACACGCTTCTCACACGCCTCTCACACGCCTCTCACACGCCTGTCACACACCTCTCACACGCCTCTCACACACCTCTCACACGCCTCTCACACGCCTCTCACACGCCTCTCACACGCCTCTCACACACCTCTCACACACCTCTCACACGCCTCTCACACACCTCTCACACGCCTCTCACACGCCTCTCACACACCTCTCACACGCCTCTCACACGCCTCTCACACGCCTGTCACACACCTCTCACACGCCTCTCACACACCTCTCACACGCCTCTCACACGCCTCTCACACGCCTCTCACACACCTCTCACACGCCTCTCACACGCCTCTCACACGCCTCTCACACGCCTCTCACACGCCTCTCACACGCCTCTCACACACCTCTCACACGCCTCTCACACGCCTCTCACACGCCTCTCACACGCCTCTCACACGCCTCTCACACGCCTCTCACACGCCTCTCACACGCCTCTCACACGCCTCTCACACGCCTCTCACACGCCTCTCACACGCCTCTCACACGCCTCTCACACGCCTCTCACACGCCTCTCACACGCCTCTCACACGCCTCTCACACGCCTCTCACACGCCTCTCACACACCTCTCACACGCCTCTCACACGCCTCTCACACGCCTGTCACACACCTCTCACACGCCTCTCACACGCCTCTCACACGCCTCTCACACGCCTCTCACACGCCTCTCACACGCCTCTCACACGCCTCTCACACGCCTCTCACACGCCTCTCACACGCCTCTCACACGCCTCTCACACGCCTCTCACACGCCTCTCACACGCCTGTCACACGCCTCTCACACGCCTCTCACACGCCTCTCACACGCCTGTCACACACCTCTCACACGCCTCTCACACGCCTCTCACACGCCTCTCACACGCCTCTCACACGCCTCTCACACGCCTGTCACACACCTCTCACACGCCTCTCACACGCCTCTCACACGCCTCTCACACGCCTCTCACACGCCTCTCACACGCCTCTCACACGCCTCTCACACGCCTCTCACACACCTCTCACACGCCCCTCACACGCCTCTCACACGCCTCTCACACGCCTCTCACACGCCTCTCACACGCCTCTCACACGCCTCTCACACGCCTCTCACACGCCTCTCACACGCCTCTCACACGCCTGTCACACACCTCTCACACGCCTCTCACACGCCTCTCACACGCCTCTCACACGCCTCTCACACGCCTCTCACACACCTCTCACACGCCTCTCACACGCCTCTCACACGCCTCTCACACGCCTCTCACACGCCTCTCACACGCCTGTCACACACCTCTCACACGCCTCTCACACACCTCTCACACGCCTCTCACACGCCTCTCACACGCCTCTCACACACCTCTCACACGCCTCTCACACGCCTCTCACACGCCTCTCACACGCCTCTCACACGCCTCTCACACACCTCTCACACGCCTCTCACACGCCTCTCACACGCCTCTCACACGCCTGTCACACACCTCTCACACGCCTCTCACACACCTCTCACACGCCTCTCACACGCCTCTCACACGCCTCTCACACACCTCTCACACGCCTCTCACACACCTCTCACACGCCTCTCACACGCCTCTCACACGCCTCTCACACGCTTCTCACACGCCTCTCACACGCCTCTCACACGCCTGTCACACACCTCTCACACGCCTCTCACACACCTCTCACACGCCTCTCACACGCCTCTCACACGCCTCTCACACGCCTCTCACACACCTCTCACACACCTCTCACACGCCTCTCACACACCTCTCACACGCCTCTCACACGCCTCTCACACACCTCTCACACGCCTCTCACACGCCTCTCACACGCCTCTCACACACCTCTCACACGCCTCTCACACACCTCTCACACGCCTCTCACACGCCTCTCACACGCCTCTCACACACCTGTCACACGCCTCTCACACGCCTCTCACACGCCTCTCACACGCCTCTCACACGCCTCTCACACGCCTCTCACACACCTCTCACACGCCTCTCACACGCCTCTCACACGCCTCTCACACGCCTCTCACACGCCTCTCACACGCCTCTCACACGCCTCTCACACGCCTCTCACACGCCTCTCACACGCCTCTCACACGCCTCTCACACGCCTCTCACACGCCTCTCACACGCCTCTCACACGCCTCTCACACGCCTCTCACACGCCTCTCACACGCCTCTCACACACCTCTCACACGCCTCTCACACGCCTCTCACACGCCTGTCACACACCTCTCACACGCCTCTCACACGCCTCTCACACGCCTCTCACACGCCTCTCACACGCCTCTCACACGCCTCTCACACGCCTCTCACACGCCTCTCACACGCCTCTCACACGCCTCTCACACGCCTCTCACACGCCTCTCACACGCCTCTCACACGCCTCTCACACGCCTCTCACACGCCTCTCACACACCTCTCACACGCCTCTCACACGCCTCTCACACGCCTCTCACACGCCTCTCACACGCCTCTCACACGCCTCTCACACGCCTCTCACACACCTCTCACACGCCTCTCACACGCCTGTCACACACCTCTCACACGCCTCTCACACACCTCTCACACGCCTCTCACACGCCTCTCACACGCCTCTCACACACCTCTCACACGCCTCTCACACGCCTCTCACACACCTCTCACACGCCTCTCACACGCCTCTCACACGCCTCTCACACGCCTCTCACACGCTTCTCACACGCCTCTCACACGCCTCTCACACGCCTGTCACACACCTCTCACACGCCTCTCACACACCTCTCACACGCCTCTCACACGCCTCTCACACGCCTCTCACACGCCTCTCACACACCTCTCACACACCTCTCACACGCCTCTCACACACCTCTCACACGCCTCTCACACGCCTCTCACACACCTCTCACACGCCTCTCACACGCCTCTCACACGCCTGTCACACACCTCTCACACGCCTCTCACACACCTCTCACACGCCTCTCACACGCCTCTCACACGCCTCTCACACACCTCTCACACGCCTCTCACACACCTCTCACACGCCTCTCACACGCGTCTCACACGCCTCTCACACGCCTCTCACACACCTCTCACACGCCTCTCACACGCCTCTCACACGCCTCTCACACGCCTCTCACACGCCTCTCACACGCCTCTCACACGCCTCTCACACGCCTCTCACACGCCTCTCACACGCCTCTCACACGCCTCTCACACGCCTCTCACACGCCTCTCACACGCCTCTCACACGCCTCTCACACACCTCTCACACGCCTCTCACACGCCTCTCACACGCCTGTCACACACCTCTCACACGCCTCTCACACGCCTCTCACACGCCTCTCACACGCCTCTCACACGCCTCTCACACGCCTCTCACACGCCTCTCACACGCCTCTCACACGCCTCTCACACGCCTCTCACACGCCTCTCACACGCCTCTCACACGCCTCTCACACGCCTCTCACACGCCTCTCACACGCCTCTCACACACCTCTCACACGCCTCTCACACGCCTCTCACACGCCTCTCACACGCCTCTCACACGCCTCTCACACGCCTCTCACACGCCTCTCACACACCTCTCACACGCCTCTCACACGCCTGTCACACACCTCTCACACGCCTCTCACACACCTCTCACACGCCTCTCACACGCCTCTCACACGCCTCTCACACACCTCTCACACGCCTCTCACACGCCTCTCACACGCCTCTCACACGCCTCTCACACGCCTCTCACACGCCTCTCACACGCCTCTCACACGCCTCTCACACGCCTCTCACACACCTCTCACACGCCTCTCACACGCCTCTCACACGCCTCTCACACGCCTCTCACACGCCTCTCACACGCCTCTCACACGCCTCTCACACGCCTCTCACACGCCTCTCACACGCCTCTCACACGCCTCTCACACACCTCTCACACGCCTCTCACACACCTCTCACACGCCTCTCACACGCCTCTCACACGCCTCTCACACGCCTCTCACACGCCTCTCACACACCTCTCACACACCTCTCACACGCCTCTCACACGCCTGTCACACACCTCTCACACGCCTCTCACACGCCTCTCACACGCCTCTCACACGCCTCTCACACGCCTCTCACACACCTCTCACACGCCTCTCACACGCCTCTCACACGCCTCTCACACACCTCTCACACACCTCTCACACGCCTCTCACACGCCTCTCACACGCCTCTCACACGCCTCTCACACACCTCTCACACGCCTCTCACACGCCTCTCACACGCCTCTCACACGCCTCTCACACGCCTCTCACACGCCTCTCACACGCCTCTCACACGCCTCTCACACGCCTCTCACACGCCTCTCACACGCCTCTCACACGCCTCTCACACACCTCTCACACGCCTCTCACACGCCTCTCACACGCCTCTCACACGCCTCTCACACGCCTCTCACACGCCTCTCACACGCCTCTCACACGCCCCTCACACGCCTCTCACACGCCTCTCACACGCCTCTCACACGCCTCTCACACGCCTCTCACACGCCTCTCACACGCCTCTCACACGCCTCTCACACGCCTCTCACACGCCTCTCACACGCCTCTCACACGCCTCTCACACGCCTCTCACACGCCTCTCACACGCCTCTCACACGCCTCTCACACGCCTCTCACACGCCTCTCACACGCCTCTCACACGCCTCTCACACGCCTCTCACACGCCTCTCACACGCCTCTCACACACCTCTCACACGCCTCTCACACGCCTCTCACACGCCTCTCACACGCCTCTCACACGCCTCTCACACACCTCTCACACGCCTCTCACACGCCTCTCACACACCTCTCACACGCCTCTCACACGCCTCTCACACGCCTCTCACACGCCTCTCACACGCCTCTCACACGCCTCTCACACACCTCTCACACGCCTCTCACACGCCTCTCACACGCCTCTCACACACCTCTCACACGCCTCTCACACGCCTCTCACACGCCTCTCACACGCCTCTCACACGCCTCTCACACGCCTCTCACACGCCTCTCACACGCCTCTCACACGCCTCTCACACGCCTCTCACACGCCTCTCACACGCCTCTCACACGCCTCTCACACGCCTCTCACACGCCCCTCACACGCCTCTCACACACCTCTCACACGCCTCTCACACGCCTCTCACACACCTCTCACACGCCTCTCACACGCCTCTCACACGCCTCTCACACGCCTCTCACACGCCTCTCACACGCCTCTCACACGCCTCTCACACACCTCTCACACGCCCCTCACACGCCTCTCACGCGCCTCTCACACGCCTCTCACACGCCTCTCACACGCCTCTCACACGCCTCTCACACACCTCTCACACGCCTCTCACACGCCTCTCACACGCCTCTCACACGCCTCTCACACGCCTCTCACACGCCTCTCACACGCCTCTCACACGCCTCTCACACGCCTCTCACAAGCCTCTCACACGCCTCTCACACGCCTCTCACACGCCTCTCACACACCTCTCACACGCCCCTCACACGCCTCTCACACGCCTCTCACAC
This sequence comes from Eutreptiella sp. 'Long Island Sound 2002', assembly GCA_964036045.1. Taxonomy (NCBI): domain Eukaryota; phylum Euglenozoa; class Euglenophyceae; order Eutreptiales; family Eutreptiaceae; genus Eutreptiella; species Eutreptiella sp. 'Long Island Sound 2002'. The sequence goes on along the minus strand of OZ038386.1, from coordinate 28,746,487 downwards.
GCCTCTCACACGCCTCTCACACGCCTCTCACACACCTCTCACACGCCCCTCACACGCCTCTCACACGCCTCTCACACGCCTCTCACACGCCTCTCACACGCCTCTCACACGCCCCTCACACGCCTCTCACACGCCTCTCACACGCCTCTCACACGCCTCTCACACACCTCTCACACGCCTCTCACACGCCTCTCACACGCCTCTCACACACCTCTCACACGCCCCTCACACGCCTCTCACACGCCTCTCACACGCCTCTCACACACCTCTCACACGCCTCTCACACGCCTCTCACACACCTCTCACACGCCTCTCACACGCCTCTCACACACCTCTCACACGCCTCTCACACGCCTCTCACACGCCTCATATGGCTCTGCTGCGCTAAGTTCCCGTGTAAGTCCGACGACTGAACAGGGAGCACTGGCTGTGTTGTGAAGGGAGATGCGCACAGCGGTCCGTAGCCACACACGATGCCCCTGGTGCAGTGAACGTGTTTGTATTGCATTGCAGTGCATCATCGCAAGCTGAACCATTGACATCATGCCGGTTGCTCCGCTGTTCTCTTCCGTGGGTGTTTGTGCATCAATAGAGTCACCTCCGCCGGTGGCGCCAGGCATCATTGCGTCTGCAGGGCCATCTGAAGCCACGTCATGTGCTCTCTGAGCTTCCATGGCTGGGTTTCTGCCAGTGTCAGGGCCCGTGTTGCGTCAAAAAGCCCCGCAGGCACACGGTGAAGCGCAAACGTGCCAGCTCTGTATATAGTTGCCTGAGTATATGTGTACATGTTTGCACAATGCAACACGGTGTTTTGCTCGCTGATCACTGTGAGAGCGTTTGTGGCAGGATGCAGAGATAGAGAGTTCCCAAGTCACTGCCTGACACTGCCCTGTCAATGTTGGGACTGTGATTGCTGTCTGGCGAAGGAACCCTCTTTGCAGCTGCATTGAAGTCAAACTGTCGCAGACATTCATTGGGGTGCCTTTGCTCGCAGTGCACAACCGGTGCAACATTATTGCTGTTTTCCTCCTAACACGGTGCGGCACAACACGCATAGTGCAGTGCCACGCAGCACGGTGCAGCGCAGCGCAGCACACACAGTGCAGTGCAGCGCAGCGCACATAGTGCGGTGAAAGGGCACAGTGGCGGTGTAGCACCAAATACACCGCTACACAGTGTGCGATGCTGCACCGAGCAGCGCGCAGCGCGGCACAGTGCAAAGAGGCACAGTGCAGCGCAGTGCGGCGCAGTGTTGGGCCACCACCCTTATGCAATCCCCACTACGAAAACGGGATGCAAGGCAGTACTCAAGGTTCATAGCGGATGCTTGGTGCACTGTGCACACACATTCCTTGGATCCAAAGAGCACCCAAAACGGAGTAAGGGCGATCTTCTAAGGGGGGAGGTATGCAAGCCGACGTGCCAGTTTCCTCTTATGAGCACCCACCGATCTGGTGTTTGCGTGGTAGTGCTGTGATATTGGAGGAGCTGTTTGTAGAGGGGGCCGGTTTATTGTTACAAGCCGTGGCAGATGGGTGCTGTGTATGCGCTCCGCACACGCTGTGTACAAAACGGCCCCTTGACGGCTCATGGGCATGGGCAGGTGCTTGATTTTGCTTTTGAAGCTTCAGTCCACGATTGGTGCTTATAAGGGTGGTAGCATCCCGAGGATCTGATGGTTTCACCACACATTCATGTAAGATCTCTGACTGAAGCGCAGCTGGTATTAAGTGATGTGCAGAGGTGCAGGGTTGGGGCACCTCTTTGGATGGTGCTTGGCATTGGAAGATGGTTGGCAATGTCTCAAGAGGTCTCGAGTAAGGTGACATACTTGAGTGGAAGATGTCAGGCACGCATTCCCATCCATGAAAATGGCTCTGAGAGGCCGCATGCTTGAGCATGCTCGCACTGTTTGTACCAGCAGTGTCCATTATGTATTGTATTTCGGTGCATTTTGCTGTGTGGTTGGGGTGGTGAAGGGTATGGGTATATGGTAGTTTCCAAGATACGTTTGCAGACACAACAATTTTTTTTCCTCCGAGGCCCTATGTACTCTTATGCTGTCTACTGCTGCATCGATGCCAATTCAGTGTTGTAGACATCCATATGTGTGCCGTTCTCGTCCTGCAAGCTGCTGTGTCAGTGCCAAGTTTGTGTTGCAAACACCACTGCCCTTATTTATTTCTCACTCTTCTCGCTACTGCATCGGTGCATACCTGTGTTGCAGACATCCATATTCTTACCCTCTCACCTCTGCTTCCGTGCCCTTTTGTTGCCGATGTTGCAGGCCTTGGTAAAGTTTGGAGCTATCCATGAAAGGGGAATCCGATGTGTGATTCTTCGGTGAACATTTTGCTGCGGTGGTTCGACATCTCTTGTGGCCTCTCATTGATGAAGACTCATGATTTTGTGCAATCCGGACCACCAAACAGCATGAAGAAGGCAGCAGCTGATGTAATTGCATCTGCCCTCCCTCCCTCCCACCCTCCCTCTTGCTTCCTTTCCCCTGCCTATGCCCCCCCCCCCCCCTCTCCCCGACGCCCAACCCTCCACACCACTGCCTACTGCCGAACTCCTGCCTGCATTTCTTCCCACTCTCTCCCTCTCTGCTGTGTCTGCCGTGGAGAGGGTTGCTAGAAGGTAGCCTCAACAAGTTTGGCATCAGCTTTTGCACAGCACATGACTCAAGAGCGCCAAATTTTCGCGGCATTTGGCCAAACACCTGTTTGCTGTTTTTTCAATACTTTCCATAAAGACGGAGGGGACTGAAGAGGGCGGTATTGTATGCCGCGTTCGTCTGCAGGAACGTTGCATGTGGCATTTGCAGGAACCTTTCCATGTGACATGCAGCACTGTTGCTGCTACGTGCCTTCCCAAAGACCTGTGCATTTACGGCTATCAGGCTCTCTTGCAAAATGTATCACACCTGCTCCCGGAAAGTTACCAAACATGTACCATGTTCAATGTACGAGTGTGCAGTGATTGTGTCCAGGAATGTTTGCCTCTAGGACAGTGATATGGACCAGGTCCTTGGAATGAGCCAGGTCAGTGCTGTCTTGGTTGCATCATGTCTGCACATCTGCGTGTGTCTCATGCAGAGCATCTCGTGTCCTATGCATTTGCCAGAGACCATGTGTTGCTACAGACAATTCATTGTCTTGGTACATAGTTTAATATTCGGCAGTTTGGGTAGCCTCTGCTGTCTGACCATTCATGATGATTTGTGACTAGCTGAATGGAAGATGTAAACGGGCTGAGTTGTGGATAGTGGGTAAAATTTGTTGGCTTGTCTTTTCTGTGCTCAGCCCCAGAACCCCCCCCCCCCCCCCGCGCATTCATCCCAGTAAGATCAAAGTCCGCCTTGGGGCACAACTGCATCGCAGTTTTCTGAATGGTCACCACTTGCAAGAGACTGCTGCCAGTGGAATCACTTTGGTGAAATGTGAACAGCTCCAAGCCTGGCAATAGGAAACAAGCTGACCCAAGACACCCTGGAAAGGAACAAAACCGCACATTGTTGCCTTTGCAAGCAGACGTGCCAAAGCACAATCTTTGATACTTGAGCCCTGGATCTGCCACATGCCCAAATAGTGTTGTTGCTCACGATGCTTCTTGGGCTTAGATACTTTGGCCACAGGTGGGACAGCGTTTCATCGGCAGTGTGTGGATGGTTCTTTTGCACAGTCCATTGTGGTGGCAAGGTAATCTGCTTTTCAGTGCACACAATCTGTTCCAGTTGCCCAACGGTTGTCAACCTCCAGCATTGGTTTTGCAAAAGGCTGTGTCGAGGCAGGAGCAAACGAGGTCATGCCCGCCCCTCCCCATTGCACAAGTAGTGTCAAGGTGTCAATTTTTGACGATTCCAAGTGGGTCCTCATGGTGAAGGCTGGTCTCAGGCTTCTCACCTGGGTTCCTGGCTGTCCTGATCAAGCGCCACCTAGTGGTGCTAGTGGTGTGTCAACGTCCCTGTGGGTGGCGAATCTGGGCAGCTGCTGTCATCCTCCAAAAATGCATGCTGTTGTCCAGTTCTTGCCTGTGATGGTTGTGGAAAATCTCAGTGCCCAATGTGTTGCCCTTGCAGCCGGGCTGGGGCAGGGCGCGTAGTCACTAGTTGGCTTGCAGTGCCCTTTTGGGAGCTTGCAGTGAGCCCAGGATCAACCCTGCCCGGAGAACACCTTGGGGCCCCCAAGACGGCAGGGGTTAAAGCCACTTCGATTTCCACCTCCTTTTTGAGGTCCCCAATTTTCTTTTCTCACAATTTCCCGTAATGTTTCGCAATTCCTCCGCAATTGCTGTTTGCTTCTCCACCTTGCGTGCTTGATTACATAGCCAACTTCTGGTGGTGATGTGGAGCGCTTTTTCTCACAGCGTGGCGGTATTTCCAAGTGGCAGCACCAATTGGATTGCAATGTCCACCTGCCTTTGGTTCGTGCTCCACTGCCATGGTGATATTGAGGGTTCTCTCTCGTGTAGTTGTGATACCTTCTCAGTCCATTTCGCCAGTGGGCACACGGGGGGAGCGTTGGCACAACGGGCCTGCACTGGGCATCTTTTTGGGCCCATTCCCCACCCATGGGTACCTTCTCGTACCTGAGGTGATTTCTTTGATTTTGAGGTTGGGAGCCATGACGGTGCTTATAAAGGCCAGGAGCCATGACGGTGCTTATAAAGGCCAAGTGCATGTCTTTGTGCCATTCATTGGCAGAAAGAATGGAAATTTGATCGCCCGGCTCAAGTTGTACAATGATGTACATTGCTGGTATAGGGCACACATTGAGCATTTGCACGTACTTTGTATTTGCAGGGAGGGTTTGCGGTTCACTCTGGCCTACCTAGGACGCTTCTCTCGGGCAGGGTAAGTCTGGGGTTAAGTCGGGATTGTCAAAAACAATAGTAGCGCGGCGGGCGCGCACAGGGCAAACACTATGGGCAACGCTGGGGAATCACCGCATTAAGGACAAGGGAGGGTGTTGCATCTGTGCAAGCTGCATTTGTCCCACGTGTTGCGCAAGACTGTCCATCTGATACAGAGTTTTGGCCCCAACCCCCATGTCACTGGTTGGTGTCCCATGACCCGCAACTCAGGCCCAGGCCTGGACCGCTGCATCGAACCACTGTGTCGGGTCCCGGGCCCGCAGAGCACATGCAGTTGCCCGAAAGTGTGGCTGCTGTTCGTGGTGGCAGGGGCGTGGCTTGGACTGCACTGTTTCCGCACGGTCTACCTCTCGTGGACCTTGTTGTCGGCCCTGCCCATCGGGTACCAAACGCATGCCCGAGTGAGTCCCGGGCCTCACGCGCCGTCCTTATGGAGGTATGCTGCTCGGTGCCACGTGTTGGAGACCAACCCCTTGCCCCACTCCCGGTCACAGAGGGCGCTCTTGCCACGGTGCGCGTGCAGTGCGGGCGCGGTGCAAACTTTGGGTACATCTGGGGACCCTCCCGGTGATAATTGCAACCATCAAGTGGCCTCCAGGAAAGAATAAAAACTACCAGAAGCCTTTGGGAATTATTAGCAATCATCAAAAAACCCTAGGAAGACAGGTGGTGTGCTTGCAACTAAGCTTTTCTGTTGTTCTATGTGCTGTTTGGGTGGGTGCATCCTGGGATGGTGCAGCGATGTTTGACTACTAATAGTTGCCACGGTGCGGACGCGGTGCGCGCGCGGTGCAACAACTTCCACACACTCGTGTCTGAAGACCTGCGAAGGGAAACAGCCGAACCACACAACAATCCTCTTCCATATGTATCTGGCCCCGTGATTGTACCCTCACAACCACATCCGCTTACATTCTGGACCATAACCACACATAAAAATTTGGTTGCTTGGTGCCAAGCGGGTGCATCAGCTTTGCCATTTCGCCTTTACCCCCTGCCGTCAAAGGGCCAAAATGTTCGTGTGGCTATTTTACACCCCCCGAGTCCCAGTGACAGTGACAGTGCAGTGCCAAGTGTAGGCGAGTCGCTGGTGAAACGGCAGTGCCCATGTATGCGTGCCAGAGGTTGCTGACCAAGTTCTTGGGGACGGGGCAGAGCTGACCCAAGCCAGCCTATGCAACATTTTATAGCCCAATGGGGCGAACTCAAGGCAACATTCAGCACTGGTTTGGAATGAACATGGATTGAGCTGTGACCATATGGCCTGTGTCACCGGATGCACCACTTGCCTCACCCCTCCCCCCCAGCGGGTCAAACCTAAGGCCCCAGCAAAGCCCGACCTAGTGTGGCCGAATGGGGCCAGCTACAGCAGCACCACGGGAAGGGAGTGACCTTTGACCTGGATGCACGCATAACCCTGTAGAGCCCAGGAAGCGAATGCAGCGAGCGGACACAGGGACGAGGGATGAACTGCTGAACAGACCTCGAGCTGAGGCTCCGCCGAACATTGGCAGATTGGACAGATGGCGATGACAGCTGTGGGGCAGGCGCAGCCAGAGCCAAATGCGGACACTGCAACCTGACCATTTGAGGTCAGCGGGTCACTTGCTGCAAAAGTCCACGGCGTACCCCCCCAAGCCTTCAAAAACAGACAGAAGAAGCCCCGGTTGTTTCTTGTTGAGCTGCTCGTTGGGCAGCCGAGGGGTTGGGGCTGACGGGGGCAGGAATGAGGGGCACGGGGGAGGATGGGGGCGGGCACGAGGGGCAGGGCTCCTTGTAATAACTCGCCATCACTGGGGCGGGGGATCCCACACCCCCCTCCCCCTTCCCTAAAAGGAGCCCTGAGGAGGGGCGAGAGGGGTGGGCAGGGTGACCAGGTGGGGGGGAGAGGGGGGGCGCCACAGGCCCCGAACAAAAAGCTCCCTCTTGTTACAATGGAGTTGCAGGGGAAAAGTGTGGGTCTTCATGCATAGTCCCCCTGAGGCTGGGGATGCGGGGACGGGCACGCATTCTGGGTGACTGTTCACGGGGGATGGGGGTCGCCTCTGGCAGTTGGCAAGGATGAGGGCAGCGCCCCACAAATGCATCAGACCTTAGTTAACGACCAGAAAATGAGGTGGGGCGTAAGGATGTACATATGTCCCACGGTCGATGGGTTCCGTGGCACCCCCAGACCCCTGTTGGTGAACCCTCCACAAAGTGCGCTGTGGCCGTGCATGTGGGATGGGGGTACAGACCCAAACAGTGCTTGTTGGGCGCCGCTACAGTCATCGTGCCTCATGCACATGGGGAAGCGTACGGGCGTGGCAGTCTCCCACCGCATCTCCTGGTTTCAGACTCAGCTCATCCCCACTGCGTGTCAGATCCGCTACCACAGCCATTTGTGGGATCATCGTAGCACTGGACAGCTCTGAACCTTGACTCCGAGACGTTGTCTCAAGTACCATATGATGAGCAGGGTACGTCAGCTCATCTTGGTCTGAGCCAAAAAAAAATAGACAGTGCTCGTTGCTTGCCGCTTTGCGACCCTCCCGCCGCTTGCTCGTGCCCCCGCCGCTGCAGGAGATCCGCATCACGCCACCTGGTGCCGGCCGGGGCTAGCCTTGCCCCTCGGATGTCCTCCCCCGCGCGGTCGCCGCGAGTCAAGGCCATGCACGCCGCCGTTGGGGCTGCGCGGTCTTCAGAGCCAGCGCACGGCATGCCCCAGGTCTGCGATCGCCGTTGCCTCATAATGCCGGTTCTGGAGGGTTGCGCGGTCTGTGGTTTGGTTGGCTGCGGTTGCTGAATGCCGGGCCCGGAGACTACGCCGCCCCGCCCTTGTAATCCCCCCCATTTTGCAACCCCTCCCCCCCCTGCAACCCCCCCCCCCCCCAATGGGACCGTCACTTTGACGTATTTTCCCAAGGAGTTGTGGTGTTGTTCTTTGTGTGCTGGTGCCCACTATCAGAGTTGACTCCGTTTCTTGTTCAGACACCAATGTATGCCACAGGGGGGACCGTCACTTCATGATCGTCCCCCCCAGCCGATGGGGGGGGGGGCTGACATTTGGGGGGGGGGGTGGCAGGGTACGTGTTCCAAGCGCCGTGATGCGCCTCCGCTGATGCAGCGACCAGATCACCGGTGGGTCACACTCGGTGATTCGGAACCCGCGGGCTTTCACGTGTAGCCCCCCTGCCCACCCGCGGGACGCCCCAACATACGCCAATGGGCAACAGCGCTGCTGCCAATGGGGGGTGCATGTCAGTTTTGGCACAGGGCCGTGGGCAATCGAGCCGATGTGGCTGATGGGGTGAATCAGGTTGCCCCCCCCCCCCCCCTTGTGGACAGACGCTCGGCATGAAACTGGGAATTCAAACAATGCCCCCCCCCCCCCCCTCCCCCCCACCTTGTCAATGGACCAGGATGCACGCATCACCCAGTAGAGCCCAGAGCGCCAGTGCAGCGGGAGCAGGGACGAGGGTTGAACTTGTGATCACAATGCAGACTGTGAAAGTGCCGTACACTGGCGATGATGGACAGAAGGCGATGACAGCCGTGGGGCAGGCGCGGCCAGAGCCTAATGCGGACATTGCAGCGTGACCATTTGAGCCCCCCCCCCCCCCCATGTCAACGGACCTGCCACTCTGATTTAAGAATCATCGCCCTGGCCACGACACATGTGGGGGAGGCGGGGGAGGGGAGGTAAAGACCCCCCCACCCCACCGGCTCCTGCTCACGCCGCGGGGGTTGGGGTCTGGAACTGACACTCGAAAACAAATAGACACAAATTATTATTTTTTTTTAATTGTTAGCGTGAGTGTACCTAAAACAAAACAAAAACACTCAATTTGATTTCCACCCACCGCCCTGTCCCTTTCTGGCTGCAGCACCCCACGGAGACCGGGCGGTGCGAGCGGGCCATGCAGGCGGCGCAGGGGCAGCCGCCGCAGACCCTCCGCACGACACAAGCGCTCGTGGCGATGTGCGCGGAGGACCAGGAGTGGGGCCGCGTGGCAGAGCTCTGGGAGGTCCTGCGGGGGGCCGCTGAAGCGCTGGAGCTGCGGACGTACCACCACCTCCTGCGTGCTGCGGCGCGCACGGGGCAGTGGGAGCTCGCGGAGGAGGTGTGCTGTGCTGTGACGCCTGTGCGCCTCTCTGGCGACGTGAAGCGACACGAAGCGACCGCGCGGTGCAACATAAAAAAAAAGTTTTTGTTTTTACTAGGTTTCAGAACCTAGTGAAAACAAAAGTTTTTTTTTTTTACTAGGTTACTGGGTAGCCACCTTGCCCACAAGTGGGCAACTTCTGATTCTGCCCCCCGCTCTGAAGCGGAGGGGACCCCCGAGGCGGCAGGGGTTACGTAGCCACCTTGCCCACAAGTGGGCAACTTCTGATTCTGCCCTCCGCTCTGAAGCGGAGGGGATCCCCGAGGCGGCAGGGGTTACGTAGCCACCTTGCCCACAAGTGGGCCACTTCTGATTCTGCCCCCCGCTCTGAAGCGGAGGGGATCCCCGAGGCGGCAGGGGTTACGTAGCCACCTTGCCCACAAGTGGGCCACTTCTGATTCTGCCCCCCCGCTCTGAAGCGGAGGAGACCCCCGAGGCGGCAGGGGTTACGTAGCCACCTTGCCCACAAGTGGGCCACTGCTGATTCTGCCCCCCGCTCTGAAGCGGAGGGGACCCCCGAGGCGGCAGGGGTTAAGTAGCCACCTTGCCCCCTTGTGGGCCACTTCTGATTCTGCCCCCCCGCTCTGAAGAGGAGGGGACCCCCGAGGCGGCAGGGGTTAAGTAGCCACCTTGCCCACAAGTGGGCCACTTCTGATTCTGGCCCCCGCTCTGGAATAGACCAGGGGGCACCATGCCCTTAAACATAAATACCACCTACCGTCGACCCCCCCCCCCATAAACTTGGTGTTTTTTGTTCAAATTCAAGTCCAAATTTGTCACTACCTAGTTACCTAGTAAGGGAAAATTTTTTAAAATTTTTGCTTTTTTTACCTAGTAAAAAATTTTTTTAATAAATTTTTTTTAAAAATTTTTTTACTACATTTTGCTACATTTTACTAGGTTTTGCTACATTTTACCAGGTTTTGCTACGTGCATACTAGGTTTCACCAAATGCCCTGCAACACGGGGGGAACGGGCTAGGGCAGGGAATGCGCTCAAGGAGGGGGGCTGCAGGGGGCCTGAGGGAGCGGTTGCTGGCGGTTGGAAAAGCGATTGGGGAGGCAAGTTCCGGCAGGTACAAAGAGGTTGGAGGGCCTTTGGGGGCGGACGAAAGCCCACGAGCCCGCCACAGCCCCCACCCCCCCCTGATGGTGAGGCGTGGCTGCGGTGACAGACTCAACACGACAGGCAAGAGTGCAGGCACAGCCACATGGAGGATTGGCGTGCCCCGCACTGAATTGGGCCCAAGGTGCCTTTCGCAGACGCGCCCGTAGAGGACAGTTGAGGAGACGGCCTGGAATGCGTGAGAAGGGAGGCAGGGCTGACCATCATCCCAAAGGGGGCGGATGCCCACCCCCCTTCTTCATGCCGACGGCCAACAAGGCCACAGGGCAACAACGAGTTTGGCGCCCCACAATACCACGGGAAGAAACTTTTAGAAGGGAACAAATTTGATGAGGACAAATCACCTCGAAGAGTGGTTGTCAGATCAAGCGCATGTGTAGGCGTCGCATACCCCCCCTTTTTGGGGGTTGTTCACAGAGCATACCCCAAGATGTGGTATCAGACGTCTAACCCCTTGTAAAATCCTCATTTTGGGACTGAAAATGACCCTGGATGAATTTTTTCGATTTTGACCCCTCCCCCCTACCCCCCCATACCCGGTCGGCGTCCCAGCGGTGGAACTCGCACCCTGCCTAACCCCGTGGCACTCCACCCTCTTCAAGGATACAAATTCCAACAGGTGCTACTCGCCCAGCCTATCAGAGCGGGCATCCGGACCATCCAACAGCTAATGGCTATGGGGGGGTAACCTGGACTTCCTCCCCCGCACCTGGGCGTCCGTCTACAAGGACGTGGCCCCGAAACTCCTGCCCCCCCCCCCGTGGCGGGCCAAGCGACAGAGCAGCCGCTCATGGAAACCAAACCAGTTTTCTGGGTAGCTTGGAATAACAAGAAAATGCTAGGCTACCTGATGCTGCGGCCAGTCCCACCCAGGCAGACACCAGAAACATGGAAAGAATGGGCCAGGGTCCAACTACCAGATGCCAATATCACATTCATCTAGCAGGCACTGTGGCGCAAACTACCATTGGGAATCAGGCTGGCAGGGTGGCAACCCCGGGAGACAACATGTCCCCTAGACACCTCGCAGGAAACATCACAACACGCTCTACTCCACTGCCGGTACCTACCGGTAGCATTCCGCCTCGCAACTCAGTGTAGGGGGCCCGTCCGGGAAGACGACGGCACCACAGATGATGCAGAGGAAATTCTGTCCTCGATGCCTGCCCTCTCCCTCTCCTCCCCCCTGGGCTTAGTCATGTGGTTAGCGGTGCGTGCCAATTGGCGCATGCGATGCTCGCACAAGTTCGACCCGAGGCCCAGCCCCCCGCATTGGAACCACTTTTTGCGCCTTTGGATTAATACCCTGGAACCTTGGATGGACCACCCCACCCCCACGCTGAAGTCAAAATGTTGCTGCATGGCCTGGTCCAACTAGACGGCCCTGATGGCCTTCTAGATCACCCATGGGCCAACTGGTCAAGCACACGCCCCCCCATCCCCGACACTCCACTACCTAGCGCGCAAGAGGTCTCGAAAACAGGGACATGAGATAGCTCTACGTGAATACTTTGAGGATGTAATTGGCCGGTATGAGCAGGAGAACTAGGAGATCATCTACCTAGATGGATCATGAGAGCTACACCCCGCCACCCCGCGGCTGGGCGGGCGGGTGGGTATGGAGTCTTCTTCAGAGACTCCAGAGACGTGGCGGAACCCCTCCCTGTGGACGAGGAACAAACCAATAACAGAGGGGAATTGCGCACGACACTGGCGGCACTACAAGGTCATAGACCCGGATCACAATCTCTGATCTGCCAGGACTCCACCTATGTGGTTAACGGGGTGCTAGGGAGGGCACAAAAATGGCGGCGCCACGGCTAGCAAACCACGTCGGGCCCTGCCCGGCACGTGGACCTGTGGACACAAGTCCTGGACATCCTGGAGAAGATAGGCTCTGAGGTACAGTGGCTCCACGTCCCCTCCCACATAGGAATCCGTGGTAACGAAAAGGCAGACACCCTGGCGGATGAGGGACGATGACGGTCACCCCTGCTAAGGGGGCATGTGTCGGCAGGCCCCACGGCGCCAGAGGACGATGCACCCCCCCCCCAATGAAAGTGCTTTACCAAGAGCCCCCGGAAATGCCCGATGACCCCCCCCCCCCCAAGCTGCAGACACCGGTGCACATGGAAGAGCCGTTGGACGGCACGCCACGGACGCCAGTTCGCATGGGCGGGCAGATGGACGGCACGCCCGAGCGACCAAGGACGCCAGCTCTCCCCCTCCCAGACATTGAGATGCTGACCCCCACCCCGGGGTGGAAGCACCGTCGCATCCGCCCCCCTCCCCCCTTTACATGCCAGCCCCGTTCTAGAGACATGCACTGCCTGCCCTCTTCCCCCCGACCCCAGCATCGGAACAAGCGCGGGGCGTAGTCACTCCGTGGGTACTAGGGGCAGCACGCACTACCTTCAGATCCCTGCTGCCCCCCTCCCCGATGACGCCCAGCGAGTCCCGGAACTTGTTGAGTTCCCTGAACCTAGTGGCAACCCTCCCCCCCTAGCTCTCGGGACGACACCTGACAGCCTAGCATCCCCAGGCACGGCATCCACATACCATTGCGGCACGGAAAACTCCAGGTGCACAACGCCCGACCGGCGATCGGCGTCCACCGGGGCCGGTGAAACCCTGTCCTGCAGCACGCTGAGCTCTGAGAGGACAAACCCCGGCCCCTGAGCCCCCCCTCCCCCCAAGATATTGATGACAAGGCCCTTGTAGATCCAAAAAGGAGGCGCCCACCCCTACACAACCGGATGGAAGGTAAGAGACATAGGCGGCCTAGCAGAGAGCATAGTAGTCTTTTGTCGTCATGAGCAGGGGTTCGATTCCTGGTTCCCCTGCACATAGAGCTTTCCAGTGGGCATCGTTGGGACCACCCGCCCTCGCATTAACACGCGCCACCGCCGTTGGAGGTCTCGTCTGTTTTTCTGGCACCCCTCCCCGTAAGACAAAAAACACGTCGCGGCACCACACATCTGTAGCAGCGCGTGCCGCCACTGGTACTCGAAGGGATCGAGGGGAGGTCTCGTTCGTCGCGCCGACAACAGGGATCGAACTGGCGCCAGCACGGCTGACGCCAGATGCGTTGCCATTCATGTAGCGGCTTCCTAAGCCTAGAGGATGGGACTGCCGAGCATAACTGCATATGCATACCAGGACGTGCATATGTGGAGCGCTTTTGATGACCTGCGCTTGCCCCCCCCCCCCCAAGCGCAATGAATGTTTTATGTGCCAACTAACTCCAACACTCCAATACCCACTTGGGCTTTTCAGCCCTAAGGACCACCATGACTTGCCAGGGTTGGTGGCAGCAACCAAACCGGCTAACTCCTGACCTCTCGCACCACAAGCCCTCCATAACCCGGGGAGACCAAAGCCAAGGGTGTGTGGCCAAGAGGGGCCAGCGCAAGCAAGCACAACCAAGGTCTAAAGCCAACCCAAACATGGAACACTACATAAACACCACGACCCGGACTCAGTATCATGTCAGCAGTGTGCCCAGGCGGTAAAGCCTAGAACCCGAGATCCACAGCTCTAACCCTAGCCAGGGAGGCTGGGACTTGGAACTGTTTGGAACACAAACAAGGCCAGAACATGATGAAGTGAGAGAGCTCTGAAGGCCGTGGGGCAGGCGCGGCTGGAGCAGCAGTGGCGGGTCCACACCTGACCGATTGCGGCCATACCCGGGTACCCCATTTTGGGTGTGTGTGGGGGGGGGGGGGGGGGGGGCAAAACTTCTTTGCGTATTGTGGCTGCTGTGTGTGGACTTGGACCTAGGTGGTGAACAACTTGTTTCTTGCATATCAACCCCCTAACCCATGGTGGGGGTCCCAGGTCCAAACTCCGGGGACCCTGGTCAGCCTCCCCCCCCCTATGGGCGGCTGAGGTCTCCTTAACGGAAGGCGCCCTCGCAGGCGCCAAAAGCAATGGTGCCATTGCCCCCCCCCCCCTTGCGAGAGAAACGCCTTTGTCAGAGTGACGGTAGGTGTTGTTTCCGCAACATTTGGAATTGTATCCCACTTTACCTTTTACAAATACGCCCCCTTGTTAGAGCAACCGTAGGTGTTGTTTACGTCAAATTTTGGGACCGAGTGGACCGGTTCCCGAAGCTCTTTGGTTGGCGGTAGTGCAAAGTGAGGTGATGCGTCCCACAGTGCTGGCATGGTCCGCCCCTTTGCCACTGGCTAGGCCCCTTGTGACACCGAGTGGAACAGCTCGTGACTGACCAACCAACGTTCGCTCAACGCCGTCTTGTACTGGAGCGCAGCGGAGCACATTGTTCAAGTCCTTCATGACATTGCCGTTTCTTGAGCCAAACGGGATGAGATCATCCGGCCGTTGGTGACATGTCGTTGGCGTGCACGAACCATTGTGTTGTGTCGATGGGAATGGAACGCATGGTGCGCTGCGGATCCCAGGGCCTACATTACCCTCATGCCCTTTCTTGCCTCCCCCTAAGTTTGTGCGTGTTTAAGGGCGGTCAACAATGCCCGATCTCCCCTGGGTTTTGCAGCCACACATCCACATTCCCACCCTCACCCCTCCGTCGTCCATCTCCTAGGGGTGGGTTGGGAGGGCGTCACTCTGTTAGTCCACCAAACAATCCTGCCAAAAAGGCCCAGCCACCATCTCAGGGTGTCCCCCAAGACATTCTTGTACAGAGCGGCGAACACGTTCAAGAATTCAAAGTGGAGCGGACCCGGACCAACAAGTTTCACACTGCGCCTGCGAGGGACTAAATCATGGCACATTGATAGTCAGGAGCTTTCTTGAGCGCCAAACAATGTGCAGACGGAGCCAGCTCATTGTGGTTTGAATTGAAAAAAATGTTTCCATTTGTTTTCTGTGCAGTCCAGTGCCCCCCTCCCCCCCGAGAGGGGGGGGGGTGTCACTTGGCAACCGTTCCCCCCGGGGTAGGAGGGGACCGTCATGCACCCGCGGGGGGAACTGGACAAGGGGGGTCCAGGGCACCTCCCCACGGTCTGTGCAAGGTTGTTTGGCCGTCCTGCGGGCGTTCACAGCTTTCGGAGCCGCGGTGCTCCAGACCAGCCCGTAATTAATTGCTAGCCAGGCCACCGGCGGAATTGAGAATAAACGTGTTTATGCGTTTATTTTTCAAAAAACGCCCGTCTTTGGGCAAGAACCATCGTTTATAAATATTTATTGGCATTCATTGGTGTTTATTGACATTTGTGCATTGCTTGCGGAAGGTTTTGGGCCTCTTTGTTGTGCAATTTGTCTGATCCTTGGGTGAGGGTTGGCTAATCTATTTTTTCGCTGTCCTGTACTGGACATCTTTTTCCCTTCCGAGCCTCAGAATGGGTGGTGATGTTTGGATGCGTTAGCTTGGCTCAATTGCACCCCTTGGTGCAGATTGGATGCACTTCCCTAGTGCTGGCGCTACCGTGCGTCACCTTCATTCCCCTGCGGGTGGATCATTGACGAACCTCAAGCACACCCAAGTTGTGCGCGCCGCCAAGTCTAACGCCTCACGGGACGGATGGGCGTTCACCCAAGAGAAGCCCTCCGCAGCCCCCGTAGCAGCATCCGCGTCCACTAGTGCCGCGGCAGCTGCACTAGCCTTGGCATCATTTGGGTCTGCCACTATGAGATGTGCTTGCTGCGGTGCAAACATTTGTGGTGTCAAGTACTCATGCGGCACGTGCCATCGGTTGTTGATGAAGCATGCATGCAGCTTGTGGAGTTTGAGGTGCAGTGCTTCACATGCACTTGCCGTGCTTGTAGAGACGAGGTGGCATCCCTCACTATTAAGTCTCAGAGGTGCCGTTTCCGCGTGCATGCCGCGTGCACCACTGATGGCATTTGTCTGTGATGTGCTGCACCTTGGGCCGGAGGCACGCAAGTTCAACCATGCATGGCAGCTCACTCGGCCGTGACTGCAAGACGATGCCGTGTGCGTGCTCATGTGGTGCGAGGCTTGTCGAGCGCATCCATAGCCCTGCCCCCCCTGCCCGAGGTCGTTGAGCAGTTTATCCAAATAAAGCCGCAGTTGCTCGCTGAAATGCGTGCTGGCAACCTTCCCTGTGACCTGCTTGTCACCCCCATCCCCACCCCCACTTTCAGTCTGCCACACATCTGCGATTTGTTTTCACATGTCGGGCGTTTGGTGTTGAATGAATGGGATAAGTTAGCGTATGCGTATGCAGAGTGTGTTATCTCTGTTTCTTTCACCAGCTTGGATGCCACCGCCGTGGTGGAATGGGGCTGGTCAACGGTGAATTATCTCAAGGCACTTAACGTACCGGTCCAATAAAGCGGCCATTGTAGAAGATTATTTGCTGTGCAAGTTCCATGGGCCGTCTCTTGCCAAATGGGATCCCCTGCCATGTACTGAGAAATGGTTCCTTGTTGGTAAGCGCCAGAAGTGTGAGACACTGCAGTGGAGGAGTCGCAGGGACAAAGGCAAAAAGAGGGCACCGCGTTCGTCACAGGCATACACCAAGCTGAGTTCTTTAAGAATGACAACGGCCGTGGGACCTTCCACTTGCATGCACCGAGTTACAACCCGCAATCGGTCCTGGTGCATGATTCTGCTCTGGTGTGGTACAGTATGGTGTTGCACGGCGGACCGTCGGGTGCAGTGGCACGCTATCGCATCATGGTTTTATACACTGTGGTGATGAAGCCACTCAATCCGGCAGAGCTGGCACATGTTGCTGAGGCTAGTGGAACTCTGAACTGCTCATTTCCTGTCCCTCCATGTAGATAATTGTTTATGGCCTCTCCAAATTTATGGCTGGTGATCGACAGCCCTTTCGCACGTGGGTTGTAGCTGATGAAGTGGCGCCCCAATCTCATTGGTGATGGACTTGCACTTTTTCAACAAGATCTTGAGCGGCGTATGCCGCAGTGGGCATACAAGCGCGCGATGGAGCTGGCTTTGCAAGATCAAGTCCATCAAGTACCACCTACTCTGTGGCAATGGGCCACACATTTAACCCCACGAGTTCCACTTAGCCCGGGGCGGAGGGAAACCCCAATCGATGTCCAGGATTGTCCAAGACCTTTAGCCCAGCCAAGCGTTCTTGGTTCAGCAAGCGTACCTCGAACTGCTCCCGTACCTCTAACTGTTCCGGATGCAGCAGAGGGGGGGGGGAGGAGGAAGAGGAGGAGGAGGTGGAGGTGGAGGTGGATGGCCCGCGGACGAGGGAGAGGGAGGGATTACAGTGGCCGCCAGATTTCTAATGTTAGGAGAGTATAGCAATTGGGCAATTGTGCCCACGCACAATACGTTGTGACACGTCCGCCATCAGCATATCCTTTGCATTTTTGTGGACAATGTGTATTGCTTGGGATGAGGGTGTATATGCCATGCTACATTGTGTTGCAGGTGGGGAATCAAGAACAAACACCACTCATCCTGAGGTACAAACAATAAATAAACAGTCATGTCAAGATCACAGCTAGGAATAAACACCACTCATCCACAGGGATAACAAAATAAATAGTGCTATGCAGATCACAGCTAGGAATAAACAACACCCATCTAGAGTTGTTAAAAAAATGAACAGGCACAATCAGGAAGAAATAACACCCATCCAAAGTTGTAAAAAAATAAACAGATCACAACCAGGAATGAACAGGACCCATCCAGAGTTGTAAAAAAAAAAATAGCGATGTGTAGAGCACAACCAGGAATAAACAGCATCCAACCAAAGTGGTGTCTAGGTCACATGCATGAATTGACAAATGGTTTGTTGTGAAACATTTGGGGAAAGGGTAGGGAAGAAATAGGCATGAAGCGGGAAAAATGCTAAAAATTTTTTCACATTTCTCAGAAATAAAAGGTGGAAAACACAAAAATTTACACCAAAATATACCATCTACTGGCCACTGGCCAAAAAGCCTCAGGGTAGTGTTTATTTACGGGCTGTCTAGGCCCTGTCTCGGACACTGGCTCTAGTGGTGAACCAGTGCTGCTGGCAAGGCGGTGGGGATTCACGGACGCGATGTTTTCCTTTTCCTTAGCAAAAAGCCTTTTCTGACAACCGTTGTGCTAGAAAACCAGAAGCCCCACAATACCTCAATCATCCTCCAAGCAGGCAAAGTAGGAACAGCGGAATCCAATGGGTGCCGTGTTGTACGCGATTCGACCTTAGAAGGTCCTCATCCACTGAAACATCAACAAATGCAAAATATTTGGACACCAATGCATAAGAATTTGCCAACAATAGTGACAGAGGCTGAGCGGGTGCATCGGCCAACTCGTCCCTCCTCCAAACTGCAGGTGTTCGATAGCCTGCAGGCGAAACGGACTGACGTGGGCGTCCAGTCGTACGAGCTGCTGTTTCACGCCCTGGAGCCGGGCAGTCGATGGAAGACGGCGTTGGAGTACTTTGATGCAATGGGGAAGAGCCGTGTGGAGCCCGATACGCCGTGTTTCAACGCCCTGATCAATGTGTGTGCGGCGTCTGGAAAGGTGTGCGAGGCGTTGAGCTAGCACGAGCACGCAGCAAGAACGACTGCCATCCCACGTGCTTGGCTCCGCAGCAGCGATCTTCGTTGGTTGCCTTCTTGCGCTACGCGCACGCGCTCTCCCCCCGCCCCCCCCTCTCTCTGTATGTGTGTGTCTGTGTGTGTCTGTGTGTCCTCAATCTTGCACCACACGAGCTCTCTCTCTGTTCCTCTTGCTCTCTCCCTCTCTCTCTGTCCCTCCCTCCCTCTCTCTGCCCCCCCCCCCCCCCCTCTCTCTTTTCTCCCCCCTTCTCTCTCGCGCGCGTGCTCTCTCTCTCTCTCTCTCTCTCTCTGTGTGTGTGTGTGTGTGTCTGCCTGCATGTTTTGCTGTCCTCAATGTCCTGTCGGTCTCTGTCACAAAGTGTGTGTGTGTGCGCGCGCGGGTGTGTCCTGCTTTTAACCCCTGCCCCCCCCCCCCCCCCCTTCCGGGCACCCTTCCTCTCTCTGTCTGGTATGTCGGGGCTGACTGCTGGTGCACACTATCGTTGCGCCTGCGACGCTTGCTGCCAGGCTCACTCCTATCGCTCCTGTCGCTCCTATCACTGCGGTAGCCGTCGGCAGCGTCCACAGTGTCCACGTTGAATCCCTCCCCGTCCCCAGTACGGAAGTTGGCAACGTGGGCGCGCATCGCAGTCCACGCCTCTGAAAAAAGATTTTCATCCTGTTCCCCCAGGATTGCACCACCCAAAAACTGGCTGCCCCAGCGCACACAAGGGTGTCCCCCTGCCCCCCCACCGCCACGTCGAGGCACCAGTGCTTCGACCCCAGCCTATAGGCGAAGCGCGCGATCAGGTATCCCCCCCCCCCTCCAAAGGGAAGAACCCCGGATCGGTCAGTTGGATCCTCCCTGTATCCACCCGCCCCCCCCCCACTGTCGTCTACCGGCGTATATGGCACACACCCCATTCTCCCTCGCTCGCTCCCCCCCCCCCCCCGTACTCTCTCTCTCTCTGCCCCCTCCCTCCCTCCCTCCCTCTCCGCGCCCCCGTACCATAAAAGGAGAGCGTAGTTGCAGCGTCCCTGTGGATAGTACCACGCCAGTGCCATGCGGACGCCATGCCAACGCCACAGCAACGCCATGCTAGCACCCACAAGATCAACACGTTTCAACGCCACGCGTGTCCACACCCCATCTGTGTCCACACACGCGCGCACACCACCCTACAGGCTTGGAACGGCGTCCGTCTGCATGTCCATTTCCACGCATCCAAGCCACTTCACGCAAGCCCACCAATCACCTTTTTAGCCCTACATTGACGAATCTCGAGGAACCAAACCCTCTCTGTCTCTGTTTCTCGTCGTCTCTCTCTGTCTCAACAGCCCCGGCCCATACGGGGGGGGGGGGAGGGTATTTCAACAGGGGAAATCACCTCGAAGAGAGGTTGTTAGATCAAGCGCAGGCGCAGGCGTCGCATACCCCCCTTTTTTGGGGTCATTCGCGTAGCATACCCCAAGGCATGATATTGGATGTCCAACCCCTTGTAAAATCATTATTTTGCCCAAAAAGACAATCCCCCAATAGATTTTTTGATTCTGAGGCCTCTATCCCCTAAAACTAGATAACACTTTTTTGAGGGGGGGTGGGGGGGGTGAGGGGGGGGTGGCCGGGGGGGGGTCAAAACTTTTCGCTGAGAAGGCTCCAAGCAATGGGGAGGCACACTTATGACACACACCCAGCTCCGGTCGAATGGTAATGCACCCAACTGTAGCATTTTAGGTCGGCGGTTCCAATCCTGCTCGGTGGACGCCGGCAGCGGCGCCGCCGCCATGTTGGCTGCACCAGGGTTCGAACCGCCGACCAAAAAGTTTGCGGCCGCCTGCATTACCATTCGGCCACTGGTTGCTGAGACACGTATTTCTCCCCACTGCTTGGACCAGTGTCTGCCACTGACAAAAAACCCAAAGTGTGTGTTTCTGTCTGACTGACTGCTGGCCTGTCTAACTGACTGATTGGCTGACTGTCAGCCTCTCTTCGAGGTGCACTGCCGAAGGCAATAGAATTTTTCGGGGGGATTTCGTTTTGCACATTGGTTTCACGCCCGCAATTTTTTGCGCAATCCGGGCCATTTCTTGCTCCCGGGGTCGGCAGCTGACATTTTTCTTCCGTAGGTACTGGTGTTTATGCTGGTGCGTATTCCAAAATGTTTCTTGTGTATCCTGTGTATCCCAAAGAATGGCTTTGTGTACCCAGTGTGGCTGAATGCCTCCCACAAGGGGGAGGGGGGGGGCTCCTGCAGGGGTCCGTGGAGAGAGTTCCGTTTGTCAGATTGGTGGGTGGGCAGTGCAGCTCCTGCTGCACACTGCCTCACTGCCACCCCCCCCCCCCCCCGAAAATGTGTTGTGCAATGGGGGCTCTTTCCTGCTGCTTGGGTCGGCGGCTTGCGTTGATCTTCCGCAGGGATGCACTAATCCCAAAAGATTTTTTTGCGTATCCGCTGTGTATCCCAGGGCCTGTGGTTCCCGCAACTGTACACAAGGCCCCCCAAAAGCGGCGGTGCCGAAATTTCCCCCTCCCTGTCCTGCTTGGGCGCAGGTGGACACCGTTCAGGCTCAGATTGAGAGTTTCAGAGCGCGGGGCGGAGTCCCTGACGTCCAGACGTACACCGTCCTGATCCGGGCGTGCAAGAAGGCCCGTCGGCAGAAGTTGGCCCGGGAGGCGTTGCAGCAGATGTTGCGGGTGGGACTGCAGCCGAACACGCAGACGTACAATGAGTTGATCAGCGCCTCTCGGGGGCCCAAGCAGGTGCCCCGTCCAGACTCCTGCCCACGTGCACGCCGGCGCCCACACCCATCCCCACGGCCATGCCCACACCAGGGCTGTCTTAAGGAATCCCAATCTTTTATTTGGTAAGGACCGCCCTTAAGGACAGCCCCCAAGGACCACCAACCGCCAACTGCCAACCAACCGCCAACTGCCAACCGCCAACCGTTGTTCAACACTGCTTCTGTGGTCTTATGTCTTGTCCATGTCTTGACCATGAAGCAGAGAGCGTCCCCGTGAACGGTCGTTTCTGTTGGCGTTACGAACCCCTTTACCCCCCCCGTCAGGACAGCCCTGCCCCCCACCCGGCCACATGCCCACACCAACGAAAACACCCCCCGTGCGTCACCTCTTCCTTCGTGTATGGCTAACGTCTGTGTCGAACCCGTCTGTTTCACTCCCCTCGTGCAAGTGCCCTCCCAAC